>OU892290.1:6353781-6953781 GCA_917834065.1 Ceutorhynchus assimilis
GCGTTGGGTTTTGTAACATACGTCTTCAAGATTTTTTTAAGACGCCCTAAAGATGTAAGTAAGACATCTTGAATGTCGTTTGGTGGACATCGTAAGAATGTATTTGAGATGTCTACGAAAATTTCCACAGAATTCGTTTTTCATCCAATTTTAGAAGTTACTTGAAATCATTTAGAATGCTACAAACCCAAGTAGCACTCCCATGTTGGGCCAATATTGGGACAATAACTACGATTTATTGGCCCAAGTCAGATTCTCTATGTTGGCCCAATAAAAGATGTGGACATTCTGCTATATTTGTCCAAGAACGTATGTCAATATATACCCAAAAACAAATACCAACGTTGGTACAATAACGTAACCAAATGTTGGCCCAAAAAGAAATAATCAATATCATATCAAGAACTTTATGCAATATAGAGCCAATTGAAATTACCAATATTGGCCCGAAGACGTATGTAAATCTTGACTTTATATTATATTTAATTAAGGTAACGGACCAATTATAAGGACCGACTAAGAAGTGTTTTCTCTCTGCCGGACCATCCGTGGACCCGTTTCGCTGTATCACAAGTCATCAGCATGGTTAAGTCCCGCCAGGGTCCCGCAGAGAGAAAACAACCAATTTTTGGCTTCATCCTGGAACCAGGTTTAAGACAGGTAAAGTGAAGACAGAGTCTCCATCTATTTTTTGGTCGGCACACCAAGTGCGCACATTGAATACTCTATATTGGACCAACATTTTCAATTCAGAAAATCTAACCTTGGTAAAAATTAGTATGTAAATATTGGCCCTTCATTGGGTTTTTCAAAAAGTATCAATATTGCGAAAAAATTGGAAATAAATATTGGGTATACAAAGTTTTTGAAGTGAATTTAAATATCAATAAAAAATTGAATGCCAATATTGAATTAATATTATATTACAATATTGTTTCGATAATATAAAATGTAATATTTGGCCAATATTTCATAAATCAATATTGTAGTGAAAAGTCTTGGGCCAATATTCAAATTACTGAAGAGTTAATTAATCTACGAAAACAATATTGGTACAAGATTATTTTTAAATATTGTTTCCACATAGTTAAAACTAACGTTGCCCCCAATATTGGTACTGTGTTGATTTATCAACAAAAATGAATAAATATTGGCCCAACTGAAAAACGATGTTTACCCCATATTATGTGCTACTTGGGAAAGCACTTTAGAATTTTAATAATGAGCTTTTCGAAAATTCAACACATTTAAAATTCATATAATAATGGGCTCTTTCACTAAAATTTAAATACGTAATTTAAGTATAAAATCCCAAAGGAGGGACTATTTTAGGCATATATACCTGAAAAATGTTCTACAAGGTTAAATAAGTCTTTTACAGGCATTTGAAAATGGCGAAATTCAAAATGATTTAAAACGCGCCAATTAGCTGACGTCACATAAATATTTTTCATTTCGCTTGTTATTGCAACGAGCTGACCGCCACGGCTGTGTTACCCTGTAGTAAAAGCAGGTAAAGGTTCGAATGCGCTGTTGTCGGTGGTGACTAAATGTAGTGCAACGTAAAAAAACAGATAAAATTAAACATAAAAAATTGTATTAAATTGTGTTTAAGCATAATTTCAAGAAAAAAGTTATAAAATCTTGGATCCACAACTAATTAATTTAACTACTTTTCATAATATTTTGCCAACATTTCAGAATTAAATCTATTACAAATTTTCAATGTTGTCAATTAGTGGCAACACGATCAAATTGCTAGCTGCGACGTCATAGAAATAAATTCTGGGTCTTTATTTGGAAGTATTTCTTTTTTTTCTGTTTTCTCAAGAAGGACTATGAATTTTCAAAAGTAAAAATACTGAAAATTCTGTTTTTTGTTGTTTTACCCAAATATGCCAATTTCAAAAATTAGTGAAAGAGCCCATTTCCAAAAGCATTCTGTAGCACTTCAAAACATTTTGGGAACTTCAGAACCATTATTAGAATGGAGCATTTTGGAACAATTTAGAAACTTCAGAGATATTTTAGAACAATAACGATTCAATTTAGGACTGGAAACCTTTTAGAATGCTTTTAAACCAATTCTAAAATACTTAAGAATCTGTCAAAACATTTTGAAATTTAACATGTATCCTTCAAAGGAGCGGACTTCCCAATTTAGAAATTACTGAAAAACTTTTAGAATGCTCCAGAACTCTTCAAGCCAAGTTAGAACACTTTAGACAAACCTCAGAATTATTTCAGAGAGCCTAATGCCTGGAATAGATAAAAATTATGAGTTATAAAATAACTCATAAAAAATAGGAAAATATTAACAAAAAAAAGTTCCTCTTTCAATTCAAATTCTTGAATTTTTATAATTTTTTCTGGTGATAGATCAGTTTAGGTCCCTTTGATTTTCAATATGATTTTGATTATTACTGATAAACAAAGCAATTTCAAGATGGTTAGCGAGAAAAAAAATATGGATCCTTGAATATTTATCAAGTTATGATTTTTTTAATTTAATTTTTTTCTTTGTTGATTGTGCATCTTTGATAGGTATAGCGATATTAAGCATTAAGCTGATAAGAATAGATATTATTTATTGATCTGTGTCAAAGGTTGAGAAGCGAGAGGATATAAGGCATTAGTGACTAGTGATTTTTTACAATTAATATTATTTTGTTCATTTATTTTGTTTACTTAAATAGATTTCTATTTTATGGCAAAATCAGCAT
Source organism: Ceutorhynchus assimilis (assembly GCA_917834065.1). NCBI lineage: Eukaryota > Metazoa > Arthropoda > Insecta > Coleoptera > Curculionidae > Ceutorhynchus > Ceutorhynchus assimilis. The sequence continues at coordinate 6,356,505 of OU892290.1, forward strand.
ACCACCTTGGTAAATATTTACAATATTTGATGTTTATGGAAAGGGTTTTTTGAGGTTTTTTACTGATTTTATTGATTTTTTACTGGTTTTTTACTGACATTCTGAAAATTCCCACCAATTTGTGATTAGTTTCCTTAATTAACTTAGTAGTTGTCTATTAATGACCTGACGGTGCAATCTATGCATTGAAGTAAATGGTCAACATTTTGAATAATTATTGTAAACCATAATTTATTTGTTAATAAATAAGCAAAATTAATAAGTAAACAGTGATTTAATTATTGCGAAGAATAAAAGTACCAAACAATTTTTTCGCTCTACAGCCCAAATGGCTCATTTGCGGACATATGTTTATATAAACAAAAATGCTTGTTTTTTGTTTTGATGTCCCTTTCTACCCTTTAAAGTTTGTCGGTATCTTTTTAGGACACCCTGTATATTTAAATAATATATTGTTTATCAAAAAAATGAACTCATCCATATTTTTTTTTCTTCATTATGTCTTAATAATTGCTCCAATGCAAATTTGAACATAGAAAAATTGTCCGTTTTTAGGGACCTAATGTGTTCTAGACCCTTTTTTCTATTCCAGGCCCTTGATTTTTTCTTATTTTTTTATTCTAAATTCTTAATTTTCTTTTGGCTTTTGAATTTTTTTTCCAAGTTCTTGAATTATCATTATTCCTGTATTTTAGAATTTCAGGCTCTTGATTTGTTTTTCAATTTTCAGGCCTGTCTCTTCCAATTTTTTTTTTTTTAAATGAATTTTTCGTACACAGTAAAAAAAAAATGCGGTGGTAAAAAGTATATATCACAAGGTAAATTATAGAGGTGTTAAAAATAACACTAAAAAATATACTTATTTGTACACTTTAACACTCGATGACCACTATCCGAATGGTAAATTTCGTATTAACACATTTTTATTTCTTTTTGTGTTATTCTAACACGGTTTAAATAAATTTCCCCCTACAAAAAGGATATTTTCTTTTACGCTGGTGAAAAAAGTTGCGTTAGTGTTAAAATAACCCGAAAATTGGTTAAAATAACACTCCCGAGGGTCGAATCACCTAAGGCGTTGCCAGTGGTCTAACCCTTTTAATAATCGAATCGTGTCAGTTCGTCAATTGCACTTGTACCGTACGTACAGGTTCCGCCTCCTCCGCGTGGTACATTTTTACCTAATCGTTTTTAGTCGTTTGCTTGCAAATTGCAAATTTCGTGAAACTGTGGAACGTGCTATCCAAGGTGAAAAATGTCGATTATATTTAAACTATTTCATGTCATGAAAGGAAAGTTCTGTAAATTGAAGCAGGATTTTTCCTATGAAGATGTCGTGGATCTAGGTAAGCTCACCTATTTTTTAGTAGAGGGTAGAGGGCAGGCAAATACGCCGCCATTTTAAAGTATCTAAAAGGAATAATTACGTTGGTGTTTGTTTAATAAAATATTTGTTTTTCATTTTATAATGTGGGTTCTAACAGTTTCAAAGTAATTTAGAGTTTAATAAGTCATTTTTTGGGATAAAAAACTCCATTTTCTTGAGTCAATATGATGACGTCAGACTTGATTCTGGAAAATGTCAACAAAAAAAACGGCGCCAAAGACGGCAACCAATCCAATCAATCCCGCCAGGTTCTAACCAATCCTAGTAACCAATAACCAATCTAACCTCAATTTTTTTTAAATTGTCGATTGCTTTTTTCTTGTTTCTTACTTGCATGAAGAGTAAAGAGTGCAGGTAAGAAAATTACAGGCACACTAATGTTTAAATGTTTTTATTGCCGTGAGTACCGTTCGTAGCAGAGCAGATACTTAATTTAACTTGGGTCTGGAAAAGTATAGGTATGTCCGATTTTTCGATATTTTCTTTTTTGAGAGAAAGACAAACTCATATAGAACGCATAAAAAAATAAAAATCGGTGGATGAAGCATGTTTAGATTTAAAAAAAAAAACGATTTGGTAACTTATAGGTCCAAATAAAAACGGCATTTTTTTTTTTTTTTGTTTTTTGAGAAAGATTCCGGTCCATAACATTTTAGGTCCACAGAAACCAAGAATTTTTCAATAAGAATTAAAACATTTTTTTAAACGAAACAGAGCAAATCTAAAAAAAGGTTTAGTAAAGATTTAGTAAAGGAGCTTCACACAAATATCATGTTTCTTCTTTATAGACAGTTTAGTTTGATCCCAAAATACTATTTTATGATGAAAAATGTTGGCGCATAACTATTTATTAAATATTTTTTTTTTTTTTCACCATAAAATTAAAGGACTAATTCCAAATAATCACCTTTAACCCTTTCGCTACTGCGGGTATATATATGTACCACCAATGTACCGTACACTACTAACCTTTTATTTTATCATTAAAATCGGTGCTTCCGTGTACCACTCAGTATTTCGTAGTTGCTGGAGGCAGAATCTTAATGTTTTCTAACCTAAAATTTCATATTGGCGCCTTATAGAATTAAAAACAAAAAAAGCACCGGGATATGACGGAATTAAATCTGAAACACTGAGGGAAATATCTAAAGAGATTGCGCCAGTTATCTCTTATCTAATTAACTTTAGCTTTCAGATAGGATCTTTCCCAAATTGTTTAAAACTAGGGGAGGTTAAGCCGTTATACAAACAAGGTCCAAAACAAAATCTAAATAACTACCGGCCAATTTCTTTAATCTCCAATATTGCAAAGATATTTGAAAAGGTTATTAAGTTACGAATGGTTGCATTTTTGGAAAAAAACAAGATTATATCTGATAAACAATTTGGTTTCAGAGACAACAAATCTACAGAAGACGCGATTTTGAAGTTAACATCTGACATCTATGAAGCCATCGATAATAAAAAAGCATCTCTCTGCGTCTACATTGATCTCACAAAGGCCTTCGACACAGTATCCCACAAAATTTTAGAAAGTAAACTAGAGCAATGCGGCTTTCGTGGCAGTGTTCTAAACCTACTAAAAAGTTACTTGAATAATAGGAAGCAATATGTAAATTTGAACGGAGTAAAAAGCAACCTTGGGACTGTGACTTGTGGTGTGCCACAAGGAACAGTTCTTGGGCCTATATTGTTTACAGTATACATCAACAACTTGCTAAAATTACAAGTTGAGGGAAAAATTGGAAGTTTTTGTGATGATACGGTATCTTTTTACTCCGCAAATAATTGGGAAGAGCTCAAACACATTGTAGAGAGAGACTTAAACAAAATTTATCAATGGTTTCAATTCAATAAACTCACATTAAATCAGTCTAAAACCACATTCTTGCCTTTTACCTCATATAAGACAAACTTACCTGACTATGACACAATAAAGATCGACCAGAATTCCATTATCTCAAGGGCTGAACATGTAAAGTACCTTGGAATGGTCATGGATGGTCATCTGAGATGGGACAAACATATACAATATTTGATAAGTAAAACAAGATTCTTAGTTACTAGGTTTGCCCATCTCAGAGACTATCTAGAGGTTGATGATTTGAAGAAGGTCTATTTTGCATTGTTTCAATCCCATATAAATTATGGGCTTGTGGGATGGGGTGGAGCAAGAGATAATTATTTGAGGGATCTAGAAATCTTACAAAAATGGGTGCTTAAAATAATTTATAGGAAAAGCCGATCATTCTCTACGGATCAACTATACAGAGAATCAAAAATATTTGATCCTAAACAACTCTATTTTCAAAAGTTGCTTATGTGTATTAATAGAAAAAAAATTGACATCAACGTTGTAAGTCATCAGCACCACACTAGAAACAGAGAAAATGAGTTAGCTTTGGTCCCAGCAAGTAACAAAGAGATTGAACATAGATCCTTCAAGTTTTTAGCTCCAAAGTTTTATAACTACTTACCAAGAAACCTGAGAGATATTATATTTAGAAAAAAATTCAAAAAATTATTGAAAAATTGGATTACACAAATAAGCAGATTAGAAATCCATAAATTGTTTAATATAATAGCTTAGAAAATGTACCTATTTTATATAAGTTAGTGAATAAGTATTGAATTGAATAGTGTACTATAGCAAATCGAAAAAGTGTAGTTTTATAGGGAAAAGCCAAAGTGTGACTAGTTAACCAGATTGTGACGCCAAAGTACCGATTGTGACGCCAAACTACCGATTGTGACGTCAAAATTCCGATTGTGACGCGAAAATACCGATTGTGATGCGAAAATACCGATTGTGACGTCAAAATACTGATTGTGACAGAACTCAATAAGGACCAAAAAAAAAGAAATCATACTGCCCTAACAAGTGAAAAAATCACTTCAGGGTTAAATTGTTTATTATCATAGTCGTAGGTTATTGTTTAAATTATATTTTTGAAAGTTATTCTACATTGATAAATAAACTTCTTTATTATTATTATTATTATTATATATATCTTTGTTTTCAACAGCTGATGCCACGTGCATGCTACTAAATTCTCTACATAATAGCGTGAAAGTTGCGCAGTCGTTCAAAATTTACGTTTAATTGTGTACTTGGGGTTATAGTAGGTGAGTACTGTTGATTTTGCTGTTTAGTTTAGTATTTTATTTAGAAAAAAAAGGAGTGGTACATATGTGTACCAGCTCAGTTCTCAAGTATCGTTCTTATTTGTACCATAGAGTTTTGTTGCAGTTATGATGAATAATAAGCCATGCCTCGAAAAGCATTAAAAAATTCGGAACTAGAGGCGCTTGTTGAGCACCTTTCCGATTTGGAATCATTTTCCGAGTCTTGTGGCAGCAGCGATAACTATGAACCTAGCAGTTCAGATGATAGTGATTCAGATAGTCCTAAATCTCAAATAAAGCAGAAAAAAACTGTATCCGTCATTCACAGCGATACAGAGAAAAGAAGTGAAGTCGACAGCAGCAGCGAAACCGGCAACGATAGCGATGACAGCGATCTAGCTGAAGTTGAGCAGCAATCAACAAGCAATACGGGACAATCGAAGGGGCAATTTATTTTATGGTTAGATCCTGATGATAACTTTACACCGAGAAAAGCAATACCTACTAAATGGCCCTGCAAAATTTCTCCAGAAATAAACGAAGAACATACCCCACTGCAGATTTTCCAAAAATTGTTCCCTCCTTCACTTTATTTGCACATTGCTCATTGTACAAACCAACGTATAGAACTTCACGCGAACAAAAGAAATAAGAAGAAGAAATTTGAAACCACTTCTAGTGGAGAAATTAAAATTGTAATGGGTTGTATGTTCATCATGTGCTATAATCATGTTCCATCTATGAGTGATTACTGGTCCAAGCATCCTTCTCTGGGAAATGCAGCCATCAAGAAAGCAATTTCTCGAGACCGTTTCCTATTAGTTTATTCAAAAATGTACTTTGCTTCTCCTGAAAAACCGGAGGGATGTAGCAAATCATATTATATTGACGACGTCGCCTGTTGCCTCAAAGAAAGATTTCGAAAATTCCGTCAAGATAGTCCCTTCCAGAGTATAGATGAATCCATGACGAAATTCAAGGGGCGTTCTTCACTCAAACAATATATGCCCCTCAAACCTGTAAAACGAGGAATCAAACTTTGGCTAAGGTGTGACTCCACTACCGGTTACACCTATGACTTCAACATTTACACTGGGCGCGAAACAGAACAAATGGATGGAACTTTAGGCGAGCGAGTGGTCAATGCACTAGCCTCTACAATTGGCGAAAAAGATGTAACGTTATGCTTTGATAGATTTTTTACGTCAGTAAATTTATTGATATCATTGGACTTTCCAGCTTTGGGAACTATTATCTCAAATAGAAAAAATCTACCAAAAGTTGAAACAAAACTAAAAAAGGGCCAAAGTGTATTCAAAGCATGCAATGAGGGTTTGTTGTATACAAAGTGGCAAGATACAAAAGATGTTCATGTGTTGAGCAACTGTCATAAAAATACCATGACTAATGTCCTGAAGACTCAGAAGGATGGATCAAAGCTGCCTATCGATTGTCCAGATATGATTGCTTTCTACAGAGAAATCATGGGCGGAGTTGACCGAGCCGATCAAATGATGGGTGTATATGAGATGGACCGTAAGTCAAATAAGTGGTGGAAAAAAGTTTTCTGTCGTCTGATGATGATGTGTGCCGTGAATGCATGGATCATCTCAAATGAGGTGAACAATAAGAAAACACCGTTACTTCAATTCATTGTGTCTTTGGCAGAAGAACTAATAAAGGACGGAGAAAAAACTGCTACTGTTCAACGATCTGACAGAAACGGGAGAACTTCTGAAAAACGCAAAGTTTGTGGAAAAGTATCTCTACATCTACCAGTAGAAGGCACTACTAGAAGGCGGTGCAGGGGATGTACCGAAAATAAAAAACAAACCAGGACCACCACATTGTGTCAAGAATGTAAAATTCCATTGTGTAAGAAATGTTTCGCTCCGTACCACACTTAGTTTGTATTATCTGGTTTGTACAACCCTTGTGGTTCATATTAATACCATTAATAAATGTTTTATAACACTGCTGGTACATATATATACCATCCCCATTTCCCCCCCTTTCAATTTTTTTGAGTTTTTTTTTGTTCAAACATTCTTCACTGAGCCTCAATAACCTAAAAATATGAAAAAAATCATTATAGTTGTTGAAACTAAAAGCCGTGTCGAAAGGGTTAAGTACTAATTTAGTAAAGGTGCTTCAAAAAAATATCATGCTTCTTCTTTATAGATAGTTTAGTTTGATCCCAAAATATTGTTTTATGATCAAAAATGTTGGCGCAAATAACTATATAAATTGGATTTTATAAATATTGAATGAATCCTCTTCTGGACCTTTGCCACAGATCAATATATAATATCCATTCTTATCGGCTTAATATCACAATCGCTTTGGTTAGCAGATAAAAATTTAATAAACATGGAAAGCATAATGTGGTAGATATTCGAACGGAGAGAAGAGCTAAGTGTTCAAACCATTTTTCGGAAAAAAAAACATTATTGAGTAATGATAAAGCGTATAATACCTATTTAAATGGAAAGAATAATATTCTGTAAAAAATTAAAAACATCTAAAAACAATGTCTGGGGCCAAATGCAAGTTTGCTTTAAACGAACAGAACAATTATGGCCTATTAACAAGTACCTATGTTTTTTTTTTTTTTTTTTCAGATGAACTTTTCATACAATCAGCTCCATCCGCACTTCTTTGAATTGTATTATGAACCGAATAACTATATTTACCAGTTTCGTGGTTAAAAATCGCCTTACTGCGACATACCTATTATTAACCATAGCCTTTAACTTAATTTTTTTGAGGTAAATATGGGGCTTCGCTAAATATTATGTTGTGCAGGCTCTGCCTTTGGAATTCTTTTTTTTTCAAATTTTTCTTATAATCACGTTTGATTTTTGTCTTGCGACAATAAACAAACCAAAATGTGAAATACCTACCTGGCTATAATTATTCTTTGGACTAAGTATATTGAATATATTCTTATCGATAATTATTAATATTTCAGATTCAATTAATATGTTAGCTTTTTGTTCACATAATGGCAAGTATAAAAAAAAAACTAAACTATACTGTATTTTTTTCCAAGATAGATTTCAACACTGTCAACATTGAAACATAAACATTGCCGTTTATTGGTCGCAACATGTCATTTGTACGACATGCATTAGCCGTATTCGTTTCGTTTTTGTCATTTTTTTTTCATCGATACGCTCCGAAATTTTGAAAGGCACAGGCATGTTGATTTGCAAAATTGAAATTGTCTGATCCAGTCATGTGCCTGTCAACATTCCAGAGCAAATTGACGAAAAAGAATGCAAAAACGAACACAGATATTGTGAAACTGATTATTATAAAGCGTTATTGTTTGTGTTCCAGAGTTTTCAATGTCAAAATCCATCTTAAGAAAAAATAGACTTTAGTAATTGACAACTAATAACTGAAAATTAATGTGTAGAATAGACTATTTTATTATTTACTAACTTTTATGTCGGAATGACCAATATTGTGCTATTTATAGAACAGTTAGTTTTGCGTCAAGCACTTTATTTTACTGTAAAATAAAGTGCTACTTCATTTTACTAGTAAAATAAAGTGCTACTTTATTGCCTACCTGGACTACCTAACAACCTGCCAAGGTGAAACAGGTATACTCGAATTCGAATTTTTTCATCCATACCTAAATGATGTTTCAGCAAGAAAAAAATTTGCTCTTGACGAAGCAGAAGAGATAACTCTCACCGATGAGGATGATACAGTGGTTGAAAATGATTGTATTGAGGAGGTGTTGAAAGCAACAAAAGTATTAAAAGTAGTAACGAAAACCCCAACCAATTATGAATCATCAAATTCGACACTTTCGATTGATGATGCTACACCAGCTGTATCAGACCTTGACGAATGGTTCCTAAATGATTTCAAGTCCTATGAAGATGAAGAACCAGAAAACTGTGGTGATGGAAATCCGTCAACATATCAGATTGTTAGTATTGCCGGGCAAGAAACACTCAATTTACCATCAGGATCGCAAACGGTATGTGAAAAGCCAAATTATGAGTATTGTTCGTCGATTTTTAACTGATACTTGCGGTATGAGGAGCGAGGGGGTGTTTTATATGACAAAAACAGGTGTGACGTCAGGTAACCATTGGCGTTCTAATGTAGGGAGCCACCAGCTTACATTCCGTCCGAGTATCAGATTAAAATCGACGAACAATAGGTAAAGTCTGGTTTTTTTTAAGATAAAAGTCAAAATGACATTATGTTGGCAATACAATGTAAAATTGTCAATGCTTTCAAATTTTTTATGTAGAAAAGGCTTTTGTTGCCAAAAAAGTTACTAAATTTTTGACTTGGGGTATTATCTTGAAAAAAAAAAAGATTTTATATGCAATTACTTAAATAGATTTTCTCTTCGAACATTAAATAATACATTCATTCTTGCTCGAAATTAAATTGATTAATGATACATTCTACACGCCCCGTGGATTCCAAATCGGAATCCACGGCCTGTAGTCCAATCAAATTCTCCATATTTTCGGAATACTTGGGCCGCAACGAGACAATGCAAACAAAACATGACTGACGTCTGCTGTCAGATCACTAAACTTTCAATTAAGGCGGGTTTAGACTTTTGATGATTGTTATTTTTTACAAAAACTAATGATTTTCTTTCAAAAAGTTCGAAGAGAAAGTATAATCTTCTACTCGCAAATAACGGCTATTATATGCTCGTTGAAGAATATACTATTCTCGATTTTGATGTGAGAATGCAGAGAACGCAAAATCATTGAAGAATGAAGCTCATTCTTCAACGATTTTTAGTGACATTTAGTTTTCAAAGTATGCCTATCGGTACCTTCAAAATTGTCAAACCTGCTATTAATGATCAATGAACTATAAACTACCCGTACCTGGAATGGCCCGCCGATCTATAAATTTGCGGCAGATTGAGATGGAGAATGTGGGGTACACACATCTCTATTTATCTTATTGGCGAATCATGGAAATCTTTCCTTGTCTCAAAAATATTTTATTCGAGGTTAGGAATATGCCAAACCTAATAGCAATGAACTGGAGAGAGAAAGGGATACCCCACTATGTAGCTTTTTTGGACGCACTAAGCGAGATGACATATGCCATACAAATGCCATATCCGACAACGGTCGGTGCCATTCCAGATACGTGTAGTTTATAGTTCATTGATAATGATAGAATCCACCTGTCAGTTTGTTGGTAAGTAAAGTGTCACCAACTGACATATGTTGAAAATAAAAAATCCCCAACTAACAGCGTTCACAAAAAAAAAATATTTACGACTAATGTATAATGTGCGTATTATATTTGTGATTCTGGCAGTATAATGACATATGTTATTCCTCCAGGGATTAATGACGAGTAGCGGGATTAATGGTCATTATTCCACAAAAGTGTCAGTGTCAAACGTGTAGTGCTTGTGGATTTGTATTGAAAATTATGAGACGGATGAAATTTGTTCATTGAAAATCTCAAATAAATTAATTTGTCGTAAATAAAGTAGAGTATACTACTCGCAATAATGGCTATTATTCCCTCGGAATGTAACTCACTGATATTCCTCGGGAATAATAGCTATCATTATTGACTCGTGGTATAATCTACTATTAAATATGAAAAATAAAATCCAAAATTGAGAAAATACTATAAAACACACGTTGCTCCTTCGTCGCTCGTGGCCAAATTTCGAATTCGTGCGGGAATATGTGGCCTTCTGCAACTTGTATTTTAATATACTATACTCGTGGACAAAATTATCGCACCATATCTTATGGTGATGCTTATGTGCAGTGGTGCGATAATTTTGTCCAGGAGTATAGTTCAACTAGTATAATATTTTGATTTTTGGAATTTTGCTATGTAATTTAAATTGGACAAGGAAAAACACATTAAAATTTTTTAGGAAATGCAAGTTGATAAGGATGGGTTTTGCATTCCATTAGTTCCTGTTCTAACTCCTGGCCGTTTGAACAACTTTACATCCAAGCATCAGGTACACTTATATAATATTTATTAATAAAATAAAAAACTATTGTAGTGTTTATATTTTAGGACCTTAAACAGTTTTTACATAAAAATGGTGGTTCTCATATTTTGAATGAATATGACGAGAACGGAATACTGTCCGATAGGATGAGGAGGGATTTAGTAAATCTAACTGTAAAAATGATGTTGAATGAATTTGGACAAAATTTAACAAAAAATATTAAAGTTGAATATGCAAAGGCCATTGTTCAACTTTTTCCCAAGCTCAAAGATCCAACTAGTAGCAAGGGGGGTTACGTAAGTTACCTTTTTATTTTATCTTACATTTTTTTAGCTTATATGAGCATATCTACAGAGTGTTCATTTTAAAACTTACCATCTCTATTCACATTCAGGATTTTCTAGGGGGTGACTCTGGGGGGAGGTGAATTTTGCATAAAAACTCACCCCTTTTCAAATTATAATTGACATGTTTTAGGGATTTTTTAGAAAATTTTTCAACTCCAAGAGAATAATAGGGGTGCTGAATTTTAAAACAAAGACCCTGTATATAAATTAGTACATATTATCTGAATACTTATGGTTTTGGTATTATTTTAGTAATTATGCTTTAGCAGCTTCAGTTTAAAGCTTCATAATTTTGTAATTAATAATAATAATAATAATGATAATGATAAAAATAATAATAATCTTCTCATGTATGAATCATATAAATGGATATTTTTATAAGTATTTTTTGTTAAATACTTTTAATTCTGTAATTGAATAATTGAATTATTGATTTATAGGAAATATTTTATGATGACTCTCAAAAAACGCCAAGTGGATATTTGGCTTGGCGTCTTCGAACTGTGATGAGAAGTAGGGGTAACATAAGAAAGAGAAAATGTGATGATGGAATAGAAAATAGGGTGCCATTTAAAAAGCCGAAAAATATTGAAATAAGCACAGAAGAAGAACGAGACATAGAGTTTTTAAAAAATTCAAATTACAAGACTCAGAAAGAGGAGATTTTTAAAAAAATGAAAAGCACAATTAATGTGAGAAAACAGAGAAATTTTACACTTGATGATTTTCCTCGATTTCTCGACACTGATGGCTTGGTAAGTTTGTTCAGAAACTTAATTCACTTATGTAGCTTACTTTATTGGTTCATATTTAGATTCATCAAGATTTTAATTTGCTTTATCCTGATTCTTGTCCATTTGCCCCAAAATTTGAGAAATACTTAGACATTATCTTTAAAGGTGTATGACAAAACTGCTTGCAGTAAATCATCACTAATTGATGGAACTGTTTCAGGTTAGTATACTTAGAAAAAATAATACATTTTAGAATTCAAATTTTTTAATTTAAGGTTGGGATAAGCCAACGCGAGCACTTTTAGCGCTATTGCATATGCTGCCAGCTACTGCCAAGGGAAAAAGAGTGGGAAGAAGAGACTCATTTGAATCATCTGTGGACAAATTACTAATTTTCTGCACTGTGAGTGTCTAGGCAAACTTATTAGCTGTAACAAATAGCTATAAAAAAATATTGTTAAAATTTAAGTCATGCTTTTCATAACGATAAATATATTTTTAAGCTTGGAGAACCTCTACAAAGGATCGTGGATGAAAGAAAAGGATTCCAGCCATATCTAATTGGCATTGGAGCAAACAAAGCTGCCATCTAACAGTCTAACAGCTGTCTAACAGTGCCAAACGGAAAAACTCCACCGTTCATTGAAAGGGTTTCCCATAGTATGCCAGAGGTACCCTTTTGTCACAGAGAAATACGAAAATCCCTTAAAAAGCTAGATACAAACAAAGCAATGGGTCCGGATGGTATTCCCGCAATAGTACTCAAAAATTGCGCCAACGAACTCACCCCAACTTTCGCAAAATTATTCAATTTGTCTTACAGGCAAGGAGTATATCCATCATCATGGAAGTCTGCCGCAGTACAACCCATTCCAAAGAAAGGAAAAAAGACAGATCCGTTAAACTATAGACCAATTGCTCTACTTCCGGTGATATCAAAAGTAATGGAAAGAGTTGTGAACAATCACCTAACCAAGTACTTGGAAAAGTACAAAATTATCAACGATAAGCAATACGGATTTCGAAAATATAGGTCAACTGGCGATTTACTTACATACGTCACTCACTTATGGCAAAAAGCGATTGAGTTGCGGGGTGAAACAAGAACAATTGCCTTAGATATATCTAAAGCATTCGACAAAGTTTGGCATGAAAATCTGCTCAACAAGCTCAAAGCAATGGGATTATCGCCGAAACTTTGCACTTGGTTTGAAAGTTACCTAAAGGACAGATCCATTTATGTTGCACTGGATGGCCAGAACTCCAACTCTTACCAAATAAATGCTGGTGTGCCACAGGGAGCAATCCTTTCGCCAACTCTTTTCCTGATTTACATAAATGACCTCATAGATAAAACAGTAAATCCACTTTATTGCTTTGCAGACGATGGCAATGTAGTCTCCTCACTCATACCACCCACAGATCTTTCCGCACGTGAATTCCATCATCTTAGACTAACTCAAATATCGAAAATAAATAACGACCTGGATATAATAGAGGACTGGGGTAACAAAAACCTTGTACAGTTCAACGCGCAGAAAACACAAGCAGCTCTGTTTTCAAAAAAGACCAGCACCGGTGAGCCAAACATCATGCTATCTGGAAGTGCTGTCACATTACAGAGGCAGTTGAACATCTTGGGGGTTACTGCAGAGACCAACATGTCTTGGCACAGTCACGTGGCAGATATTGCTAAAAGGGCCTCCCAAAAGCTGGGGGTGCTATTTCGTACAAGACATCTGTACACACCAAGCCAATTGCTGACACTCTACAAAGCCCAGATTCGACCAACTATGGAGTACTGCTCACATATATGGAGTGCAGCACCCAAACATACCTTAATGCTTTTGAATACCGTGCAAAAACGAGCTATCAAGCTGATCAATGACCCCGCACTTACTCGTAACTTGGATGGTCTCGAACATCGCAGATCTGTGGGCGATTTATCTCTCTTCTACAGGTACTATCACGGAAAATGCTCTGAAGAGTTGGCACGTATGATTCCACCGAGAGTAGCACCTACCAGGCGAACCCGTCAAACAGACGGTAACCATGAATTTACTGTCAAACTAGAGGCACCAAGAACCTCATTATATCAGAATTCATATCTCTGGAGAACAGCATCGCTGTGGAATAAACTCCCGGCGACGGTTTTCCCTGCAGGTTACAACCTGAACCGTTTCAAGACCAACATACACCGACATTTCCGCGCACTTGCCGCTTCTCGAGCGTGATAGGACATCTCCTTGCGAGTGCGCATATCCGTAAAAAAAAAAAAAAAAATCTCAGAGTACAAGGTAGTTATTGACTCAAAAATAGTGAACACTCGTTGCAACAACATTATTGAGTCATTTGATTTTCTTTTTAAATGCTACTTCGTTTTTAAGGTAAGATATGATACTGGACTTGATATTTTTTTGAGGTTTATTGAAATTTTTTTTTACGACATAAAATTAGATTTTAATAATATGACAACAAAAATGAAGGAACAGATGAACAGGTTACAAACATTCATCGAAGTATAAATTAATTCCATCATATTTGAGAACTTTGAATTTTTATTTTAATAACGAATAACACTTTATAAAAAATTCAAGTACTAATTAACTAACTGTTACCATTTTTGCGGTTATCAAAACAAGAAAAGCCTTTGGGGCAAGTTCAAAAAAAAAAAATTGTGATAATGTCACAACTTAGTTGTTTTGTGTGTTTTGTAAATTTTAATAATATTTCACTTTTGATTCAACATATAAGAAGAAATCATTTTCCCATAGAACATAATTTATCTCTAAAATGTTGTTCAGTGAGTTGTGCCTTGATATTTAAAAATTTTTATGGCTACAGAAAGCATTTAAAAAGTTGTAAAAAACTTACACAAATAGAAATAGATCTCAGTCTTACTTGTCCCGAAATAAACTCCCATGAAAATAATGAAAATGTTTGTCCTGAAATGGAACTTCCAAATAATGGATCTAATATTGATCAAAAGAAAAAAGTGGATTTAAAATCATTATTATCAGAAGAAGTAAATATTCATGTTTTGTCCTTTCTGTCTCAAATTTTGTCACTTGGTATTCCCATATCAACCATTATTCGTATAATGGAATGTCTTAAAGACTTAATTCAGAACATTTTAGAAATTACTGAACAAATCGTTAAAGAAGAAAACAGAAATACAGATCCTTTCCATTGGATTTCAGAGCATACTTTGAATAATTTGGATTTGTGTAATACAGAGTACAAAATAAAAAAAACACTTTTCAAGCAAAATTGTTCAACCAAAAGAAATACCAATAGGTGTTCGTGTTGATCAAGTTTTTAATAAAACCAGCAAAACATATGTCCAGAAAAATATACTTAAGTCTTTTACATATATTCCCCTTCTCGAGACATTGACTAATGTTTTAAAAAATCAACAGTTCCAAAGATTTTTCTTGAATGAAGATATTAATGTTAATGAAACTTTGCTTTATGAAACATATTCTGATGGTAGCTCTTACAAAAGAAATCTACTTTTTCAACAACAACCAAATGCAATCCAGATACAATTATATTATGACGAATTTGAGTGTTCAGCTCCTTTGGGTACTAAAACTGGTTGTCACAAAATGGGTGTTTTTTATTTTATTATACGGAACGTTCCCCCAAAATTTTTATCTGCATTAGCAAATATACATTTACTTGCACTATTTTACTCTCATGACTTAAAAGAGGCGAGCATTAATTCATTCTTACAGCCTTTCCTGAAAGACTTACAAGAATTAGAAACTCAAGAATTATCAGTGGATTTTTTACCCTATAAATTAAAAGGTACACTAGTTGCTTTAAGTCATGATAATTTGGGAGGAAACACCATGTATGGAATGGTAGAATCATTCAATGCCAATTACTATTGTCGGAATTGCCTCATTCACAAAAGTAATATTGAAAATGTTTTGACTGAGAACCATCCTGCATTTCAAAAAAGAAGTTTAGAATTTTATAAAAATTTAATAATAACCTATCTTGATACGCCTTATGGAGTAAAAATTATAAGCTGCTTAAATGGTCTTTCTTATTTTAATTTAGGCAATTCTGTTTCTGTTGATGTCATGCATGACATCTTAGAGGGTGTTGCTCGTTACGAAATAAAATTATGGCTCAATAAATTGGTTAGTCAAAAAATATTAACTCTTGAAGAAATTAATGATAGAATTTTTTTTTTTGATTATGGACAATTGATATATCTAGCAAACCAAGTCCTATAAAACTAGATAAAAGTGGATATATTATTGGGCAACGAGCCGCTCAAATGTGGTGTCTTATAAGATATCTTCCACTGATTCTTTCTGATGTTTCAAGTACATGTGGAGAATTTAATATGATTATCCTTTTACTTGGTATAATGAATATATGTTTTTCGCCAATTATTCCCAAAAAAGCAATAGATGAGTTAGAACAACTTATTATTAATCATCACAAAAAAGTTTTGGAATATGGTCACTTGCTACCCAAACATCATATGATGATACATTATCCTAGAGCTATTTCTGAAATGGGTCCATTGGTACACCTATGGTGTATGCGCTTTGAGGCGAAACATGGATATTTTAAGGATCTTGTACACAAACTTAAAAATTTCAAAAATGTCCCCAAGATGCTCGCTTTTAGACACCAAATACATATAAATGTACTTTGGGAAAATATATCTTTCAAAGATAATATTGAACTTGGTCCAAAGACAGTTTTTTTACTTGATGACTCTGAATTTACAAGAATAAATATAAAAGATAACTTGGATCTTCCTAATCCTGAACAAATATTTGAAATCAAGTTCCTTACCTACAGTAGTTTTACTTATAGGATAGGTTTATTTATATGCACTAAAGTTGAAGAAATGGGACCCACGTTCTCTGAAATAAAAAAAATTCTTCTGATTGAAAATCAACTATTTTTTATAGCACAACCTTGGAAAACTGAAAAATTTCACAAAGATTTAAATGCTTATCCGATTAAAGTTAGTTATAATTCAATGGTTCTTGTTGATGTTAAACTTCTCCGAAACAAGGATGCCTATGAAAAAAAACAACCATTCCGTAAGACAGATTTTTTTATAGTCCCAAAGCATATTTTAGTTTAAAATTTAAATTTTTTAAAAAAACTTTTAAATAAGTAGCAATGAACAAATACACTCTGTCAAAAATTTTGTTGCAACCTCATCTTGGGTATTATTTTATGTATTCTAGTTTATGTAGGTATTACAATGGTATTACCAAAGTTTGTATTACATGATATTTTAGAACAGTAAAGGTTTTGTTTTTTCACAATAAAAATATTTATGTTTATAAAGTAGGCATTATTGTTTATAAGTTTATAAGTTTGCTCAAAATATTTTAGCTTTTGTTAAAGAGATTTTTTTTGGAACTATTTTAGAAGTTGTTTTTTTGGTTACCTTGTACAGGGTGCTGAAATTTGGAGTGTTTCGACAGGAAAAACATACTTCCAGACCAGATAGAGGAAAATTGACAGAGATGTTATGGGATCGATATTTGAGAAACGTCGATTGTCAAAAACCGTATCACGATATCTTCAATGGTACCATTGATACAGGGCGATTTTCGATTTTCCCTTTTTATGAAAAATAGCTATAAGTTTTTTATTTATCATTTTTTTTTTGTAAAAAAAATTTGGACGTACTTTTTTGAGCATAATCCAGTCGCGTACCCAGTTTTTTTCTATTTCGCTCTGATCTCGAGATATCGACCAAAGTCCGATATTTTTAAATAAAACACCCTATATGATAATAGCTCATTGGATAGCTCTGTTTTGGCTGATTTCAAGGATATAAAGTTCGATGGGTTTATCTATAACAGTTTTCGAGAAAAAAAAATTATATCTGTTTTTGTTGGAAAAGGATTTTATGTCTGTAAGGCAAATGAGGAAGGTGTCTTTCTAACACATTGTTTCTTATGATTGAAAGAGATATAATTTTTGTTTCTCGAAAACTGTTAGAGATAAATCTATCAAACTTTATATCATTGAAATCAACAAAAGCAGAGCTATCCAATGAGATTAATATATAGGGTGTCCTATTAAAAAAAAAAAATAGGGCTTTGGTCAATATCTCAAAATGGGAATGGAATAGAAAAAAACTGAGTAGGCCACTGGATTGTGCTAAGTATCCCAAAAATGTTTTCACAAAAATAAAAAAAATTGATAAACAACAAACTTATAGCCATTTTTCATAATAGGGAAAAATCGAAAATAGCCCTGTATTTATGATACCATTGAAGATATCGCGATAGGTTTTTTAACAATCTATGTTTCTGGAAAATCAATCGCATAACATCTCAGTCAATTTTCCTCTATCTGGTCTGGAAGTATGTTTTTCCTGTCAAAACACTCCAGATTGCAGCATCCTGTACTAAGGCTATCTATATCTGAAGAAGGATGAAGGATGTATTTATTATGTATTTTATTTAAAATATGCGTTATTGTAGAAGATTCAAACTGTGTCAAAATAATAAGTGAAACACACTATAATATTTTCAATTTCTGTTTTATCTTTCCCTATATTTAAAAAAAAATGATATATTTCGTGACCTTAAAATGAAGGGAAACATTTTAAGAAATTTGATTTATTAGGTTCATTCCTGAATTCAACTGTTCCCGAGATGTCTTGAAAATCAATTTATTGTTAGATATTTAATTGTAAGTACTACCTATCTCAGAAACAGTTGAATGTAGGAAGATAGGTACATAATATTATGGTCATCTGGTCAAGGAATACATCAAATTTTTTAAAATATAGGGAAAGATAAAACAGAAATTAGAAAATATTTATAGTGTGTTTTAATTACTGTTTAACCTTTTACCACTTTTACCAGTTATTGTTTTTCTTTTTAGGATGGGTTTGTTTTCTTGTAAAAGCCATTTTTATTTATTTTTAATTTATAGACACCTATAATAAACGATTAACACTCAATAATGTGTTTTTTTTTTCATTAACCAAAATATTTTTAACACTAGGCAAATAAAATTTACCTTTGATCAAAACCTAAATTAACACTCAGTAAAGTGTACTTTTTACGTCCTCTAAAATATTTTTAACACGAAATAAATACAATTCACACTAAACTAGGTTAATAAATTGACACTAAATCACCTTTATTTAAATACTTTTAACACGGAAAATATTATTTTTTACAAAAGATAAGATTATTTTAACCCTATTTGGGATTTTAAAGAAACACGCAAAAAAGGGTAAAATGAATGTATTTTTAAATAAAATTTACCAAATTTTACCACATTTTATTAGTGGTGAATTTAACACGCATGAGTGTGGACCTATATGTACCACTTTTGCGTGTTAAAATTAACACTCGATTTTTTACTGTGTAGTGTTCAACCCCACAGAAAGGGGGGCAAGGCCGATGTTAAGGCCATTCCAATGTAGTTTTAGGGGTGGTAGTGGCAGCCAAATTTATTCCGTGTCTTTACTGGGGTATATAGGTTTCCCCCTTTTAGCACAATTTACCTCTTCAAAAATTTAATATGGTTGATTGCTTTTCATTTTCCTGTCTGTCCTCAGTCGTTTTCATGTCAGTTATAAAGGGAAAAGTTTGAAAAAACCCTTTTTCTCGTCTCTTTGGTTTGCATTTCGCGGGGCGCTGTCTGGGAAGTCAAGTCGAGTATATCAGGGGGGGCGTGTCAGTGGGCGGAGATTTGTTATAATTGAAATTGTTTTTGCTGGTGGTAAATTGGGAGTTTGTGATGAATTGGTCTATGTGTTAGGGGGTTGGCGGGGTCGTGTCTAAGATTAGTCATGTTTCTGGTCAGTTCAGGTCCTAGGAGGGTATTGGCGAAAAATTTGGAGGAAATTTCCTCGAAGTAGTCTAGTATAGTATTTATGTTGGCAAGTTTATGGACTTCTAGTGTTCTTGTGTCCATAGGTAGTGAGAGGGCTGTTTTTAAAACTTTGTTTTGGTATCGTTGTAGTCTTAGTTTTTGCGTGTTGGAGATGTAATTCCACGCTGGGGCTCCGTAAAGTAGGGTCGGTCGTATGATGGTTTTGTTTATAAGTATTTTGTTTTTAGGGGTGAGGTATGAGCGGGGGTTCATAAGAGGGGCCAGCAGTCTTTCGGCGGTGTGAGTCTTTTGCAGGGCGTGCTCTACTTGAGGGTACCCTCGCAGGGTTTTGTCTAATATTAGTCCAAGGTATTTTACGGTTGTTTTGGGGGTGATGATTTGGTTGTCGAGTGTCAGGGGTGGCTTCATTTCAAGGTTGGTGCGTTTCCTCGTTACCGTGAGTAGTTCGGTTTTCGCTGCGTTGAGTTTGATTTTCCAGTGTTGTAGGTAGGGTGAAAGTAAGTATAGGTGAGTCTCCAGCGCCCTCTTCGCGTCATCTGCGAAGAAGTTGCTGGTATATACGGCAGTGTCGTCTGCGTACATCCTAATGTTAGTGTCGTCAGTTTTGGGTATGTCAGCTATGTAAAGGTTGAAGAGTGTGGGCGATAGTACAGTTCCTTGTCGTACCCCTGCTCTTATGTTTTTGATCTGTGACGTTCTGCTTGTTGTTTTAATTGCGAAAGTGCGATCCTTTAAGTAGGATGCCAGAAGGGCGACTATATGCAGGGGTATGTCATGTGTTGTTAGTAGTTTATGTATGAGTCCTTTGTGCCACACTCTGCCAAAAGCCTTTTCAATGTCTAGTAGCAGTAGGAAGGTGGACTCTGAGTTGTTAAATGCGATGGTTGCATCTTGGGCCACCTTCGCTACTGCCAGTGTCGTATTGTGTTTGGCGCGAAAACCGAACTGTTCGGGGGGGAGGCATTGTCGGGTGCTTATTTCAGTAAGTAGTCTGTTTAGAATGATTTTTTCAGCAATCTTGCTAAGTGAGTTGATCAGGGAAATTGGTCTGTACGATTTAGGTTGTGTCAAGTCTTTCCCAGGTTTAGGGAACACGATGATATTAGCGTGTTTCCAGCTCTGCGGAAAATGTTGTAAGATGATAATACCATTTATGATGTGCATGAGCTGGATAACGCATTTCCTGGGAAGGTTTTTGATAAGTAGGTTGTTAATTGTGTCAGGTCCGGGTGCTTTTCTGTTTGGTAGTTTTTTAGTTATTCGTAGTATTTCAGCAGGCGAGGTGATTAAGTTATTGAGTGCTTTCGGATGGATGGGGTATTTGCGACTGCTGAATTCGTCTGTGTTGTTTGAAATAAGTCTTTGGGCGTTTGTCTCGTCAGGAGTCTCGTCGAAAGCCGACTCGAAGTGGTTTGCGAAGACTTCGGCTTTGTCTTCCTCCTTGTAGTAGCTGGTGCCATTCACTCTAAGCTCCGCCTCCTTGGCGCCTGAGCGTTTTAGGGTTCTGGCCAGCTTCCACAAGGAGTTGTCCTGTGGTTCTAGAGAGGAGACATATTTCATCCAGGATCTGTTCCTGTGATTACGTATGCTCCTCTCTATTTCGCTGTTCATTAATTTGAGTATTTGTCTGTCTAGGTTGTTGGGTCGTCTTTGCCAAGCTCGTTTAATCTTGTTTCTTTCCTTGATGATTTTAAGGATGTCGTCGGGGATGGAGTCTGTTTTTTCTCTGATGGAGATTTTTGGGGCGAGTTGGTCACGGGTGGATTGTATATTTCGGGTAAGATTTGTTACTTGGTATTCGAGATCGGCTGTGTTAAGAATAGGGGGCGGGATTTCAGTGATGTCGTTTAGTCGTTGTTTGTAGCGATTCCAGTCGAAGTTTTTGTAATTGTAGACCTGCTGTTGTTCCTGTACTGGGGGGTGGTTTTTCCAGTACAGAAAAACAGGCAGGTGGTCAGATCCAAGCATGTCTTTAGTCATAGTTTCGATGTTTGTCAGTCCTTTGCTGAGAGCGATGTCAATTATTGAAGGGGCGTTGCTTGGGAAGTGGGTGGGGCTATTGGTGTGATATAGTCGAATTGTCGGGTTTGAGTTTAAGTAGTTGAAAAGGATGTTGCCTGCCCGATTGTTGTTGGTATTTTGCCAATTAATATGTTTGGCGTTTAAATCGCCTATCAGCAATGCTCTGTTTTTCCGAGGGAAAAAGACGCTTATGTCTCTTGACGCTCTTATGGATTCGGGGGGGCGTATCCTCCCGAGATCCATAAGGCGTTGTCCAATTCAAGAGTAATGTGCTCAATGTTTGTATTGAGAGTTTTAATTCTCTTGTACTTGACGGAGTTGTGAATTAGGCAGGCAACCCAGGTAGCAAAATGACGTTTGTTTAACGTTATTTTTTACGTCAAGTTACGTTGTAAATCACGTTATCAAAACGTCCTCTTAACGTAACAATGTCATCGTTGAAGTAACGTTAATAATAAACGTTAATTAAACGTTGTTTCAAAACTTTAATTGACATTTACGAACGTTATTTTAATGTTAGATGACGTTGTAAACTTAGGTAAAACTAACGTTGATCGTAGGTAAGAAGAGGGAAATCTAGAGAAATAAAAACATGAATACTAAAAAACATTTATTTTTATTTTTAAAAATGTAAAAATAACATAATGACTTTCAAACATTTTTTAATTTTAAACCTGAAAAAAACAAGGTACTCACATAGGTATTTGGTCTATTCCTCAACATATTAAATGAGCAATTGCTCGACCTATAGCGTGAATTTATTTACACAATAAAACATTCTCTAAGGCCCGGTTTATTGGACTTCTAATAAGTTATCAGGTAAACTATCTGACTTTTCTGATTATCAACACAAAGCAAGGGGCATTAAAGGCAGCACACCACACAAACACAAGACTACAAGACACCACAAGGAAACCAAAAACCAAACGACCATAGCAAACGACGAACCGAGTATGAAGTACAAGTAAGACGCCACCTGACGCCACAAACGAAAACGAAGGGAACGTTGTTGTACAGTGTGCCAGATGAATTTCGTGAAAGATAATCCGTGGTAACAAAGGGTGATATTTTTTTCCTGAGAAATTTAATTACATAATATATAAGAAGCATGAACTAATAGAGAAAAAATGCTGGTTATCAAAAATTATAAAATTAAATATTATTAAATTCTAATAAGGAAATAGACATCTTCCAAAAGTAACAGCTGTTACAATTATAATAAAGTGGCAACACTGTAGGTGTGCCGCGAAAATTCGATTACACCTCTGAGGGCGCGGGAATTTCAAAATAGGCTTAATATTTTTTGTTAGGAAACAACGCTAAATATAATTAGTGCAGGATACGACACTTGGAAATTAAACCGATAAGATATTAATGTTTTTTTCTATATTTTCCTGATTCAAAATAAACACCGTTCTGATACCAACAACGTCTAGAAAAAAACGTTAATTCAACGTTACATATACTAACGTCTCAATAACAACGTTTATAAAACGTTAAACTTAATGACGTTGACACAACGTTACGTCATGTAACGTTATCCCAGAGTCGAGAACGTTAGTACACGTTCAGGACCTGAAACCAACGTTTCATAAACGTTTTCTAACGTGTAGTTGCTACTTGGGAACACCACCTCCCTGATTGTTTCTGTCCATTCTTTCAACGTTGTAATGTTTGTGTTTTAGTTTATCTGTCGGTCCTAGTTTGGTTTCGTTTAGAAAAATCAGTTTGGGCCTGCAACGGTTGATTGTTTGATATAGGTCGCCAAGTTTTGACTTGATACCGTTGCAGTTCCAGCTGATTATCAGCCACATTTTAAAAATTGAAGCGGTGTATTTCCGTGCTGAAGAAATGCATCGTTGCGTGTAGTATTTGGGATTTGTCCCCGTTGCAGTCCTTCAGCAAGGAAATATAAAAGTTAAGTGCTTTAAGGAGTTCACCTATATTTACCAATGCGTTCAGCTCGTTCATGGTTGTTGCAAGTTTTAGGAAGTCCGTTTGGGTGCCACTAGCCATCCCCAAAGCGTTGGTTACATTGTTAGGGCCAATAGGAGTTGCTGGCGGTTGCGCTTTTGTGTAGCGGCGCATTTCCGGGAAATCGTGGTTGTATGTTTCTGGTCTGGGTCTGGTTCTCGTCGAAGTCGTTGAGGCGGTGGAAAGTTGCCTGACTGGGGTGCGCCACGCTGGTTTTTGGGGAGCGGGAGCCGGAATGTAGGTTTTGCGGGGTTCTAGCTGTCTCAGTTTGTATATGTAGACTGGGCAATTTTCATTGTGGCTACGATGGCTTCCCCCGCAATTGGCACATTTCTCGACTACGCTCTCGCACTCAGTAATCTGGCGAGGCCCTGCACACTTACTGCATTTGGTGGCTCGCTTGCAGTAGGTTGCCGCGTGCCCCAACCCCTGGCACCTACGGCACTGCATGACTGGGCGCTCGGATTTTCTATTTTCCCAGGTTATACGTATGTTGAGAATGATTTTGAGGTTCTGGTTCAGAGTCTTGAGGGTGTAGCTGGAGTCTAAGATGATTAGATACATAGGCTCAAACTTAGTTTTCATCCTGTATATGTTTTTTGCATTGATGTTGTAGCGGTTTTTTAGGTCGTCGGATAGTTCGGCTATGGAGATATTGTAGCGTTACTTGATATTCAATCAAAATCTTGTAAATTGATTGATTAATTAAAACACACTTTTTATGAGGGTGGCTTTATATTTAGGTATATGTTTATCTTACAAGTGTTGGTATTAAAGAGAGACTTAAACTGATGAATATTTGATTTAATTCATTATGCTGTAAAATAGTATAATGCATTATTCCCAATTGTGCAAAATTTATTGCTAATTGCACATGATCAATAAGATTCCTTATTTTATTACTTTGAATATTGATGTTGTTCAATATTAGATTAAAGGTTAACATTGAGTGGAAATTTTGGTTTTCCAAGGAAATATTTTGTAATTTTCCTGTGATAACCTTTTGGTTAGATTCAATAGTTAAAAATTGATCGTGAAATGTTTTTGTAACTTGTTTCAATACTTGAGCTTGTGTTTCTAGATCTTGATTGAGAGTTTTTTGATTATCATTAAGCGTCTGGATATAAGAATCATATCTTGCGCCGTCTTCAGCATCTAGGGTTCCGTAGAGCCATTTTTGTGCTGTGCCCATGAAATTTAATAGACCTCTTTTATTACGTTTTCGGTCTTGATAGGTTCTGATTACTTGTTTCATAATCTTAATTTGAGAATGACTGTTTTCAATATTTGTTTGAAACAGTGCAACAAATTGATTTGATTTGTTTTGTTAAGAGTGTCAGATAATTTCATTAAGGTAATTTCCAGTTTATGGATACTTTGTATGATAATTGTCGTGTTTATGTGATAATAGGCCGTGTTATGTTGAGTTGTTACGTAAGTAGTTCCTAAAGAAATTGGTAAAATAGGATTTTCTACCGTCATCAATGTATACGCTTGGGTGACTCCAACGAGAGTTAGGAATACTAAAGGATTCATCTCGGAGTACCTGAAATAAATTATTGTCGTTTAACATTTTGTTTAGCAAAGCGATGCTGTGTTTTGCTATCATAACGCGGACTTGTCTTGTCTCTATTAAATTGTTTTACAAAGATTGGATCTTGTAATTCTGGTTCAGGTTCACGATTTTTATTACGTGATTCTAAAGACTTTGTTTGTTTCGCTAATAATTTTTCTTGAATTTCTTTATTCAAATTCGCAAGGGATTCTGCCAAACTTGTTATATAGTCAGTTGTTAGTTTATTTTCCGTTTGTTCAATCGGTATGGCATAATTCAAATCTCCTTTAATCACTTGAAAAGGGGTGTGATTCATTGTACTATGAGTACTGTTGTTATAATTCAATATAGCGATTGTCATTAGATCAATAATACTCTTATTCGGGTTTTGGAGTTTTAAACTCGTTGTACTTTCACGTAGTGTCGAATGGAATCGTTCGATTGGACTATTCGAGTTCGGGTTTCTTGGAGTTGTGTAATGAAACTCAATTTTGTATAATGTACAAAGATCTGTCATTATAGCATTTTTGAACTCTGCTCCATTATCTGATGTGATTTTTTGAGGTATTCCATGATCACTAAAATATTTCAATAACTGTGATGATATCTCAACAGCTGTTTTCGTATTTACAGGAGAGGCTTGACCAAATTTTGAAAAGCTATCAATAATGGTCAGAAATTTCTGGTTATTGATTATATACGTGTCAATATAAATATGTTCAAAGGGTTTCATACCAATGGGTGTTGGTTTGAATATGATTTTGTATGGTTGACGTTGATACTTGGTTTTATTGCATATCTCGCATACTTTGACATAATTCTGTACGTCTTTCTGGATATTGGGCCAATAGAATCTTTTCTTTAAGGCTGCAATATTTTCAGTGATTCCTCTATGAGAGGTTTTAGTCTCATGATATTGCTGAATTTTCTCTTGTTGAAGATCAATTTCTGTGATGTCTTCTAATAAAGAGTTCGAGATGTACAAAGTAAATGAATTCGAATTAAACGATTCTTGTAATGCTCGTATCACAATAGGTTCTAAAGATTTATTTAGGAAATGAAGGCAATAAATACCAGGTGGCATGTATTCCTTTACTAAATTAGTAATTTGTGATGTTGTTGGATTATTTGGTAAGAAGAATATTATTCTCTTTTTATTACCAAATAGTTTGATTATCTCTTTTCTAATTGTGTTATTATTGGAATATCGAAATACAATTTGATTTCCAAATACATTTACATGTTTCTTAGTATATGGAGCTCCTAATATTGGATTTTCCATAGATGTATGTATTGTTTGGTCATTTTCAGACAAGGCTGAAATTGTTGAAGAACGATTAGTTGGTGTTATTTGTCTGATACTTTTCTGAGTTTTCGAAGATTCTCCTATTTCTATGGGAATTTCTTTTTTCTCTTTTCTTGGAGGTATTATTAGTTGTGATAATATCTTTATTTTGGGTTTTACTTTCTTAGGTTCCTCTTCAGGTTCCTTTTCTGATGCTGTTTTTGTTGATTGAGATGATTCAGACATTGTTATCTCTTTTTCTTTAGCTATCTCGCTTTGTTTAGGAAGATATACTTTAGAATCTGTAAAGTATTTTGCTATGATTTCGTCATTACATAATGGTGTATCTTTCAGCATTAATCCTAATTTTTTATGAAATTCTTCATCTGAAGATGTTAATCTGGCATCTGGATCTGATTTTTGAATGGCATGAAGTTGTATTGCAGGAATTCTTGATAGTGCATCTGCATTTATGTTTAATGTTCCTTTTTTGTATTTGATCTCATAATCAAATTCAGATAGTTTTAGTCGCCATCTGACTAGTTTAGAACTTGGTTCTTTAACATTAAATAGCCATTGTAGAGGTTTGTGATCTGACAAGATTGTGAATTTTCTACCAAAAAGATAAGGTCGAAAATATTTTGTTGCCCATACGATTGCTAAAAGTTCTTTTTCAATCGTCGAATAATTACATTCAGCTGGGTTTAAAGTTCTTGATGCGTATGCAATGGGAAGATCAGCTCCGACAGGACCTTGAGATAAAACGGCTCCAATTGCATAGTTTGATGCATCGGTTGTCAATAAGAAAGTTTTCTTAAAGTCAGGATGTTGTAGTATTGGGTCATTTATTAATACATTTTTACAAGTTTCAAAGCTATTAAGAAATTCTGCATTGTGTATTATTTTTTTGTCTTTTTTCAAACAAGATGTCATTGGTTTGGTCAATTTGGCAAAATTCTTTATGAATTTTCGGTAATAACCTACTAATCCTAGAAATGATTTTATTTCTTTCACCGTCTTTGGTATTGGGAATTTTTTTATTGCCATTATCTTTTTTGGATTCGGTTTTATTCCATTTGGTTAATTACATGTCCTAAGAATTCGACTGTCTTGTGTAAGAATTCTGATTTGTCTAATTGTATTTTCAAATTAAACTTCTCGAGTCTCTCAAATACTTTCTTTAAATTTTTCACGTGTTCATGAAGTGAAGTGGAAAAAATTATTCTGTCATCCATGTATACTAGACATATTCTATTCTGTAATCCTAGTAATACATTATCCATCACTCTCTGGAATGTCGCTGGGGCGTTTTTCAAACCAAAGGGCATTCTGTTAAATTCGTAATGACCATTTTCAACATTAAATGCTGTTTTGGGTATCGAATTTTCATGCATCTCGACTTGATGAAAGCCAGAGGCTAGATCTAGTGTCGTAAAATAATTACTACGACCAAGTCGGTCTAATATATCCGTAATATTAGGTAATGGATATCTATCATCAATAGTTTTTTTGTTTATCTTTCGATAATCAACGACCATTCTCCATTTTAGTATGCCTACGGCATCTTCTTTCTTAGGTACTATCCACACAGGGGATGACCAAGGGCTACAGGATGGTCTGATTATGTTATCTTCTAACATTTTCTTTATTTGAGAATTTACTTCTTGTTTATGCACATGTGGGTATCTATACGTTTTTGTGTGCACTGGTATTTCATCCGTTGTTTTAATCTCATGTTTGACTTGATTGGTAAATGTCAATTTTTCATTTGGCTTGTGGAAAATTTTAGGAAATGATTTAATTACGTGTTTTAAAGCATCAAATTCCTCTGGGTTTAAATGATTAATACGCAACGACTTAATGGGGTCATTTGCATATTCAGCATTTTCTAATAAAGTCATTTGCTCTATATTAAATATTTCAAACTGTTCGTCAGCGTACGGTAAACTTATTTCCGCTAAGTTGTTTATGTTATATGGGACAATAATAGGCTTATTCATTAAATTATGCACTTCTAGAGCTACTGATTCGTTTATCACTGTAGATATTGTCGATGGTATATAATACGTTTCATTTTTTATCGGTGGTGTAAGTATTTCAATGCCATCAGCTATATTTGTATTGAAATAACATACTTGAATTGAGTTGCTTGGAATCTCAAAATTTTGATTTTCGAAATCTGTTCTATATTGAAACGGAATTGTTGTTTTATTATTAGAAAGAAGCATATTAGAAAAATCTATATTTAAATTATTATCTTGTAATGCTTTGATTCCAATAATTCCATCAAAATAGTCATGGAAATTATACATTATCATTTCAATGTTGTTATGAATATTATAGTCTTGTAACATTGGGATATTGATTTTTCCAAACGTTTTTCTTGTACCCATGCAAGTGGTTAGCTTGTTTCTTGAATTAATTATAGAATTTGAAAAATATTCTTCTGCTATTGAGGGTCTTATTAAAGAGGCATGACTTCCTGTGTCAATTAATAATTTACACGGTGGATAGTCTATTTGAATAAAAGGCAGTTGGTTGATTTGATAAGCATTTAAAGTTAATGCTGACTCATTGCATCCAAGGCTTGTAACTGAAAATTTTCGTCTTCAGTTGCGACTTGATTTTCTTCAAAATTTGTCTCTTCATAATAGTTTTGATTTTCAGAACATTCGTCATTTTCGAAATTTTCGTCAGGGTCAGTCAATTCGATTTCAAAGATATTATTAATTTCTTCGATTGTATATTTAGAAGGGTATTGATGTTGATTTTGTGCTCTTGGTTGCACTGAAACACCGGACATAGGTGTCGGTTTCGAAAATTGTTGATTAGTGTTTTTTCGAAAGGCATTATAGTAGTTTTTGCCAAAAGTTCCTGAACTAGTAGGAAATTTTGTTGGTACATAGTCCTTTTTAGGTTGTATATTAATAGGTTGGGATGGAAACTGTGGTTTCTGTGGTACATACGATGTTTTTTGTGTATATTGAGGTTTTTGTTGATAGTTGGGGAGCTGGCGTCAAAAACATGCAAGAGTTTTCGCAAGGCGGATATTTTCAAAATAGGTCGTACTTTAGTGCTAGAATGCTAGTGTACAGTCAGCACTCACAGTTCTGGGACAGCTGGCTCTGGGACGCGGGCAAAGTTGTAATTTTAAGAAGCATCTAAACTGTTTTCTTAAAGCTCAAAATTTATAGAAATTTTGCACATTATCAGTTTGAAGGTCACAGATAATATATGTAAATCGTCAGACGTCTAGTTCGTTGAAAAAAGGGGGTCAGACGTCCTCAAAGTTTTTATTTTATGGCATTTTCTTCGGTGTCCTGTCAAAATATATTTTTGCAGGTATTTGACAAATATATTTGAAGAAAATGCCATAAAATAAAAACTTTGAGGACGTCTGACCCCCTTTTTGCAACGAACTAGACGTCTGACGATTTACATACGTTATCTGTGATCTTCAAACAGATAATGTGCAAAATTTCTATAAATTTTGAGCTTTGAGAAAACAGTTTAGATGCTTCTTAAAATTACAACTTTGCCCGCGTCCCAGAGCCAGCTGTCCCGGAACTGTGAGTGCTGACTGTACACTAGCATTCTAGCACTAAAGTACGATCTATTTTGAAAATATCCGCCTTGCGAAAACTCTTGCATGTTTTTGGCGCCACCTCCTGGACGATGAGTATAGGTTTGTTGTGATTGTTGTGAACGAAATTGCGTATTTTTATTTTTGAAATTTGAAAAATTTTCATTTTGATTCTGATTAGTAGAATGAGTAAGTCCTCTACTAAATTTCATGTGGTTTTCAGCTAGTTGATAATTTAACACAAATTTGTTAGCTGCATCCAACGTTTGTGGATTTTGAACCATTAAAATTGTTCTTAATTCGGTTGGCGAATTAGTGACTAGATTTTGAATAGCAATAATTTCGTTTTGTTCAATTAAGACATTTGCAACTACCGTTAAATTCGGGTCGCACATGATTTTAGATGTAATTCTTTGAACTAAACCTTTTAGTTTATCGAAATACTCAATAATAGTTTCTTTATTAGTTTTAGTGGTATACATAAGCTCTTGTACCAAATTCTGTCTAGAATATTGATCACCATACTTTATTCTCAACGCTTCTCTTATATCGGTCCATGTTTGTAAATCAGGACGTGCCATAAGAAAATTTCCTGCGTCATTTATTAATTTTGATTTTATGGCGGTAACCACATACTCTTTTTGAGCATTTTCACCAGTATAATAGGTTTGTTAAAATTCATTTATGTTTCTTATGAAATATTCTAAATATTGGCTTTCGCCACTGAAAGGTTTGATAAGTTGTACAATTGATTTTAAATTTTCACTCATTGTTACGGTTGATCTTTGATTTTGGTTGTTACTTCTTGAATTAGGATTGTAAAGATGAGTTGTATTAAATTGAGTCAAAAGATTCTCGATTTCTTCTTCAGAATCTGACATATATATTTCTTTGAATTGTTAAAAGAAATTATTTTGAAAATTTGAAAAATTCAAAATTAAAAAGTTTTATTAAAATTAAAATTATAATTAATTATTCAGTCTTATGCGTTGCTTTTTCTTAAAAATTAAAAGTTGTTGTGGGTTTGTAAATTCTTAGTTACTTTTTATTTTTGATTTCAGTCTTTTCAGCAAACCGTTTTGGAATTGCAAAAGAACAAAAATCTGAATTTAAGTCTTCTCAGTAAATCAAAAATTAGAAATTACAAAAGATCAAAAATCCAAAAATCTTAACTATGGAACACCAATTACAAAATGTATAAAGAGAAAGGTTGTACTTACTAGGCAAAGCTAATAACAGTAGTCTTTCTTCACACGTTGTTTCTTGTTATTCCTTTTACTCAGTTAACCAATTCGAAGTGGACAGTATCTGGAACGTTTAATAGCAGCACTGATAATCCAAGAATTCACTTTTTCGAACTTCCTTCAGACTTTTGAAATTTTCGCGACGGATTACGACTGTATCAACTCCCGAAACTTAAGCACTCTGAGCATCCGAACCACTGCGCCAATTATATTTTCGATTCAGAAACTTGTATTTTAAAAAACATTTATTTGATTGATTAAAATACAGAGGTGACAAAAGAAAATATTCGGATCAAATTGCTACAGGCTAAAGCCAGAAAGCAAATGAACGTTCCTTATGGGACGGCATCGGCTTAAATAAACATTTAATGCCGACATAGCAATTTGATGTTTACTTTACAACAATGTATTTAAAAAGTCCTAGAGGAAAGGGGTAAGCACATTAAAGCATATAAAAAATAGATAATTGATTATAAATCAGCATGGCAATTGGTTAATATAACTCCCTCAATATACAATATTTACAAATACCTACCTAAATATATATACAGAGAGCCTAAAAAACTTATTTACATATTATAACAATTTTTTGAAATAATCACTTATTTTTAACAGTACTTCTTAGAAAATAGGGTTCCCTAATAAAACAAGTTTTATTAATAGGTTGCTTCCCATTTACATCTACAGGTTCCTCTTTTATTCGAACATTAGGTTCACTAATTAATGGTGTGGTCTTTACAATAAGATGCTGCTGCGTACGTCTAAATATATTTCCAAAATCGTCTTTCACTAAATATGACCTAGGTTCTTTACATTTTTTTACAATAATACCATCTTCCCAATGATCCCCATTCTTAAACATAACCCTTTCATCAACTTTCCTACCTGCCAACTTTGTTGTGTTTTTGTCATGATAAAATGTTTGCTTTTTTCGTCTCTTTATTTTATTTTCTTGAAGTTTTCTTTTATTTATTAGCTCAGGATTAAGCATAGAG
The DNA here is from genome assembly GCA_917834065.1 of Ceutorhynchus assimilis. Taxonomy (NCBI): domain Eukaryota; kingdom Metazoa; phylum Arthropoda; class Insecta; order Coleoptera; family Curculionidae; genus Ceutorhynchus; species Ceutorhynchus assimilis. The sequence goes on from OU892290.1 coordinate 6,388,591, forward strand.
TTTACAGTGGGTAAGTTATCTTTTAAACGCCTATTACCTAAACATCATTTGAGCTGGTGATAAACCTAAGTCGGGAATTGGAGTATTTCTATAATTGAGAAGAAAAAAGTCCAAATTGTTTAAATTACCGTTATTTTCATAAAAGCATTTTTTTTAACATATTTTTGCAAATATTAACAGATTTCTCTGCTAAACCATTACTTTTTGGGTAGTTTGGGCTAGAAGTAGTTAAAGAGATGTTGTTTTCATTTAGAAACTGTTTAAAGACCACTGAATTAAATGGATTATTATCAGAAATAATTATGCAAGGAAACCCATGTATAGCAAAAACAGGTTTAAGTATTTTTATAATTTCTTCAGCTGTTTTATTTTTTATTCTTTTTAGCTCTATCCAATTTGAAAAATAGTCAATCACTGATAGAAACAAATAACTCTTAAACTCCAAAATGTCCATGGCAATTTTTTCCCACGGTCTTTTTGGCAATTTATGTTGTAATAATGGTAACTTTGGATTATTATTCCGAAATCTAAGGCATATTGTACAATTTAGAACAAAATTACTAATTTCATCACTTATGTTTGGCCAAAATATCGATTCTCTAGCTCTAGCCCTACATTTATTAATTCCAATATGACCTTCATGAAGTTTTTGTAACATAAGTTGTCTCAAACTTTTAGGAATTATTACCCTGTCACCGAAAAAAACTAAATCATTTTCAACTGATAATTCATTCTTTACTTGATGAAATTTTTTAAGATCAGCCGATAAATTTTTTAAACGTTTTGGCCAACTGTTGTGAATAAATTTTTTTAACGATGACAAATCTTGATCTTTTTTAGTTTCCATTAATAATTGTACTCTTTTTTGCTCACACATAGGAATTTTCTTGTTTATATCATGGACTATAATGTTATTTTTAGGATCATCTTGTACAGGGTGTTTTAAAGAAGCTCTTGAAAGCATGTCTGCAATAAACATTTGTTTACCAGGCAAATACGAAACTGTAAATTGATATTTTATCAATCTAAGCAACATTCTTTATAATCTACTAGAGACCTTATTTATATCTTTTTTAAAAATGCTAACAAGAGGTTTGTGATCATTGTGAACTTGTACATTTTCTTTACCATAAATATAAAAATTAAAGCGTTCAGCTGCAAATAAAATAGCCCCCATTTCTCTCTCTATGCAAGCCCACCTTTTTTCTGTGTCAGTTAGAGCCCGACTGGCAAAAGCTATTGGATGTCCATTCTGTAACAAACAGGCACCCATGCCTTCTGAACTTGCGTCACATTGTATAACTAAAGGTTGACTTACATCATAATGCTTTAAGCAAGGAGGAGAAGTTAATATTTTTTTTATTTCTTGTATTCTTTCGGAATGAACTTTTTCCCAATTCCATAATACATTAGTACAAGTTAAATTTCTTAAAGTTGCTGTGATCTGGGAGAGATTTGGAATAAATTTCCCCAAATACTTAACCAAGCCCAGAAATCTAAGTAGTTCTTTCTTATTTTTCGGGTTTTCTAATTTTAAAATTGCCTCTACCCTATCTTTATCCACTTCTATGCCCTTTTCAGATACTTTAAATCCTAGAATTCTAACTTCCTTTTTTTTAAATTGAAATTTATCTTTATTAAAAGTGATATTGTTTTTCTGAGCAGTTTCCAAAACTTGATTTAAGATTCTATCATGTTCTGCCTCAGTATTCCCAGATATTATTAAATCATCAATATAAACTTTGTTTCCTACTATACCTCCAAAAATTCTAGTGTTTCTCATCTGAAAGACTTCCGCCGCTGTGTTAATGCCAAAAGGTAATCTCAAGAATCTATATCTGTCTAAAGGAGTTGCAAATGTTGTGAGTTTTGAAGAATTTTCATCTTACTTGATTTGGTAGAAAGAATCCTTTAAATCTAGCACAGAGAAAATGTTTTTATTTGTTAAATCACATAGGATTTCCTCTGCAGAAGGTATGGGATAATGTGCTCTTTTAATATAAGGGTTTAATTTTGAAGGGTCTAAGCAAATTCTTAGTTTCTCATTGGGTTTTTCTGTTACCACTATATTATTTACCCAATCTGTCGGTTCAGTTTGTTTGCAAATAACCCCTTCCTTTTCTAAATTATTTAAACTTTTTTCAAATTCTGGCAATATTGCTTTTGGGATCCTTCTGGCAGGAAAAACACAGGGTTTAGCATCATCTTTCAGAGTAAATTTATAAGGTTTGCCTGGAAATGTTCCAAGTCCCTCAAAAACAGATTTATATCTTTCAATAGCCTCATACTTAGAAGAAAATGTTATATTTTCAACTGATTGTTGTAAATTATCAACTGTTTTAATTAAATTTAGTTTTAAACAAGATTCCAATCCCAAAATAGGTCTACCATCAACTTTTACAATCAAGAAATCTAATAATTGCTTCTTACCACGTATTATACATTTTAATTTTGTAGACCCTATGACATCAATCCTGGCTCCACCATAAGCTGTGAGATTTACATTTGCTGGGTCAATGGAACCTTGTGGTAGGGGAGAGTTGGCCAAAACGGGATAGCTAACGATATTTGATCTGAAATTCTTCTATTATGCTATTGATATCTACCATTTTTTAACTGTAACTTCCTCATTGACCCATTTATATGTTTAGGTATAGTTATTGCTGAATATCTTGATGATAACATAGGTAAGTCATATTGGAGAAAAAAAATGTAAAGTATCCCGTTTTGCCCACCTGGTCGGGTAAAATGGGATGGTGTTTGAATGTGAATAAAAAAGATACTAAAGTGAGATATATTCATGAAAATGGAACATTGTATTAGTCTTATATCTAGATAAAAAATACAAATTAACATTTTAACACCGACAAAAATCGCACCAGTAGGGCTCACCATCATTCTCTTCCCCGGCGCACGCTTCGTGAGCCCAAAGTCGACAGTCCTGGCACATTACCCATCTGTCGTCCGCCTTCGATTTAGAATACAGTTTTGTACAATAGTTTTGTTCCAACACACCAAAAAACCGTTCAATGTACCGTCAGGATTCTGCGCAAAGCCAAAAATGTGTGCGCAGAACCCGAAATTCGTATACAAAGTGGTTTCGAAACCGTTCATGGGACGGTTTTTGACGTGTTGGAACAAACCTAAAATGCAAGTTTCGTCGTTGTTCTCTTCTTCTTCTGAACTGCTGTCAATTTTTTTCCTTTCTTTCTTCTCTTTCTTTCCTTTTGATGACCTCTTCCACCGCTTGGCGCATACTTTCCTCATTCCAAGACTGCCGATCAGTTTTCCTTTTATATTTTCCCATCTCATAATATGCCTGTAAAAAAATAAAATTTTAAATCCTCATCAATCCATAGCGTTGGACAAAACGGGATAGTATCCAGTTTTACCCGACCGCTAGGTATCCCATTTTGCCCGACTGCACATGTCCAAATGTTTTTCAGAGTTTTCCCAAAAAAAAATTAGGCGACATATTCACAAATGCCACAAAATACAGTCAATTAGTTACAGAATCATAAAAAATACTTACCGTTAATTAGTTTGATTGTTGAAAGTGAAAAATTCTCGCTTAGCCACTGATGAAAACAAATAGCACAATCTCACTTTTCGAAGGTTTACTTGTCACTCACCACAGATCAATAATTTATCAAAATATTCACCTGATACATCTAAAGAAACCTAATTTGTATCGATTAACACTATCAGTCGTCAGATGGCCCTGCTCATTTTGGAATAATGGCCGGTATCCCGTTTTATCCGACTATCCCGTTTTGGCTAACTCTCCCCTACTATCTTTTTAAAGACTTTGGCACGTAGGACGTTGCATTGTGCTCCAGTATCCACCTTGAAAATTAAATTAGCATTATTTATGAAAATATTTTCTAAAAGTTCTTTATTATTTTGCTCTCTGTATATTTTATTTTCAGATTTTATAGATTGCACCCATAAACAATCAATAAAAAATTCATCATCTGATGAGGAACTATTTACACATTCTAAATTATTTATATACCTATGTTTTTTTATCTTTTTTGTTGGTTTTATTTTGGGAACAACAAGATTCGAAATGATTAGGTATTTTACAAATCCTACAAAAGTTTCCGAAAGCTGGACATTGTTTATATGCATGTTCTGTGTGACATTTTCGAAATTTTTTAAAGTTATTTTTACTATTTTTAGGGTAGTTATTATAATGATTATAATTATTATAATTTTTTCTATTTTTCTGAAATTGGTTATTTGGTTTAAATTTATTATTATTAAAAGAATTACTCATCTTTTTGTTTCCGTGAAATCCAACGACGTCTACTGCACTGGTGGAGGGCTGATTGTTCCCCATGTCTGCCATTTGCTTCTTGCTTTGTTCATGGAGTTTGCACTGTTCTTCTAGCTTCTTTAGGGTCAAGCCGTCGTTCTGGGGGAGTTTTTCTCGCAATCCTGAATCCTTTATGCCCATGATGATGCGGTCTCTCACCATGTTGTCCATTTCTTGGTATTCGCATGATGCTGCAAGGGTTTTCAATTCTGTGATGTAAGAGTTCATGGACTGGTCCGGTTTTTGGGCACACTGCAAAAATTTATACCTTTCATAAAATATGTTTTTCTTTGGCTCACAGTATTTTTCAAATTGCTTCTTTTCGTCATCCAACTTCGCCTTCTCCAGTTTTATATTCATTGTGTTGAATATTTCTACGCCGTCGTCCCCAACCAAATTCAGGAAAATAGCCACTTTCACAGCTTCTGGGGCTTCAGCTTTTTCGATTGCAAGCAGGTATAGGTCGAATTTTTGAATCCAACATGATCAACTCTTGGCCACATTTCCATTGACGAAATCCATGGATTTCGTCACAGATGCATCTGTGGTGGTACTCTGAGGTAATCCATCGTCATCCAGTTTTCTACTGCACTTTTTTCCAAATTTTCCAGTTGTACACCTGACACCATGTAGCGTTACTTGATATTCAATCAAAATCTTGTAAATTGATTGATTAATTAAAACACACTTTTTATGAAGGTGGCTTTATATTTAGGTATATGTTTATCTTACAAGTGTTGGTATTAAAGAGAGACTTAAACTGGCGTTACATTTCACCCTCAAGTCCTCTGAGAACGAATGCGTGCCCTTGTGTAGTTTTCTCAGCATACGTATGGAATTCCATTTCCTCGGCCTCGAAATTTCTTAGAAGTGTTTGCCAGTCATGTGCCTCTTCGCAATAAATACTTAATAGTTGAATGTTTGGCATACCTCAGTGAGTATCGGGTGATGCTTAGTTTGGGAAGGGTGTCAGTTAAGTGCTTATGATTTTGGAACTTGCCCTTCACTACTATTGGGGGTGGTTTGTCTGGCTTGACGGCAAGTTGTTTTGGAGGTTGTTTAGGCTTGTTACGTTGTGTAACACTTTGCCTGGCTTTTTGGCGAATTGTAGTTGTGCTAGGGGCCGAGGAATTACTGGCCGTATCGTTAAATTCGATGTCAGATGGAAGGTTTTCGAAGATATTGCTCACTGGTAGCGCGACTCCAAAATCTAGTTGCCTCATTTGTACCATTTTTTTAAAGCCCAGCTTTTTTAGCGGCTTCTTAAACCATCGTCGGTAGCTAAAATATCGGCAGCTGTTGTTTGTTGTTTTTCATCCGGTGTAGTCTTTTTTGTTTCGTTGGTATGCAATAATATGGGTTGCGTCGGCCTTGAGTCCTGTTTTGGTTTTTTATGTCTTTGTTGAAGTTTATGTATTTTTTCTAGATGGGCAATTGCTGTGTTAAAAGTTTCGACGTCGTAGGGTCTTGGGTTCGAGCCAGAGATCATTTCCCTTATTTTCTTGCAAGCGGAGTCACACTCCTTGCATTTGCCAGCGAAAATTGAGAGTTTAGTCTTCAGCTCCCTGGCCTTTTCTCGGAAACTGAAGATTGTAGTGGTGTCATTTGTGTAAGAGGACACAGAAATTGTGTCGTCCTCGTCGTCGTCCATTATTCTCTTTCGAGAGTTGTCTGGGGGCGTCCGCAAGACCGTTGTGGGGTAAGGGTTGGTATATTTTAGGGGAAAAAAGCAGTGTGATATCTACGAGTCACACGAGCTGGTCTCTGAACGGCGGCCGAACAGAGAGCAGTGGAGCCAGATAGATAGATAGATAAATTTTATTTACAAAATTACATATCACTTAAAACTACCTTAACCTAAACATACAGAGTTTGGAATGCTTAGTCTAATAGCTAAAATACAACTTCAGGTGTAATTTGGACTAAAAACTAGTGTACAACCCCACAGAAAGGGGGCCAAGCCGATGTTAAGGCCATTCCAATGTAGGTAGTTTTAGGGGTGGTAGTGGCAGCCAAATTTATTCCGTGACTTTACTGGGGTATATAGGTTTCCCCCTTTTAGCACAATTTACCTCTTCAAAAATTTAATATGGTTGATTGCTTTTCATTTTCCTGTCTGTCCTCAGTCGTTTTTATGTCAGTTATGAAGGGAAAAGTTGATAAAAACCCTTTTTCACGTCTCTTTGGTTCGCATTTCGCGGGGCGCTGTCTGGGAAGTCAAGTCGAGTATATCAGGGGGGGCGTGTCAGTGGGCGGAGATTTGTTTGAGAATGGTTAAAATTGAAATTGATTTTGCTGGTGGTAAATTGGGAGTTTATGATGGATTGGTCTATGTGTTAGGGGGTTGGCGGGGTCGTGTCTGAGGTTAGTCATGTTTCTGGTCAGTTCAGGTCCTAGGAGGGTGTTGGCGAAGAATTTGGAGGAAATGTCCTCGAAGTAGTCTAGTATAGTATTTATGTTGGCAAGTTTATGGAATTCTAGTGTCCTTGTGTCCATAGGTAGTGAGAGGGCTGTTTTTAGAACTTTGTTTTGGTATCGTTTTAGTCTTAGTTTTTGTGTGTTGGAGATGTGATTCCACGCTGGGGCTCCGTAAAGTAGGGTCGGTCGTATGATGGTTTTATATATATATATTTTGTTTTTGGGGGTGAGGTATGAACGAGGGTTCATAAGAGATGCTAGCAGTCTTTCGGCGATGTGAGCCTTTTGCAGAGCGTGCTCTACTTGAGGGTACCCTCGCAGGGTTTTGTCTAGTATTAGTCCAAGGTATTTTACAGTTGTTTTGGGGGTGATGATTTGGTTGTCGAGTGTCAGGGGTGGGTCCATTTCAAGGTTGGTACGTTTCCTCGTTATCGTGAGTAGTTCGGTTTTCGCTGTGTTGAGTTTGATTTTCCAATGTTTTAGGTAGGGTGTAAGTAGGTGTAAGTAAGTTCAAGTGAGTCTCCAGCGCCCTCTTCGCGTCATCTGCGAAGAAGTTGCTGGTATATACGGCAGTATCGTCTGCGTACATCATTAAGTTAGTTTCGTCAGTTTTGGGTATGTCAGCTATGTAAAGGTTGAAGAGTGTGGGCGATAGTACAGTTCCTTGTGGTACCCCTGCTCTTATGTTTTTGGTCTGTGACGTTCTGCTTGTTGTTTTGATTGCAAAAGTGCGATCCTTTAAGTAGGATGCCAGAAGGGCGACCAAATGCAGGGGTATGTCATGTGCTGTTAGTAGTTTATGTATGAGTCCTTTGTGCCACACTCTGTCAAAAGCCTCTTCAATGTCTAGTAGCAGTAGGAAGGTGGACTCTGAGTTGTTAAATGCGATGGTTGCATCTTGGGCCACCTTCGCTACTGCCAGTGTCGTATTGTGTTTGGCGCGAAAACCGAACTGTTCGGGGGGAGGCATTGTCGGGCGTTTGTTTCAGTAAGTAATCTGTTGAGAATGATTTTCTCAGCAATCTTACTAAGTGAGTTAATCAGGGAAATTGGTCTGTACGATTTTGGTTGTGTCAAGTCCTTCCCAGGTTTAGGGAACACGATGATGTTAGCGTGTTTCCAGCTCTGCGGAAAGTGTTGTAGGATGATAATACCATTTATAATGTGCATGAGCTGGATAACGCATTTCCTGGGAAGGTTTTTGATAAGTAGGTTGTTAATTGTGTCAGGTCCAGGTGCTTTTCTGTTTGGTAGCTTTTTAGTTATTCGTAGTATTTCAGAAGGCGAGGTGATTAAGTTGTTGAGTGCTCTCGGGGGGATGGGGTATTTGCGACTGCTGAAATCGTCTATGTTATTTGATATGAGTCTTTGGGCGTTTGTCTCGTCAGGAGTCTCGTCGAAAGCCGACTCGAAGTGGTTTGCGAAGACTTCGGCTTTGTCTTCCTCCTTGTAGTAGCTGGTGCCATTTACTCTAAGCTCCGCCTCCATGGCGCCTGAGCGTTTTAGGGTTCTGGCCAGCTTCCACAAGGAGTTGTCCTGTGCTTCCAGAGAGGAGACATATTTCATCCAGGATCTGTTCCTGTGATTACGTATGCTCCTCTCTATTTCGCTGTTCATTAGTTTGAGTATTTGTCTGTCAAGGTTGTTGGGTCGTCTTTGCCAAGCTCGTTTAATCTTGTTTCTTTCCTTGATGATTTTAAGGATGTCGTCGGGGATGGAGTCTGTTTTGTCTCTGATGGAGATTTTTGGGGCGAGTTGGTCACGGGTGGTTTGTATATTTTGGGTGAGATTTGTTACTTGGTGTTCGAGATCGGTTGTGTTAAGAATAGGGGAAATAAAATAAAATAAAATAAAATAAAATAAAATAAAATAAAATAAAATAAAATAAAATAAAATAAAATAAAATAAAATAAAATAAAATAAAATAAAATAAAATAAAATAAAATAAAATAAAATAAAATAAAATAAAATAAAATAAAATAAAATAAAATAAAATATATTGAAGCCATTTTGTTACATAATTTCTCTTAATTTCCTATTTATAATCATACAACAATAAAAGAAAACTTTGTAGTTATGGGTTCTTTTCTGGTATCTTCTGGAGTCCCTCAGGTGAAATTTTCTTGTCCGTTTGATTTAATTTTCGTTTGAATTGTAAAATCACCTTTTTGGCCTAGTGACTATTTTTAACATGTTCCTTAACCTATTATTTACAATATTTACAATGATTTTTGCATTTTGCAACGATATGGTTTTTTAATATTTGGTGTCCTAGGCTAGACAGAGTCTTTGGCCTAGTCGGTTTTATTTCCTTTTGGAGTTTTTATTTGAATTACTATGTACATACCTTATTCTAATTATTCTATGTACAATAATTTACAACATTTTTATAACAATTATTATATAAAAAAAATGGTCAGTGTGCATGGGTAATTTAGGCTAAGTTTTTTAGCCTAAATTGGTTTTACTTTTGGAATTTTTATTCAACTTATTCTAATTTATATACAGTAACAATAATGAAATGAATTTTACAAAGAATAAATTTAGGGTCAGACAGGGTCTTTACCTGAGTGGAATAATTTTTTTTTAATTTGCACTCAATTTACATAATTACATTTATATTTACATATTTGCCAGATTTAAACACTTCTAAGTAATATGGTCAATTTAGATTTTGTCAATTTTGGGTTTTTCAATTATTTAAAGATTATGCTAATGGTTTTTGTCGGGGTTTTTGTGAAGGGATTATCCTAATTGGGTTTTTGGGATGTTTCAAGTTTCAAAATTTTGATTTAATGGATTAAATTGTTTATTAGCTTATGTTTGATTCTGAAAGGGCAATTTTCTGGATTATATTGTCCTATTTCATTTGTAATTTGGTTAACTTGGATTTTGAAATTAAAGAATTTTAGCGTTTTTTCCCTTATTCTGTTTAAAATAGGGTTTGTTTGAATTTCATTTTATAATTCAATGTTCGAGATTTCGTATGATTTTTTATTGGCTATTGTTCTTAGCGCATTCCTTTCGACAATTGCTACGTGCTGGAGCATAGTTTTTGATGCTGACGACCATATCGGAGCTCCATACTCCAGGATGCTCCTGATATAGCATTGGTATAACAATACCTTTCTCTGTCTTTCCAGTGGGTTGTCGGGAAGAATGTACGGCAGTATAATGTTTTTTGCTAATTTGGCTTTTTTGACAGTTTCATTGATGTGTTTGTTAAAATTTAATCTTTTATCAAGGTATACTCCCAGGTACTTCACTTGGTTGCTATCCTCTATTTCAATTTCATTCATTGTTAGGTTTGGCCCTTCATATGGTTTTACTCTTTTCGTAAAGGTTATGCACTGAGTCTTCTCCACGTTAACCTTTAATTTCCATTTTTGGAAGTATTGGCTTATGATTTCAAGATGCCTTTGGAGGTATTCTTTAGCTTGTTCTTCCCTAGTACTTTGTGCGAAGATGGCTGTGTCATCCGCGAACAGAGCCAGGTTTGTATTTACATTTCTCGGGATATCATTGATATAAAGGTTAAAGAGGAGAGGGCTCAGCACACTTCCCTGTGGTAGTCCCTCAGTGAGTTCTTTTCGCCCTGATTTTATACCATTGGCAAGCACTTGAAAGGTCCTATTAGTAACAGAACTATTGACAATTTTTATTAGGTAATGTGGGCATTGAAATTTTTTGAGTTTACACAGGAGCGCTTTTTGCCAGATCGTGTCATAAGCTTTTTCTAAGTCCAAGATAACCATTGAGGTGAAATTATTGATGTTGTTATTAATCATGGCTTTATCCACGATTCTGGCAAGCTGCAGCTCCGTGGATTTGAAGTTGGTAAATCCAAATTGCTCAGGTATTATTGTGTTGTTTTCTATTATGTGTTGATTTAATCTTGTGTAAATGACTCTTTCAAGTACTTTGCCAAGGGTATTAGTCAGGGAGATGGGCCTATAGTTTTTAGGCTGCTGTTTGTCTTTTCCAGGTTTAAGGATAGGTACCGTTACTGCATTTTTCCAGGCACTGGGGAAGTACTGATTTTTTAGGCACGCTCTAAATATGTAGTGCAGTTGTATAATAGTTTTGCTGTGGACGTTTTTTAATGATTTAAAAATGATTTCGTCTTCCCCTGCAGCTTTGTAAGGTCTTTGTTTTGATATTATTTTTCTCAATTCATGGGGGCTGGTGGTTTTTCCTGCTGGTGTTTCGGCCTCTCTATTCATAATATCTCGGTATTCATTATTAATTATATGTTTTGTGATGGGATTGGACATATTTACAGTCTGGATATTTATGTTGGCCCAGGTGTTCGCAATAAAGTTGATTTTTTCCTCATCTTGCATTACAAGTTCGTCATTTTCATCCTTGAGGGGGGGAATTGATTTTGGATTTTCCTTCATTTTTCTAGCTTTGATTAATTTCCAGACATTGTCTTTTTTAGCTTGGATTCTATTTATTTTATCATGCCACTTGTTTATTTGCCATGAATATATTAAGCTGGTTACTATGTTGTTATGTAATTTTAACGTATTAATGTCCTCTTGGGTTCTGGTTCTTTTGTATCGGTTCCTTGCCCTATTCCTGGTTCGAATTGCTTCCTGGATGTTGTCAGGTAATTCAGTATTTGTGTATTGGAATTTGGGGACACATTCGTTGTTTGCATTTTTTATGACCCTTGTCAATCTTTCAATCTCGCGGTCGATATCCTGGTTTGTATTTATGTTTTGGTTGATTACTGTATTGTTTTTTGTTATTATTTTAAATTTGTTCCAGACCGCTTTGCGGAAGTTCAATCTGGTTGAGTTTTTGTTTTTTATTAAGAAATTGCTGTTAACCATCAGGATTTCGACTGGGAGATGGTCCGATGACAGGTCATTTACAGTTTCAGCTGTGGCATAAACGTTTCTTGTAACCGCAATATCCAGTATTCCATCCGTATGGTGGGGAATTGGGGATATTCGAGTTGGAAGTTCAGGAGCTATGACGTGGAGATTGTTTGTGTCGGTGTAATTGACCAATTGAACACCTAGGCCATTGTTGGTCGGATTATTCCAATTAAAGTGCCTAGCATTGAAATCGCCTACCATAATTAGTTTTTCTGTGTTTATTAATTAATCTAGATCATCAGTTTCCAATCCCGTGGATCTGTGATAAACACAGCAAACCCTCAGGCCACAAATTTCAACCGCCACCTGCTCAAGGATCTGGGTATTAATGGCTAACTCAGTATATTGGATGTTATTTTTTATATATAAGCAAACTCCGCCTCCTCTCTCATTTTGGCGGTTTTTAAAAATGAAGTTGTATCCCTCAAGATTTTGGGGGGAAGTTTTATTTAAATGGGTTTCTGTAACTGCGATCAAATCATAGTTTTTGTTTACTATGAAATGTCGCAGTTCATTAATTTTTTTGTAGATGCCATTGGCTTTCCATAGTAGAATTTTTATTCGGTTTTTGATGTTGTTAGCCATTAATAACCGTGATGCTGTGAAATTATCAGTATTTTTTCCAGATCGCTCTGGCAGTTTGAAAGTTGTGTCCTGAGCTGTTTGGCTATGTTTATTAACCTAACCAGGTCATGCTCTTGATTTAAACTTTTTAATTCGTTTGTTAGTTCATTAAAATTGCCGGTAGCGTTTCCGGCGGCATTATTAGTTTGATTATTATTAAATTGGATATTGTTGGTGTTATGTTTACTAGGGAGGCTAGGGAAATTAGCATTATTATTATTGATGGTGTGAGCTCTGCCGGCATTATTATTTTGATTTATGTTTACATTGTTTCTGGTAATCCCGGCATAGCTAGCACCTTTGACCATATTACTAGTAAATGTTTTAACAGGTTTTCTGGACTTACTCAGATACTGTAGTAGTGATTCACACTGGGTGTAGTTTGCACTATGGTTCTCACTACAATTCACACACTTAACTTTGAAGTTCTCCTGGGTGCACTCAGTGCACTCTGCTGTTGGGTGGTTTCCTGCACACTTTACGCACTTGGGGTTTTTCCGGCAGGTTCCACTGCCGTGTCCATACCCCTGGCAATTATAACATTGCGAATATCCATTCCGTTTTGCATATGTTTCCCATTTGATCATCGTCGGCCCTAGTTCCGTGGCCCGGCGGACGTCGGATATTTTAGTGTCATACGAAAAGGACACCAAGTAGGAGAATGAGGTGCCCTTCATGCTGAGCAACCTGAACATCTCAGTTACGTTTAGTTTGTATACAATTTCAAGTACCTCAATGGTTGTCGGGATGTCTAGGTTAGGCGGTCCTTTCATGACCATTTTTTTAACTTTTTCTTCTTTCGTCGTGAAAGTGTAGAATTCTAGCTGCTTGTCCTCCTGGAATTTGGACTTTATGGTTTTGTAGCTGTCCATGGTTTGGCAGAAGATCTTAGTGTTGTTTTTATTAAACTGAACCTTGTAGTTGTTCGAGTCTGTGGTTTTTGTGAGTTCGCCCATAAACGTAGCGTATTCAATTTTTGAGGTTACTATAATCGGTGGGATTTTTACCTTTTTTTCCTCTGTAGTGGCTGGTTTTGTTGGGCTTGCGTTGCTGGGTCCAGCAACGTCAGCGCTGTCACCTTCCATTTTCCTTTTCTTTGGGGTATTGGGGACTGGCCCGTATTTCTTTTGGTGTATCTCTTCAGTCAGCACACCGAATCTGTTTTCCGTTTGGATGTTATATTCCATGTTTTGGTTTTGGTCTTCGGGTGCTGCTTCATCAGCTACATCCATTGTGTTACGGTCCATACTGAGGCTCCCTTGCTCAATTGAGAATCTGAACTTGTCAGCCATTTTATTCCTGTCTTCCGCTCTTTGTTTGCTTCTCAGCTTGTCTATTGTCTTGGAAAGCTTGCCGCTCCCGCGGCATGCTGTGGAAGGTTTCAGCGACACTTGTTCGGAAATTGGCGATTTCCTACTTAAGCGTCTGTCACACGCTTGACTCGCACTGATTTGATTTCCGGACACGTTTAGAAATTTAAGGCGACTGTTCACAACGAAACAACCGACTCAACTAAGAATAGGGGGCGGGATTTCAGTGATGTCGTTTAGTCGTTGTTTGTAGCGATTCCAGTCGAAGTTTTTGTAATTGTAGACCTGATGTTGTTCCTGTACTGGGGGGTGGTTTTTCCAGTACAGAAAAACAGGCAGGTGGTCCAGATCCAAGTATGTCTTTAGTCATAGTTTCGATGTTTGTTAGTCCTTTGCTGAGAGCGATGTCAATTATTGAAGGGGCGTTGCCGTTGCTTGGAAAGTGGGTGGGGCTATTGGTGTGATATAGTCGAATTGTCGGGTTTGAATTTAAGTAGTTGAAAAGGATGTTGCCTGCCCGATTGTTGTTGGTATTATGCCAATTTATATGTTTGGCGTTTAAATCGCCTATCAGCAATGCTCTGTTTTTTCGAGGGAAAAAGACGCTGATGTCTCTTGACGCTCTTATGGATTCGGGGGGGGGGGGGGGGGGGGCGGGGGCGTATCCTCCCGAGTTCCATAAGGCGTTGTCAAGTTCTAGGGTGATGTGCTCGATGTTTGTATTGAGAGTTTTAATTCTCCTATACTTGACAGAGTTGTGAATCAGGCAGGCAACACCACCTCCCTGATTGTTTCTGTCCATTCGTTCAACGTTGTAATGTTTGTGTTTTAGTTTATCTGTCGGTCCTAGTTTGGTTTCGTTTAGGAAAATCAGTTTGGGCCTGCAACGGTTGATTGTTTGATATAGGTCGCCAAGTTTTGACTTGATACCGTTGCAGTTCCAGCTGATTATCAGCCACATTTTAAAAATCGAAGCGGTGTATTTCCGTGCTGAAGAAATGCATCGTTGCGTGTAGTATCTGGGATTTGTCCCCGTTGCATTCCTTCAGCAAGGAAATGTAAGAGTTAAGTGCTTTAAGGAGTTCACCTATATTTACCAATGAGTTCAGCTCGTTCATGGTTGTTGCAAGTTTTAGGAAGTCCGTTTGGGTGCCACTAGCCATCCCCAAAGCGTTGGTTACATTGTTAGGTCGAATAGGAGTTGCTGGCGGTTGCGCTTTTGTGTAGCGGCGCATTTCCGGGAAATCGTTGTTGTTAGTTTCTGTTCTGGGTCTGGTTCTCGTCGAAGCCGTTGAGGCGGTGGAAAGTTGCCTGGCTGGGGTGCGCCACGCTGGTTTTTGGGGAGCGGGAGCCGGAATGTAGGTTTTGCGGGGTTCTAGATGTCTCAGTTTGTAAATGAAGACTGGGCAGTTTTCATTGTGGCTACGATGATATCCCCCGCAATTGGCACATTTCTCGACTACGCTCTCGCACTCAGTGATTTGATGTGGCCCTGCGCACTTACTGCATTTGGTGGCTCGCTTGCAGTAAGTTGCCGCGTGCCCCAACCCCTGGCACCTACGGCATTGCATGACTGGGCGCTCGGATTTTCGATTTTCCCAGGTTATACGTATGTTGAGAATGATTTTGACGTTCTGGTTCAGGGTCTTGAGGGTGTAGCTGGAGTCTAATATAATAAGGTACATAGGCTCGAACTTCGTTTTCATCCTATATATGTTTTTTGCGTTGATGTTGTAGCGGTTTTTTAGGTCGTCGGATAGTTCGGCTATGGAGATGTCACCCTCAAGACCTCTAAGAACGAATGCGTGCCCTTTGGTAGTTTTCTCAGCATACGTATGGAATTCCATTTCTTCGGCCTCGAAATTCCTTAGCAGTGTTTGCCAGTCATGTGTCTCTTCGCAATATATGATGGTTGAATGTTTGGCGTACCTCAGTGAGTATCGGGTGATGCTCAGTTTGGCAAAGGTGTCAGTTAGATGTTTATGATTTTGGAACTTGCCCTTCACTACTATTTGGGATGGTTTTTCTGGTTTGACGGCGAGTTGTTTTGCTGGTTGTTTGGGTTTGTTACGTTGCGTAACACTTTGCCTGGCTTTTTGGCGTATTGTGGTTGTGCTAGGGGCCGAGGAATTACTGGCAGTATCATTAAATTCGATATCAGATGGGAGGTTTTCGAAGATATTGCTCACTGGTAGTGGGACTCCAAAATCTAGTTGCCTCATCTGTACCATTTTTTTAAAGCCAAGCGTTTTTAGCGGCTTTTTAAAACCATCGTCGGTAGCCAAAAAATCGGTAGCTGTTGTTTGTTGTTTTTCATCCTGTGTAGTGTTTTTTGCGTCGTTGGTATGCAATAATATCGGTTGCGTTGGCCTTGAGTCTTGTTTTGTTTTTTTATGTCGTTGTTGAAGTTTATGTGTTTTTTCTAAATGGGCAATTGCTGTGTTAAAAGTCTCGACGTCGTAGGGTCTTGGGTTCGAACCAGAGGTCATTTCCCTTATTTTCTTGCAAGCTGAGTCACACTCCTTGCATTTGCCAGCGAAAATTGCGAGTTTAGTCTTCAGCTCCTTGGCCTTTTCTTGGAAACTGAAGATAGTAGTGGTGTCATTTGTGTAAGAGGACACAGAAATTGTGTCGTCCTCGTCGTCGTCCATTATTCTCTTTCGAGAGTTGTCTGTCCGCAGGACCGTTGTGAGGTAAGGGTTTATAAATTTTAGTGGAAAAAAGCAGTGTGATATCTTCTAGATACACGAGCTGGTCTCTGATCGGCGGCCGAACAGAGAATGAGCAGTTGAGCTGAGCTGCTGATGTCATTTATTTACAATATTTACAATAATTCTTAATCCTACCTTAATCTAAACACATAATAATATATACAGAGTTTTTAAACTTAACCACTACTTATCGCTATTAATTTATTTGTAATAAATCATAGAAACAAATATGCGGCCAGTTTGGCCGATGTTTTTGGCTGACCTCTTGTACAAAAGTAATTTAGATTTGGTAAGTAACTTCCAGGCAGTTATGACTATTTATTGTGGCAAGTAACCACTTTTAGGTCAATTCACAGTTTCGGCCTCTGTCCGAATTTATGTAGTTTTAGTTTTCTGTAGTCATTCCGTATTTGTCTTGTTGGTTATGTAGGGAAAACCTGCCGAAAAACCCTACTTCACGTTTGCTGGGTGTGTAATCACCCGCTAGCGAAACGCCGGTACCAGGATCGCAGAAACCGGTCATGGTTATTTGAGCCGATGAGCGCTGTGGTGCGCCTCGACGCTGTTCGTGCTTGTGATTCGTGTTCGTGCCGAGGCGGGTCTAGCCGCCGGGGCGGGGCTAGTCGCCCAGGCGTGTCTGATGGTTTCCGTGGCTGTTGTTGGTTTAGCGCTGAGGTGCTAAATCCTATGTTGGTTTTTGCGCTCCTGATCACGGCGGTTCGTAGTAAATGGTCAGTCGGTGGTGTATTGGTCTGTGTTTTTGGGGGTTTTGGGGGTCGTGCTTGAGGGTTGAGAGGTTTCTGGTTAGGATGGGGCCTTGGAGGGATTTTCGAAGTAGTCCTGTATGGTGTTGATCTGTGCTAGTCTGTGTACTTCAGTGGTTCGTGTGCCCATGGGGAGGGAGAGGGCGTTTTTGAGAAAACGGTTCTGGAAACGCTGGAGTTTGAGTTTCTCAGAGTTGCAGATGAAGCTCCACGCAGGTGGTCCGTATAGTAGTGTCGGGCGGATGATTGATTTGTATATTTGTATTTTATTCCTGGGGCTGAGGTAGGAACCGGCTCTTAGGATAGGGTTGAGGAGGCGTTCGGCGGCGTGTGCCTTTTGTAGCGTGTGGGCTACCTGGGGATGGCCCCTGAGTGTTTTGTCAAGAACTATCCCCAGGTATTTGACTGAAGTTTTGGGTATGACTTCAGTTTCGTCCAGTTTTAGGGGAGGAATCATGATGTTATGCGTTCTTTTCCTAGTAATTGTCAGTAGTTCTGTTTTGTTTGTGTTTAGTTTGATCTTCCAGGTCTGTAGGTAAGGTGTCAGTAGGTCCATATGCATTGCCAGTGCCCTTTTCGCGTCTTCTGCGTAAAAAGCACTGGTGTAGATTGCAGTGTCGTCAGCATACATCATGATTTGCGTGTTGTTGGCTTTGGGGATGTCTGCGATATATAGATTGAAGAGGGTTGGGGAAAGGACTGTGCCTTGAGGGACGCCGGCTTTGATGGGTTTGGGTTGAGAGAGGGTGTTTTGGATTTTGATTTGGAAGGATCTGTCCTGTAGGTAGGATGCAATGAGGGATACGTGATGAAGGGGGAGGTTGTGCGTCGTCAGTAGTTTGTAGAGAATGCCTTTGTGCCACACTTTGTCAAAAGCCTTCTCTATGTCGAGTAGCAGTAGGAAGGTGCTCTCGCGGTTGTTGAATGCCGCGGAGGCATCTTGAGCTACCCTCGCTACTGCAAGTGTGGTGTTGTGTTCTGGTCTAAATCCGTATTGTTCTTTGGGGAGGCATTCCAGTCTGTTTACTATATCGGAGACCCTGCGTAGAATCAATTTCTCTGCAACTTTGCTTAGGGTGTTGAGAAGGGAAATTGGTCTGTAGGATTGCGGTAGGGTTAAGTCTTTTCCGGGTTTAGGGAAAACTATTATATGCGCCTGTTTCCATGCCGCTGGAAAGTGCTGCAAGGTTAATATTGCATTTATGATTTGCAGGAGCTGTATAATAGTTTTCCTTGGCAGGTTTTTTATAAGTTGGTTTGTTAGCGTGTCGGGTCCGGGTGCTTTGCGGTTGGGTAGTTTTTTGATAATTTGTGTGAGTTCAGCGGGTTTTACCAGCATCCGTTGATGTACCACTGGCGGGATAGGGTATTTGAGCGAGACAAATGCGTCCATTGAGTTTTCGATGTTTGTGTGTATGTCGTTGTCGCTCGGTGTCGCTTCGAATACTGCTGCGAAGTGGTCGGCAAAGGCCTCTGCCTTGTCCTGCTCCCTGTAGCGTGTGATGCCATTTATTATCAGGTCCGCGCTCTGCTTTCCTGGTCGCCGTAGGTTTTTGGCCATCTTCCACAGGGAGTTATCCTGGCTTTCTAGAGAAGAGACATACTTCATCCAGGATGTGTTCCTGTGAATCCGTATGCCTCTTTCTATTTCAGAGTTTTGGAGTCTGATAATTTGTCTGTCCAAGTCGTTTGGGCGCCTTTGCCACGCTCTCTTCACCCTATTTCTCGCCTTGATTAGTTCGACAACGGATTCTGGCAGTGTGTCAGTTTTGTGTTTGAGTTCGACTCTCGGGGCAAGCCGATTTCTAATTCTCTGGATGTTAGCCGTGATTAGTTCAACTTGCCACTCGAGTTCGGGTATGTCGGTGATTGGTTCGGGTATTTCGGTAATGTCGTTTAGCTGTCTCTTGAAGAGAGTCCAGTTGAGATTCCTGTAGGAGTAAGTCATTTGCTTCTCCTGAGCTGGAGGGTTTTTCCAGCTCAGGAAAAGCGGTAGGTGGTCCGAGCTAAGTATGTTTTTGGTTTTTACGTCTATGTCGTTTAGTCCTTTGGTAAGTGCGATGTCAATTGTACTGGGTAGAAGGCCATTTGTGGGGAAGTGTGTGTAGTAGTTGGGGTGGTGGAGTTGTATGTTCGGGTGTTGTGTGATGAATCTTTGAAGTATTCTGCCTGCCCTATTATTGGAGTTGTTCAACCAGGTGGTGTGCTTGGCATTGAGGTCTCCAATCAGAAGCGCTCTGCCATTTCTAGGAAAGAAGACCCCAATGTCATTGGCACCCCTGATGGCGTCTGGTGGAGCATATCCACCCGAGATCCATAGGTTCTTTTCGAGCTCTATGGTGATATGCTCGATGCTCGTGTTGAGTGTGTTTATCCTTTGGTAGTTAATCGAGTTGTGAATAAGGCAGGCAACTCCACCACCCCTGTTGTTCCTGTCATTTCGTTCGACTTTATAACCTTTGTGTTTTAGTTTGTCTGTCGGTTGGAGTTTGGTCTCGTTGAGAAACACTATTTTGGGGCTGCAATGGTTCAGGGTTTGGTATAGGTCTCCCATTTTATTTCTGAGACCATTACAGTTCCAACTCAGTATTTCCCACATTTAGAAGTCGAAACTGTGAATTTCCCTGGAAAAGAAGTTCATGGTTACTTGCAATATTTGGGTTTTGTCCCCGTTACATTTTTTCAAAAGTTCTATGTATTTATTTAAAGCTTTTAGCAGCTCGGAAATGTTGACCAGGGAGTTTAGCTCAGCCATGGTCGTTGCTAGTTGTAAAAATTCTGCCTGGTTGTCACTTACCGCCTCTCTAGAGGTAGTTGGTAGTACTTTATTAGTGGGTGCTAGTTCTTGGGATTGTCTTCGTAATCTTCGGGCCGGAAAATCGGCATTGTACCTCTCGGGTGCAGGCCGAGGTACCAGGCTCGCAGCAGTAGCGTTCTTGTTTGTCGTATGGTTTGACGCCCGGCCTTGCCATGCCGGTGTCTTGGGTGGCGGCGCAGGAATGTATCTCCTGCGGGGTTCTAGTTGCCTGATCTTGTGTGCGTACACAGGGCATTCCTCGCTTATCGCCCTGTGTTCACCCCCGCAGTTTGCACATTTTACTGTCCCGCTGGTGCACGCAGTGATTTCGTGGGGTAGGGCGCACCTGCTGCATTTAGGTGCCCTTTTACAGTAGGTGGCTGAGTGCCCTAGGCCCTGGCATCTGCGGCACTGCATGACCGGGCGTTCTGATCGTCGGCTTTCCCATCGGACTCGCACGTTCAAGATCTCTTTGACTTGCTGATTGAGGGACTTGAGGGTGTGTGTGGCATCAAGTACTACCAGGAACATAGACTCGTACTTGGTCCGCATCTTGAAGATATTCTTGGCTGTGATGTCATAGTAGTTTTTAAGATCTTCGGTTATTTCCGGAATTGAGATGTCTCCCTCAAGCCCTCTCAACACGAAGGCGTGGCCCTTGGTGCTTTTCTCGGCATATGTATGGTGTTCGAGATCTTCTGCTTCAAATGCCCTTAGTAGGGTTTGCCAGTCCTTTATTTGCTCACAGTACAGTATGGTCGAGTTTTTGGTGTACCTGATACTGTACTGTAAGACATTTAGCTTGTTCAGGAGCTCTTTTAGCTCTTTGTGGTTAGTAAACCTGCCCTTTACCACAATTGGGGGTGGTTTGTTCGGCTTAGCCGGGGGGGCTTTTTTGGTTTGTGCCACTTTGTTTTTAATTTGAATGTTGCTGGTGAGGCTGGTGGCTTCTGAGGCGTTGCTAGCTGTCTCAACGTCTGATTGTGGTATTTCCGGGGGGTCAGTTTCAGACCGCAGGCTTTCAAACCTGTTCTGAGTTGGGATTGGTACCCCGAAGTCGAGCTGTCTGATATTTACCAGTTACCTAAATCCCATGGTTTTAATGGGGGCGATGAACCCTTCAGCATCGGTTTTCGGCACTTTTGGGATGGTCCCGGTAGGCATGTTGGCTATTTGGTTCTCAGGCTGCTGTGTTTTGTTTGTTGTTTTTGTTTCTTTGGAATTTACGGTATTCGGTGGCGTGTTCGCTTTTTGCCTTTTTTTGCTTTGGATAATTTTATGTACGTCTTGCAGATGGGCGATTGCTTCATTAATTAGTTCTGTATTTTCCGTGAGAGGAATGGTGCTGTTTCCAGCTTCGCGGAGTTCCCTGGCGAGGGAGGAGCACTCAGAGCATTTTCTGTGGAATATGGATAGCTTTGTTTTGATGTCTTGGCATTTCTGCCTTAATGAGTACACCGTGCTTCGCGAGGAAGCGATGGAAATCACGGACTCCGCGTCGTCGTCCTCGCTCATCACCCGTTTTTTAGGCTCAGTTCCGGGGGGTTGTTTTGGGGGGGTTCGGATTGTGCTCGTTTCGCGCAAGTCGATTTACGATTAAAGAAATTCGCAGTACGATACACCAGTCGCACCAGCTGGTCCCTGTTCAACGGCTGAACAGAGAGTGTGAGTAGTAGTAGTAGTAAACGTTTATTTTCAAAATTACATAATTTTCTTAACGCTAACTTAACCTAATTCTTAACTAAAGTAGATCTAATTAACAAGAACAAGAACATCCTAAAATTTACACACTAATGAAATCCCAAGTAAGTGCGCACACTTTATCATTAGGATTTATCATCAGTATAGCAAAGTCAACTAGGAATTGTTGCCGCCCCGAGGGGCGGGGCCAGGTGTTCGGGCGCAATTCTAATTAACTTTGATCCACTCAACCAAACTGGGTGCGTTAGCGGCGTTCGGGCTGGCTTGTGACGCTTTGCTGAGGCTGTTTAGCCCCTTATAGGTCATTTTTCAGTTTCAACCTTCAATTTAGTCAAGTATGGTCATGGTCCAGTGAATCATTCCGTAATTGTCGTGCGTTGTGAAGGGAAAAGTCGCTAAAAAACCCTTCTTCTCGTTTCTTTGGTATATTGTCAGTGGCGTTGTGCCCTTATCAGGTTGGTAGCGCTGGTTACGGATGGGTTATTTAGTTTTTCTGGTTTGTCTGGAATTTGTTCCGTAGTTGCGCCACCAATCTGATTAGGGCGGTTCAAAGTAAAGTCAGTCAGAACAGAGAGTGTGAGAATGAGCAGTTGAGGCAGGAATCAAAATCCGACCGTTCAGTCCTCCGTCCGTCCTCTTGGACCTACACCAACAAAATGTTGCGTTGCACGCCGATTGGCTAATTTTTGGTGGGCGGAGCTTGTGAAGGGTAGCGGCCAGAAACTATAAAAGAGGCCCGTTTTCGACGTTTTAGTCAGTCTTTCCCAGGTAGTCAGCGAGTCTTCAACTCCACTACTTGCCCCGCTCTCCGCGCCGGAGACAAAAAGAGCTCTCGAAATTCTTTTTCTCGACAGAGGCACTGTGACATGTACCCGGTGTCTTGGAGCGCGTATAAGGCTGGTAACACGGCGGCGTAGGTCACCTTCCCTTGGGATCAATATTTCTTGGCCGGGAGACGAGCCTCTCGTTGTGTTACTGGTGCGAGCTGCCTACGGGCACGAAAAAAGAAGCGAAGAGAGCCAACGATAATTCCCTCGGGCGCGTTTAAAGCTTCCGGAAGCTCAGTTCGCAGGCAGGAAACCTGCATCGGTCCTCGCACTGGAGGCTGATGTCCTAGGGGAGTACTCCACTTAAAATTGCCAACAACAATACCCGGCGAAGTCTTTTTCAAGATAATGGCCAGGAAGTAAAAGAAAATTCGTTTGAAATTCTGATGGTTCGTAACCGAACCCGCGCTTCTAATTCGGCACAATCGTGCAGCATTCCGTCTAGGAAATCCTAGATTCCTCCACCGCGAAATTGTCACCATTATTTTTGGACGCCTTCTTCAAAGGCTCCGCCCCCCGTGTCCGTCCTCGACGATCTCCTCAGATTTCTAGGGAAATCCACTTCTCTGAAAGCTCCTTCGTACCGAATTAAAGCTAAGAAAGCCTACCATCAATTTCTACGAAAAATGACTCGCCAAGTTGGAACAGAGTTTTTAAATAAGGCACGAAGCCGAGACTAACTCCAGCTTGATTTTTTCTTGGAATTTTTTATGGAAAAAACCCAATTTCAGTTAAACAATCACCAAGTTGAGACAGAGTTTTTAAAAAAGACAAGAAGTCGAGACTACCCTCAGCTTGAATTTTTCTTGGAATTTTTTAGAGGAAAAATCCCATTATCAATACTGTAAATAAAATTTTGCCAGGTTGGAACAGAGCTTTTAAAAAAGACAAGAAGTCGAAGCTACCTCCAGCTTGATTTTTTCAAGGAATTTTTTAAGGAAAAATCTCCGTATAAATGTAATGTATTAAAGCTTTAGATAGCACCCGCCAGGTTGGAACAGAACTTTTAAAAAAGACAAGAAGTCGAAGTTACCTCCAGCTTGATTTTTTTGAGGAGTTTTTTAAGGAAAAATATCCGTATAAAACACTACCCAAGTTGCGACAGAGTTTTTAAAAAAGACAAGAAGTCGAGACTACCCGCAGCTTGAATTTTTTCAGGAGTTTTTTAGGAAAAATCTCCGTATAACACACGACAGACAAAAACTTGACTCAAACCACACGAACCTTAAAAGGTCAGACTTTGGTCCCCCAGGACCTGGTGCACTGTTTCCGTTCCCCCGTGTTTGTTTTGTCACTTTAATTTCTCGAAGCCGCCCGACGGTTTCCTTGGAGTGCCATCCGAGTTTCAACGTCTGTCGTTGTAATTAAAAAGTTCAAAAAACCGTGAAAAAATATAACTTTGGCCCCTTGGCTTTCAAGAACCAAGTTGGAGCCCTGATCCAATTCCCCCAAGAATAAGTTCTTCTCACTTCTCTTTTTCTGGAGGCTGCTGGTTCGCAGATTTTCCACAAAGAACCAGCGGGGTGGTTTTGGCGGGACCTCCTCTCAGTACAACTGAGAAGTTGTACTTTTAATCGCGGAAGAAACGGAAAGGTTGTTGCTAAACCTGACAAAAGCAACTGGCATCCCGACATTGACTTTACTCGACACCTTCGACAATGGACAGTTATGGTCCAGACCTTTACGGCGCCACTCTAGACGAGTTGGACGAAATTTTGGTCCAAGGCCCCGAAACAGTTGTAGAAAGAAACGAGCCTGAAGTCGCATTCGCGGCAACAAGCATGAGTCCGCCCGACGCAGCGGAACTAGAGTGTCTTCACGCTATGTTTGATGACCTGGAAGATTACAGGCAATTCAAATCATTTAAGGCGAAGAAAAGCTTATTGCGCGACATGGCATCCCTGGTGGGGAATTCAGAGAGAACAAATGTATCGGCACCAGGTGCTCAACCCTACGGGGAAGCTCCCCAACTTACCACTGACTCCTGGGGCAATCAATTGCCAAACCAGAGAGGAAACACAGTGTTGAGGCAAAGTATACCAAATACATTTGAAAACAGAGACAATTGCGTCACTGAAAGGGCGCCCAGAGAGGCCCCCCTTGCCCACAGTAGTTTTGGCCAAACAATGGCCCAAAACCCCGATATGAGTATTATACTAGCAAACTTGGTGAGTCAAATGCGGCTACAGTCCGACATGAATAGTCCGTGGCTGAGTACATTTAATGGACTACCCGAACAAGACCCTGTCGAATTTGCACAAGACATTGCGTCATATTGCCAAGATAACGCCGTCCGTGGGGACGATGCGAAGCGCGTCCTACTAAATAGAGTAAAGGGCGACGCCAAACTTTTTGTGGAAAAGCAATTAAGCAGACGCCAATCCTTCGACGACATCTTGCACCGGCTCGTCATTAATTACAACAGCCCCGAAAATTTGGCCACCGCGTCGACGCTATTTTACACGGAAAATCAACTTCACCACCAAGACGTGGAAACTTTTGCTTTAAAAAAGCAAGCGCTTTTTAAGCGAATACACACAAACGGTCCGCTAAGCAACCTCCTTGGTGCCGTCATCGAACGGCTAAGACCTGAAATACGGGTACATCTTCGGCTAGCTAGTTTCCTAGACATCGAAGACCTCATTGCTAGATCCTGCAGGATTGAAAAAGATTTAGGCTTGATAAGCCAGACGAACCGTCGCGAAGCTCAAAGAACCGAAAAGGTGGCTGAACCTTCTACAAAACCAACAATCACTTGCCGAATCTGCGGAGGAAATCACTTATCCTTCAGATGCAATAAAAAATCAAATGAGACAAAGCCGAAGCTCGCAGCCATCGAAGGCCCTACTGACATGAATAGTAACGACGAGTTCTCTCTTATCGCGTTGGAAGACGCTGAGGCGGTCGAATCAGGACAACAAACAGCCGCTGAAGGCACGGCCCTGAAGGGCAAAAAATCGAAGAGGCGCTCAAAAAACGTTTGAAGGGCCAGCACTCCACGCCTGGACATGTTGGCCAATGTACTAATTCCTCGGATTCTCACAACACAAATCGACCCATCATCACCATCCGACTTAACGGAAAGCCCATACCGGCCCTTATTGATACAGGCGCTGATGTGAACCTAATTAGTGACTCCCTAATTACCAGAGGCAGCTACAAACCAGTTAACACACGACTACAGCTAGCTTGCGAAGGCGAGAGTGCCAAGGTAATAGGAAATGCCGACCTAACCATAGACATTGAAGGGATAGTAATATCAGCCAAATTCCTAGTCGTCCCAGGAATAGAACCCCGGATAATACTGGGAATGCCCTTCTTACAAGATAACCAAACGATTCTAGACTTTACAAGAGGATGTGCTTACTTGGGGACGAAGACCCGCAAGACGATATTTTGGAGTTCCAAACTAAGGACAGTACCGGGGGAAATTCAATTACCCCCGCTAGACAACCACCTCCCCCAGGAGTTTCAGGACCTAGTAGAGGAATACTCTGACTTATTTGACACCGGGCTCAGGCAACCCACCACTCGCACCACACTTCACAAAATTGATTTGAAGGAGCCGAAGATCGTTAATAAACGCTGCTATCCGATGAGTCCGGAGAAACGTAAGATTCTTTATGGACAGCTAAACCAAATGCTACAGGCTGGGGTAATAGAGCCAACAACATCGGCGTACGCCTCACCACCAGTATTGGTGACGCGACCAGATAAGGAACCTCGATTCTGCGTCGACTACCGAGCTGTTAACCATATAACCCTCGATGAAAGCACAACGCTACCTCGAATTCAAGATTGTGTCAAACCCCTAGCACAGGCAAAAATCTTCACCTTGCTCGATTTAAAAAGTGGCTACTGGCAAATCCCAATGGATGAGCAAAGTAAAAAGTATACGGCTTTCTCAACACCTGATGGGGCTTCCTACCAGTTCACCGTCATGCCCTTTGGCCTGAAAAATGCGCCGAGCACCTTTCAGAA
Source organism: Ceutorhynchus assimilis (assembly GCA_917834065.1). Lineage (NCBI taxonomy): Eukaryota > Metazoa > Arthropoda > Insecta > Coleoptera > Curculionidae > Ceutorhynchus > Ceutorhynchus assimilis. Next base: position 6,414,928 of record OU892290.1, read on the forward strand.
GCTCATGACCCAAGAAGTCCTCGTAGGGCACCTTCAGCACTTCGTACATGTCTACCTCGACGATATAATCATATACAGCGAGACCATGGAAGAGCATGTGAATCATGTACGTAAAGTTTTTGAAAGGCTTCGCATACACAAACTTCAAGTATCAGCGGCGAAATGCCAAATAGCCACCCAAGAACTCGACTACCTAGGGTATCATATCAAGGGCGATATCACCGTTCCCCAGACTAAACACCTCAAGCAGATAGAAACTTTCTCTCGTCCGGTAAACAAGAAGCAGCTGCAATCGTTCATTGGAACTTGTAATTGGCTACGGGAACACGTTCCGCACATGGCTGAGCTCATGGCACCCATTACCGACCTATTGAAGACCAATAACGAAAAAAGCTTCAAATGGACTCCTGGCGCAGACGAAGCTTTCAACAAAGTTAAGAACGTTATCGCACAAGCACAAGCCTTAAGTAGACCGGACTTCGGTAAAACTTTCGTCCTACAGACAGACGCTAGCAGCATCGGCATGTCGGCCGTACTTTACCAAGAGGAGGGGGAGCGAAGGTTTATTATTTCGCACGCAAGCGCTAAGTTTAAACCAGCAGAAACAAAATACCACATCAACGAACAAGAATGCCTTGCCCTAGTATGGGCTATTAATACATATCGAGCCTACTTAGAGGACAAACCCTTCATAGTTAGAACCGATAGCAAGGCACTAACCTGGTTGAAACAGTTTAAGGACACCAAGTCAAAACTGACAAGATGGACACTTCTTCTGCAGGAATATTCATTTAAAATTGAGCACGTTGCCGGAAAAAACAACGAACTTCCCGACCTCTTAAGCCGAGAGCCGTACGATGCTCCGTATGAGGCAGTACCAGACGACGATCGTTTGATACCACCCCTACACCCCGACTGTAACAACGAAATACCACTGTCCGAAGTCCAAATTAACGCCTTAAACGCTGGGACTCTTTATGATAAAGTCGCTGAGACCCAGAGCACTATCCGGAACATCCGCCGCGCCAAGATGGCACTCAAACTAATCGACCTGAGAGGTCCCCAGTCTAACTCTGAGCGGAAGCTGTTTCGCCGATTCGTGGTGACAGAAGATTTGCTTTGGCGCCGTCATCCTGAAGGAGACAGGCTAGTCGTCCCCCGTCACTTAACCAGCCAAGTCATCCACACGTATCACGACATCGAAGATCAAGCGCACCCAGGTTACCAAGAGACCCTCAGACAAATTCAAAAACATTACTTTTGGGGATGGATGTTCAAAGACGTCCAAAATTACGTGAAAAAATGTATTATGTGCTCACTTGCGAAGCCCAGAAGGCAAACTCCAGCACCTCAACGTGCACACACTGCACCAAAACAACCCTTCGAAACACTGTCAGTCGACGTCCTGGGGCCCTACCCGGAGTCTAAGTTCCATAAGAACACTCTAATTGTTCTTGTCGAAGATGTTTTTAGCAAGTGGGTTGAGGCGTTTCCATGCCAGCGAGCACAGTCACGGGATATTTGTAAAATCCTGGCTAATGAAATTTTTTGCCGCTACGGAATCCCCAAACAAATCATAACGGATGGTGCAAAGACCTTTTCCTCGGACCTGATGAATAATTTCTACGAACAAAATGGTATTACCCACAGTACCTCATCGATATACCATCAACAAGCCAACCCTGTTGAACGACGAGTCCAAGAACTCAAAAAAGTTCTTAGCGTTTTACTTCACGATAAGAGAGAGACTCTATGGGAGCAGTATCTGCCTAAGGCACTTCAAATCCTTAGGAGCCGGCGCAACCGCGCGACGGGCGAAACCCCTGCCGCCCTGGTACTGGGATACGAGTTACCGTGCCCAGGTGAATGGAGAACTCTTTGGAAAAGACATATTAAACCCAAGAAAGATAGGCCAAAGGTCCTCAGGGAAGCTATAAAACGTACGCTGGATTTCCAACGCAAGGAATATCCCGAGGACCGTGACCCACTTACAGCATTTCGGGTGGGAGATCGCGTAAATGTACGAAATCGACCTAGAGGAGCCTTTGCCCCTATATGGACAGGGCCACATCAGATCGTAAAAAAAACTGGAGAAACCACTTATGATGTCCAAAGAGACGGAGATCAAGTAAACGTTCATGTAGATGATCTACGACTGGCAAAAGAAGGCAATATAGTGAGCTTCAGCGACGACGAAAATTACGATTCATCCAGCGAATCGGATGCAGAGGAATGGCAGGCGATTGAACAAGCAATAACAAACTACCAACCTTCAGAATCGGAGGATAGTGAAATCCAACCTCCAGAACCTGTACTAGTCGACGTTGACATTCACGAACCTCCACGCCAAATAAACCCGAATCTTCGAAGCGACTCTCTTGAAGCCATCCAACAGATCAATGCCATTACCGACACTATTCAACCTTTTGAACAAATCATTGCCAGAAGGAAAAACCTTTCCGAAAAATCCTATCAGGAAATGGAAGAGGCTATGACTCAAGCCTGCTTGAAACTTGACTCTGTGGAAAATCCAAAAGGAGAACTGGCAATAAGGTCAGCACGCAAATCAGCAATTGCCTTCATTGAGAAGCTTAGCGGATCGCTCTATCATAAATTCTCTAACCGAAAAAAGTAAACAAGACCTCATCAAGGCGAACTCCGGGAGCGTGCAGCTCGGCTGACACCTCTCCATAGGCAAAAACTTGAGTTCAAAAAACACTTACAAAACTGCGGTTTACCAAGTTTTTGAAATGTTTTTTGTCTTGGGGAGGGGGTGTTGCGTTGCACGCCGATTGGCTAATTTTTGGTGGGCGGAGCTTGTGAAGGGTAGCGGCCAGAAACTATAAAAGAGGCCTGTTTTCGGCGTTTTAGTCAGTCTTTCCCAGGTAGTCAGCGAGTCTTCAACTCCACTACTTGCCCCGCTCTCCGCGCCGGAGACAAGAAGAGCTCTCGAAATTCTTTTTCTCGACAGAGGCACTGTGACATGTACCCGGTGTCTTGGAGCGCGTATAAGGCTGGTAACACGGCGGCGTAGGTCACCTTCCCTTGGGATCAATATTTCTTGGCCGGGAGACGAGCCTCTCGTTGTGTTACTGGTGCGAGCTGCCTACGGGCACGAAAAAAGAAGCGAAGAGAGCCAACGATAATTCCCTCGGGCGCGTTTAAAGCTTCCGGAAGCTCAGTTCGCAGGCAGGAAACCTGCATCGGTCCTCGCACTGGAGGCTGATGTCCTAGGGGAGTACTCCACTTAAAATTGCCAACAACAATACCCGGCGAAGTCTTTTTCAAGATAATGGCCAGGAAGTAAAAGAAAATTCGTTTGAAATTCTGATGGTTCGTAACCGAACCCGCGCTTCTAATTCGGCACAATCGTGCAGCATTCCGTCTAGGAAATCCTAGATTCCTCCACCGCGAAATTGTCACCATTATTTTTGGACGCCTTCTTCAAAGGCTCCGCCCCCCGTGTCCGTCCTCGACGATCTCCTCGGATTTCTAGGGAAATCCACTTCTCTGAAAGCTCCTTCGTACCGAATTAAAGCTAAGAAAGCCTACCATCAATTTCTACGAAAAATGACTCGCCAAGTTGGAACAGAGTTTTTAAATAAGGCACGAAGCCGAGACTAACTCCAGCTTGATTTTTTCTTGGATTTTTTTATGGAAAAAACCCAATTTCAGTTAAACAATCACCAAGTTGAGACAGAGTTTTTAAAAAAGACAAGAAGTCGAGACTACCCTCAGCTTGAATTTTTCTTGGAATTTTTTAGAGGAAAAATCCCATTATCAATACTGTAAATAAAATTTTGCCAGGTTGGAACAGAGCTTTTAAAAAAGACAAGAAGTCGAAGCTACCTCCAGCTTGATTTTTTCAAGGAATTTTTTAAGGAAAAATCTCCGTATAAATGTAATGTATTAAAGCTTTAGATAGCACCCGCCAGGTTGGAACAGAACTTTTAAAAAAGACAAGAAGTCGAAGTTACCTCCAGCTTGATTTTTTTGAGGAGTTTTTTAAGGAAAAATATCCGTATAAAACACTACCCAAGTTGCGACAGAGTTTTTAAAAAAGACAAGAAGTCGAGACTACCCGCAGCTTGAATTTTTTCAGGAGTTTTTTAGGAAAAATCTCCGTATAACACACGACAGACAAAAACTTGACTCAAACCACACGAACCTTAAAAGGTCAGACTTTGGTCCCCCAGAACCTGGTGCACTGTTTCCGTTCCCCCGTGTTTGTTTTGTCACTTTAATTTCTCGAAGCCGCCCGACGGTTTCCTTGGAGTGCCATCCGAGTTTCAACGTCTGTCGTTGTAATTAAAAAGTTCAAAAAACCGTGAAAAAATATAACTTTGGCCCCTTGGCTTTCAAGAACCAAGTTGGAGCCCTGATCCAATTCCCCCAAGAATAAGTTCTTCTCACTTCTCTTTTTCTGGAGGCTGCTGGTTCGCAGATTTTCCACAAAGAACCAGCGGGGTGGTTTTGGCGGGACCTCCTCTCAGTACAACTGAGAAGTTGTACTTTTAATCGCGGAAGAAACGGAAAGGTTGTTGCTAAACCTGACAAAAGCAACTGGCATCCCGACATTGACTTTACTCGACACCTTCGACAATGGACAGTTATGGTCCAGACCTTTACGGCGCCACTCTAGACGAGTTGGACGAAATTTTGGTCCAAGGCCCCGAAACAGTTGTAGAAAGAAACGAGCCTGAAGTCGCATTCGCGGCAACAAGCATGAGTCCGCCCGACGCAGCGGAACTAGAGTGTCTTCACGCTATGTTTGATCACCTGGAAGATTACAGGCAATTCAAATCATTTAAGGCGAAGAAAAGCTTATTGCGCGACAAAAATGTTGCGTTGCACGCCGATTGGCTAATTTTTGGTGGGCGGAGCTTGTGAAGGGTAGCGGCCAGAAACTATAAAAGAGGCCCGTTTTCGACGTTTTAGTCAGTCTTTTCCAGGTAGTCAGCGAGTCTTCAACTCCACTACTTGCCCCGCTCTCCGCGCCGGAGACAAGAGTGACAGAGGCACTGTGACATGTACCCGGTGTCTTGGAGCGCGTATAAGGCTGGTAACACGGCGGCGTAGGTCACCTTCCCTTGGGATCAATATTTCTTGGCCGGGAGACGAGCCTCTCGTTGTGTTACTGGTGCGAGCTGCCTACGGGCACGAAGAAAGAAGCGAAGAGAGCCAACGATAATTCCCTCGGGCGCGTTTAAAGCTTCCGGAAGCTCAGTTCGCAGGCAGGAAACCTGCATCGGTCCTCGCACTGGAGGCTCCTGTCCTAGGGGAGTACTCCACTTAAAATTGCCAACAACAATACCCGGCGAAGTCTTTTTCAAGATAATGGCCAGGAAGTAAAAGAAAATTCGTTTGAAATTCTGATGGTTCGTAACCGAACCCGCGCTTCTAATTCGGCACAATCGTGCAGCACTCCGTCTAGGAAATCCTAGATTCCTCCACCGCGTAATTGTCACCATTATTTTTGGACGCCTTCTTCAAAGGCTCCGCCCCCCGTGTCCGTCCTCGACGATCTCCTCGGATTTCTAGGGAAATCCACTTCTCTGAAAGCTCCTTCGTACCGAATTAAAGCTAAGAAAGCCTACTATCAACTTCTACGAAAAATGACTCGCCAAGTTGGAACAGAGTTTTTAAATAAGGCACGAAGCCGAGACTAACTCCAGCTTGATTTTTTACTTGGATTTTTTTATGGAAAAAACCCAATTTCAGTCAAACATTCACCAAGTTGAGACAGAGTTTTTAAAAAAGACAAGAAGTCGAGACTGCCCTCAGCTTGAATTTTTACTTGGAATTTTTTATGGAAAAAACCCAATTTCAGTTTAAAATGTGCCAAGTTGAGACAGAGCTTTTTAAAGAAGACAAGAAGTCGAAGCTACCCTCAGCTTGAATTTTTCTTGGAATTTTTTAGAGGAAAAATCCCATTATCAATACTGTAAATAAAATTTCGCCAGGTTGGAACAGAGCTTTTAAAAAAGACAAGAAGTCGAAGCTACCTCCAGCTTGATTTTTTTTCAAGGAATTTTTTAAGGAAAAATCTCCGTATAAATGTAATATATTAAAGCTTTAGATAGCACCCGCCAGGTTGGAACAGAACTTTTAAAAAAGACAAGAAGTCGAAGTTACCTCCAGCTTGATTTTTTCGAGGAGTTTTTTAAGGAAAAATATCCGTATAAAACACTACCCAAGTTGCGACAGAGTTTTTAAAAAAGACAAGAAGTCGAGACTACCCGCAGCTTGAATTTTTTCAGGAGTTTTTTAGGAAAAATCTCCGTATAAACAATAAAACACACGACAGACAAAAACTTGACTCAAACCACACGAACCTTAAAAGGTCAGACTTTGGTCCCCCAGGACCTGGTGCACTGTTTCCGTTCCCCCGTGTTTGTTTTGTCACTTTAATTTCTCGAAGCCGCCCGACGGTTTCCTCGGAGTGCCATCCGAGTTTCAACGTCTGTCGTTGTAATTAAGAAGTTCAAAAACCGTGAAAAAAAGTATAACTTTGGCCCCTTGGCTTTCAAGAACCAAGTCGGAGCCCTGATCCAATTCCCCCAAGAATAAGTTCTTTTCACTTCTCTTTTTCTGGAGGCTGCTGGTTCGCAGATTTTCTACAAAGAACCAGCGGGGTGGTTTTGGCGGGACCTCCTCTCAGTACAACTGAGAAGTTGTACTTTTGATCGCGGAAGGAACAGAAAGGTTGTTGCTAAACCTGACAAAAGCAACTGGCATCCCGACATTGACTTTACTCGACACCTTCGACAATGGACAGTTATGGTCCAGACCTTTACGGCGCCACTCTAGACGAGTTGGACGAAATTTTGGTCCAAGGCCCCGAAACAGTTGTAGAAAGTAACGAGCCTGAAGTCGCATTCGCGGCAACAAGCATGAGTCCGCCCGACGCAGCGGAACTAGAGTGTCTTCGCGCTATGTTTGATGACCTGGAAGATTACAGGCAATTCAAATCCTTTAAGGCGAAGAAAAGCTTATTGCGCGACATGGCATCCCTGGTGGGGAATTCAGACGGAACAAATGTATCGGCACCAGGTGCTCAACCCTACGGAGAAGCTCCCCAACCTACCACTGACTCCTGGGGCAATCAATTGCCAAACCAGAGAGGAAACACAGTGTTGAGGCAAAGTATGCCAAATACATTTGAAAACAGAGACACTTGCGTCACTGAAAGGGCGCCCAGAGAGGCCCCCCTTGCCCACAGTAGTTTTGGCCAAACAATGGCCCAAAACCCCGATATGAGTATTATACTAGCAAACTTGGTGAGTCAAATGCGGCTACAGTCCGACATGAATAGTCCGTGGCTGAGTACATTTAATGGACTACCCGAACAAGACCCTGTCGAATTTGCACAGGACATTGCGTCATATTGCCAAGATAACGCCGTCCGTGGGGACGATGCGAAGCGCGTCCTACTTAATAGCGACGCCAAACTTTTTGTAGAAAAGCAATTAAGCAGACGCCAATCCTTCGACGACATCTTGCACCGGCTCGTCATTAATTACAACAGCCCCGAAAATTTGGCCACCGCGTCGACGCTATTTTACACGGAAAATCAACTTCACCACCAAGACGTGGAAACTTTTGCTTTAAAAAAGCAAGCGCTATTTAAGCGAATACACCCAAACGGTCCGCTAAGCAACCTCCTTGGTGCCGTCATCGAACGGCTAAGGCCTGAAATACGGGTACATCTTCGGCTAGCTAGTTTCCTAGACATCGAAGACCTCATTGCTAGATCCTCCAGGATCGAAAAAGATTTAGGCTTGATAAGCCAGACAAACCGTCGCGAAGCTCAAAGAACCGAAAAGGCAGCTGAACCTTCTACAAAACCAACAATCACTTGCCGAATCTGCGGAGGAAATCACTTATTCTTCAGATGTGATAAAAAATCAAATGAGACGATGCCGAAGCTCGCAGCCATCGAAGGCCCTACTGACATGAATAGTAACGACGAGTTCTCTCTTATCGCGTTGGAGGACGCTGAGGCGGTCGAATCAGGACAACAAACAGCCGCTGAAGGCACGGCCCTGAAGGGCAAAAAATCGAAGAGGCGCTCAAAAAACGTTTGAAGGGCCAGCACTCCACGCCTGGACATGTTGGCCTATGTACTAATTCCTCGGATTCTCACAACACAAATCGACCCATCATCACCATCCGACTTAACGGAAAGCCCATACCGGCCCTTATTGATACAGGCGCTGATGTGAAACTAATTAGTGACTCCCTAATTACCAGAGGCAGCTACAAACCAGTTAACACACGACTACAGCTAGCTTGCGAAGGCGAGAGTGCCAAGGTAATAGGAAATGCCGACCTAACCATAGACATTGAAGGGATAGTAATATCAGCCAAATTCTTAGTCGTCCCAGGCATAGAACCCCGGATAATATTGGGAATGCCCTTCTTACAAGATAACCAAACGATTCTAGACTTTACAAGAGGATGTGCTTACTTGGGGACGAAGACCCGCAAGACGATATTTTGGAGTTCCAAACTAAGGACAGTACCGGGGGAAATTCAATTACCCCCGCTAGACAACAACCTCCCCCAGGAGTTTCAGGACCTAGTAGAGGAATACTCTGACTTATTTGACACCGGGCTCAGGCAACCCACCACTCGCACCACACTTCACAAAATTGATTTGAAGGAGCCGAAGATCGTTAATAAACGCTGCTATCCGATGAGTCCGGAGAAACGTAAGATTCTTTATGGACAGCTAAACCAAATGCTGCAGGCTGGGGTAATAGAGCCAACAACATCGGCGTATGCCTCACCACCAGTATTGGTGACGCGACCAGATAAGGAACCTCGATTCTGCGTCGACTACCGAGCTGTTAACGATATAACCCTCGATGAAAGCACAACGCTACCTCGAATTCAAGACTGTGTCAAACCCCTAGCACAGGCGAAAATCTTCACCTTGCTCGATTTAAAAAGTGGCTACTGGCAAATCCCAATGGATGAACAAAGTAAAAAGTATACGGCTTTCTCAACACCTGATGGGGCTTCTTACCAGTTCACCGTCATGCCCTTTGGCCTGAAAAATGCGCCGAGGACCTTTCAGAAGCTCATGACCCAAGAAGTACTCGTAGGGCACCTTCAGCACTTCGTACATGTCTACCTCGACGATATAATCATATACAGCGAGACCATGGAAGAGCATGTGAATCATGTACGTAAAGTTTTTGAAAGGCTTCGCATACACAAACTTCAAGTATCAGCGGCGAAATGCCAAATAGCCACCCAAGAACTCGACTATACCTAGGGTATCATATCAAAGGCGATATCACCGTTCCCCAGACTAAACACCTCAAGCAGATAGAAACTTTCTCTCGTCCGGTAAACAAGAAGCAGCTGCAATCGTTCATTGGAACTTGTAATTGGCTACGGGAACACGTTCCGCACATGGCTGAGGTCATGGCACCCATTACCGACCTATTGAAGACCAATAACGGAAAAAGCTTCAAATGGACTCCTGGCGCAGACGAAGCTTTCAACAAAATTAAGAACATTATCGCACAAGCACAACCCTTAAGTAGACCGGACTTCGGTAAAACTTTCGTCCTACAGACAGACGCTAGCAGCATCGGCATGTCGGCCGTACTTTACCAAGAGGAGGGGGAGCGAAGGTTTATTATTTCGCACGCAAGCGCTAAGTTTAAACCAGCAGAAACAAAATACCACATCAACGAACAGGAATGCCTTGCCCTAGTATGGGCTATTAATACGTATCGAGCCTACTTAGAGGACAAACCCTTCATAGTTAGAACCGATAGCAAGGCATTAACCTGGTTGAAACAGTTTAAGGACACCAAGTCAAAACTGACAAGATGGGCATTTCTTCTGCAGGAATATTCATTTAAAATTGAGCACGTTGCCGGAAAAAACCACGAACTTCCCGACCTCTTAAGCCGAGAGCCGTACGATGCTCCGTATGAGGCAGTACCTGACGACGATCGTTTGATACCACCCCTACACCCTGACTGTAACAACGAAATACCACTGTCCGAAGTCCAAATTAACGCTTTAAACGCTGGGACTCTTTATGATAAAGTCGCTGAGACCCAGAGCACTATCCGGAACATCCGCCGCGCCAAGATGGCACTCAAACTAATCGACCTGAGAGGTCCCCAGTCTAACTCTGAGCGGAAGCTGTTTCGCCGATTCGTGGTGACAGAAGATTTGCTTTGGCGCCGTCATCCTGAAGGAGACAGGCTAGTCGTCCCCCGTCACTTAACCAGCCAAGTCATCCACACGTATCACGACATCGAAGATCAAGCGCACCCAGGTTACCAGGAGACCCTCAGACAAATTCAAAAACATTACTTTTGGGGATGGATGTTTAAAGACGTCCAAAATTACGTGAAAAAATGTATTATGTGCTCACTTGCGAAGCCCAGAAGGCAAACTCCAGCACCCCAACGTGCACACACTGCACCAAAACAACCCTTCGAAACACTGTCAGTCGACGTCCTGGGGCCCTACCCGGAGTCTAAGTTCCATAAGAACACTCTAATTGTTCTTGTCGAAGATGTTTTTAGCAAGTGGGTTGAGGCGTTTCCATGCCAGCGAGCACAGTCACGGGATATTTGCAAAATCCTGGCTAATGAAATTTTTTGCCGCTACGGAATCCCCAAACAAATCATAACGGATGGTGCAAAGACCTTTTCCTCGGACCTGATGAATTATTTCTACGAACAAAATGGTATTACCCATAGTACCTCATCAATATACCATCAACAAGCCAACCCTGTTGAACGACGAGTCCAAGAACTCAAAAAAGTTCTTAGCGTTTTACTTCACGATAAGAGAGAGACTCTATGGGAGCAGTATCTGCCTAAGGCACTTCAAATCCTTAGGAGCCGGCGCAACCGCGCGACGGGCGAAACCCCTGCCGCCCCGGTACTGGGATACGAGTTACCGTGCCCAGGTGAATGGAGAACTCTTTGGGAAAGACATATTAAACCCAAGAAAGATAGGCCAAAGGTCCTCAGGGAAGCTATAAAACGTACGCTGGATTTCCAACGCAAGGAATATCCCGAGAACCGTGACCCACTTACAGCATTTCGGGTGGAAGATCGCGTAAATGTACGAAATCGCCCTAGAGGAGCCTTTGCCCCTATATGGACAGGGCCACATCAGATCGTAAAAAAAACTGGAGAAACCACTTATGATGTCCAAAGAGACGGAGATCAAGTAAACGTTCATGTAGATAATCTACGACTGGCAAAAGAAGGCAATATAGTGAACTTCAGCGACGACGAAAATTACGATTCGTCCAGCGAATCGGATGCAGAGGAATGGCAGGCGATTGAACAAGCAATAACAAACTACCAACCTTCAGAATCGGAGGATAGTGAAATCCAACCTCCAGAACCTGTACTAGTCGACGTTGACATTCACGAACCTCCAGGCCAAATAAACCCGAATCTTCGAAGCGACTCTCTTGAAGCCATCCAACAGATCAATGCCATTACCGACACTATTCAACCTTTTGAACAAATCATTGCCAGAAGCAAAAACCATTCCGAAAAATCCTATCAGGAAATGGAAGAGGCTATGACTCAAGCCTGCTTGAAACTTGACTCTGTTGAAAATCCAAAAGGAGAACTGGCAATAAGGTCAGCACGCAAATCAGCAATTGCCTTCATTGAGAAGCTTAGCGGATCGCTCTATCATAAACTCTCTAACCCGAAAAAAGTAAACAAGACCTCATCAAGGCGAACTCCGGAAGCGTGCAGCTCGGCTGACACCTCTCCATAGGCAAAAAACTTAAGTTCAAAAAACACTTACAAAACTGCGGTTTACCAAGTTTTTGAAATGTTTTTTGTCTTGGGGAGGGGGTGTTGCGTTGCACGCCGATTGGCTAATTTTTGGTGGGCGGAGCTTGTGAAGGGTAGCGGCCAGAAACTTTAAAAGAGGCCCGTTTTCGACGTTTTAGTCAGTCTTTTCCAGGTAGTCAGCGAGTCTTCAACTCCACTACTTGCCCCGCTCTCCGCGCCGGAGACAAGAACAGCTCTCGAATTTCTTTTTCTCGACAGAGGCACTGTGACATGTACCCGGTGTCTTGGAGCGCGTATAAGGCTGGTAACACGGCGGCGTAGGTCACCTTCCCTTGGGATCAATATTTCTTGGCCGGGAGACGAGCCTCTCGTTGTGTTACTGGTGCGAGCTGCCTACGGGCACGAAGAAAGAAGCGAAGAGAGCCAACGATAATTCCCTCGGGCGCGTTTAAAGCTTCCGGAAGCTCAGTTCGCAGGCAGGAAACCTGCATAGGTCCTCGCACTGGAGGCTCCTGTCCTAGGGGAGTACTCCACTTAAAATTGCCAACAACAATACCCGGCGAAGTCTTTTTCAAGATAATGGCCAGGAAGTAAAAGAAAATTCGTTTGAAATTCTGATGGTTCGTAACCGAACCCGCGCTTCTAATTCGGCACAATCGTGCAGCACTCCGTCTAGGAAATCCTAGATTCCTCCACCGCGTAATTGTCACCATTATTTTTGGACGCCTTCTTCAAAGGCTCCGCCCCCCGTGTCCGTCCTCGACGATCTCCTCGGATTTCTAGGGAAATCCACTTCTCTGAAAGCTCCTTCGTACCGAATTAAAGCTAAGAAAGCCTACTATCCATTTCTACGAAAAATGACTCGCCAAGTTGGAACAGAGTTTTTAAATAAGGCACGAAGCCGAGACTGCCCTCAGCTTGAATTTTTCTTGGAATTTTTTAGAGGAAAAATCCCATTATCAATACTGTAAATAAAATTTCGCCAGGTTGGAACAGAGCTTTTAAAAAAGACAAGAAGTCGAAGCTACCTCCAGCTTGATTTTTTTTCAAGGAATTTTTTAAGGAAAAATCTCCGTATAAATGTAATATATTAAAGCTTTAGATAGCACCCGCCAGGTTGGAACAGAACTTTTAAAAAAGACAAGAAGTCGAAATTACCTCCAGCTTGATTTTTTCGAGGAGTTTTTTAAGGAAAAATATCCGTATAAAACACTACCCAAGTTGCGACAGAGTTTTTAAAAAAGACAAGAAGTCGAGACTACCCGCAGCTTGAATTTTTTCAGGAGTTTTTTAGGAAAAATCTCCGTATAAACAATAAAACACACGACAGACAAAAACTTGACTCAAACCACACGAACCTTAAAAGGTCAGACTTTGGTCCCCCAGGACCTGGTGCACTGTTTCCGTTCCCCCGTGTTTGTTTTGTCACTTTAATTTCTCGAAGCCGCCCGACGGTTTCCTCGGAGTGCCATCCGAGTTTCAACGTCTGTCGTTGTAATTAAGAAGTTCAAAAACCGTGAAAAAAAGTATAACTTTGGCCCCTTGGCTTTCAAGAACCAAGTCGGAGCCCTGATCCAATTCCCCCAAGAATAAATTCTTTTCACTTCTCTTTTTCTGGAGGCTGCTGGTTCGCAGATTTTCTACAAAGAACCAGCGGGGTGGTTTTGGCGGGACCTCCTCTCAGTACAACTGAGAAGTTGTGCTTTTGACCGCGGTGGGAACAAAAGGGGTTGTTACTTAACCCAATCTAAAAGTAACTGGCATCCCAAACACTGACTTTTACTCGACAATTTCGACAAGGGACAGTTACGGTCCGGACCTTTACGGCGCCACTTTAGACGAGTTGGACGAAATATTGATCCAAGGCCCCGAAATAATTGTAGAAAGTAACGAGCCTGAAGTCGCATTCGAAGCAACAAGCGTGAGTCCGCCCGACGCAGCGGAACTAGAGTGTCTTCGCTCTATGTTTGATGACCTGGAAGAATAGAGGCAATTTAAAACCTTTAAAGCGAAGAAAAGCTTATTGCGCGACATGGCATCCCTGGTGGGGAATTCAGACAGAATAAATGTATTAGCACCAGGTGCTCAACCCTATGGGGAAGCTCCCCAACCTAACACTGACTCCTGGGGCAATCAATTGCCAGACCAGAGAGAAAACACAGTGCTGAGGCAAAATATGCCTAATACATTTAAAAACAGAGACACTTGCGTCACTGAAAGGGCGCCCAGAGAGGCTTCCCTTGCCCACAGTAGTTTTGGCCAAACTGTGGCCCAAAACCCCGATATGAGTATTATATTAGCAAACTTGGTGAGTCAAATGCGGCTACAATCCGACATGAATAGTCCGTGGCTGAGTACATTTAGTGGACTACCCGAATAAGACCCTGTCGAATTTGCACAGGACATTGCGTCATATTGCCAAGATAACGCCGTCCGTGGAGACGATGCGAAGCGCGTCCTACTTAATAGAGTAAAGGGCGACGCCAAAACTTTTGTGGAAAAGCAATTAAGCAGACGCCAGTCCTTCGACGACATCTTGCACCGGCTCGTCATTAATTACAACAGCCCCGAAAATTTGGCCACCGCGTCGACGCTATTTTACACGGAAAATCAACTTCACCACCAAGACGTGGAAACTTTTGCTTTAAAAAAACAAGCGCTATTCAAGCGAATACACCCAAACGGTCCGCTAAGCAACCTCCTTGGTGCCGTCATCGAACGGCTAAGGCCTGAAATACGGGTACATCTTCGGCTAGCTAGTTTCCTAGACATCGAAGACCTCATTGCTAGATCCTCCAGGATCGAAAAAGACTTAGGCTTGATAAGCCAGACAAACCGTCGCGAAGTACAAAAAACCGAAAAGGTGGCCGAACCTTCTGCAAAACCAACAATCACTTGCCGAATCTGCGGAGGAAATCACTTATCCTTCAGATGCAATAAAAAAGCAAATGAGACAAAGCCGAAGCTCGCAGCCATCGAAGGCCCTACTGACATGGATAGTAACGACGAGTTCTCTCTTATCATGTTGGAGGACGCTGAGGCGGTCGAAACAGGAAAACAAACAGCCGCTGAAGGCACAACCCTGAAGGGTAAAAAATCAAAGAGGCGCTCAAAAAACGTTTAAAGGGCCAGCACTCCACGCCTGGACATGTTGGCCTATGTACTAATTCCTTGGATTCTCAAAACACAAACCGACCCATCATCACCATCCGACTTAGAATGCCCATACCGGCCCTAATTGATACAGGCGCCGATGTGAACTTAATAAGTGACTCCCTAATTACCAGAGGCAGCTACAAACCAGTTAACACACGGCTACAGCTAGCTTGCGAAGGCGAGAGTGCCAGGGTAATAGGAAATGCCAACCTAACTATTGACATTGAAGGGATAATAATATCAGCCAATTTCTTGGTCGTTCCAGGCATAGAACCCCGGATAATATTAGGAATGCCTTTTTTACAAGAAAATCAAACAATTTTAGACTTCACGAGAGGGTGTGCTTACTTGGGAACGAAGACCCGCAAGACAATATTTTGGAGTTCCAAACTAAGGGCAGTACCGGGGGAAATTCAATTACCCCCGCTAGACAACAACCTCCCCCAGGAATTTCAGGACCTAGTGGAGGAATACTCTGACTTATTTGACACCGGACTCAGACAACCAACCACCCGCACCACTCTTCACAAAATCGAGTTGAAAGAACCAAAAATCGTTAACAAGCGCTGCTATCCGATGAGTCCGGAGAAACGTAAAATTCTTTATGGGCAACTAAATCAAATGCTGCAGGCTGGGGTAATAGAGCCAACAACATCGGCGTATGCCTCACCACCAGTATTGGTGACGCGACCAGATAAAGAACCTCGATTCTGCGTCGACTACCGAGCTGTTAATGATTTAACCATCGACGAAAGCACGACGCTACCTCGAATTCAAGATTGTGTCAAACCCCTAGCACAGGCGAAGATCTTCACCTTGCTCGATTTGAAAAGTGGCTACTGGCAAATCCCAATGGATGAACAAAGTAAAAAGTATACGGCTTTCTCAACACCTGATGGGGCTTCTTATCAGTTCACTGTCATGCCCTTTGGCCTGAAAAATGCGCCGAGCACCTTTCAGAAGCTCATGACACAAGAAGTACTCGTAGGGCACCTTCAACACTTCGTACATGTCTACCTCGACGATATAATTATATACAGCGAGACCATGGAGGAGCATGTGAATCATGTACGTAAAGTTTTCGAAAGGCTTCGCATACACAAACTTCAGGTATCAGCGGCGAAATGTCAAATAGCCACCCAAGAACTCGACTACCTAGGGTATCATATCAAGGGCGATATCACCGTTCCCCAGACTAAACACCTCAAACAGATAGAGACTTTCTCTCGCCCAGTAAACAAGAAGCAGCTGCAATCGTTCATTGGAACTTGTAATTGGCTACGGGAACACGTTCCGCACATGGCTGAGGTCATGGCACCCATTACCGACCTATTGAAAACCAATAACGGCAAAAGCTTCAAGTGGACTCCTGGCGCAGACGAAGCTTTCAACAAAATCAAGAGCATTATTGCACAAGCACAACCCTTAAGTAGACCGGACTTCAGTAAAACTTTCGTCCTAAAGACAGACGCTAGCAGCATCGGCATGTCGGCCGTGCTTTACCAAGAGGAGGGGGAGCGAAGGTTCATTATTTCGCACGCAAGCGCTAAGTTTAAACCAGCAGAAACAAAATACCACATCAACGAGCAAGAATGCCTTGCCCTAGTATGGGCTATTAGTACGTATCGAGCCTACTTAGAGGGTTTGTCCTCTTCATACTTAGAACCGATAGTAAGGCATTAACATGGTTGAAACAGTTTAAGGACACCAAGTCAAAACTGACAAGATGGGCACTTCTTCTGCAGGAATACTCATTTAAAATTGAGCACGTTGCCGGAAAAAACAACGAACTTCCCGACCTCTTAAGCCAAGAACCGTACGACGCTCCGTATGATGCAGTACCGGACGACGATCGTTTGATACCACCGCTACACCCTAACTGTAACAACGAAATACCACTGACCGAAGTCCAAATTAACGCCTTAAACGCCGGAACTTTATATGATAAAGTCGCTGAGACCCAGAGTACTATCCGGAACATCCGCCGCGCCAAGATGGCACTCAAACTAATCGACCTGAGAGGTCCCCAGTCTAACTCTGAGCGAAAGCTGTTTCGCCGATTCGTGGTGACAGAAGATTTGCTTTGGCGCCGTCATCCTGAAGGAGACAGGCTAGTCGTCCCCCGTCACTTAACCAGCCAAGTCATCCACACGTATCACGACATCGAAGATCAAGCGCACCCAGGTTACCAGGAGACCCTCAGACAAATTCAGAAACATTACTTTTTGGGGATGGATGTTTAAAGACGTCCAGAATTACGTAAAAAAATGTATTATGTGCTCACTTGCGAAGCCCAGAAGGCAAACTCCAGCACCTCAACG
The DNA here is from genome assembly GCA_917834065.1 of Ceutorhynchus assimilis. Lineage (NCBI taxonomy): Eukaryota > Metazoa > Arthropoda > Insecta > Coleoptera > Curculionidae > Ceutorhynchus > Ceutorhynchus assimilis. Next base: position 6,432,206 of record OU892290.1, read on the forward strand.
TGCACACACTGCACCAAAACAACCCTTCGAAACACTGTCAGTCGACGTCCTGGGGCCCTACCCGGAGTCTAAGTTCCATAAGAACACTCTAATTGTTCTTGTCGAAGATGTTTTTAGCAAGTGGGTTGAGGCGTTCCCATGCCAGCGAGCACAGTCCATATTTGAAAAATCCTGGCTAATGAAATTTTTTGCCGCTATGGAATCCCTAAACAAATCATAACGGATGGTGCAAAGACCTTTTCCTCGGACCTAATGAACAATTTCTACGAACAAAACGGTATTATCCATAGTACCTCATCAATATACCATCAGCAAGCCAACCCTGTTGAACGACGAGTCCAAGAACTCAAAAAAGTTCTCAGCGTTTTACTTCACGATAAGAGAGAGACTCTATGGGAGCAGTATCTGCCTAAGGCACTTCAAACGCTTAGGAGCCGGCGCAACCGCGCGACGGGCGAAACCCCTGCCGCCCTGGTACTGGTACGACTTACCGTGCCCAGGTGAATGGAGAACTCTTTGGAAAAGACATAATAAACCCAAGAAAGATAGGCCAAAGATCCTCAAGGAAGCTATAAAACGTACGCTGGATTTCCAACGCAAGGAATATCCCGAGAACCGTGCCCCACTTACAGCATTTCGGGTGGGAGATCGCGTAAATGTACGAAATCGCCCTAGAGGAGCCTTTGCCCCTATATGGACAGGACCACATCAGATTGTAAAAAAAACTGGAGAAACCACTTATGATGTACAAAGAGACGGAGATCAAGTAAACGTTCATGTAGATGATCTACGACTGGCAATAGAAGGCAATGTAGTAAACTTCAGCGACGATGAAAATTACGATTTGTCCAGCGAATCGGATGTAGAGGAATGGCAGGCGATTGAACAAGCAATAACAAACTGCCTACCTTCAGAATCGGAGGATAGTGAAATCCAACCTCCAGAACCTGTACTAGTCGACGTTGACATTCACGAACCTCCACGCCAAATAAATCTGAATCTTCGAAGCGACTCTCTTGAAGCCATCCCGCAGATCAATGCCATTACCGACACTATTCAACCTTTTGAACAAATCATTGCCAAAAGCAAAAACCTTTCCGAAAAATCCTATTAGGAAAGGCTATGGCTCAAGCCTGCTTGAAACTTGATTCTGTTGAAAATCCAAAAGGAGAAATAGCAATAAGGTCGGCACGTAAATCAGCAATTGCCTTCACTGAGAAACTTAGCGGATCGCTCTATCATAAATTCTCTAACCCGAAAAAGTAAGCAAGACCTTATCAAGGCAAACCCCGGAAACGTGCAGCTCAGCTGACACCTCTCCATAGGCAGACAGAATTTCAAAAAACGCTTACAAAAACTGCGGTTTTACCAAGTTTTTGAAATGTTTTTTGTCTTGGGGAGGGGGTGTTGCATTGCACGCCGATTGGCTAATTTTTGGTGGGCGGAGCTTGTGAAGGGTAGCGACCAGAAACTATAAAAGAGGTCCGTTTTCGACGTTTGAGTCAGTCTGTTTCAGGTAGTCAGTGAGTCTTCAACTCCACTACTTGCCCCGCTCTCCGCGCCGGAGACAAGAAGAGCTCTCGAATTTCTTTTTCTCGACAGAGGCACTGTGACATGTACCCGGTGTCTAGGAGCGCGTAGAAGGCTGGTAACACATCGGCGTGGGTCCCCTTTCCTCGGGACCAATATTTCTTGGCCGGAAGACGAGCCCCCCGTTGTGTTATTGGTGCGAGCTGCCTACGGGCACGAAGAAAGAAGCGAAGAGAGCCAACGACAATTCCCTCGGGCGTGTTTAAAGCTTCCGGAAGCTCAGTTCGCAAGCAGGAAACCTGCATCGGTCCTCGCACTGGAGGCTGATGTCCTAGGGGAGTACTCCACTTAAAAAATTGCCAACAATACCCGGCGAAGTCTTTTTCAAGATAATGGCCAGGAAGTAAAAGAAAATTCGTTTGAAATTCTGATGGTTCGTAACCGAGCCCGCGCTTCTAATTCGGCACAATCGTGCAGCAATCCGTCTAGGAAATCCTAGATTCCTCCTCCGCGTAATTGTCACCATTGTTTCTGGACGCCTTCTTCAAAGGTCTCCGCCCCCCGTGTCCGTCTCCGACGATCTCTTTGGATTTCTAGGGAAATCCACTTCTCCGAAAGCTCCTTCGTACCGAATTAAAGCTAAGAAAGCACACTATCAATTTCCACGAATAATGACTCGCCAAGTTGGAACAGAGTTTTTAAAAAAGGCAAGAAGCCGAGACCAACTCCAGCTTGGTTTTTTATTTGGAATTTTTTATGGAAAAAACCCAATTTCAGTTATAAATTCACCAAGTTGAGACAGAGTTTTTAAAAAAGACAAGAAGTCGAGACTAACCTCAGCTTGATTTTTTACTTGGAATTTTTTATGGAAAAAACCCAATTTCAGTTATAAATTCACCAAGTTGAGGCAGAGTTTTTAAAAAAGACAAGAAGTCGAAGCTACCCTCAGCTTGAATTTTTTCTTGGAATTTTTTAGAGGAAAATCCCATTATCAACACTGTAAATAAAATTTCGCCAGGTTGGGACAGAGCTTTTAAAAAAGACAAGAAGTCGGAGCTACCTCCAGCTTGATTTTTTCAAGGAATTTTTTAAGGAAAAATCTCCGTATAAATGTAAAATATTAAAGCTATAGATAGCATTCGCCAGGTTGGAACAGAGCTTTTAAAAAAGACAAGAAGTCGAAGCTACCTCCAGCTTGATTTTTTCAAGGAATTTTTTAAGGAAAAATCTCCGTATAAATAGCACTACCCAAGTTGCGACAGAGTTTTTAAAAAAGGCAAGAAGTCGAGACTACCCGCAGCTTGAATTTTTTTAGGAGTTTTTTAGGAAAAATCTCCGTATAAACAATACACACGACAGACAAAACTTGACTCGAAACACACGAACCTTCAAAGGTCAGACTGTGGTCTCCAGGACCTGGTGCACTATTTTCGTTCCTCCGTGTTTATTTTGTCACTTTAACGTCTCGAAGCCGCCCGACGGTTTCCTCGGAGTGCCATCCGAGTTTCAACGTCTGTCGTTGTAATTAAAAAAAAAAAAAAGTTCTAGACACCGTGAAAAAGTATAACTTTGGCCCCTTGGCTTTCAAAAACCAAGTTGGAGCCCTGATCCAATTCCCCCAAGAATACGTCCTTTTCACTTCTCTTTTTCTGGAGGCTGCTGGTTCGCAGATTTTCCACAAAGAACCAGCGGGGTGGTTTTGGCGGGACCTCCTCTCAGTACAACTGAGAAGTTGTGCTTTTGACCGCGGTGGGAACAAAAGGGGTTGTTACTTAACCCAAGGGGTTGTTACTTAACCCAATCTAAAAGTAACTGGCATCCCAAACACTGACTTTTACTCGACAATTTCGACAATGGACAGTTACGGTCCGGACCTTTACGGCGCCACTTTAGACGAGTTGGACGAAATATTGCTCCAAGGCCCCGAAATAATTGTAGAAAGTAACGAGCCTGAAGTCGCATTCGCGGCAACAAGCGTGAGTCCGCCCGACGCAGCGGAACTAGAGTTTCTTCGCTCTATGTTTGATGACCTGGAAGAATACAGGCAATTTAAAACCTCTAAAGCGAAGAAAAGCTTATTGCGCGACAAAAATGTTGCGTTGCACGCCGATTGGCTAATTTTTGGTGGGCGGAGCTTGCGAAGGGTAGCGACCAAAACTACAAAAGTGGCCCGTTTTCGACGTTTGAGTCAGTCTTATACAGGTAGTCAGTGAGTCTTCAACTCCCCTACTTGCCCCGCTCTCCGCCCCAGAGACAAGAAGAGCTCTCGAATTTATTTTTCTCGACAGAGGCACTGTGACATGTACCCGGTGTCTAGGAGCGCGTAGAAGGCTGGTAACACATCGGCGTGGGTCCCCTTTCCTCGGGACCAATATTTCTTGGCCGGAAGACGAGCCTACGGGCACGAAGAAAGAAGCGAAGAAACCCAAAGACAATTCCCTCGGGCGTGTTTAAAGCTTCCGGAAGCTCAGTTCGTAGGCAGGAAACCTGCATCGGTCCTCGCTCCTGGAGGCTGATGTCCTAGGGGAGTACTCCACTTAAAATTGCCAACAATACCCGGCGAAGTCTTTTTCAAGATAATGGCCAGGAAGTAAAAGAAAATTCGTTTGAAATTCTGATGGTTCGTAACCGAGCCCGCGCTTCTAATTCGGCACAATCGTGCAGCAATCCGTCTAGGAAATCCTAGATTCCTCCTTCGTGTAATTGTCCCCATTGTTTTTGGACGCCTTCTTCAAAGGTCTCCGCCCCCCGTGTCCGTCCCCGACGATCTCTTTGGTTTCCTAGGGAAATCCACTTCTCCGAAAGCTCCTTCGTACCGAATTAAAGCTAAGAAAGCATACAATCAATTTCCACGAATAATGACTCGCCAAGTTGGAACAGAGTTTTTAAAAAAGGCAAGAAGCCGAGACTATCTCCAGCTTGATTTTTTATTTAGAATTTTTTATGGAAAAAACCCAATTTCAGTTTAAAATGTGCCAAGTTGAGACAGAGCTTTTAAAAAAGGCAAGAAGTCGAAGCTACCTTCAGCTTGAATTTTTTCTTGAATTTTTTAGAGGAAAAATCCCATTATCAACACTGTAAATAAAATTCGCCAGGTTGGAACAGAGCTTTTAAAAAAGACAAGAAGTCGAAGCTACCTCCAGCTTGATTTTTTCAAGGAATTTTTTAAGGAAAAATCTCCGTATAAATGTAAAATATTAAAGCTTTAGATAGCATTCGCCAGGTTCTAACAGAGCTTTTAAAAAAGACAAGTAGTCGAAGCTACCTCCAGCTTGATTTTTTCAAGGAATTTTTTAAGGAAAAATCTCCGTATAAATGTAGAATATTAAGGCTATAGATAGCACTACCCAAGTTGCGACAGAGTTTTTAAAAAAGACAAGAAGTCGAGACTACCCGCAGCTTGAATTTTTTTTAGGAATTTTTTAGGAAAAATCTCCGTATAAACAAAACACACGACAGACGAAAGTTGACTCGAAACACACGAACCTTAAAAGGTCAGACTGTGGTCCCCAGGACCTGGTGCACTATTTTTGTTCCTCCGTGTTTATTTTGTCACTTTAAAGGCTCGCTTTCCTCGGATGCGGGACGGAGACGGAACGCAAGCGTGAAGGAGTCATAGCGCTTCCCGGCGTATCGCGCTAGGGAGGTAGTGCTTTCCTCGAAGGCGACGCGACGTGGGCGGTTCGGCAATTCGTGTATGGAAATGGATTCCCAAGATTCGCTATTTTTTATTTTAATAAACATATGAATAGATAAATTATACAACACGGGATACTGCCTCACTAAATCAGTCAATAACTCACTTTGCTCTTCTGTAAAATTCGACATTTTTCAATATAATATTATTCCTTCCGTGTTGCGCTCCGTCGAAGTTGCCTGTCGACCGACCGGTGGCGTGATTCCGCTAGCGTCAAAAAAACTGCGCTCCGCCGCCGTCCCGCCACCGCTGCTTAGAAAAGCACATCTTCATATTTTAATGACGGCAACGTCTGCGGCACCCGTTCCGTCTCCGTCCCGCATCCGAGGAAAGCGAGCCTTAACTTCTCGAAGCCGCCCGACGGTTTCCTCAGAGTGCCATCCGAGTTTCAACGACTGTCGTTGTAAATTTGAAAAAGTTCTATACACCGTGAAAAGTATAACTTAGGCCCCTTGGATTTCAAAACCAAGTTGGAGCCCTGATCCTATTCCCCAAGAATACGTAATTTTCACTTCTCTTTTTCTGGAGGCTGCTGGTTCGTAGATCTTCCACAAAGAACCAGCGGGGTGGTTTTGGCGGGACCTCCTCTCAGTACAACTGAGAAGTTGTGCTTTTGACCGCGGTGGGAACAAAAGGGGTTGTTACTTAACCCAATCTAAAAGTAACTGGCATCCCAAACACTGACTTTTACTCGACAATTTTGACAATGGACAGTTATGGTCCGGACCTTTACGGCGCCACTTTAGACGAGTTGGACGAAATATTGATCCAAGGCCCCGAAATCATTATAGAAAATAACGAGCCTGAAGTCGCATTCGTGGCAACAAGCGTGAGTCCGCCCGACGCAGCGGAACTAGAGTGTCTTCGCTCTATGTTTGATGACCTGGAAGATTACAGGCAATTTAAAACCAAATAAAAAAGCTCTTCTTGTCTCCGGGGCGGAGAGCGGGGCAAGTAGGGGAGTTGAAGACTCACTGACTACCTGAATAAGACTGACTCAAACGTCGAAAACGGGCCTCTTTTATAGTTTTGGTCGCTATCCTTCGCAAGCTCCGCCCACCAAAAATTAGCCAATCGGCGTGCAACGCAACAAAAAAGTTCGCCGTTTTATGGAATATTCTGAGTTGGTTATCGAAGAGTTAACACCTCCTAGAAAGCCAAAGCGGGAATTTTTAGTACGTGCGGATCAGTAAAGTGAACGAAAGTTAGTCCAATCGAGCGCGAGTGTCGAAAAAAGCATTTCGCCAGGGTTCCGGAAACCCTGATGTCGCTGGAATCCGTGAAGATTATCACGAAAAACATCGGAGTGGCCCAACACCGAGCAGCCGCCATAAAAGAATATGACCTGAAGAGGTCCGAAGATAGAAACAAGCTCAAGGGCCAGAGTAGTGGCCCAATGCCGCTGACAGGCATGTCGAGCGGCGAGGAGGAGGAAGAAGCGGTGGCAGCAACAAAACGATGATGGAATGGAGATAGAAGCCAACGTTCCAACAGAAAATCGTTTCGCCGTCTTAACAGACGACGAATTTAAAGTAATGTACGCGCCGAAAGGCAAAAAAACGTACCGGAACGAGGAGCCTATCCCATCCACATCTAAAACCGAAACCAACGCACCAATTGAGGCAATAAGCGACAACAACAATGGCCACGCCCCGCAAACCCCGGCCAAAAAAGTCAGAATTCCACCCATCGTCATAACGTCGAGGGTCGAGTACCAGAAATTCGCAGTAGAACTGGGAAAAATGGCATCTAGGGAAGACTTTTTCCTCCAGTTCCTCAAAAACAAGACGAAAATAATGTGTAAAAACATGGATACATATAAAAAATTAGATCCGAACTGGCCAAGGACGGAGAAATTGAGTTTTACACACACACAACGGACGACGAAAAAACCAAAAAGATTATAATGAAGGAGCCCCCAGCCATGTCGACGAGGAGGATAAGGGAGTACCTGAATGATGAGAATGACATTAACGTCAAAGATGTGACCAGGATGGACAGCAGATCGGGAGTGTCTCACTCCTACTTAATAACACTCCCGAAGGAAGCGAAGATTCCAGAGGTCAGGAAGATCAAATATATGGACTGCTATGTGGTAAGGTGGGAAGCGAAGCCTACCACAAGAAGCAAGGCTACACGCAGTGCCATAGGTGCCAGCAATTTGGACACGGAAGTAGCCAGTGCTTCCGAAAGCCGAAGTGTGTAAAGTGCAGTGGTGACCACCACACAAGTGAGTGTATAGTGCAGGAAAACTTTAATGTAAGTTGCATAAACCGTGGCGGTGAACACACCGCCAATTATACCCAGTGCCCCTCACTGCAAAAATATTTCCTTTGCGAATATAACAAGCAGAGGGGCACGATCCGACGGGCAGCAAATACTGCCCGAAGGACAGATTTTAAACAATAACAATAACCCTAACAATGCCAGTATTGTAGACGATTTCAGGACATTGTAGCAAATCGTCCCAAGTACTTTATGTAAATAGTTAGATGGTAAATGGCGAGCGGTCTATTGATGGTGTTTATATGCTTGGAGCTTGCTATCTAAAATCTGTGGAAGAGGGTCTATTTGCAAGAGAGAGAAACAAACTAATGAGGTGTACAAAATTATATTTTATTTCACATAAAACCCAAAATCTGCCAAATATCTTCCAATACTTTACATCCTTCTTTTATTTCTATAAAGGCAATACTTCACATCCGTTCTATATTGTTATTTTACGGACCACTGAAATATCCCTACTAAATAAGAAACGCCCTATTCATACTATTTCTCAAAACTCTAATTCAACTCATTTTACTACATCCGAATCATTCCTAATAACTATCCTTTACCTAGTCAAATAATTCCTTAAAATCTCTAAGTCCTTTACTTATGAAAACCCAAAATAATTACCTATTTGTTTATCAACTAATTTATTCTCATATAATCTTACTATAACTTGAAAAATAAAATCCCTAATTTAATAGTTCTGCCTTTAAAATCATCAGTGTCTCTTGATGAATAACAAATTTCAAATAAAACTTCTCAATACGTCTAATGATAATCGTTAGAAGTTTTATCTCCTGAATGAGCACAGTTCTTAAACTAATCTCTCCATTATATTGAATGATAATCGTCAACAATCTAGTTTCAACCACAAGTTTCTTTTCTACACATCCCATTTCCTTTTCAACAGGCCAAATTACTATCATAAAATTTCTTTGAAAGCTTTCCAATTTATTAAGACAATTCTATTTTTCAAGATTTCCTATTCTATTTAATTAAAACAATTACAATTTCTCGCCATCCCTGGCTAATCTACAAAGTTATTTAAATTCTTATGAGTTCGATATTATAGCCCTAAATTTTCAAAGAGGACGAACCAGTTCAAACTTCTACTCAAAACAAAACTGTTTATGTGCAGTTAAATGCATTCTTAAGTTCTTTTCACTATTAAATGTCATTATATCTGAAGGTAATTAAGTTATTGCAATAATGTTCCATTTATAAAACACTCGAGTTATTACTATTTAAGGCAATAAAGTTCCACTGTTAAATTAAAAGTCAAAAGTTTTTCTAGTATACAATCCTCAAGTTTATAAATTCAAAAGTATTTCTAGTGAGAATCACTCAGTTTGTTTTTATGCAATGAAAGTCAGAGTTTAATCACACAAAGTCATGTTCATCAAAATAATTATTGTCACTATAAAGTACTTACATTTTGTCCATAAAACACACGTGCAATTAATTAATTAATTACTCAAAATATTTAGCTAGCACGCACATAAATTATTGAACGAATTTCAAATGTTATTACTTTCTCGATTTTCCGTAAATTTTCTAAGTTAAAACATTCCCGAGGCAAAACGCCATAAAGGTAACTTTTCGCGAAACTGGGCAGACTTTACTTCAAACTGGACTAGACTGTTCTGCCCTGGCCACTGTCTTCCGCGGGTTTTATATCAATTCGCTCTCCCCGCAAAATATTATTAATTATCCTCCCAAATCGTCAATATAGGCGGTCGTTAGCTTAGCAATCCGAATTCCATTGGACGACCTCATTATTATTAAAAAGATTGATGCAATTTCCTTGAATTTTATTTTATTTTTAGTCTAAAATCAATTAATTATGTCGCAATAATCTGATTTATTGAGGTCAACACGTTTGGGTTCAAGAATGCCATAATTCATTCAACTCAATTTTTGTTAAGCGGAAAGGCCTAGGCTAAAAAAGTTCATTGATCGGATTTTAGGATGACATCGTTTTTATCAGTTTTTAAGAATTTAATTTAGATTGACTTGGCCGGTGTTGCAATACTTTTTACGATAATTTGTTTTATTTTTTAATTTATCGAATACAGATTTAGGGATACGGAAATTCAGTTTTTGACTGTTTCATTAATTATTTGACTTTTACAGTAATTGACATTGGGATCTATGAATCTATTTTCTCGGAATATTACAACATTAACGCTGCGCGAACTCGACAGCCTCCATAACCTGCATCATTTAATCTCAATTGCAAGACAATTAAAAAATCAACTTAATAACTGTACAAACGACATTGAAAAAATAATGCTAATTTCCAGCCTTCTAAAATAAATCAATGGAAGGAAACAATAAAATTAAAATATTACTGTGGAATGCGCAAGGCATTCGAAATAAAATCAATGAATTGAGATTATTTGTTGTAGGGAAAGAATACGACATCATAGCAATCACAGAAACGCACATAAAAGAGGCGCCACTAAACATAAAGGGCTATGATGTCGTATTCAAAAATAGGGAGGCACAGAGAGCGAGCGGCGGCGTCTGTATGTATATTAAAAGCAATTTAGAATACCACGAAATCATTATCCATACATTCACAATGGAACAAATCGTAATCCAAGTAGGGGATCTAAGAATTGGCTGTATCTACGAGAGGCCACATAATAATTTAAATACTGCAGACCTGGATCTTTTAACCGAGGACTGCGAAAAGTTAATTTTGGCGGGTGACTTCAATGCGCGACACGCAAACTGGAATAATGAAACAAATAACCCTAGGGGTAATCAACTAAACAATTACCTTGAAAATACCAATTTGAGTGTCGCTGTATCGGAGTCCCCCACCAGAATAACGACACACCAAAACCATACTGACGGTTTCCTGGATATCTGTTTAATTAAAAACGTAAATGTTGTGATGGAAACAATAAATGACCTGTCATCAGACCATTTACCTGTGGAAATTATAGCCCGAAGCAATAAAACATTTCAACCCACTAGACAATTTTTCAACTATAGCAAAGCCAATTCGGTTGCTTTCAAAAATGAAACTAAAAATAAAATAACTATAAACAACAAAAATTTAACAAACAACGAAATTGATTCGGAAGTGGAAAAACTAACCAAAACAATCCAGTAGGCAGCCGAAAGGCACGTGCCAAAAACAAAAATAAAAAACAGCTCACTTCCGTCGGAAATCCAGGAAATCGTCAGAATTCGAAACCAAACGCGAAATCGGTATAAAAGATCCAGAACCCTGCAGGACGCAGCGGAATTGATATACCAAAACAACCTTGTCAAAACATTAATTCAAAGCCATCAAATGACAGAATGGCATAAAAGCATAGACAAAATTCAGAACAAAAAAGAGAATGTATGGAAAATGATTAAAGCCAGAAAAAGACGCGAGAACCCTAAGTCAGTGCCGCCTTTAATAAATGAAAATAATCAATACATAACAAATGACAATGAAAAAGCAAATTTCTTAGCAGAAGTGTACGCCGAGGTAAATACTCAAACACAGGGATACTCTGACCAGGTAACAATCAATACAGTTAACCAGTTCTACGATGAACTGATGAATGGACATTTTGAAGTACCAGAAGATTTTTCATCACCTCACGAAATAAGGAAAATAATTGCAAGAAACAGGCCGTATAAAGCGCCTGGAGAAGACAAAATAAACTTTAAACTACTGAAAAATGTCCATTCAAAAGTCATTGTACAACTGTACTACGTATATAAAAATTGCATAAGAAATAGTTATTTTCCTAGGGCCTGGAAAAACTCATTAACAATTCCACTACTAAAAGCAGGTAACAACAAAAATCAGGCAAAAAGCTACAGGCCAGTGGCGCTCGTGTCAAGCCTAGGGAAAATCCTTGAAACCCTAATTAAAAAAAGATTAACAACATTTTTGGAAGACAATGAAATTATAATACCGGAGCAATTCGGCTTTGTTAGCAACAAAAATACTGAGCTGCAGCTTGCCAGAATTGTAGACAAAGCAATGCTAAACAGTAATATAAATCACGTAACAACCTTAGTGCTACTAGATCTAGAAAAAGCCTACGATACAATCTGGCAAAAAGCAGCTCTGTATAAAATAAACGAGTTAGGATGCCCAAGGTACTTGACACGGGTACTACAGAGCTTCCTGATGAATAGAACATTCCAGGTGCTAGTGAACGGGAAAAAATCTGTTAAAACAAATTTAAACGAAGGACTCCCGCAGGGAAGCGTCCTGTCGCCTACAATATTCAATATCTTCATAAATGACGTGGTCAGAGCCCCCAACACGCAGTTAGCACTTTTTGCGGACGACACTGCAATTTTCGCACAGAGCAGGTACGAAATACAGGCAAAAATTTATATCCAGGAGCACCTTGATAGGGTCGAACGATTTTTCCATAAATGGAAACCTAAAATTAATGAAAACAAAACATGTTCAATAACTTTCACGCACAAGAGGACACCCTATGAAGGTCCGCCCCTGGTTATAAATAATGTGGAAATCGAAGACAACAATGTTGTTAAATACCTCGGCGTACGCTTAGATAAAAGATTAAATTTCAGGGAACAAATACAAGATACAACTAAAAAAGCGGCCATAGCCAGGAGAGCCATATTCCCGTATATTATGCCGGGAAACCCCCTTGAGAAAAAATACAAGATCAAATTATACGAAGCATAGTGCGTAGTATACTGGAATATGGCTCACCAATATGGGCCACCGCCTCTAAAAGCATCATCAATAGAATTTACGCAGTAGAAACAAAAATTTTAAGAATCATAAATAATAAAAAATCCTATGAAATATCTAATGACGAATTATATCAAACAAATGACATCATACCCATAAAAGACAAAATTGTAAATAGAACCAAAAGACTGCTGGAATTTAAAACACGGTAACATCAAATTACCAATCAAATAGGTGTCATAAACAAAAACAACTCTCCGTTCAGGAAAAAACATAAATTAATAAATGACAGCATAACTGACTAGAGTTCTAATATTTCCAGGTAAAATCACGATACTGGCATTGTTGATAGGATTTAAAATTGTCAAATGTAAATATGTAAATGTAAATGTGTAAAACTTGAATACACCCTACTTTAACTGTATAAACCATTGTAAGTATTCAATAAATTCGAAAAAACATTTTTTTTTTTTTTTTTTCCAAGTTCCACCAATGCGATAAAGTGCGATTTTTGAGGGATTAATTAGGACCCTATTGACTACTCATTCCCGCAGAGATCACTTTGTTACAAATTTTTTCTACCTCACCTGCAAGACTTGTTGGCAAAACATGGGGCTGATATGTCTAGGAATAACGGGAGCAATGTCAACTTGCTCCACCGCAACCCTAGAGACGCTACTCAACATGCCCCCACTTCACCTATGTGTGAAAAAGGAGGCAATAACCAGCGCTCACAGGCTATTCCAAATAGACAAGTTCAAGCCTGGCGATCTGAGGGGACATCTGAAAATCCTTGATCTAATAACACTGGAGAATGCCAGCAAACCAAGTGACCACATGATGGTCAGATTGGACTTAGAGATCCCCTTCGCAGTGGTAATAAACGACCGCCAATCATGGGAGAATAAAGAACTACCACAAGCAGACAATGCATCTCTGTGGTACACAGATGGATCCAAGCTAATGGTAGGAGCTGGACTGGGCATTTCCAGCCCTAACTTCAAGCTGTCCAAGGCATTGGGTAAACATCTTACAATATTTCAAGCCGACCTGCTTGCCATAGATATATGTGCACAAGAGTGTCTTAACCAAAGCCTCAAAAGAAAACACATCTTCATACTATCGGACAGCCAAGCTGCCTTAAAAGCCTTGAGGGCTTTCAAATGCACGTCAAAACTAGTCTGGGAGTGTAAACAGACCCTAAAAACACTAGCGACACATAACCAGGTAACGCTGATTTGGCTGCCTGGTCATCGAGGCATAGAAGGAAACGAAGAGGCAGATGGCCTCGCAAAGGAAGGGGCCTCAACACCATACCATGGACCAGAGCCCTACTGTGGCTTAATGAAAAGCCACATCATGGAAGAACTCAACAAATGGGAGAAAGACCAAGTGTCATCATATTGGAGGCACACACCGGGACTCAGACAGTCAAAAAGGTTTATTACCCTTTAAGCAAAAAGAGCTGAACAGCTCCTAAGCATGAGCAGACCAGACATCAGATTGTTGGTGGGACTGCTCACAGGACACTGCCCAGTAAAATACCATTTAAGGTTAATGGGCAGAGCGGAAGACGATCTCTGCAGATTTTGCTCAGACGCAATAGAAACCGCAGAGCACCTGCTCTGCGAATGTCCAGCCCAATTCTGCAAGAGGCTCAAATTCCTCGAGGGGGCAACACTGTCACCAGAAGAAGTGGGCCAACTGACACCCAGGAAAATAGCTTCCTCCGGCAGAAGTCTACGCTTCCTGGAGACAAATTAAGATGTAGAGTCACGCACAAAATATCTGCAAAGGTAGCAGTGCTGAGCGGCTGAAAAGCCGAAACGACTCCCCCGAAATCTACAATCTACAATCTACCTCACCTGCATAAACCTGCCTAGATTGACTACATTATACTGCTGTTCTTCAAAAATGTATTCACATTATTTGAAATAATTTTCATAAAATGAGAGCAGCATACACTCATCAAAATAATAGAATCTGATAAAGTTTTCTGGCCAGTGGAATGATAATAGGTCACATTCATATATTTTTGCAAAGGTAAATTATTCCGGCCAATGTAAATTATTTTGAACCACAAAAGATCTATAATTTGCCAAAAATATTCCTATATAATAATTGTCGTGTCTTGTCGTTCTGAAATCAGTTCAAACATAGGACATATTCTGTTATTCAGTGTTACCATCACTCCTGAATAACAATATCTAGCTTTTTTTGAAAATTTTCGTTGCTTCACTATCCAAATACATTATTAACTCTCTATCGCTCAAGCGTTGTAATTGTTTTAATAATTGAAGCTGATCTAAACTGTACACATGTACCTAAAATGGATCGGATACCATTTGAATGTAGTTTGGATTGTCCCTTTTCATCAGTAGTGAGTCAATTATATCGTCATCTGCGCGATCCAACATGGAAATAGCTTCTGACTTAATTTTTCTTATAACTGGGTCCGAATTAATGCCCTGAAGATTGCCCGCCGTTAATAGTTGCTGGTTAGCATCAGCCACCGTTTTTAATTTATAATTGAATGGCTTTTCGTTTTTTAGCGCCTGTCTTGCTATTACCCTTTCCGCTCCTCGTATTTGACTAGTCAATTTATCTAAATGATTGTAGTCCTGACATGAACTAAATACTCTGAGCATGCCATTTTTCAGAAAAACTATTTTGAATACCTTGCATTCCGAATGAATGCATTTAGCGTACATTATACAGGTTTCAGTGTTCAGTCTTCTATTTTTAAAAATTATGTCGCATGTATTATTGATATATTTTTTGTTAATTTTCTCTTGCCCTAAGTTTAGTTAGTTGGTTAATAAATACCTGAATTTTTCCTTCTAAAATTGTGTTACGGTTGAAATTTGAAAGTAGTTGGGTTATGTACGTTTCGCTAGCTCCTAAAATGCCAGCTCCTAAAAATTAGTACATGGATTCGGAAACGCAGTCGCTTCTGTGAAGCTGGCTCCTTGGCTGACTGTTGATTATTTTATTGAATATTTTTCCGATTATTTGATTATTATAAGAAAAATCGAACTATATAATAGAAAAATTACAATAAAATAAACACAATAAACACAATTTATTTAGGAGTTTCATTATTTTAGAGGTTACTTTGAAATAATAATCAAGAATAGGAATGTGCACGTAATCGATGTCGACGTCCAACTTTCTTCATATGCGGAATTTAAAATTGAAACTTTCGGGATACGTAAAAGGCCACTAGGGCTACTTAAATCCACCCTCAAACTTGGGTTACATACGCAGGCTTTATAAGAAAAAAATTAATTTCGATTTAGGGCCTAATTAGGAGCTGAGGCCGTACCGCCCTTATTGGCAGGATTCTGAACATGAAATTCTTGGGGTAGATGGAGGGTCCATAGGGCTACTCAAATCCACCCTCAAACTTGGGTTACATACGCAGGCTTTATAAGAAAAAAATTAATTTCGATTTAGGGCCTAATTAGGAGCGGAGGCCGTACCGCCCTTATTCGCAGGATTCTCAACGTGAAATTTTTAGGGTAGATGGAGGGTCTATAGGGCTACTTAGATCCACCCTCAAACTTGAGTTACATACACAGGCTTTATAAAAAAAAAAAAAACAATTTAGGGCCTAATTAGGAGCTGAGGCCGTACCGCCCTTATTGGCAGGATTCTCAACATGAAATTTTTGGGGTAGATGGAGGGTCCATAGGGCTACTCAAATCCACCCTCAAAATTGGGTTACATACGCAGGCTTTATAAGAAAAAAATTAATTTCGATTTAGGGCCTAATTAGGAGCTGAGGCCGTACCGCCCTTATTGGTGAGATTCTTAACATGAAATTTTTAGGGTAGATGGAGGGTCCATAGGGCTACTTAAATCCACCCTCAAACTTGGGTTACATACGCAGGCTCTATAAGAAAAAAAATTATTTCGATTTAGGGCCTAATTAGGAGCTGAGGGCGTACCGCCCTTATTGGCAGGATTCTCAACATGAAATTTTTGGGGTAGATGGAGGGTCCATATGGCTACTTGAATCTACCCTCAAACTATAATTCTATAATTCTATAATTCTATAATTAACCAATAGCAGGCGGTGAACCCGATGAAGCTATTGTGTCTTTTGATATGAGAGTTTGTTTCTGTTTATACACCATAATGAACCATCCTATTAAAGTCCTGTTTCAATTCAGAGTCCACTTTGTTCTTAAATGCATTAATAGAAACGACGGAAATTGTTTCTTCCTGTAGAGCGTTCCAGGAGTACACAACACGATTCACTAAGAAGTTTCTTCTTACCATTTTCGATGTCTTTTCTTTCTCTAGTTTTTTAGAATGGCCTCTAAGCTGGTTATTTTGACTTGGATGAAAAAGGTTTTTAATATTGCACTGATAGTGGCCGTTAGTTATTTTAAACGTCTCTATTAGATCTCCCCTGTGTCTCCTCTCTCTAAGGGTTGTAAGATTGAGCCTTTCTAACCTTTCTGTATATGGTAAGGACCTAAGTTCTAGAGGAATTTTTGTAACTCTTCTCTGAACCCTTTCTAGGAGTTCAATGTCCTTTATATAATAGGGATTCCACACAGTAAATGCATATTCAACTTTTGGCCTTATGTAACTTTTGTACAGCTTCGTTATCATTTCCACTGAATGGTCCCTAAAAGCTTGCTTTATGAGATATACAAAAGAGTTTGCTTTTTTCGTTATTTTCTTTATATGAGTCTCCCATTTCAGATCAGATGTTATAATGACTCCTAGATCATTCTGTTCTTTCACTGATGTGAGGGTCGTGTTATTAAGAGTATACTGTGTGTTTGGATTGTTTGGCCCAATTCGAAGCACTGTACATTTTGATGCGTTTAGCTTCATCCCCCATGTTCTGGACCAGCTTTCAATATTTTCTAGGTCTGTTTTAAGTAAATGGGCACCAATAAGTGGATTAATGTACAGTTTTCCATCGTCTGCAAAGTTTTTCATTGGACACTGTATGATGTCAACCAAATCGAAGAGGTAAACAGTAAAGAGTAAAGGTCCCAGGACCGAGCCCTGGACAACTCCGCTGCTCACTGGATGCCGGTTGGACAATACTCCATTAGCTCTGACTTTGTAGTGTCTTTCATTAAGTGAATCTGCTATTAACGTTAGCAGCTGTCCTCGTACTCCAAAGTGCTCTAATTTGCCAATAAGTAAGTTATGTGGGACTTTGTCAAACGCCTTTTCATAGTCAAGATACACCACATCAGTAGGCTGCGATTTATCGTGGTTTGCTGTCCAATCGTCTAGGCATTCTAGCAAATTTGTGGTTGTGGAGCGCCTTGGAAGAAAACCATGTTGGGATGTGGGAATAAGATCATTAGTTTGGAAAAAGGCTGTTAGTTCCTCAACAATGATTTTTTCCATGCACTTCAGTGGGTTACATGTTAAGCTGACTGGACGATAATTTTCTGGTTTGTGCCTATCTCCTTTTTTAAAAATTGGTGTTACTATTGATTGTTTCCACTCCTTAGGGATAGCACCGGTTTCCATACATTCATTCATCACTTCTGCCAGATGTGAGCTTAATGAATTGCTGCAATTTTTTAGGAAGATCGTTGGTATGTTGTCTGGTCCTGGGCTTGAGTCTGTTTTCATTCTCTTTAATGCGCCACTCACTTTTTCCTCGGTAAAGTGCATTGTATCAATTGAGTTTTGGGCTCTAGTGCAAACAGGGAGTGGTGGCATTGCAAAGGTTTCCTGTGAAAAGGCTTTGTTAAATTGTTCTGCAAAGGTCTTGGCTGTGGTTTCGTTGTCTAGCACTTCAAGCGTAGTTAAATCTTTCAGAGATATAGTTGTCACTTTTGAATTTAAGTTTTTGCTGATGTATTTAAAGATCTTCTTTTGTGATTTATCTTTAACCAGTCCATGTTCAAATTTTGTTCTGGCTTGAGTAAGCTTTTGTTTCAGCCTGTTATTTTGAGCAGTATATACTTGATAATTTTCAATTGTTCTGTTACTTCTGTATTTATCCCATAATTTGCGTTTTCTATTTATTTCTCCAAACAAATGTTGATTTATCCATGGTTTCTGGTGATTTATTTTAACCGACTTAACTGGTATATACTGCTCTATAGCCTCCATCACATTTTTGTTGAAACTTCCAAACTTGGTATCTTCTTCCCATACAGTTTGCTGGGTGATAAAACTGTTTATTTGATCATAGTTTGGCGTGTAAAAGTTTCTCCTTAGTATGGTTTTTGTTGGTTTGGGAGGAATTTTTAGTTGATATTTAGCAGTGATAATGATGTGGTCACTGCGTCCAACTGGCGCCTCTGGTTTTAAGTCAAAAATACTTTTACGATCGTTGCATAGAAATAGATCCAATAAAGAGCTCTGATCGTTTCTGTACCTTGTAGAAAAATTTATAATTTGATGTGCATTTGTTTCTTGATACATGTCCATAAAGTCTTGGGTCTTTTTATCTGGTGGGGAAACTGTTAAATTGTCCCAGTTTATATTTGGGTAATTGAAATCTCCTAAAATAAATGTTGGATTCTTTTTTGAATAGCTTTCTTTGATAGCAGCAATCATTTGAGTGTTGGCTTCCTCACTGGTTGTGTTTCCTGGCCTGTAAATACATGCAACATGAATCTTCATTTTATCTATTTGTATATCCAGCCCAAGCCCATCAACAGGATTGGTCGTATTAAAATCTTGAGAAGTACTACAGATCAGGCTGTGTCCATCGACCTGGCTCTTTATACAAATACAAACCCCTCCTCCTCTTTGATTTTGTCGATCTTTACGGTAGATGTTGTAACCATCTAGGCTTAGAATTGCAGTATCTATATCTGTACTAAGCCAGGTCTCTGACAACATAATAATAGTTGGGCTTGTTGCAGATACTCTAGCTTTCCACTCGTCTATTTTGTTTACGATTGAGCTAAGATTGCTGTACCAAAAGGAGATCTCAATTACTTGGCTGTTGTTTAGTTTTTTGAGGGATTTTCAAGTATCGTTGGAATGCCTTTGACATACTTGATGATAATGTTTGTTTTTCCTTCACTTTTTTGTTTTTCAAGCTCGGCGAGAACTTGTTTCAAGTACTTTCTTTGGTTTTCTGTTTGGTCGTTTTTCATATACTTGCCAGGAAAGTTTTCTTCCAACTTTCTTTTGCATTTAAGGGCATTTATGGCTTCAGTTTTTGTCGTAAGTACTACTTTTAAAGGTCTTCTTTTGTTTTGCTCCCTAGTGCCAAGCCTAAAAACCTTGGAGGTGTCTGACAGAACTAGGTTTAGTCTGGAAAATATGCCTGCAACAGTTTCCTTATCTTTTTTAGCATTGTCTTGGGGATCATTTCCTGCCGGCTCATCAAACCCAAACAATAAGATATTTGTGGCCCGGTGTTCCCTCTCCTTAAGCTCCATTAAGGTAAGCTCTATTCCGTGATCCTCAGGGGCTTTGATTGTTTCAACTTTTTTTTCTAATTTTTTTAGAGCTTCTGCGTAACTAGCCGTAGGTGTACTTTCTTTTACCTGCTGTATTTCCTTCTTAATTTCTGTTAATTCACCTTTTACTGTTTCATTTTCCCTTCTTCTTCTCTCCATGGAGCCCTTAAGAGAATCCACCTCGCTTTTAAGTTTTGCCAAATTTTTCTTAGTTTCCTCTCCCTGCTCTTTGGTTTCTTTGAGTTCTTCTTGGGTCTTCTCCACCATATCTTGCATTTGAGGCATTTTTTTAATGGTCTCCTTACAGCTGGGACAGAAATACAAAGTTGCTCTTGAAACACTAGGGATCACTCTAATCTCCTGTGCCATCAATCCTGTGCATTCGCTGCACACAGTTTTTTTGCAAAAGTCGCATGGGTATCCAAAAAGCTTTCCTTTATCTTCCCTAAACACACACGTCTTTATGCATCTATAACATTCGCCTGACATTCTGACCCGAGTTCTGACTTATTGGATGTATTGAAGATTTTATTTTATACGCTTTACACTTTAACAGAATAAATGACGCTTCCGCCAACCTGTCCTGGTTTCGTTTTACGGCACCGCGAAAGGAACTTTGCCCCGGTCGACCCGTAGAAGGCTTGGCTCCTATCAGTGTTTACAATAGACAAAAAACGCACAAAAAAAAGAAAAAAAATTGGACAAAATATAATGGATATGAATGTTTATGTTTATTAAGTATCCTTTGTGTTAGTTGTTTTACGCGCTTTAATGAAAATTAAGTAGTTTTTAAGCTAAGTAAAATGCTCATCTTACGTGACCACCCCAGATGCACCACCTCTCAAAATATCAAAATTTTTAAACACTTCTTAACACTTCAAACTCAGAACTTTGTAGGACGATATTTTCAAACCAACCTCATATATCCCATTCTTTTTTTTGACTCTGGGGTTACATACGCAGGTTTTATGAGAAAAAACTTCATTTCGATTTAAGGCCTAATTAGGAGCTGAGGCCGTACCGCCCTTATTGGTGAGATTCTCAACATGAAATTTTTAGGGTAGATGGAGGGTCCATAGGGCTACTTGAATCTATCGTCAAACCTGGGGTACATACGCAGGCTTTATGACAAAAAAATAATTTTGATTCAAGGACTATGTTATGTAACGCCACTGCGTCGCCATTGCTTTGCCACTACTGCAGGCCACTGACTTGCAGCAAAGAACGAAACTGCTTCATCAGCATACCGCTTAAGAAGCGCGCCCACTGGGCCCGCACAGCCCGGCACAGCACGGTCAGCGCGGCCGGCATTTCCGTAGTCACCGCCCATTGCTTCGGCATGATCAAATCGCATTTAAAACAACTTTGACTATCGAAGTGGTAGGTTCGTGATAAAATATACACTTCTCCTCGAGCATTTTTTTTACGAGTGGTATCGATTTTCCTTGGGCTCATACATAAAATACATATGCCTAAACGCTTTCAATCAAAATTTCATTGGACATGATGCAAAAAATAAAATGAAATAAAACTATCCAATGCTTCTATGGTCGCAGACACACGGACCGACCGGCAGTTTTTGCCCTATCGAGAATATGAGTCGTCGCCGGGCTGAGCGTGCGGCGCCGAGCTGAGCGGTTCCGATTCAGTGGGCGCTACTCTATTCGTTTACGAACATATCAAAATCTGCCGGCCGCGCTGGCCGTGCTGTGCCGAGCTGTGCGGGCCCAGTGGGCGCGCTCCTTTATTCAGCATTATTAGTTAGTTTATAGGAATATTATTTTTTGACACCATTCTTGAGCCAACTTTATTGAATTGTACACCGTACAGCTAAATATTGTCAATCGGGTCTAGAGTAGGGTATCTAGTAAATAAGTTTTGATGTATAGTTGTTTAAATGAAAGTTACAACGAATAATTTGATGCCAAGAGACTTGCTTCTGCTCCCTAACTAAGAGAACTTAACAAATTTTGGTGACGAGGATCGGATTAGGGTGAAACGAACAGCTTCGCAGTTTGATATCAATCGTTCCAGATTGCATCTGCCAGCCAGCATCGTAAGTAGACAAGTTTTCAGAACGCATTTCTAGATTTTATTTCGTACTTATCATCACGCCTATTGTACCTGATACCCGAAGTCAAAACAGCTCACGTCCCCTCAAGAATCCTTAAATCAAGATCACAATGATTCAACTCCAGATAATAATGCCAATAGCGCTCCTATTCATGCTATGTCAGATATTCGCGCAATTATTTCAGAGAATTTTGACGGCGATCGCACAAAACTCTTTGATTTATTACAAGACTGTGGTCAAGCATGGACTCTTTGCCGTGGTCCTCAAAAAATTTTAATAATATCTTACATAGAATCCAAACTCAAAGGATCCGCACGCGCTCAAACTAGATTCAAAAAATTTTATGATTTCGATAAAATTCGAGACTGTTTAATTGAATTATTTGGTGATCGACGAGATCTTTCTCAAATCTTAGAAGAGTTAAATGCATTAAAACAAGGTAAAACGGAATTAGTGTAAAGTTATTTTAATCGAATAGAAACCCTACAAACATTGGCTCTAAATGCCTCTTCTTTCCAAAATCAAAATGAATCAGGGGGTCGAATTGCTATGATAAAGGAAATAGCTCTGCAACGATTCATCCTCCACTCAAGCGATGATATTTCTTGTTGCTCACGAAGAGCTAAACCTAAAAATATTGATGACGCGCTCACAGAAGCGATCATAGAAGAAAAACATTTGCTTGCCAGAAGGTCTAAATATGTCAGCAATTCTTTTGAAAAATATTGCAGTCACTGTAAAAGGAAAGGTCATTCATTCAAAGAGGGTTATTCTAAAAATCGAAACACCGTTCATTTTAACTCAGCACAAGGGCAAACTTCTCATACCCTTCCAAAAACAAATTCCAATCCAGATAATTCTGCTAATTCAAATTATAACACAAAATTCTGTAACTATTGTAAGAATAAGGGTCATACTATTACAGAATGTCATAAAAGGGAATATCGAGGGGAATATAATAATAAACGAAAAAATTCTATGTCCAATGCAAATAATCAGCAAAATCAGCCTTTAAATGCCAAACAGTGAATGTCACATTGTTGGACTGAATAATCAAGATTCTGGCACATCTCAAATCGAAAGTAAAAATACTTTCGAAAATACACAACGTAAAGTTGATACTTGTTCTGACAATCAATCAAAAAACCAAATATCTACCGAGACTGAAGCATTCCTATATACTATCAGCTCTAATAATAACATCTGCTACATTTATCTACCTCATCTCGATAAAGATGGAAATATCTTTAATTTCAAGTTATTGTTAGATATTGGTTCTAATGTCTCGTTAATTAAAACCTCTAAATTGAAAAATACAAATTTGCTCTATAATCCTTCGGAGACAATGTCATTAAACGGCATTAATCCCAATGCAGTTGTAAAAACTGTAGGCAGCACATTTTTAGAGATAAAATTGCAAAATATTACTATCGAGAAGAAATTTCACATCATTCCAGGAAACACTAATATTCTGTTCGATGGATTAATTGGCAACGACCTTTTAAAATCAAAAGACGGTGAATTAAATTATAAAACTCTCGAACTCAAATTAAAATGTCTTTCATTACTATTAAAAATGTATCTAAACTCGAATCCAAGTAATGATAACGTAAACTGTAATTATATCCTACAGCCGCGATCTGAAACCATAATACGCATAAATGTCATCAACGGCAACAAATTAAAAGAAGGTTACTATTGCGATGCAGTAATCTTAGATGAAGTTTACTTAGCAAAAGCTATTTCAAAAGTTGATGAAAATAATACTGCTTTAACTACTATCGTACTACTATCGTAACTACTATCGAAAAAATCGTGCAAGTAAACTTTATCAACTTGGAACTCGAGAAATTCCACAAAGATCATTGTTTTATTTTTAATGCTACGCAATCAGAAACATCCAATTCTCACACGGTAGATCGCATTTCCACGTTAGAAAATAATTTAAGATTAGAACATCTTAATTCTGAAGAAAAATTGTCAGTTTTGAATCTTTGCCGAAAATTCAATCATATTTTTCATTTACCAAATGATGACTTGTCATTCACTGAAGCAATTCAATTCAAAATAAATACGACCACTGATACTCCAATTCATTCCAAAATTTATAGACTTCCAAAATGTCACGAAACTAAAATTTCAAACCAAATCGGAAAAATGTTGAAACAGAAAATAATTCAACCATCTGTTTCCCTATATAGTGCACCACTGTGGGTCGTACCTAAAAAATTAGATTCACCAGGACATCGCAAATGGCGGATTGTAGTCGATTACAGACGATTCAATGATGTCACTGTAGGCCAAGTTCAGCCAATTCCAAATATCGACGAAATACTTGACCAGTTAGGACATGCATCTTATTTTACAACTCTGGATTTAGCCTCAGGCTTCCACCAAATTAAAATGGCTCCGGAAGATACTCCTAAAACTGCTTTTTCTACGCCTGATGCACATTATGAGTTTTTACGAATGCCATTTGGTCTCAAATGTGCTCCAGCGGTATTTCAAAGATTATTGAATACGGTTTTGACCGGACTTCAGGAAAATCAATGCTTTGTCTACCTCGATGATCTAATTGACGTTGGATCAAATGTTTCCGATCATGAAGGAAAATGAAAACTAATATTCCAGAGATTATCTTAAAACAATTCAAAACTACAACCTGATAGATGTGAATTCATGAAAAATGAAGTAATTTATTTAGGACACAAAATTTCGGAAAATGGCGTTCAGCCAGACAGAAACAAGATCGAAAGTGTTTTAAATTCCCCATTGCCTAAATCTCAGAAAAATATTAAACAATTTCTAGGTCTTGTAGGCTATTACAGACGATTTATACCAAATTTCGCTAAAATAGCCAAACCATTGACAGTCTTATTAAAAAAGGACTCAACTTTCTATTGGAATAAAGAACAACAAGACTCTCTAGACAAATTTAAAAATATTTTAACAGAAGCACCCTTATTACAATTCCCAAACTTCAATGAAGAATTTACATTAACGACCGACGCATCCAATTTCACAATTGGATCAGTTTTGTCGCAAGGTGGGCCAAATAACGACCTTCCTATTGCCTATGCTAGCCGTACGTTGAATAGGGCAGAGATCGCATATTCATCTGTGGAAAAAGAACTACTTTCCATAGTTTGGTCGGTGAAGCATTTTCGTCCGTACCTTTATGGTAGGAGATTCAAAATTGTTACAGATTGTAGGCCGTTGACCTGGTTATTCAATTGTAAAGACCCCTCATCGCGATTGGTTCGTTGGAGGCTTAGGTTGGAGGAATGCGACTACGAGATCTGTTACAAACCGGGTCGTTTGAATTCAGTGGCCGACGCCCTATCTAGAAATCCAGTCTTACATATCGATTTTCAAGAAAAACCATAATATGCCGATTTTATTGAATTCCACTATCAAAATCAAGATTTAATCGATTATCCTATAATTAAGGAAAATATATTCAAAATGTTTCCAAATTTATTGCTATTTTCAAAAGATTTTGACGAGTCCAATGCTCATTATGAAGCTTTAAATCAAACATACGACTTGAATAAAATCAATGTTTACGACTTGAACCTTCATGACACATTAGTATTAGAAAATGATACTTCAACTACATATGTTCTAATAACTCATTTAAATCATTTTGATAAACCATCTCCTAAAGATATATTTTACGCTTTTCAAAACTTAAAGCAAAAAATTACTAGCCCAAATATTACTCTTTACTTAAAAAATGCAAGATTTTACAATCCTACTATGAAACACGATATTCTAAATGAAATAATTTATTACGTTTTTGATAATAATCAGAAAATCGTTCTAGTAGACGCAGATAAAATTAGGCCGAATACAAAAGAAGAAATTACTGAAATTTTAAAAGAAAATCATTCTACCTCTCTTGCTGGTCATGCCGGATTTAGTAAAACTTACCGACGAATTAAAGAGATTTATAAATGGCCCAGCATGAAAAAAGACATCAGAATGTTAATAAAAAGTTGTACCAAGTGTCAAGAAAATAAAGTAAATCGTCATCCAATTAAAGCTCCAATGCAAGTTACTTCTACATCTAATTTTCCATTTGAGAAAATCTTCTTAGATATTGTAGGACCTCTGCCAATAACAGAGGCAGGCCATAGATTTATTTTGACACTGCAGGACGACCTTTCAAAATTTTCATACGCGTACGCAATTCCAAATCATGAGTCTAAAACCATCGCCGACAAGTTTTGTGAATTTATTCTAATTTTTGGATTACCAAAAACTATTGTGACAGACAATTGAACTGATTTTACGTCCAATCTTCTAAAAGAAGTAAATAGTCTTTTTAAAATAAAGCATATTACTACGTCACTTTATAGACCTCAAAGTAATGGAGCCTTAGAGCGCTCCCATTCACCGTTAAAAGATTATTTAAAGCATTTTACCAATAAAAGTCAAGACAACTGGGATCAATTTGTTCAAACTGCCATGTTTTCATACAATACTTTAGTTCATTCAACTACTCAATTTACACCATATGAGTTAGTGTTTGGCCATAAGGCACCATTGCCCAATAAAATAACAAAAGACCCAGAATTCCATTACACATATGACAACTATAATAAACAACTTCAGTTGAGATTAAATAAATCGTTTCAAATTGCTGGGAAAAACATTATCAATTCTAAAATGAAATCTAAAACCCACTACGATAAAAAATTAATGATTATAATTTTTCTGTAGGCCACCAAGTTTATGTTCTAGATAAAGCCTCAAAACTAGGTATAAGTAAAAAACTTTCTCCGAATTATAAGGGCCCATATAAAATAGCAAAAATAAACTCGAATAATTCAGTCCTATTAAAAATAAAAAATAAGCTAGTTTTGTACCATAAGGACTTATTAAAACCATTTGTTTCCGACAAAAATGAAGCGGATACATTATATGCTACGTGCTGTTCTCATAATTATGATTTGTCGCGCCCACTCATCGCGGCGGAGGAGCAGGCTTATCAAATAACACCAATTAATAACCAAGCCGGGATTTTTTATCAATCTCTAGGCACCGTTAAGTTATACGATGACTATTTTACTCTCCTTTCGTTTTCAAATATTTCCTTTTCCATTCATAAATTTAGAGTTGTGGAAAAAATGTATGCAAAATAAAAAAAAATATATGTCATAATTCCAATCTTGGAAATAATAAAATATACGTGCATAGTTTTTATTGCACGGATTCGCTTACTTTGTTTGACGCTCAGATTAAAACATTGAAAAGGAAACTTGATACTATTATTCATTTAGTTGCTCATCCATACGAGAAAAAACGCGAACGCAGGGGATTAATAAACGGAGTTTCCACTGCATTTAAATGGTTGTTTGGGACGCCAGATGCAGACGATGCAGATTATTATAATGAAGCAATTAATTCTCTGAAAAATAAAAATCGCGAAACTCAGATTCTAATGCCACAATAAATAAGAGTAATGTCTTCTGCAATCGAGAACTATAATAGTTCTATCGTTTCTTTAAAATTAAATGAAGAGAAATTAAATAATAATTTCGAAAGATTTAATAAATTTAATCATCAAGCTAGGACACATCAGATAACTGAAATTTCGTATGCGACCGCAGTGACAGAGCATATTAACTTATTATTACATGTCATAACTGAATTAACTGAAGAATATGATTTGATAATTTCCTCAATACTTTTTGCCAAGCAAAATGTTATTCACACAAATGTAATTAATCCTAAAGATTTGAGAAACGAACTTCTCAATGTAAAGCTGGACTCAGATGTAACTTTTCCAGTTAGTTTAATAAATGATGAAGATACGTAAGTATTTTTCTCTTTGCGATCTTAATGTCATTTACAATAACGACATTTTAATATTCTCAATTAAAATACCACTTATTTCAAGATTAAATTATCAATAGTAATATAACTAGTGCATTGGAAATTATTGATAATTCTTGGGAAATTTGCCCGAATGCATGTGCAAATTTTTTTTGCCGAATGCAGTGTAAATTTGTCGAAAATTATAAATATATTTCCATTGCACGAGTTGTATTTAATGAGAGAAGAAAGAAAGAAAGTTTTGCTGTAGCTGTAGATGGATACCTTATTTCGGCCAATTTTTCCCCGAAAAAGTCGTCACACGTGGAATCAATATCTACAGTCACGATTCATCGATATCCAACAGCAACATCTTCTTGAACTCCAATGAACCTGTCAGACTTTTGCAACAAACCCCGAAAAGACGTCATGGACCAGAAGCACTCGAGCTGAAAACAGTTGTTGATACCACCAATGAGCCAGGTGACACTCAGCAATACCGAAATCCTCTGATGCTACGAGGAAGACGATCAATTTCCAAAAGGAAAGAAAATTAATCAATCAAGTCAACCCATTGCTTAATTTTAACAGGGGAGGAACCTGTTATGTAACGCCATTGCTTCGCCATTGCTTTGCCACTACTGCAGGCCACTGACTTGCAGCAAAGAACTAAACTGCTTCATCAGCATACCGCT
This sequence comes from Ceutorhynchus assimilis, assembly GCA_917834065.1. Classification (NCBI taxonomy): domain Eukaryota; kingdom Metazoa; phylum Arthropoda; class Insecta; order Coleoptera; family Curculionidae; genus Ceutorhynchus; species Ceutorhynchus assimilis. The sequence continues at coordinate 6,460,386 of OU892290.1, forward strand.
TATTCAGCATAATTACTTAGTTTATAGGAATATTATTTTTCAACACCATTTTTGAGCCAACTTTATTGAATTGTACACCGTACAGCTTAATATTGTCAATCGGGTCTAAAGTAGGGTATCTAGTTAATAAGTTTTGATGTGTAATTGTTTAAATAAAAGTTACAACGAATAATTTGATGCCAAGAGACTTGCTTCTGCTCCCTAACTGAAAGAACTTAACAACTAATTAGGAGCTGAGGCCGTATTCCGTAGCTGAGGCCGTACTATAATTTGAAAATTGAAATGTGGCAACACTGATGGTTGCCGGGTTATATTCAAGTAGGTATAAAATGTTTTCCCAATAATAAGTGATGAAACGATTAAAATCATACGATTACCAGTGGCGGCTCGTGGCCCCAAAACTTGGAGGCTGCCGCACAGTGCGGCGGATTTGAATTCTAGCGGGACAAAACCAAATTTTTTAGAAACAAGGCAAAAAAATTTTGTTGATAAGAATAGATAGTAGACATTCTAATGGATATAAAAATTCAACAATTATTTTTTTGTGTTGTATATTCTTTGTATTTTGATAAGCTTGTATCAACCCAATTTAGTCGTTTTCTGCTCAGCTTGGCAGAAGTGTTACGAAAATAAAAATGTATTAGTACGAATACGTTCTATTCAAAAAACAAATTATGTTGCAGATTGGTAAAGGTAATTACTTTTATACTGTAGTTATTTTATTCCCAAAAAAGCTTCGTGACTTTGTTCTACAGATATCAAACTTTCACTTTTTTTTCAAATATCGCCATATTGGGTGGAGTAGATCTGTTGAGTTACCAATAGTTACCACCAAGTATTTGAGCAATTTTGATACTACAATATTTGTAGTTTCTATGCTCATATTTTTTTCTACCGCACATTGCCGCTCCACTGGAAAAAAAAAAAAAAAAATCAGGAGTCTCGCACCGGTTTAGCCGTGAAGAATTTTTTGAAGCCCTCAAGGAAAGAGGCGTTTTAAAACCAACTTCTAAGACCAGTTTGAGCGTTTTGTGGGATGTTGTGATGCAATTTTTGGATGTCAACTGTCTTGGTGACGGTGAAAAGAAAGGTGTTGAGACCCAGCTGCGATCATTTTCTATTATTTTGTATCGAAAGTGGAAAAAAGTTGTTTTTGGTTAAAAAAAATTCGCGAATCTAATAAACCGTGGTTACAAGGCATTTTATTAGTCACAGGGAGTTCCAGCTCAACTAGTGGACGTCCAAAAGTTTCATTTCAATCTGCTAGCATAAAGACAAAACAACGACGCGTTAAAGCGTTAACAAAAGAGCATTCGAAAGAAGAATTGGGTTTAGCAACTACTATGATATTAAAGGCTAGTGGGAGTCGAGATGCTGCTTCAATCGTTGAAACCTTAACTTAAACTCCATCGGAAGGAACAGAGTTAAAAAAATCAATAAATGACGCCAATAGTCAGTTTGGCAATTTTTCTCCTGATGAAGCTCTGGCTTTATTTGCGGATTTGAAATTAACACAAGCTCAATACCAACTTCTGAGGAATGCGTTAAAATCAAAAGGTCTTAAAGATGTTTTGCCCAGTTACAAGCATATTTTGACAGCTAAGACAAATTGTTATCCAAATGGTATGGTAATTTCAGAGAAGGTTTCAGAGGTTGATCTTCAATCGTTAGTCATACCTCAAAAAGATTGATAGAGTCCCAAGAAGAAGTATTATCTTTTTTCGCATCAGATTCCGATGATTCTCCCATCAAACTTAACATGTATGTTAAATGGGGTGCTGATGGTAGTGGTGGTGAAAATTGTTTCAAGCAAAATTTTGAGGTTGAAGTTTTTGATGATACAACTATCTTAATAACTTGCATTATTCCGTTACGTCTCACACTCGATAAAAATGAACAGTTATCTGGAAAAATCTGAAAATGTCATCTACCAGGTATTGCAGACCTCTGCGAATTCAATATATCAAAGAGACCAATGATGTAATAAAAGAAGAATTTTGCAAGGTTCAGAAGGAAATTGATACATTGACAAATACTGAAATCAGTTTCCAGCCTTTATCTATTGAAAGAAAAAATACCATTTCTACAGACTTCAGAAAGCGAACGGGACTTCTAGTAGATGTACCAAAACAAGGATTTGGCTCTTCTAATGATGGCAATACCGCACGCAGATTTTTCTATGACCCTCAAATATCAAGTGAAATCACAGGAGTTGATAAAAATTTAATACATAGGTTCAGTGTTATCTTGAGAGCTCTAAATTCTGATTATCCAATCGATTTGGAGAAATTCAAGGCGTACGCTCACGACACAGCCCAAATGTATGTGACACTTTATCCATGGTTTCCCATGCCTCCCTCAATACATAAACTCCTTATTCATTCGAGTGAAGTGATCGAGCACTTTTTGTTGCCAATTGGTGAGCTATCGGAGGATGCCCTAGAGGCGCGTCATAAAGAAGTGAATTGTTTTAGAGATCACCGTACAAGGAAGATATCCAGAACTAAAACCATGGAGGATATATTTCATACGCTTTTAATAACCTCAGATCCTTTTATTTCTGGCCTTAGAAAACTTCCTTTTAAAAAAAATCAAGTTATTGATGAAGATGTTGTTCAGCTTTCCATTTGCGAGTTTAAGGTGTAGTTATATGTAAACGATGTCATTCTTGTTGATATGAACATAATAGCTTTGTTTTGGTTTGAAAAAAGAACGGTCTAAGAATGGTTCAAGACACTCGCACAGTTTATTATTGGAATTTTCGATTTTTTTTTTTTTACGGATATGCGCACTCGCAAGGAAATGTCCTATCACGCTCGAGAAGCGGCAACCGCCGAGCCGTTATCACTTTGTTGATTGATAAACTGTGCGATCGTTTTTAACCGTTCTAGAACCGTCCTTTTTTCAAACCAAAACAAAGGCAATACCTATTTATATTATGTGTACCTTAAATAAGGCTTTATTGTACGAATAATTATGTGCTATAAAGTGACTAGTCGAGAAAGCGTACCCCTGATAATTCCCGTGGTATATAGATAAGTTTAGTTCCTACTGAATTTACTGTATTTTGTCCATTTTTATAAAGGAATAAACCATAAACCAAAATTTCTATATTTTTTCAAAGTTTCACCTATTGAAGGTAAAAGCGGGAGTTATGAAATTCCTTAACTTCCTTGGGAGTTATGATATCCTTAACCCCCTTGGGAGTTAAGACCCTATTTATGATTATCGTAACCAAGGTATTATATGGTTATAATAGTTCAGTAGGAAATAAAGTAATAAATTGATTCTTATTTGAGCAGTAAAATGAAAGCATTTTTTTTTATGTGAATTTTTTGCGAAAATGAACTCATTCTGTTCCAGTTACACTCAGTTATTTTGTGTGTGTCAAGTTTGTTTCTACTATTATACCGATAAACGGCCGCATAACAAGATTGTTTATGTCCGATTGACCACTAAAGTGCTATTCATGGAACAGTTTTGCGTCAATAAAGTAGTACTTTATTTTACCAGTAAAATATACTACTTTATTGCATACCTGCCACGATGAAACAGGTAAAACCGAATTTTAATTTTTTCATTCAATTTTTTCAATCTTTATTGAGAACCAGTCGCAATCGTACATGAAATAATGTATGTAGCGCCTATATAAACACGCTTTATTGGCTCATTATTTATTAGCCTCGCTTGCAAGCTCGCTCGGCCATAAAATAATTCGTACAATAAAGCCTTACTTTATGTACTTATTATATAAATAGCTATCATTTATTTGCTCTTATTAGTATTTCAACTCTTAACTGCGGTGGTGCTCATTTTGGTATATCATGCCTCTTGTGCCTATGGTACCTAGTTACTGGTTTAATATTTTGGAGCCGCTTTTATATTTATTTCTTTATTTTTTATACAATTATTCTCTATTTTTTCAAATATAATATGCATATGTATAATTCATATGTATTATTCATGCCTCTATTCCTCTATATTCGTTCTTGGTAGTCGTTCTTGTGTAGATTGGTCCAGGATCCCAACTGCCTCCCCTGAATTCGTTATGTCTGTCAAGAAAGTTGCAAGTTCTTTTCTCACAGTTACGATATTATTTTCGGCAGGAACTGCATCGTAGCCAAAAATTAAATATCTCAGTGTCTCTGGGCTTAGACGCTGCAAAGCCGGTCTGAAATGAACGTCGAATAGATTCATCATATGATGTCTTATGAGTTCTCTTTGATTTTCCATGGTGGTGTTTCACAAACGAAACGTTATAACCAAATAGAATGAATTCTTGTTTATTTGTTCATGTTTTAAATTTTATCAATAAGTACTATGCCAGAATTCTTTATGGTAACAAAAAATTTATATTTATTTTGGTTGGGTTCCTGTAGGTATGATAAGACTAAAATTTTGTTGATGGGTAGTAAATTCAGTTAAAACACAATATCATTGTTAAAATTATTGTTCTAGAACATTCCTATTCCAATTTATGTATGAGATAGGAAGGCAACAATGTAAATAATCTTTAGGATTAGTATAATTTTACCTAATAATATTAAAAATAACAGTTATTTCCCTTATTAAAAAAAAAATTGAGTCCCTGTAATTTCTACATTTAGACATGCTGGATGTGGAAACTGCTCATCATGTGCACACTATAACAATATATCACTGCTATAGGATCCTAGAGTCTTTTAGGTACATTATCCAGAACGCATAATACCTGTTAGTTTTCAATTACCTCGTATACAGAAAAGTGACCTTGATGAAAGTTGCTCAATAAATTATTCCCCATATTTCTACCTGTACAAAATATGTCTTGTGTCATTTTTGGCTTGGTTGCCATCCAAAACAACTTTGTTTTTTCAAATAGAACATCCTATTTTCTTCTATACTGAGACAACTAGGAATTTTTTGTTTTATGGTCACAAAAAATGTACCCACGTTTTCTGGCAGTATCAGTGAATTAAAAAAAAAAACGATATACGATATTATATGAACAAACTAACAACCACCGATTTTACCATTTCAGTCCACGTAGATTTAACAAATGATCTATTACTGTGCGCCTTTCTGTGCACTAACCCATAAAGCTAAAAAACAAAGCAAGCTACAAAAATACATATGGATACTATTTTTTGATATTCAAGTCTACAAAAAATGTTACTGAGGTTTTGTCCCGCTAGAATTCAAATCCGCATCACTGTGTGCCGGAGACAGAATTTTTTTTGGGTGCCACATCCAAAAACGTTCATTTTGTCAAGGTTTTTTTTTTTTAACAAACAACAATTAAAACATTACCAAATCGTTTATTGTTTTTTGCTAAAAAAAAAATCTGTGAAGCCCAGAGGAAAAGGACTCGTCAATTATTGAGCGATTAAACAGTGAATCGTAGAATTATTAAAAAAAAAAAAAAAAATTATTGGATCGTATTTTTTCGAAAAAAAAAAAAGATAAGTAAAAAACAACGCACCCAACAAATATGACTGACAGTGACAGTTTCCACATAGGGTTGCCAGATGCCCCCCGCTTTATGCGTGATTACCACGCTTTTCTACTTGCTGCCCCTCGCCACGCTAAAGTACCCCAATGCCTCGTTTTTTAAATTCAAAGGAGAACACAAGGAAAATGCCTAATAATAATAGTTAAACCCAACAACGCTGTCCTCCAAGGGTCATTCATTTTCAATCATAATAGGTATGATAGTTGTATTTTTCTTTTCCATATATTATATACATTCTCACTCACGGAAATAAAAGATTTACGCCACTGAAGTTGATCAAACTCAAATTCTTAGAACTAATAATAACTCGAAAGTGGCCCAGCTATAATAAGTTGTACGCGAAAATTGTATTATTAACTTGCTATGCTTGGCCGACTGTAGGTCGGCGACGTCGGTGACATCGCGTCTAGTGAAAGGGTTTGTGCATTTTTTCTGCACAGAAGCGGGGATCGAAGGCTTACTATACTAGCATGCCCTGCCGAAAATATAGTTCAGTTCCTATAATTTTAGTCGGTCATACTTAAATAAATCATAAATATTACATAATTGAGAAATAAGTCAATGAATGTGAAAATTACGGGGTTCGGTAGTTCTGCAACCCTTATGTACCAGCCGCCAGATGCGATTACGATTAATATACGAAATACCAAAAAACTTCATTTCTTTAATTAAGAGTGAATAAAAGTTTGATGAAAGCTACAATGAAATAACAAGAATAAAGACGAAAAATATTTCTAAAATAAACTAAATAGAAACAATGTTAACTGATATTTGATTTGTCAATATTATTTGTGCCTACTTCCAAATAATAAATCGTATAAATCGTAATGATTACACAAAATTTACAAAAGTAGGCCTAGATTAAATACCTATGTTGTTTTATTAAAAGTAAAAAGAAATGAAAATAGAGATAAAATAGAAGTTCCTTTTCTATCCCCATTCCTACTTCGGTTGCATTGTGGCAACTTGTTGCTATGCGATTTAATTCCAATCGACTTTTTAAAGAATAGAGAAACTCATTGCTTTATTGGCTTTTAGCGAATGAAGTGCTTTCTGTTCTGCTTCTGCCTATTTCTATATTTTTATTTTACCCTTTTTCTTTTTTTTCTATTAACCCACCTACAAAAAGTGCAACTTTAATAATAATTAATCTCTTGAACATTTGGTGAGTAAACATTTTTATTATTTCTTATATTTTATTACTTTATTGTAAAGATATTTTATATTATATTACCGTGCTTATTAGGTAAGAATGTATTACAATTTTGCAAAGTTTTTTATATTCCAATATTTATTTTTTTGAGGAATATGTATGGGATCTTTCACTCATTTTCGTAAATGACATAATTGATAGGGCTAGCAATTACAGAGAGAAGTACACTTATCAATCTTGATAAGTGTGAAGAAAGGATGATATAAATAAAAAATTAAAATGCTTTGTTTTTGATAATAATTTACATCAGTGGCGTGTTGGATAAACTGATATTCATATCAGTGAAACAAAAATTAATAAATTAAACTTTGATTATTAGCCTATACTTTGCTTATTTATATCGCAGCTATGGATGACTGAATGTGTTTATAATAGTTTTTATATGTAAGGTAAACAGATGAGGAATCGTTTACTTAAGAAAGGGTTTGTAATTCTTTGTCTTGATGTTGAGTCAGTTCGTATAGTTATTTCTATGAGTTCACACGCTCTGCTTTCCACGCTGTGTTCGATATAATAAATATATTGAATATCGATAATTAACAAGTTCTTTTATTTCTTAGTCCATTTCCCAACAGGTTATGGCACCAGTGTACGTGTATTCATTGCGGTTGTGAAAACCGGGAGTGTTTAATCTGATAGTGACAATGGAAAATTTGAAACCAAAAAGAAACAAAAAGGCTTCATGCTAACAGAGCTTGAACTTAGATAAGAACACCAGAGCTCAGCAATTTAGAACTAATTATCGTTGAGGATATTTTAAAACCGATTTTAAAAGACGCAATTAAAAAAAAAAAAATCAAGTCTCTGAAACACAATGAAAAAAGTTAAACAAAACAATTCCATCAATTAAAAAAAAAAAAAAATGGAACTCTTATAACAGCAACCAAAAGGGCACAATTAGTATTCCCAGTAATATGGGCATACAGGAAAGTCTTTGGTATAGGCTGGACTGTCCAGAGGTTCCTTACAATTTGCTGTCCGTAAGAAAAATGCAAAGGGCTAGTATGAATATTGCTTAAAAAAAAAAGTGGTAGTATTTACAAAGGCGGTAAGCTTATAATTTATGGGTAAGTCTTTCAACACTTTAATAATAATTGCTCTTGAACTCACTGTTATTGAAAATTAAAAAAAAAAAACACTATTGTTTAAGCAAATAGTGACGATTAAATGAAAATAAAAATTATCAATTGTGGTTTGAACGATTGGTCCACATTGGTGAGGTTTAAATTATTAAATTATTATAACAAAAAAAAAAAAAATAGAGATCGAGGACTTAGGGCGCAAATCGATCAGGTTATACAATGGGTATTTATGTGGAGCGTGCATAAACAAGCGCGACTTCCATTTCAAAAACATTGTAGGTACTGTTTGTGCATGAATTTACTTACTATTGTGTAACATATTTGATGAGTCATAAGTCATATGTATTTTGTATGTTTCAAGATTCAGTTGCTGAAAGTGGGGCACATTTCAATTTACTGATTTTCAATGTATTCTGTGACAATGAAGGTGAATATCTAGCTACAGAAATGAGAGATTTTTGGTATGCAAAAAGATAAGTCATCATTTGACAATTCCATGAACCCCAGAAATTAAATGATGCAGCTATTATATAAAAAAAAAAGTTGGAGGCAGTTTTAACTGCAACATTCTCACTTAGTTTGACCCCTCTAAAACTTTAAGAGAATTTGAAACACCATACGAAATGTGGCGTAGTGAAAAGCCTCAAGTAAAATATTCATAAGTGTTTGGTTCCATAATACCGTTTATAAGTACATAAAAACCAGGAAAACAAAATTTGATATCAAATCCTGGAAAGCTGTACTGGTTGGTTATGAACCAAATGAATACGAAGTGTGGGATGTAGATAATCATAAGTTTGTCCTAGTTAGGGATATTATTGTGGACATAACAAATTGGTTTTTGTCCTCCAAGCCTATTAATCTGCATAAAGCTGATTCCTCTGACTATTTGTCAAGAACAGAAGTTAATAATAAGCTAAAAAAAAAAAGTGAATGTAGAACACTTTGATTATAAAGCTGATTCCTCTGACTATTTGTCAAGAACAGTAGTTAATAATAAGCTTGAAAAAGTGAATGTAGAACACTTTGATTATAAAGCTGATTCCTCTGACTATTTGTCAAGAACAGTAGTTAATCATAAACTTCAAAAAGTAAATGCAGAACACTTATGGTCATAAAGCTGATTCCTCTGACTATTTGTCGAGATGAGTAATTACTAACAACCTTGAAAAAGTGAATAGAACACTTTATTTGTAAAAGCTGATTTCTCTGACTGTTTGTCAAAATCAGTAGTACCTAACTAATAAGCTTGAAAAGTAAATGTTTAACTTTTATGGTCATAGAGCCAATTTTTCTGACTGTTTGTCAATATCAGTGGTTAGTTAATGATGTTTGAAAAAGTGAATGCATAACACTTTGGTGATGAAACTGATTCCTTTGACAGTTTGCCAAGATTGCTGGTTAATAAATCTGATAAAGCAAAATCAGATGACCAACCAATCCAAGAAAGTAGCTAACTGTTAACCCACAAACTTAGCAAACTATATAACGAATGATTATAGTAAATCTGTGGTTAAAACAGATCTGCCAAATGATATTCATTCAGTTTCCACTATAATCACGATTCGCAAAGTAGTTAAATTAAAATCCTCCATTGAATTGCATCCAATAAATTTGTTTTGCACTATTGACAAAATTTTGGAGAAAATGGTGTATATGCAACTTATTGAGTTTATAGGTAGATAGAAATAAACTATTCAGTGATTTTCAATCAGGGTTTCGAGTAAGTCAATATTAGTAGTTGATAGTGATTATGAAAAAGTGAATGTGAAACACTTTGATGATAAAGCTGTTTCCTCTGATTGTTTGTCAATATCAGTATTTATTAATGAACTGAACTGAACTAAACTGGAAAAGTGTCAAAAATTAATGTAAACCTTTGGTAATTAGCCTATTAGTGGAGCGAAACAGCCTATGAAATGTTAAAAAAAAAAAAATTGCCGTACAACCACATTAAATGCCTATATTATTATTAACTGTCTTAGGGGGCATCCGAAATGGCGATTTACGATATTTTTTAGTGGTCGAGAGATTTTTTATCTAGAAAAATAGCACCAATTTGGATAAAATCGAAAAATGTAAATTTTAAGTTCACACTCTAATAATCTCTAAAACTAACAAAGCTAGGAAATCGACTTTTTTTACCAAAATAAAGTCCATTTATTGGGCTTTCTAACAGACCTATACATTGCTGTACCAAAATATGTTCTATATTTTTTAAATGACATTTTAACTGTTACGCCACAAAATATGACTCTAAAATTTCACTAAGCGACAAACTTTTTTATTTTCAACTTTTTCCACATACATGCTGCGAAGCAAAGAAAGAAGAAACATTGAAAAAGTTTTTAAAGTTAAAATCTTTTATCTCCGATGTATAGTTTTTTTTCTATGAATTTTACAAAATCGCGCAATCTTGAAAATTCAGGCTTAGCGTGCACGGGATCGGCGCCGGCGTCAGCGGCTTGTCGTTTTTACGCCATTTAGTAGGTACGATTTTGTAGCTAAAAATATTTTTTATAATATGCAGACGGGTCAGTTTTTTTTTTAGTTAGAAGAATAAAAAAAAACATAAAACCAATATTGTTTTTAATCCTTATAATAAAGTAGGTATCTTGTTTTTAGTATCTATTCAACCTCTTCTTCTTCATTTTCAGACACCTTCGTTTGTTCCATAATTTATTTTTGATTTTTGCACTAGTTACAGCTACACTCATCACAACATTTCAGCCCCTCCTCAATGCAGGTGCATTTTGAATGCATGCAGTTCTTACCTACACAATATAAGCTTGAACCTTGTCTTATAAATTAGGGCACTGGTTGTTGGCTCGAAAAGACTGGATTCCAATTCTCATTTTCCAAGATCGAACCATTACATTGGGGATCATTAGACCCCATCTTTAGGCCTGACAAGAGAGAGGGGGGGGGGAAGACGGGACAAATTCCCGGCGCCCGTAAGAACTGGGAGGCCCGGGGTCATGGGTTCACAGTGAAAAAAGAAAACCAAATTCTTAGCTGATACATGCACCTAAAATTTTATGATAAAAATAAAATCAAACTTTGAATGATAAATGAAATTATTTACTCACTTAAGAAAATGTTGATAAAAGCAGTGTTCCCAACTCGGTGTATTTTTCACCAAAACTGGAGAATTCCAGTGTGTCAAAGAGAATTTTAAGACGAGTTTGAGGATGTTCTCAAAGCTGGTGTATTCTGATTTAATTTGGAGAATATCTAGTGAGAATTCCATTGAAAACCCGCAGACATCATATTTTTATTTTTTGTTTTCATATGCAGAAAGAAATTGACACAAATACATTTAGAGCGCCCTTTTTTGAAAATAGAAATCGCTACAGAAGAACCAATACCGACAACGCCACCCGACAGCCAGCCAGAACCTAACCCAACTTTTTTCTCTCACTTTGTCTTTGGTCTTTCTTTGTGCTTGTGTTGTGGTGTGGATTTGATTTTACATTTTCCAGTATTTTTTCAAGTGGTTGTGTTGTATTATGGTTTTACTTGTTCTTGCAATCGTTGGCTCAGTTATCTAAGTATCTGCCGGAACTGGACTGCCGCCTGTGTTCATAAATTTTCCCTTCCAAAAGTAAGTACATAAATCTCTTTGTTTGAAAATAATTTGTATTTTGTATTTTTTTTTAGTGCCAAATTACACACAAAAATATAGAGGCGAGTGGGAAAAGCTGCCGGAAATGAAAGGTTGGCTGCAACCATGCACTACAGACTACACCAAAGCCTACTGCAAGTACTGTAAATGTTTCATCAATGCCAAGCTCGGTGATATTAAAAAACATATTAAAAGTTTAAAGCACAAAGCAGCCGAGAAGCCTTTTTCATGTCCAAGGCAGCAGAAGTTAAACTTTGAGCCAAATAATAATAGAGTTGTTACTCCTCAGCAAGAGAAAGAAGGTGAAATTTGTTTATTCGTCGCTGCACACACATCTATAAATGCTATTGATCACTTGTGTGAAATAAATAATGTTCCTGTTCATCGGACTAAATGTACAAATTTAATTAAAAATGTTGTGGGTCCCCATTTCCTGAAAGACTTACTGCTTGATGTAGGAGATAATCCATATAGTCTTATAATTGATGAATCCACTGACGTTGCTGTTTTGAAAATGTTAGGACTTGTTATTAGATTTTTCAGTAAGAAACATTCAAAAATAGTTAGTACATTCTTGTCATTAATAAACATTGAAAATGGAACTGCAGAGTGCATCGTTGAGGCTATAAAGCAGCTGTTGACAAAACTTAAATTGAAATTAGACAATTTGCAGGGCATTGGTACTGACAATGCTTCAGTAATGATAGGAATTACAAACGGTGTTTTTGCAAAATTAAAAGAGGATGTTCCGCATCTGGTTTTAGTGCGTTGTGTTTGCCATTCATTACAATTAGCAGTTTCCTGTGCCTCAGAAAAAACTTTGCCCAGGAATATTGAATTCCTAATCAAAGAAACATACAACTGGTTCAGTCACAGTTCAATTAGACAGCTTTCCTATAAAGAAATTTATTCTTTAATCAATAATGGCGAAGAACCATTAAAGATTCTACAGATGGCTGCAACCAGATGGATTTCCATCGAACCTGCTCTCAAACGAATATTGGAACAATGGGATAGCTTGAAAGCACATTTCGATATTGTTCGTTTAAAAGACAATTGTTACACAGCTGAAATGCTGTATTCTATGTACAAAGTTCTCAACAATAAGGTATATTTGGAATTTATATATACCATTGTTAATTTAGTACAGGCTACAAATAAAAGCTTTGAGGCATCAAATGCTGATGTTACGAAATTATTTGGTAATTTGAATCACCTGTATTTAACTGTTGTAAAGAAAATTGTAATTCCAAATGCAAATATTCATATTTCTTCAATAGTAGATGACTTCGAAAACCGCTTGGACCCTAATCCTTACTTGGGATATGCCTTCGAAAAGTCTTGTAGTGACTGCCATTTAGACCAACAAAGTAAAGAAATGATAAAAGGTCGTTGTGTTTCGTTTCTAATTGAACTGGCGAAACACCTGAGACAGAGGTTACCGGACAATATAAAAATTTTAAACAATATGCAGTATTTCTCAGTGACCGAGTGCTTGAAACCAAATAAAATGCCTATCACAGAGATAGCCACTCAGTTTTATAATGATGCCCAGACAGTATCCAAAATTGAAAACGAATGGGCTAGTCTACATTTGATAAACTGGGCTGAAACACAAGTTACAGAGCAATTTTGGATAGAAGTAAATACTTACAGGGATGCATCAGATGAAAATCCTTTCCAAAATCTAGTCAATCTTGCTTTAAGAATCCTTTGCTTACCTCATTCAAATGCCGATGTCGAGAGAGTTTTTAGTTCGATGAGTATTGTTAAAAATAAAATCCGCAACCGAATGAAACTAAACCTTTTGAACAATATTTTAAATATAAAATTTGGCATGAAAAGAATGGGTAAATGCTGCAATTCCTATAAATTGCCAGATGAGATTTTGATCATGTTTGGGTCAAATGCAGCATACAAAAACAAAGATGATGATGCAGATCAAGGATTACAAGAAGAGATAGATAATATCTTGCAATACCTAACTAATTAATTTTTGAGAAATTGTAATAAGTTTTCTCTTTGTTTTTGAGAATTTGTAATAGTTTTTATTTTTGTTTCAAGAATTTGTAATATTTTTTTTTGTTTTCAAGAATTTGTAATAATTTTTATTTTTGTTTTTAAGAATTTGTGATAATTTTTATTTTTGTTTTTAAGAATTTGTGATAATTTTTATTTTTGTTTTTAAGAATTTGTAATACCTAATTTTTTTTTCCAAGAATTTGTGATATTGTTTTCTGTTTTCAAGAATTTGTAATCATTTTTATTTTTGTTATTAAGAATTTGTAATAATTTTCATCATTGCTATGATATCCTTATAAAATAAGAAATTCTGTCTTGTTTTCTTATAAACAATAATTGTTCCTTTCAATAAATATTTTCATTACTCTGTTCTGTGTCCAATTTATATTTGTTTATTCAAATAAACTTTGTTCCAACAGAATTTGCATTATGTTTTGGCTTACAGATGACGTCATGAAAGTTACCAGGGCGACCTACCGTTTTTATACAACCTAAATAATGGGTGTATTTCGAACCTTACATTTGGTGAAATCTGGTGAATTTTGAGGTTGGGTTTTGAAAATTCTGAAATTTCATAGTTGGCAACACTGGATAAAAGGCCGTGTTAGTTGGTGGCAGTTCTGATGATGTCTTATTGGTTGTTGTAGCCATACGCAAGCGTAATTCATTGAGTGTTTTTATATAGCAACAACACGTATTTTGTAGCCAGCTTCAATACTTTATTCTTTAAGAGAAGGGGTAATGCCAAATATTTTAGTTAGGCTGGTTCTTTTTTAAGATGTCAAAACAGTATTTTTTCCAACTTTATAAAAATTACTAGTAGCGCCTCATCCGGTTAAGCAGGGAATTGCCAAAAAACAGGAACAAAATTCTTTACCTGAATTTTCAACAGCCATATTTGGTGGAACATATCGTCTCGTTTCGCACCATGGCCCAATTCGATAAATAACTCAACTGCTTCTAAAGTAGACAAAGAGCAATAAAAATGAATCAATAAAACTAACACATCTGTATCTATAGATTTTATCAAAATTCGTTGGCTTATTGGTATTCATACACTAACTTTACACAAAAAATCATTCGTATATAAGCTCCTTCTTGATTACTATACAAGTCCCTCAAATATTTCGTAAAATTCAGGTTAATTTAGGTAAAGAAACTTTGTTCCTGTTTTTTGGCAATTCACTGCTTAACCGGATGTGACACTACTAGTGCTTTTTATAAAGTTGGAAGAAGACTGCTTTTGACATCTTAAAAAAGAACCTTCCTAAACTAAAATATTTGGCAATTTCACCCCTTCTTTCAGAGGATAAAACATTGAAGTTGGCTACAAAATTAGATACTGTTGTGGCTATATAAAAATAAATATAAAAATATAACAATATGTACCTACTTAATGAATTTGCTTGTGTATGGCTACAACAACCGATAAGCCATCATCAGAACTGCCACCATCAACTAACGCGGCATTTTATCACCATTTTCTCAGTCACCTGAGTTGATCTACTCACGTAGATCATTTAATTTATTCATACAAAGTTTGATTTTATTTTTATCGTAAAATTTTAGGTGCATGTATCAGCTGAGAATTTAGTTTTGTTTTTATAATAACGTAGCAAAGATGGGGTCTAATGATCCCCAATGTAATAGTTGGATCCTGGAAAATGAGAATTGAAATCCAGTCTTTTCGAGCCAACGACCAGTGCGCCAATTTATAAGACAAGACAAGGTTTAAACTTGTACTGTGCAGATAAGAAATGCATGGATTCAAAATGCACCTGCATTAAGGAGGGGCTGAAATGTTGTTATGAGTGTAGCTGTTAGCAGTGCAAAAATTAAAAATAAATCATGGAACAAACGGAGGTGTCTGAAAATGAAGAAGAGGAGGTTGAATAGGTACTAAACACAGGGTACCTACTTTATTATAAGGATTTAAAAAAATATTGGTTTTATTTTTATTCTTCTAATTTAAAAAAAAAAAAAACTGAACCTTCTGCATATTATAAATATAGGTCTGTTTCTGCAGAAATCACAAACCAGTCTGAGCGAATTTCATTGGTCGAAAACAGTCAGAAAACCAGTTTCAACCAATGAAATTCACTCTGACTGATTTGTGATTTCTGCAGAAACAGACCTTAGATTTTCAGCTACGTACTTACTAAATGGCGTAAAAACGACAAGCCGCTGACGTCGGCCGATCCCGTGCACGCAGCGCCTGAATTTTCAAGATTTCGCGATTTTGTAAAATTCATAGCAAAAAAACTATACATCGGAGATAAAAGAATTTCACTTTAAAAACTTTTTGAATGTTTGTTCTTTAGCTTTGCTTCGCAGCATGTATGTGGAAAAAGTTGAAAATAAAAAAGTTTGTCGCTTAGTGAAATTTTAGAGTCATATTTTGTAACGTAACAGTTAAAACGTCATTTAAAAAATATAGAACATATTTCGGTACAGCAATGTATAGGTCTGTTAGAAAGCCCAATAAATGGACTTTATTTTGGTAAAAAAGTCAATTTCCTAGCTTTGTTAGTTTTAGAGATATTAGAGTGTGAACTTAAAATTTACATTTTTCGATTTTATCCAAATTGGTGCTATTTTTCTAAAAAAAAAATCTCTCGACCACTAAAAAATATCGTAAATCACCATTTCGCATAGCCACTAAGATACTTAACAATAATATAAACATTTCACCTGGTTGTACGCTGATTTTTTTTATCTCGGTAAATAAGCGACTTTTTGCCTCTGTTTCGCTCCACTATATCCAAAACACGTGACTTTGACAAGCAAACAAAGGGTTTGTGTGCCTCTTGGCGGACATTTTAATTTGAGTTCGACAGCATCTTGGATAGTCTAATAAAACCTTTCCCCTGAAAGTGGCAATTTGTCAAGATCGGTGGTTTAATTATTAAATCTGATATAGCTAAATCAGATGAGTAATAATTCAAGAAAGTAGGTAAATGTTAACCCTAATAAACTCATTTAACTAAATAATGAGTATAGTAAATCTGTGATTAAAACAGATCTGCCAAATGATATTGATTCACTCATTATTGGTAAATAAAACGTAGTCGTTAGTATCAAGACCCGAATATAAAAATATAGTGGATTGTAAATGGATATTTTCCATTGAAAATGATGAAATTGGAAAACCATTTAGATGCTCGTGGTTTAAGTCAACATTACTTGGTAGATTATATTGAAATCTTTGCACAGGTGGCGAGAATCGTAGTTTCTGGTTTATAATAACGTTTTTAATCAGTTTATCCTTTTAATACATCATATGGATGTAAAAACGGGACATTGAAGGAAGCCATTTTTATGAAGGTTCCTGAAGGCTGAAGGGTAGCTGGCTCAAGGTGTGACAAGTAAACCTCCTAACCAAGTTTGCAAGGCTTTGTATCTATGAACTAAAACAAACCACTAGATGTTAGTTTGCAATAATAGTAAAAGTTCATAAAGAAAATGGGTTTGAAAATTCATCAGTTAACCACTGTATTTATATCTTAGACAAAGGTGCAATATGAAAAATTATTTATGTAGTTCTGTAGATGGTATTTGCCACTGCAAATAATAATACATTGAATAGTTTAAAAAGGGATTTGGCAAATAACTGTTCTGTTTTATTTGAAAGACAGTAAACTATTTTTGGGTAATAAAATTGAAAGGTAATCAAAAATAAAATTAGTCTTGATCAATTTTCATATAGGTACAGTTCAAATGTACATGAAAACTATTTTACATCAATTTAATATGAATGACTGTTGTGCTATCAGCTGTGTCAGCACTCCACTTCCTAGTAAACTGAATTTGATTGGTTTAAATTCAGAAGTAGAACATGATAGCCCTTGCCGGAATCTAATCGTCTGTTTAATGTATATTATGTTATGTATATCAAGCCTGATTTAAGTACCACTGTTAATATTTTGAGCAGGTATTAAAACAAGAATAATAAAGAGTTTTGGCAATATATGAAAAGGGTCCTTAGATATCTTAAGGGTAACATCAATGTGAAGTTGACACAATATTTCAGTTGTGAATATATTAATTTCTTGAGTGATTCCATTAATCCTGACTAAGAAGCTGGAGATGATAATATAAACAATATAAAAGCACAACAGGATATTTATTTAAACTGTTTGAAATTTCTGTGATATGTTGGAATACAAAAAGGCAGTTGTCAGTAACGGCATCATCTACTGAAGCCGAATATATGGTTTTTCTTTTTGAAGAGGCTCTTTGGTTAAAATCATTAGCAGAAAATATGCATAAATATTAATATCAGAGTCAATTATGACCTAGGAGGATAACAATAGACCTCAATAAGTATTACAAATAATCCAACAAATCACAAAAGATCAAATCATATTGAATTGATCGTAATTAATATAAAATATTATTTTGTCCACAGATAAACCACTAGCAGACATGTTTACCAAACCATTGATGCAAGTGAAATTTGAGAAATTAGAATGGAATTAGGCTTAGTAAATAAGTTGGATGGTTTGATTAGGTTTTTCTGGGTTTTCCCTAATCCCGAGCAGCAAATGCTAGACCGTTATTGAAATTTTCCCCAGAAAAGACACACATAAGGAAAGCGGGCCTATTTATGTTATACTAGGTTTAAGTTGTATTACACTTTTAGTATAATTGATCAAATTTTTGAGGTGGCGTGTTGGATAAACTGATATTCATATCAGTGAAACAAAAATTAATAAATTAAACTTTGATTATTAGCCTATACTTTGCTTATTTATATCGCAGCTATGGATGACTGAATGTGTTTATAATAGTTTTTATATGTAAGGTAAACAGATGAGAAATCGTTTACTTAAGAAAGGGTTTGTAATTCTTTGTCTTGATGTTGAGTCAGTTCGTATAGTTATTTCTATGAGTTCACACGCTCTGCTTTCCACGCTGTGTTCGATATAATAAATATATTGAATATCGATAATTAACAAGTTCTTTTATTTCTTAGTCCATTTCCCAAAATGGCGCACCAAAGGGGCACTGATACAAAGAATTTTCCGACAAATATATTTTTTTTTCTGCAATTTTGGTTATTATGTACTGGGTGTTTGTTTATAACTGGAACACATTAACTTTATATTATTGAAAATAAAGGGCATGCTTAAGTTGGAAAATTTCCTTAAATTGCAACCTAAACACGTTCCGCGACATCGTGATCCACGGGTAGGTCACGCCAATTTTTGGTGAGTAGTCTGCTGAAACGTCATCGCGGTTTTCGATTCAAGACGTAATTTGTAGATATATTTAGGGTGTTAATAAATGTTTTATAATATGTAAGTTTGCGTTTCATTGCGTTTTTGTCCAATTTGAATTGTGACCCACCGGTGAGTCACGACGGCATGTAGAGACGATTTTCACTTACAGCCGGTTATATTTGCAAAAATGCGACATGAAACATTTTGTTTCAGATCACTAACGTTTTTTTTTTCTTTTAGCTTTCAAGTGTTTTTCAAGGTATAAAACTTTTATTAATGGTTTATACAGGGTGAGTCACTAAGCCCGCGGTCGTCCATATCTCCTATACTAACGGAGATCGAAGAAAAAACTAAATACAAAACTTGTAGATAAATATGAGTACTACATTCCTAAATTATTTTCTAGTGTACAGGGTGGCCCAATGAGTAGTGGTGATACAAAGGTATGTTTTTTTTTAAATGACTCTCCCTGTATATGATGACATTGTTGGATTCTGTGGAAAATTGTAGACATATTTCATGTATAATGTCATATACCTATCTTCAAGTGTTTCGGGAATATTGACAGTTTAAAATCGACTTTTCAGCATCTTTGACAGACTGTAAAGCTCAATTTATAAACTTGCCGTCGGTTTTCCGTTTTCGTCTGCGTTTGCGTCCGCCTCGCTGGTTACCGTAGTCTCTTATACTGACGGCGAACTGTGAGGCAGACGACGAGTATAAATGATTTTATGGGATTTCTAATATTCGATTGGCTCGACGCAAATGCAAATGCAAACGGAATCTCGACGGTGAGTTTATAAATTGGGCTTAAACCTAAACGGTTAATTTTAGAGGAAAACCGATTTCACATTCCTGTCTTAGAATTTCATAAGCTAGCATTTGACACCAACTTTGAATCTTCGGTTGAGATTATTAATTTAAGCGGAATTTTTAATCATGGATTAAATTCAAGTTTAGTGTCAAATGATAGTTTATGTAAAACTAAGATAATACATACTGTATGATCGGTTTTGATGTAAAATTAACCGTTCGGGTTTTACAGTCTGTCAAAGACACAAAAAAGGCAATTTTCAACTGTCAATACTTCCGAAACAGTTAAAGATAGGTATGTAACATTGTATATGAAACATATCTAGAATTTTTCGCAGAATTGAGAAATGTCATAATATACTGGGAGAGTCATTTAAAAAAAACATAACTTTTTGCCACCACTACTTATTGGGCCACCCTGTATACTGGCAAATAATTTAGGAATGTAGTACTCATATTTATGTACAAGTTTTGTATTTAGTTTTTTCTTCGATCTCCGTTAGTATAAAAGATATGGACGACCGCGGGCTTAGTGACTCACCCTGTATAGACAAAAATTTATTTCTCTTATGGTTATTTCCACAAACTATTTTGGGGAAGCCTTAACGATAAGTATTCCTCAAATTGCCATTTCTCCATGGAAAACTGTCATTTTTAGGAATACATATCATTAAGGCCGCGTTAATGGGCGCCATGTTCAAATTTAGTTTTTGAAATTGACGACTGCGCCGCTCTACACATACGGTTCAATATTTTATTTTTTGTCCAAAACAAAAATCTGTTTGTCGGTGAAACACTTAGTGAAAGAGAAAGACAAAAATACAATTATGATGCCCCCAATGTAGCTTTTTTGCCGTAGCGCCATCTATTTGAAATTGCTTGAACTGTTTTCACCTTCAAAATTCGTTTTAAGGTCAAAAAATCCGGAATAATTTCCAAAATCCTTTGGCATAAACATTATTTGATATATTATCTACAATCTCTACAATTAGCTTTCCTTAGTTTTTCGTGGTTATCAATAAAATGTGCTTTTCACGAATCCAAGCTTGATAAATATGCGAATATGCATCCACCAACACATTTAGTTGTTTTGGTGGCTGCGAACATGATTTTTGAATTTAAAAAAAAGGCTGAATATCGAAAAACCAAAATAAAGAATTGTAGATAATCGATCAAATAATGTTAATGCCAAATTTGAGCTAATTCTGATGTGCCGTTTTTTTAAAGACCTTAAAACAAGTTTCGAAAAATCAACCAAACTGCATTCTCATCGTTGTTGCGGCCTTAAGGCTCCCCTAAAATAGTTGTTAAATCGTTAAATGTTCACCATTTATTATTTATTGTTTATAAGTTAGAATGTTGTTCGAGCTATAAATTAAATGTTCCACACTTTTGTTCATTATTTACTGGTGAAAATTACAAAAATTCATATTTCTTCTACTTAGTGCGGGTTTAGTCATCTTCTAATACTGTCAAGTATGCAATATGACGGATAAAAACGCAATCTCCGCTCGAATTAGTCGGCCAGTTATCCGCCGACTAATATAATTATAGAACGGTAAATTTATCTTGCAGATAGTATATAGCAAGTTTATCTGAAGATGAATAAACCGGGCTTTAGTAAATCAAATTGCCAAACCGCGCTGTACAAGGGAATGTAAACCTATGTTACAGCCGTAGATACAGTAATAAGATTCTTGAAATTAAACGCAGATTTTCAACATGCATTGAAAGTACTATATGTATACCGTGACCCACCGCTGAGGCACAGACGTTTACTAGCAAAACGTCGTGTGTCCACACGTGGGTCACGATGGTGCGAACGTGTTTTAAGCGCTACGACGATATTTTTTATAGTCATAGGTATACAGGGATGCGTCAAACATATATTTTTTTAATAAATGGACGCCCTGTATATTTTCCTTATTCAAATAGTGTTTGATATTTTTGTGAAGCTAATTTTCTAACAATTTCAAAAATGCAAACATATACAGGGCATTCCATTTGAAAAAATAACTTTATTGGTGCACTTTGTGTATGTGCCTATGGCCACAAAAAAATATCGTTGTAGTGATTAAGATCGTTGCAATTTAACCAAAAATTTTCCAATTTAAACATGCCCTTTATTCAATAATAAAAAAAATTACTGAGTGTTCCAGTTATAAACAAACACCCTGTATGTACCTACAAACTTTCCATTTATATCATCATGAAAACCTTCCCCAAACAACCAGTAACGTTCACGGTCTAGGAAACCTAAAAATACCTCCCGTAGATATTATGTATTTGTTCTTGGAACATCTCAATAGTTAGAATATTTTGATCGAAAGTTAGGCGGCATTAAGTATCACCCAGTATACTTAGTAAAATGGATTATATGCGTATGGGTCAATGTGGGTAATTGGAAACGCTTTTGGCAATTGCCCGATTTGAGACCCGTTCAGCCAGGGTTGCCAGAGTTTTTCGACGACATTCCTTCAACTAATTGGCTAAAACCCTTCATATTGTTCAAAACAGTATCGTGTGGCCAATACAACAAAATAATTTACCAGAAAAAAAACACTAACATGCAAGCATAATTCGGCCTCGTTTTTGGTAATCGCCGCTATATTGACGTGTCACAATTTCTGACGTCAGAACTAAATCGTCAGTTGTTTGCACTAGCGGTCGTAGTTTAGAATTTATATTTATGATGAAAAATATTATCTAATTTTGATTAACATAATAGGCAAAGAGGAAGATGAAAACGAAATCTAAAAAAGAATTGTTGAATGTTAATTAATGTAGTAAAACCAAGTATTTATAAAGTCCGCGGAATCATAACCTGTAGTGCAAACAGCCTACGTCAAAGCGAGAAAGGACATGCTGCCTACGTCACAACCGGTGATTTGGCGTGGTGGGGGGCATCAGATTTGTTCCACACAGGCCTTATGAGGATAGGCTATCCTGTAGTAGTGTGTATTATCCTTGACTAACATGAACGAAATTCTTAATGAATTTTGAACCCAAAGCCACACGAACTGACGCAGTGGCGTAGCGAAAATTGGCGTTTCGTATTTTCTCTCATGCAACTTATTAGTTCATTTTAATAAGCGTGGGGCCAATGTGAACATTTGGAATATTCTCTATTTTTTAAATGCAATATATTATACCGTAATTTTGATCAAAGTTTCCCATCACTCTTATTTCCATATACCCACATTGACTATATATACGAATGCTGAAATTAGCAAAAGTTTTTGTTTCAGATTCGACTCTCAAAATGCCGAAGCATATTGGATTTGATATTTACAAATTGGCTGAACGTTTAAAAGAAATTAAGACGCTTGAAAATCATAATTTTTTTGCTAATCTTCCCTCTAATGATCCGATTATTGAGGAATATTCGACTTTTTTGTTCGGTTCCTTTTCGAGAAAAGGCACTAAAAGTAACAAATTAAAAATCCAGCAGCATTTGCGGAGAAATAGTACGTTGAAATCTTTGTTAGATAACCGAGTAGATGACTTGAAAAATTCGTTCGAAAAACAAATCGCGTCCGCCGATGTATTTTTCGAAATATCCCCGATAAAAATAGGAAAGTCTAGTTTGGGTACCTATAATCAAGAAGATGACATAATTATTTCATTTGGAGATAATATGGTACTTGAACATGATTCGGTTACGGTTCTCGAACCAATTAGCGCCTTCGCGAACTCAGCTTCTGTTAATCTAGAAAGCTTAGAGCAAAATGATGTAGGCGGAGTGAGTACAATAGAGGCATCCTATAATCAGAAAATCTTAGAGCAAAACCATATAGGCGAAGTGACTGCAATAGAGACTAAACTATTGCGTCAAAAAAAATTATGAAAGCAATCCAAAAACAAACCATGAACCTTTACCTCTGGGAGCACTTAATGACTAAACTTTAGTTGGGAATCGAATCTCTTTTATTAACTGCAAATTCTTAGAGGGTGTATTTCGGTTAACCACTGATGTCTAGTTGCCATGTGCCCAAAAGCATTTCTGATAATTTTGGCCATTTGATGCACATAAGAAAAAAAGATTAATTAACTGCCTGGAATTTCCTTATTAAAAAAAATTGTTCAATAGAAATAATATAATAAAATATTCACGGTCAAGCGTGTCAGGTCACCAAAAGTGTCGACCTTATACTATCCGGAACGGTTTATGTCGTAACAAGGTCAGAGAATTAAATATTTGAAAATTATGAAAAATTATTATTAAAATTATTTTGACTTAGATTAATATAAATTGTGATATTTTTACCTAATAAAATCAGTATTCAACTATCATCGTTGTCTTACTCAAACTACTACGGTTAAGCCATTTTCCCTGAAATCTATAGTGAGGCTGCTATAGAGTAGTAGCGAACAGACAAAGAAGTTAGGGGAGTTCCCTACGTCTTTTCAACTGATGAGTTTAGCAGCATTTGTTTTGAGAACAGATTAATCGATTATTATATAGTTATTAGGAGAAAGGTAGAATTAGTTAATAATACTTGCGTATTGAACTTTTGAAATGTACTACTTGTACAATTTATGCGTATTGTGCCCATCAAAATTGTAAAATATTCCAGATCAAATTGGAAAAACGTGAAAATTATGTCGAAGGACATGTCTTGAGCTCCTCCCTAAATTTTTGTCACTTAAAAGACTTAATGCTTACAACGTATGCATGTAAAACAGAAAGAAAGATTTTAGGTGAATATTTAAAGACTTCCACTCCGTACGAATGCCGAGCAAAGGCAATTAGGGAAACCGCGAATAGCCAACTCTCAAGTGGCAACTACCGAAACATTAAGTCTCAAACAGTTCTTAGGAGAATTAAATCGGAAAACATGTCTGAGTTAGATCATCATAAAGACGAAATATATGATTTGATACTTATGAGTAGGAAAAACGCGTATATATGTAGAGTACCGTCAAATGAGGTTAAATGAACCACTAGGGGTAAAATGAATCACTCGGACATTTCCGTAAAGAAGGTGGGGCTGTTGTCTCCAGTTAAAAAATGTTAACGTTTTCGCGTCGTGGTTGCCTTGCCAGTATGTATGTGAATGTAGTAGGAGTGGTGCGCTGCACTTAAAAAAACACGTAAGTACCAAGAATACGTTTTAGTGGTTAACGAATTTTATTAATTTTTTGAAATGTTGGAAACGATTGCTTGTAGAAGCTCCCATTTTGAAATTCTATCAACTTAGATGCAATAAATATGTTCTTTAGTTATTAATGAACACAAATCTACGATAGTTTTGATCAAAATGTTTTTGGTTAAGCTCCGGCATTTTTTTTATTTCAAAAGGGTGAGTTTACTGGGTAAAATGAATCATTTGATTTTTATGTAAAAATTAGGTTATATTTTATGATTGGTTATTTTTATAGTGTTTTGCTATGATTTTTACTAATTTCTTTTAAATTTATTATTTTTATTTTAAATTTATTTACAGCATGCCAAGAAAATATGTGAAAAAGTTAGGTCCACGAGGAAAATGCAATTACAACAAGGAATATGTTCGCCGAGCAGTGGAAGCGGTTCGTCGAGGTGATGTGTCCATGAGACAAGCTTCAGAACAGTATGCTGTGCCTTATAGCACAATACAAAGACGGTATCATGGAACCCATGGCTTGAAGTATGGTCGGCAGCCTGCACTTAGTGACACTCAGGAGCTTAGGCTGAAAGAAACACTTCAAATTTGTGCTACGTGGGGATTTCCTTTAAAAAGTACGGACGTCCGGACAATTGTACAACAATATTTTAATAGACTTGGAACGGTAGAACCAAGATTCAAAAATAACATGCCGGGGATGGAATGGTTCAAGAGTTTTATGAACAGACATAAAGACCTAACTGTTAAATTGGCCGAAAACACAAAGCGTGTTAGGGGAGCATTAACTTATGGAGTCATTCAAGAATACTTCGAAAATTTGCGAGTCACATTGACAGACGTTCCGGCCCAAAATATCATAAACTATGATGAGACAAATTTTGTGGACGATCCAGGGTCAGTTAAAGTGATAACCAGAAGAGGTGCCAAGCATGCTCATAGGTTAATCGACTCCTCAAAAACAAGTACAACTGTCATGTTTGCCATTGCTGCAGACGGAACATTACTTCCTCCCTACGTAGTATACAAGGCAAAACATTCTTATGAAGGATGGACAGAAGGGGGAATTGAGGGAGCTAGATACAACCGAAGCATGAGTGGATGGTTCGACTCAGAATTATTCGAAGACTGGTTTAAAACAATTGTTATCCCTTATTTCAGGAAATTAGCTGGACCAAAAGTTTTAATAGGGGATAATTTAAATAGTCACATCACAATGAACGTTATTCAAGAATGTGAGAATAACGGCATTAGATTTGTCCTTCTCCCCCCCAACTCAACACACCTTCTTCAGCCACTCGATGTTGCTTACTTCAGGCCTCTAAAAATCGCCTGGAGAGCAACTTTGGAAAAGTGGAAACTAAAACACCGAGGAGTGATTCCAAAAACAGAGTTCCCAAGGCTGCTTAAGGAGGCTGTCGAAAAAATTGGCATAAGATCTCAACAAAATTCGATTGCAGGTTTTAACGCTTGCGGAATTGTGCCTCTGAATCCTAACAAAGTTTTAAATAAAATTCCAAGGAACGTAGAGAATAACAATGCAGAAAATGATGACCGTGCATGGTCTCAAACAATTGTAAACCACCTGGACAATTTGAAAACCACGCCCAATCAAGCGACAAGAAGGGGTAAAAAAATTAATATTGAAGCGGGAAAGAGTGTCTCAAGCAATGATTTGTTAGCCAATTTAACAGACAAAATTCCCAAAAAAAGACCTTCGAAAAAAAAAAATTATGAAAAGGACGACCAGGAAACATCTGAAGAGTTAGAGTTCGATTTGGAGGAAGATTTAGAACTAGATGAAGAATTTTCCCTAAGCGACTGGGAAAATATTCAAAGCGACCTCGATGAAAATACTCCAATGTCGCCAATACCTACAACATCAAAAGCTGCTGAACCAGAACCATCCATAGAACTTAATGTTGGCGATTTCATCATAGCAAAATTCCCCACTAAGAAGCGAAATAGACTTTTTGTTGGGAAGATAGAAAATTACGGTGAAGAATTAACAATAAGCGCCATGAGAAAAAAGGGAACTGCTGAGAAGGGCTATTTCGTTTATCCGGAAAATGAGGATCTTTGTGTAATAACCCGGGACCAAATAATAAGAAAAGTTCGTAATAACTCAGTTAAAAGGGGAAAGTTTTCTTTTAACATTGGCAGCGATGAATTGAAAAATTTAGAATAATTTCCCTCCTTTAGTATAAGTTTGTTATTAGTAAGTTTTTCACTCAGAGAATGTGCCATACTCTTTATTTTTTTATGTTTTATAAGTTTTTACCGCTCTGTGATGGTATTGTGATTTAGAATTAAAGTTGAGTTTATTTTTGTACATAAGGTTTTCGATACTGTGACGATAACGTGATATAGAATAGAGATTTTGTTACTTTTCAACGGTTTTTTCTTTCAATTTTCCCTTGATTTTTTTTTTTTTTTTTTTTTTTTAATTGGTTCACTTTACCTCTAGGTATTTTAAAGTGGGTTTTGATGCATTTTAAGGCCTGATTCATTTTACCCCATAGTCATGGGTAAAGTGAATCACATTTTACCAAAAAAAATGGAGGGGTTCTCATGCTGAAAAAATTCTAAATTTTTGCTCAAACAACTCGGAATGGGTGCCAAAACCTACATTATTTTTTGTATATTTTTCGTTTCCATACTTTTGCAGAAATCGATAAAAAAACATTTTTTTTGATTCACTTAACCCCATTTGACGGTATTTGAACCACTAAGCGTTTATATTTTCAGCAAGGAACAACTTGAAGTTATTAGTAAACTTAGTAGAGATAGAGACATGATAAATTAAACCTTGCATTTGGATGCTACAGGACAATTGGTTCGAGAACCATCTAAATGTGCTCCATGCAAACGAATTTTGTGCTACGCGGGAGTAATTTGGTTAAAAGAAAAAGCTTTTTTTTACCATTTTGAAGTTAATAAGCTCAAGTCACAACGCGTTCGCAATCGGCGATTGGTTATCAGCTTTCAAAGCGTTTTGTGTTAGAGAAAAATGAAAATGGTTTAGAATTAGGAATTTAGTTATTCTCCAGAAGGTGAAACTAGGGCGTTTACGGATCTTAAGATCATGGGATAAACTTTTATCAAGAATTTATTCATTTTCGGGCCTAAAGAACATCATAAGTTTGTGTTGGGATTGGAAAAGGTGGAGGGGAGGAAGGAGCCTTTTTTGCGATTCTTAGTTATTGTAGTCATTTCGATTAGAGCAGAATGCTTTTTTCGGTCATTTTCTGATAAATATAAATTCCTTTCTGTGGATATTTGTTCGCGAATAGATAGACCATTGCCCAGTGAACTAGTGAAGAGTGTACATTGGCGGCGCGCGGATTTTTTTCTTTTTTTTTACGCTATAGTTAAGTTCTCTACTTTTTGCGGCTCTCGAATGTAGATTTTGTAATAGGTAATGGAATATCTAGACGCAGAAATTAGGACAATTTTAATGCTGCGCAGCACGATGGGATTTGAAAGGGTGAAGAGGAGGAAGGAGCCCTTTTCGCGTTCGATCGTCTGTATTTATATGGCGGATTTATAGATAGATGTTTAGGGAAAATAATTTTGTGATGGGATTGGAAAGGGTGACGGAGAGGAAGGAGCCCTTCAGTATTTATATGGCGGATTAATAAATAGAACTCCAGGTATTTTTTGCCTTTGTGTAAATATTTATGTCTATGTTATTTGAGTTGCAAGTTTTGTACTTTTCCTCCACATTTCCTTTTATTATGCCCCTATTATCTACTAGTATCCACGACAGCATTTATATTATATCAACCCGTATTTAATCCAATTTTATTATTGCGGAATCTTATTTTCCTCGTATTGTGCTGATAATCTGCGGGCCAGACCCAGTCACTATCTTCTTTCAAAAATCATTAAATTTTATTTGAGACTTTGTGTCCACATCAGCACAATACAATCTAACCAATCATGATCATTCAACTTTTCTATTTTCATCTTCATCTATTTCAATCCCCATCCTATGGGTCATTCCCAATGGCCCGCCCGGGATCTAAGGTTGTGCATGCGTCTCACTTTATACTCGATAATAAATCTTTTCATTAGACTTCATTTATCTAATAAGAATTATTTGGTATAAAGTTTATTACTGACTGACTAGAAAATCAGATCCAGATCAACTAATCATCAGTAATTTTCAAAGCCTCTGCACAACAATTCCACTCTCACCTTCTCGTGGTAGGTCCTGTTGAGCCGATATTATCCGGCAAATTAAGAGAGCTCGGGGGTTTGATTTATAGCTTCTATATCGAGTCATTTTTGAAAACTTGTGTTCGCGTATTCTTTATTTTTGTAGAAAATTCCCAGACGCCGTTGTTGGCATGATGAATACACCAGTTTTTGGAGGAACTGCAATCGGAAGGAAATCAGGATAGCGCCAGCGGTTGAAGCAATTAGGGCTGACATTTTTCAATACTTTGAAAATGGGTATTCGATAGCACATTGTGTATCCTCAGATTTCAAGATGTCGAAGGGTATTGCCAGAGTTATAAGGTAATATTATGATATATGTACATAGGTATTTCACCTATATATTATTTGCTTGGTTCTATACAAGATATCCCGAAAAACAGTTAGAAATTAAATTTCTAACATCTTGACAGGGTGCTAACAAAGTGACGTCAAAAATACGTTTGGAGAGAAAAGTAATTTATTGCATTACTGTTTTTATGCGATAAATCATTTAAGTAGGTATAATAATAATTTTTTTCTGATACAGACAAAAGTTTGGCGCTCCAACACAGGTGATGAAAATGGCAGCAATAGGTTCTTGCCAAATTCAGAACGTAGATGGGAGGGTGATTTTTCAATCTAGTTATCAAAAAGAATTTTTGGCAGAAGCCAAAATATCTTTATATTTGGAGGGCATTGCTGGATATGCGTTGGCATTGTTCAGAGTATGACCTGACCCAACTGGTTATGCCAAGGATAGCTTGTGGATTAGACCACAAAAGCCATCCTGTTATACGATGTATGATATCGTACGTGTTCCGTCAATGTCCTCTAAATATCTCGATATGTTTGCAATGAACAATAATCAATTTCATTCTTCAGTTCCCTATTAATAAACGATTTATACTTAAATATAAACTCAATTGACAATAATGAACGTGTATATCTTTTCTTCCAAGAACGAAATCATTTCTTTTTTTTCAAATAGCCTGCGTTTATAACTCAAGTTTGAGGGTGGATTTGAGTAGCCCTATGGAGCCTCCATGTAACATAAAAATTTCATGTTGAGAATCCTACCAATAGGGGCGGTATACGGCCTCAACTCCTAATTAGTCGCTAAATCGAAATTAATTTTTTTCTCATGAAGCCTGCGTATGTAACCCAAGTTTGAGGGTGGATTTAAGTAGCCCTATGGACCCTCCATCTACCATAAAAATTTCATGTTGAGAATCTCACCAATAAGGGCGGTACGGCTTCAGCTCCTAATTAGTCCCTAAATCGAAATTAATTTTTTTCTCATGAAGCCTGCGTATGTAACCCAAGTTTGAGGGTGGATTTGAGTAGCCTGATGGACCCTCCATCTACCCTGAAAATTTTATGTTGAGAATCTCACCAATAAGGGCAGTACGGCCTCAGCTCCCAATTAGTCCCTAAATAGAAATTCATTTTTTTCTCATGAAGCCTGCGTATGTATTCCAAGTTTTTGGGTGGATTTAAGTAGCCCTATGGACCCTCCATCTACCCTAGAAATTTCATGTCGAGAATCCCACCAATGAGGGCAGTACGGCCTCAGCTCCTAATTAGTCCCTAAATCGAAATTATTTTTTTTCTCATGAAGCCTGCGTATGTAGCCCAAGTTTAAGGGTGGATTTGAGTAGCCATATGGACCCTCCATCTACTCTAAAATTTTAATTTTGAGAATCCCACCAATAAGGGCGGTACGGCCTCAGCTCCTAATTAGTCCCTAAATCGAAATTAATTTTTTTCTCATGAAGCCTGCGTATGTAACCCAAGTTTGAGTGTAGATTTAAGTAGCCCTATGGACCCACCATCTACTCTAAAAATTTCATGTTGAGAATCTCACTAATAAGGGCGGTACGGCCTCAGCTCCTAATTTCTCCCTAAATCGAAATCAATTTTTTTCTCATAAAGCCTGCGTATGTAACCCAAGTTTGAGGGTGGATTTAAGTAGCACTATGGACCCTCCATCTACTCTTGAATTTCAATGTTGAGAATCCCACCAATAATGGGGGTACGGCCTCAGCTCCTAATTAGTCCCTAAATCGAAATTAATTTTTTTCTCATGAAGCCTGCGTATGTAACCCAAGTTTGCGGGTGGATTTAAGTAGCCCTATGGACCCTCCACCTACCCTAAAAATTTCATGTCGAGAATCCCACCAATAAGGGCTTCAGGGCCTCAGCTTCTAGTTAGCCGATTTATCTCACCGATTTCCCTATTCGACTTCCCTCACTCTAATTTATATACCTTTGCTGGCAACAATGAGAACATGTCAGGTAAAAACGTCAAACCAGTGAGTGTCACATTTTGGCATGTATGTTTTATTTTTTTAATGTTAAACAAATTAAATGAATAATCATAATTAATGGTTTGCTTACAAATAAAATAGTATACAAACCTCGGAGGAAAGTTCTCCTTTCTGTCTCGAGATTAATAGTCAATCTCGACGCTATATATATAAATCTCTCGACAGTAATGAAAATACCTACTCGGTATGTTATGTACTATTTTTCTCATAAAGCCTGCGTATGTAACCTAGGTGTGAGGGTGGACTCAAGTAGTCCTATGGACCCTCCATCTACCCTAAAAATTTCATGTTGACAATCCCATCAATAAGGGCGGTACGGCCTTAGCTCCATAACAGTTCCGAAAACGATTTTTCTTTTATCATAGAGCCTGCGCTTGTACCTCAAATTTGAGGGTAAATCTAAGTATCCCTATTGGCATTTTACGTATCACGAAAGTTTCAATTTTAAATTCCGCTTACTGAGAAAGTTGGACGTCGACATCGATTACGTGCACATTCCTATTTTTGATTATTATTTCAACGTAACCTCTAAAATAATTACACTCATAAATAAATTTTGTTTATTGTGTTTTAGTCAACCATCCAAGGACCTTTTTTTTCAGTTATACATGTAAACCCCATACTTTGTGAGTGGCTTGCTTACATCAAGTCCTACAACTTTTCCTCTACGACTTTTCTCGGAAATGGCACGTATGCGCGCAGGCGACTCGCAAACATTTTAGGGGTATCGGACTCCCCCAATTTGCCATTATTTTTGTCGGCCAAGTTAATTTCCGTGATTTAGAAATA
The DNA here is from genome assembly GCA_917834065.1 of Ceutorhynchus assimilis. NCBI lineage: Eukaryota > Metazoa > Arthropoda > Insecta > Coleoptera > Curculionidae > Ceutorhynchus > Ceutorhynchus assimilis. The sequence continues at coordinate 6,492,278 of OU892290.1, forward strand.
AAAATCAAACATTATTCGTGAAATTAGATTTTCATGTATCAAGAAACATAACCACGTCAGATCGACATTTTGGGGGTATCGGACTCCCCCAATTTGCCATTATTTTTGTCGGCCAAGTTGATTTCCGTGATTTAGACATAAAAATCAAACAGTATTCGTAAAATTAGATTTACCTACATGTATCAGGAAACATAGCTACGTCAGATCGACATGTTTGCGAGTCGCCTGCGCGCATACGTGCCATTTCCGAGAAAAGTCGTAGAGGAAAAGTTGTAGGACTTGATGTAAGCAAGCCACTCACAAAGTATGGGGTTTACATGTATAACTGAAAAAAAAGGTCCTTGGATGGTTGACTATTTGTTTTATTGTGATTTTTCTATTATATAGTTTGATTTTTCTTATAATAATCGCAAAAATATTCAATAAAATAATCAGCAGCTAGCCAAGGAGCCAGCTTCACAGAAGCGACTGCGTTCCCGAATCCATATACTAATTTTTGGGAGCTGGCATTTCAGGAGCTAGCGTAACGTACGTTATTTAGAAAAATACTGACTTTTGATGTTTTTGTAGAATTTGCTGGAAACTTGGAGCAGTAATGATGAATCAGATTCTGTTGACGAGTTTCTTAAGTATGGACACATGCACAGACTCGCTGGATGAAAAGACACGAAATAAGAGAGTTCCTATTGAGGATTTTATAGAAAATGTTGTCAGTTACTACAGTGAAACTGAATTTAAAGAATATTTAGCACAGCTTCTGTTGATACTTTTGAACATACAGATACAGAAAATAATAGTAACACCCAAGATAGAAATCCTTTATCTACTAATGTACAAACTTATTATTTTTCCGTTCCTTTCATAAAAAATATTTAAAATAAATATTTAAGAATACACCATCAATAAAAATCGCAAATAAACAAACTAATAAAATAGGAAAATTATTTACAAAAATTAGAAACAAAGAGGAAACTCTGAAATGTTCGAATGTTGTCAGATCATTGTCCAGACAATAACATATCTAGCTCTGATGAATGTGATTCGAATATTGATGTTAAAATTCTTGTTCATAACCTTGAAGATACCCAGCCGAGCCACCAACCTCAAATTTTACAAAATGGAACTCTAGCATCTTCTTTAGAAAAATGGGCTATAGAGCATGATATAAATCATTTGGCTTTATCTGATCTTTTAGATATTTTGAGAAAAAAATAATCCTGAATTACCCAAAGATCCAAGGACTCTTTTAAAAACGCCTAGGTCCTAGAAGACCTGGTACTCAAATTAAAATAGTGGAGCCAGGATTCTATTTTCATTTTGGGTTATCACAGTGCCTAGAGAAGTTGTTAGATATTTGAAAAATAAATGTTCTGGAAATCTGTATTAATGTTGATGGCTTGCCTCTTTCCAAAAGTTCTGGAAACCAAGTTTGGCCAATGATGGTTAATTTTTTTTTAAATAAAAACTTTATTCAGATCTCTGGGATTTATCAGGGCAATGAACAGCCGAAAAGTAGCAATGCTTTTATGGCTGACTTTGTGACGGAAGCTGTAGTATCAGCCCAAAATGGGTTTTTGTATAAAAACACAAATTATGTTGTTAAAATAAGTGCTATGTTCCTGCTAAATCTTTTTTGAAATGTGTAAAGAAATACAGTGGTTATATGTCCTGCACTAAATGCGACATTGAAGGCACTATAGGTAATCGAACATATTTTCCAAATTTAGAGGGTTTTAATTTAAATTTAAAGACAGACTTGAGTTTCCGAACAAAGGAACAAGAAAGCCATCACCTGGACACCACTATTTTAGAAAATTTTCCAGGGTTAGACAGATAAGAGCATTTCCCCTAGATTATATGCACTTAGTGTGTCTGGGTGTCATGAAAAAACTCCTGAAAAACTTGTGGCTTTCTGGAAAACCACCATATTGTATTTCTTCGCAACAATCAAAGAGTATTTCATACTAATACTTAGGATTCAAAAATCAAATGCTAAAAGAAATACTAAGAAAACCTAGATCTTTGTTGAAAGTGAATCGGTGGAAAGCCACAGAGTTCCGTTTATTTTTATTTTATTTGGGCCCAGTTGTTTTAAAACAAAACGTACCAGAAGAAGTTTATGAAAACTTTTTATGTCTTCATGTTGCAATATCATTACTGTCATAATATCAAAATTTAGTTTATGCTCAGCAATTAATAAAAACATTTTATACAAACATTTTCTTCACTTTATGGCAAAGAAAATATTCCCAATAATATCCACAATTTACTTCACCTTGCTGATGATGTTAATGAATTTGGTAGCATGTTTATTAAAAAACTAGCTCGTTAAGGTGACAAACCGCTTCAGCAGATTATTGATAGAATTTCTGAACAATCCAGCATAGATAATTCAAATCCAAAGTTTTCTAATAATTATCCCAAATTTAAAAAAGATCATTCCCGAGGACCTGTTATTGATAATTCTTTAGGTATAAAACAATTTGAAGAAATGTATTTAAACAAAAAAAATTTATCCCTAGATGAAGGTAATAATTGTTGTATACTCCAGAATAAAAGTTGAGTTATAATAAAAAAACTCATAGTACATGATGAATACACTAAAATAATTGGTCGAAGATTCTCAATTTTGGAAAACTTTTATACAGGGTGTTTGGTAGGTCGATGCATTTATTTTGGGAGTTGATAGAGTGAGTCATTTAGAACCTATTTAGTCAAACTTACCTTAGTACCAAGTCTTACGGTTTTCAAAATATGGCCGATTTAATTTTTTCCTAATAAAATCTCACAAATCTTCTATTGGGCGCTTTAATGCGATATTCAGAAATACTATTTCCATTATTTTTGTTTTGTTTCCTAACAGAATTTTTTTTTTGCTTGTCTCAAATGCATTAACAAAAAAATAAATGAACATTTAGACTGCCATTTTGAAGTCACAAAAAGTATCAACTCTATTGCATGTTAAAGTTTTTTTAGAATAAAAATAGGATAAAGTAAAGGCAACCAAGGTTTTCAAATTCATTTAAAATTTGTCACGTGCGTTTTTGAATTGCACATACCACGAAAAAATGACATTTTTTTTATTGCAGCACAAAAATCACTTAAGACTACAGATTGCCAAAATTGGGTGGTCTGAATAAAAACGAAGTATCTGCTACTTCTTCAAGTATTAGTATATTCTTCGTAGTATTTATTCAAAATGGAGTAGATACTACATTTCGAAACTACCGGAAATTAGTAAATTCTTATTTGTGAAGTAGATACTTCGTAGAATATACTTCTACTTGTAGTAGTAGCATGTACTTCATTTTTATTCATACCACCCATTGAGTGAAAAACTGTACTAGCATTTTTTTTTTCTTTTTTTTTGATAAACAAAATGTTCAATTTTTGAATAAACTGAGTAAACAGTCTGTTAATGTATGGCTAATTTTTGTGGAAATTCGTGATATTATTACTGAATATCGCATGAGAGCGCCCAAACGAGGAATTGTTTAGGAAAAAATTAAATCGGTCCTATTTTGAAAACCGTAAGACTTGGTACTGAGGTAAGTTTGACTAAATCAGTTCTAAATGACTTACTAAATCACCTCCTGAAATATATGCATCGACATACCAAACACCCTGTATACATCACCATGTGAATCATCTAAATATATTTTTGGTTAGTGGTTTAAATACTGATCTGATCTGGCTACAATCTTGGGATGTGAGTGAAATTGCCTACAAAATTAATTTTTAAAAATAAATTTGTTGTCTTTCCCTTACTTCATACTGTTGAATTCGAGGTTAAATCAGCTTAAACATTTTTACAGCACATATTTAGGTATAATGGGTGATTCAAATTTCAGTTCAAAAATTTCACCAGCTAGTTCTACTCATAAAAATAAAAGAATAAGGTTCTATGATGAACCTTATTCTAAAAATGTGTGCACCGAAACCTAAAATCGCCCGTATAGGTCTTTTCTCACGGAAATCACAAAACAGTCAGAGCCAATTCCGTTGGCGATGTGCACAAAAACGCTCTGACTGGTTTGTGATTTCTGTGAGAACAGACCTTATATCTTTATACCTACCTAAATAAAATAAAATTGATTTAAAATTGTGTATGAAAAATATATAATTAATGTTGATTTAGTTCCAAATTGGGTGTTTGGATCATAAGAAAAATATGTCTTCGCCCAATAAAACCTGGACGGTTGTTTGTTTCACTGCCGATGAAACCGTCGAAGCAGTCCCCACAAGGTGGATCAATGGGGATGAATGTTTATGGCCCGTGGTCACACGGGAAAAATTAAACATCTGTATCAGAAAATGTCAGTTTAATTATTGTTGGCCCTCACATGAAGTGAGAACATTCAGGAATGCTACTTATGGTGAGTTTGTATTTGTAAAAATCAAGTATTGAGTTATGTATTATAATAGTTTTTTACTTGTTTTTTTTTAATAAGAATTTAAATAGAATTTGCTTTTTTTTAAACATATTTCATAATGACTCTTTGTTTCAAATGCAATGAGGAGTTTAACTCCTTAAAACTACTTATTCTGCATTTTAGGGTAATTCATAAACTTGCAGATAACTCTGAATTCAGATGTTCAGAAAAAAATTGTAGCCGATCATACTTGTCACCTAATTCCTTTAAAAAACATTTCAAGATACACGATGACAAATCTGATTTCAAATCAGATTTATCAAAAACAAGAAAGATTGATCTACCAAATTATTCACCTGATCAAAGTGTTGCCTCTATCATTGATAGAGACAAACCAGCATTGGGTCAGTCTTTTGTTGAAGGTTTGGCTGCAACGATAGATTTTATTGAGCTAATAAAACACCAAGTAACAGTTTTAATTACCAAACTGTATGGTAAAATGACTTTATCCAGAAATTTAGTACAAGACATAACTAATGATTTTGAAAATTTTCTTTGTTTTGCCCTTAGAGGAAATAAAAAATAAAATTAATATATCAGGTTTTAGCAATGCAAAAGAAAAGGCAGTTGTTATTGAAATGTGTAATTCATTGCAAAATATTTTTTTCAGAAGTAAGTACTGAATACCTCAGTTTTAAATTTCTTGAAAAATCTCAAAAATTCTTATTGCCTGAGGAGGTTACAATAGGGCATTATACCAATATTAACTCGTCAAATACTTTAAAAACAAAAGACGTACAATTTCAATTCATACATCTAAGACACACATTAAAATATTTTTTTCAAATGGATAATGTTTTGGATGTATGCCTAAAATACGAACAAAAGCTTTGGCTTGAACAGAACTATTTCTCTAATATTATTCAAGGATCTCTGTGGAAATAAAAAAAAAATTAATATCAGTGATTTAGTGTTTCCTTTATAAATATATTATGATGAATTTGAGGTTGGAAATCCTTTAGGTTCTCACTCGGGAATTAATAAATTAGGAGCTGTTTATTCATCAATGCCCTTAATTTCACCTGATTATCAGTCAAAATTAAGTTCTATTTTTTTGTGCATGTTATTTCATTCGATGGATATCAAAGCTATTGGAAACACTATTTTGTTCTCGCGTTTAGTGGATGAACTCAACTATTTACCAACTGGAGGAAAAACTATTCAAATTGGCAGGAAAAAATGTGTTAAATACAAACTTCGTTTTTATACTTCTCATTTAGTCTTAGGAAAATATTGTTAACTTGGCAACGTCAGCAAACCAATGCATAACTTTTAAGCTGGCCCTTTACTCTAAGAGAGAGGAGAGAGAGTTGCGAGACGTTGCCGCAGTACCACACCACATATCAAAATGTATCTATCGCTCTGAAATAATACTAAGTTTTTGTACGAAATGTTGAAGTTTGAATTCATAAAAGTGTAACATCAAACAGCTAAAGCTTAGGTCTTAAAACCAAACAAAATGGAAACTGAAGTTTCAGCTTCTTTTACTTCAGGGGGATAATCTTGGGTTACATATTATGTTATTAGGATCAGTCAATCCTTTAACTGTAACTTTTTCTGTAGATTTTGTAGAACCCGCCGAGATATAAGTTTGAAATTAACCGACATTGATAAAGTTGAATTAAGTACAAAGGAAAACTATGAAGCTGATTTATTCTTGATTAATGTTAGCCTAATTGGCATCAAAGAATTTTGTATTTTTAACAATTAAAAAACTTTCATATAATGGGTAATTTATATTGCGATATAATGCATGACCTACTGGAAGGAGTTTGTAAATATACATTTGGACTTGTTTTAAATGAACTAGTTATTATTAAAAAAAAAATATTAGTTTTGATATATTCAATTTAAAATTCAATTCCGGGGAAGAGTTTGAAAACCGACCACCAACAATTTCTCTAGATAATATAAAAAATAAGCAAATTAGATTATCTGCATCTGAAATGTTGTGTCTTTGTAGATATTTTGGCATAATTTTAGGACCAGTTGTTCCGAAAAATATTATTTATTGGAAACTATATCAATTTCTTCGTGAAATAGTTTCTATTAGTACAACTTTTCATTTTGACAAAGAGATTGTGGACTATTTAGAAAAAAAAAATTATTGAGCATCATAAGCTTTTCCATATTAAATGTTAATCCTCGATTTACCCCAAAATTTCACTTTCTTTTACACCTCGCCTCTATAATATTACAAACCGGCCCACCAGTACATTTGTGGACCTTGAGGTTTGAATCGAAACATAAAGAGCTAAAATCTAACGATAACGTAGTCAGCTCTCGAAGCAATATTTGCAAAACTTTAGCTATAAAATATCAATTAAAAACGTGTCAAATGTATATTTCCAATAAAGGTCTTGAAAGCGAAATATCAAAAGGAAAATCTAAGATCTTTCCAGAAGTATCTGCAAGTAGTATTGGGGAAAAAGCTAAAATTATGTTAATTGAAAATCACTTTTTAAATAACATTTTTCGAATGTCATCAATTACATATTATGGTGTTAAATATCAAAAAGGAAATGTGATATTGGTATCTATCTGTGGAAGGTAACTATATTCCTGTATTTGGAATAGTCGAAGAAATATTTATTGATGATACACAGAACATTGCCTTAATTTTCAAAAAAATTAAAACTATTAGTTTGATCATCATTTAATGTCTAATAAAGTTTCAGCATTGTCAGACATCGGTTTGATTTTCTCGAATTGTTTACCTTATAGATATACCTTACTATACAGGGTGTCCCAAAAAGATACCGACAAACTTTAAGGGGTAGTAGGGGACATAAAAACAAGCATTTTTGTTTATATAAACATATGTCCGCAAATGAGCCATTTGGGCTGTAGAGCAAAAAAACTGTTTGGTATCTAGTTTTATTTTTCGCAATAATTAAATCGCTGTTTACTTATTAATTTTGATTTAGTAGCAAATAAATTATGGTTCACAATAATTGTTCAACTCGCGAACTCTTTGGAATATTCCGGGAATAGCTTCGACATGGGTACAACTCGCCAGTATCCTTGCTATCAGATCTTCCTCATTACGAACAGGTGTTTCATAGACTAAACTTTTCAGTCAATGACCCGACCGACGGTGTAATCTTTGCATTGAAGTAAATGGTCTATATTTTGAACAATTATTGTAAACCATAATTTATTTGATAATAAAGCAAAATTAATAAGTAAACAGTGATTTAATTATTGCGAAGAATAAAAGTATCAAACAGTTTTTTGGCTCTACAGCCCAAATGGCTCATTTGCGGACATATGTTTATGTAAACAAAAATGCTTGTTTTGATGTCCCCTACTACCCCTTAAAGTTTGTCGGTATCTTTTTGGGACACCCTGTATATATACAATTATATGTGATACCGAAAAATATGTTACTCTAAGGTATTCTTTTCTCTTAAAAAATGATAAAATATATAAATGTTAAGTAAAAGAAGTCTGCTTACTGAATTTGTACAATGTTATTCATCAAAAATGCTTCACCTATACTTATTTTTGTGTAATGTTATTGATTTTCAATTATTAAAATAAATAATAACGTATTTTGAAATATATAAAAAATTGTTTTATTTATTATGCCTACCGCCTACCTAAAAAATTATAAAAAAAAATATAATAAAATTTATTATAAAGGTATAGTAAAATTTATTATAAAAGTATAGTAAAAGTTATTATAAAACTATTATATTATTTATTATAAAGGATACTACTCTTTATTAGCTCCATATAATAAAGTATATTAAATAATATTATAGAACTAATTAGAAAGAGACTTTACCTTTTAATATTAAGTTTTATTGAACTTATAAAACTTTATTCTTCAAGTATATTACATTAAATAATAGATTTTATAGAAAATTTAGTTTGAAACATATTAAAAATTTATAATATTGGTATTAATGAAGGGTACTTATTTTCACTAGAAAATATTGTAAATTGATTATTTTGGCGTGAATTTAACGGTTCGAGATTACGGTACGGTAACGGTTGTGGTAACGGTAACGGTTAATCGGCAAAAGAAAGCTCCAGGAATCATGATAGGTCCAGCTCCTACAACCGTCAGCTTGCAGGATCATGCTTTTGCGCGAATTCTTAATTCGAGCAGAATGAAGGTAAAAGAGAAAGGAGAGATGTGAAGAATAAAGAGCACTACCCTGGTCGTACTACAGCCCATAGCCCTCTTTACTCTGTCACGGAACGAACGGAGCTGCCCTGTATGTGTTCTAGCCCGCAGTTTCGGTCACTCCGTGCACAGAAGACAGAAAGATGAAATGTGTAGAATTAAGCGTGCTACCCTGTACCCTGTGCCCGTAGCGTGCGTTATTCTGTCACGGAAAGAACATAGCTGCCCTGTGTGTGCTCCAGCCCGCATTTCCGGTCACTCAGCGCACAGAAGAGAGAAAGAAAAAATGTGTATAATAAAGAGCGTTATCCTGATGCCAGCCCGTAGCGTCCGTTATTCTATCACGGAAGGAACAGAGCTACCCTGTGTGTGTTCCAGCCCGCAGCCCTGGCCACCCCGTGCACAAAAGAGAGAAGAAAAAATGTGTAGAGGGTTTGGGGCTGGTGCCTGTACTGCTCTAGGTGGCTCCAGCCGTGGGGCCGTCCGGAGCTGCCGTCGATGCAGACCTTGTTGGAAGGAGTCAGTACAGCTCCAGGTGGCAAGGGGAACTCCATATTTCGTCGGGGTGGTCTAGGGTGACCCTTCGCAGACCACCACGCCCACAAATTTGGGTGGAGACGCGAACAATACGTTGTCCCCGGAACTTCGCCCTGCGGTCGTGAAATGTTATCCTGGCGGCTAGTAGAGGGTATCACGGACAGGCGGCTAGTGATAATGGCCAGTGCGGAGGTAGTTGGGTAGTGTGGGGCCGGAATCACTTGTTCGGACAGGATCCGTATCTTGCGTGGTGGGGAACGGCGGTGTTCGGTACGGTCCAGAACGGTTACTGTGAGACGGCGGTGTTCGGTACGGTCCGGAACGATTACTGGCGATGGAATGCTCGGACCAGGCCTTGGGGATGCGTCAGCGGCTACGGTAGAGACGTGTGCTCGTGGTGGGGAACCGGAGAAGCGGGAGCGCAGTGCGCGGGCTGCCCGTCTGACCATATTCAAGCGGTTTTGCGCTTTCCGCGCTCTGCGGGCACCATCTGTCGGGCGATGAAAACTTGTGCAGGGTCTGGCCGTGAATGTCTAGGCGGATCCATGACGTTTACGATCTAAAACGGAAGAGAGGAAAAACTGTTATACGTAGGCCAGTTTAAGGTCTTCAATATGAATATATCCGAGCTTTCTACCGGAACCGTCTCGTAAATCGTAAACCACGGGTGACACGAGTTTTGTTACGGTATAAGGTCCGGAGTATTCCGGAGCTAGTTTCGCGGCAAGTCCCTTAGCTGCGGAGGAGAGCGAATTCTCCTTTCTCATTACTTGATCTCCTACATGACATTTCCAATCTCGGCAGCGCAGGTTGTAGTTATGGCTTTGAGCCGTGAAGTCTCTACCAAGATTGACACATACGAGTTCAAAAACTTCCTGCAGTTGTTTCAGACGTCCAGACCGAGCGGTGATGTCAGCAGGTTCGGTCCCTTCCGGTTGAGTATCTTCCGGTACCGGATCACGTTATAACGCTTTGGGCAGATCTAGTTCCTGGCTAAAATTCAGGAAAGCTGATGAAAATCCGGTTGAACCTATCGGGAACTATAGGTATAGGGTATATCACATGAAATCTGCTTAGACTTTTATGTAGCATCCAAATATGCAATCACATACAGGGTGTTCCATTTAAAATAACAAATTTCTGTCGCATACCCTATAAACGGAGCACCCTGTATATTCAAGAAACTAATGCACATTAGAGTATCAAACAATTTTGTAATTTAATTTTTTTCTCACATCACCCTGTAAGGTAAGGAGATATCGTCCGATATCGCACTAAGTGGACACCCTGTATATCGATATTTTTTTCGAAATCCTAAAAGATCCCTAAAAGAACCCAAATTTACTATTAGTTATTTGATATCACACCATTTTACCAAGTTAATTATTCCTTTAAAAAAGTTGAACAGAAAGAGTGATGTGGAAGTACTGGTACAATTTTTAGCGGTTATTTTAAAAGGCAAACTTTTTCCATGATTTCACTACTTTTTTGAAACTTTCACTTTCAAAAAAAAGTGGTCATGCTTATTTTGTGAAAATGCAATAATAAATTTCATGATTATTATTGTCATCTGTCCCATACATATAGTATTTGAAGTAAATTTGGTGGCGATTATAATACGTCAGATTCAGTCCTGCCCATCAGTCAACCGTCTACTTCACAGAATAATCAACAACAAGCAACATCAACTAATGATTCTCTTGTCACTGCTGACATTGAAGTAAATTTTGGAGGCGATCATAATACATCAGATTCAGTCCTGCATAGGCAATTGACTGATAGCAGTCAATTGTCTACTTCGCAGAATAATCAACAACAAATAACATCAACTAACTCTTGTCTCTAAATCATTAGGTTCACAATCGACTACTTCAAGTGAGGAAAATAAATTTCACTTTTCCCCCTTGCCACATAAAGCCACTCAGAAGGAATAGGTACGTAAAAAATATGTTGGTTCGACTCGGCAGGTATGAGAACATGTTTCTGAACAAAAAAAAACAAAAACAGGAAGTTCAAAAGAATTTTAAAATACACTAAGAAGGAGCTTTGGAAAGTACAAAAGAATGCCCAGTCCTCGGCCCAATCAAATTTAAACTCACCTAAAATATTGCACCTATTCAATAAAGACTAAATCACAGCATTGAAAAAAAAGCAAGCCAAAAAATCAACAAAACTAATGAAATGGTCAAATGAAACCATAACAAAGTCTTAAAAAAAAAATTCAGTTGTAGAAATAATGGCTACAAAGAATTATTGGACCAACGCTTTCCACTACCGTCTATTAGAACACTAAAAAGAAAACTACAGAACCTAAAGTTTGACTGCGGAATTCTTCATGAGGTCTTTGAGGTTTTAAAAATAAAATTTTCCTCTTTGGAACATGAAAGAGACTGTATGATAGTGTTGGATGAAATGGCCATCTCTTCAGGAAAGATATATGACACCTCTTTAAATAAGTATTTTGGGAAAATAACCCTTCTACAACATACTGGGCATAGCATCCCATGTGACCTATTAAGTGTAAAATCTCTCATCCTTTGCATTCTAATGAAAACCTATACAGGGTGGGCCACGAAAAACTTTCCACCCAGAGTTTCTCAGGTGTTAGGTGTTTAATCAAAAATCGCTCAGACACGTCAATTTTTGTTTTTTGGGCGACACATTTTATTGGTATTTTCACCCCCTATCTGTGAACCCCTAAGTGGAGGTAACAGGTATCCAAAAGTTCAAATCGGAAGAGGGGTCGAGTGATAAGTCATTTGGTAGCTATTTTCATTAAGATTATAATAATAATAATAATAATAATAATAATAATAATAATAATAATAATAATAATAATAATAATAATAATAATAATAATAATAATAATAATAATAATAATAATAATAATAATAATAATAATAATAATAATAATAATAATAATAATAATAATTGACGAGACACAAAAGCTGAGAAAATATTTCAAAAATAAGAACTTACCTTTTTACCAATGTCTGGTCGCAGTGGATGACGGATACTTCGCTCTGAATCTGGCTGGCAGGGAACCTGAAAGAAAAAATGAATATATTAACAAAATGAAAGAGACATGGCAACGAAAAGTGCTGCACGGTAGATATTTCAATTCACTACACCAGGAGGATGCGGATTTTAGAACTTCGAATACTTACCCTACGCAGGGGTATCTATTTGCAGAAACGGAAGGTGCTCTTCACGCAATACAAGATCAAGTACCCGATGCCATCAGAAACATATCATCAAAATGGATATCCAGAATACCCGGTGTAGACTCTGTAATAAAGAGCAGGAGACAATTCAACACTTAATATCAGCCTGCAACCAATTAGCCCCTACAGCTTACCTAAGCAGGCATAACAACATGGGAAAAGAACTCCATCTAGCTGTCCTTCAAATGTGGAACCTAAAAACAGGAAAAATACCTGGTTATAAACATCAACCTTTAAATATAGTAGAAAATGAGTGTTATAAAGTCTACTGGGATACCTGGATAATAACAGACCGAGAAGTCCAACACAACAAACCGGATATGATCTTGCTAGACAAAAACAACAAATCTGCAATGATTATTGACTTCTCCGTACCGCTAGACGAAAACCTAGGAAAATCATATAAGGATGAAGTAAATCGGTACCGTCCACTAGCGGATGAAATAAAAGAATTATGGGAACTAAGAAAGGTGGAAATTAAGCCAATCATAATCTCCGCCAATGGCTTAGTGCACGCAAAATTAGTTAAACATCTAGAAGAGCTAAACTTACCGCGACAAACGTACAACCTAATGCAGAAAGCAGTAGTTCTCGGAACAACAGCAATTGTCCGTAGGACACTTACCCCTTAGTTGCAACGGTTTATGCCTTCGGTATAAACTGAGCCGCACCACTGAAAAATGTGTGAAAAAAAAAAAAATATAATAATAATAATAATAATAATAATAATAATAATAATAATAATAATAATAATAATAATAATCGCCTTTATATTACGGAAAAAAGAAAAATACATTTTACAAGAACGTTAAGAAAGATGATGAATCAAGCATGCTAACGAATGGCGCAGTCTAGCTTATAGCTACTCCACTGAACCATGCGAAAGCAAGAAGTACAATTTATAATTTTAGGCAAAGTAACTAACAAATTTTGTCCTTGTAAACTATTATTAAGAAGCCTGTCACTTTTTTTCTACATCATACTCACACAAGTTATATTACATAATATGAGAAAATAAAACAAATAACTATTTAGAAGTATTAAGTAGGTACCTTCTATATCTTACTTTAAATGCCTGGACCTTTAAATGAGTCAAACCCGGAGGTAAGGAATTAAAAATTTTCACTGCATTATAAGTAAATGACCTCTGAAACAGGGCAGTCTGATGGTGCGGCATAGTCAATCGCTCACAATGACGTATGTCAATGGAGTGCACATTTGCACGAGGGACCAAACGCTCACGAATTGAGCAAGGTGCTTCAGGATTGTTCAAAATCTTTATCACGAATGTACAAAAGTGCAGAAGCCTACGAGAATCCATCCGAAGCCAGTTCAATTCAGCAAACGTATGAGATATATGATCAAATTTTCTGAGCGCAAAGATGAAACGCGCACAGGCGCTCTGCACCCCCCGTATACGAGATTTACTCTCAAAATCCAGGCAAGGACCATATACCATATCACAGTAATCAAAGTTGGAAAGTATAAGAGATTCACAAAGCGATTTTCTAAGTGTAAGATTTAATATATGTCTGTTATTGTATAAAATTTTCAAAGTTGTATATGTCCTTTGAAATATCTTTTTCAAATGTTCCTTAATAATAACAAATAATAATAATAATAATAATAACAAAGTGCGAAATGCTCATCCCACCAAGCCTACAACCACTTCCTCGTAAAATGTGGCACTATAAATCGGCAAAATGGAATGACCTAAAACAGTATTACCTGGATTTTCCATGGCAAGAGGTTTGCTTTAAAACAGCTGATCCCACTATTTGCTGTAATGAAATAACACAAGTAATCTTATCTGGAATGGACGCATATATCCCACATACAACTAAACGTGGAGCTAATGCAAAACCTTGGTTCAACAGCCAGTGTCAAACGGCTGTACAGAAAAAACACAGAGCATATAACCTTTGGAAACGACAACAAACCGCCCAAAACCACACAGAATTTATAGAAGCCAGAAATAGTTGCAAAATTACTATTGACTCCGCTAAAGAAACATACAATCAAAGAATAAAAAACAGGTTGCTGAATTGTCCAAGTAGTTCTAGGTCTTTTTGGTCTCTTGCAAAAGCTGTTGGATCTAACTTCACCAAGTCATCCATACCACCACTTACAGATAAAAATAATCACTTAGCCACAACATCAGAGGAAAAAGCCAATATGCTGGCCCAAATGTTTTCCTCCAACTCCAACCTAACAGTGCCAAACGGAAAAACTCCACCGTTCATTGAAAGGGTTTCCCATAGTATGCCAGAGGTACCCTTTTGTCACAGAGAAATACGAAAATCCCTTAAAAAGCTAGATACAAACAAAGCAATGGGTCCGGATGGCATTCCCGCAATAGTACTCAAAAATTGCGCCAACGAACTCACCCCAACTTTCGCAAAATTATTCAATTTGTCTTACAGGCAAGGAGTATATCCATCATCATGGAAGTCTGCCGCAGTACAACCCATTCCAAAGAAAGGAAAAAAGACAGATCCGTTAAACTATAGACCAATTGCTCTACTTCCGGTGATATCAAAAGTAATGGAAAGAGTTGTGAACAATCACCTAACCAAGTACTTGGAAAAGTACAAAATTATCAACGATAAGCAATACGGATTTCGAAAATATAGGTCAACTGGCGATTTACTTACATACGTCACTCACTTATGGCAAAAAGCGATTGAGTTGCGGGGTGAAACAAGAACAATTGCCTTAGATATATCTAAAGCATTCGACAAAGTTTGGCATGAAAATCTGCTCAACAAGCTCAAAGCAATGGGATTATCGCCGAAACTTTGCACTTGGTTTGAAAGTTACCTAAAGGACAGATCCATTTATGTTGCACTGGATGGCCAGAACTCCAACTCTTCACAAATAAATGCTGGTGTGCCACAGGGAGCAATCCTTTCGCCAACTCTTTTCCTGATTTACATAAATGACCTCATAGATAAAACAGTAAATCCACTTTATTGCTTTGCAGACGATGGCAATGTAGTCTCCTCACTCATACCACCCACAGGTCTTTCCGCACGTGAATTCCATCATCTTAGACTAACTCAAATATCGCAGATAAATAACGACCTGGAGATAATAGAGGACTGGGGTAACAAAAACCTTGTACAGTTCAACGCGCAGAAAACCCAAGCAGCTCTGTTTTCAAAAAAGACCAGCACCGGTGAGCCAAACATCATGCTATCTGGAAGTGCTGTCACATTACAGAGTCAATTGAACATCTTGGGGGTTACTGCAGAGACCAACATGTCTTGGCACAGTCACGTGGCAGATATTGCTAAAAGGGCCTCCCAAAAGCTGGGGGTGCTATTTCGTACAAGACATCTGTACACACCAAGCCAATTGCTGACACTCTACAAAGCCCAGATTCGACCAACTATGGAGTACTGCTCACATATATGGAGTGCAGCACCCAAACATACCTTAATGCTTTTGAATACCGTGCAAAAACGAGCTATCAAGCTGATCAATGACCCCGCACTTACTCGTAACTTGGATGGTCTCGAACATCGCAGATCTGTGGGCGATTTATCTCTCTTCTACAGGTACTATCACGGAAAATGCTCTGAAGAGTTGGCACGTATGATTCCACCGAGAGTAGCACCTACCAGGCGAACCCGTCAAACAGACGGTAACCATGAATTTACTGTCAAACTAGAGGCACCAAGAACTTCATTATATCAGAATTCATATCTCTGGAGAACAGCATCGCTGTGGAATAAACTCCCTGCGACGATTTTCCCTGCAGGTTACAACCTGAACCGTTTCAAGACCAACATACACCGACATTTCCGCGCACTTGCCGCTTCTCGAGCGTGATTGGACATTTCCTTGCGAGTGCGCATATCCGTAAAAAAAAAAAAAAAAAAAAAAAAACCGTAATTCACTATCCAAAATAAACCCCAAATTTCTAGCAGAATTAACAACTGGTAATCTAACATCGTTTAGTTTGATATTTGTGGTGTTTTCTACTTTTGAAAACCACCTTTTGCAAACTTGGATGGTTAAATTAAACACTGATAATTGTAGATTTATTTTATTTTAATGTTTACTGGTTGAAGGTATAAGATAGAGAGGGAGTACCGTCCAACATGGCTGGTACTTATACCCAAAAATGTACACCTATGAAGAAGGGAGCAATGGTACATATTTCCTATAAACCTACCATAATAATTCACACTACCAAGAAAAGATTGGAGTTCTTTGACATTATTTGGCTTAGTCGCCTTATCTATAGCTACAACTTTTTCTTTTGATGGACACAACCCCTCCTGGTCAATAACAAACCCCAAATATTCAAATTTTTTTTTGAAAAAATTGCATTTGCTAAGATTAACTTTTAAACCTGAATCTTTTAAAACAGTTAAAACCCTTTTTAAATTTTCTAAATGTGTTTTATTGTCACAACCTGTGACTAAAATATCGTCTTGAAAGACTGCAACTCCCGGCATGGAGCTCAATAACGCATCCATGATTTTTTGAAACTTGGCCGGTGCGCAAGCAACCCCAAAAGTTAAACGATTATATCTAAAAAGGCCCATGTGAGTGGAAATAGTTAAAAGCTCCTTACTCTTATCATCTACCTCTATTTGCTGAAAGGCTTGAGATAAATCAAGTTTTGAGAACTCCTTACCACCCTGAAGTTTACAAAAAAGCTCTTCTATCCTAGGTAGGGGATGTTGGTCCACTTCTATCACAGGGTTTACTGTAATCTTGAAATCTCCGCACAGTCTAAGGTCGCCATTCTTCTTGAAGACTGGCACTACAGGGGTTGCCCAAGGACTGAACTCCACCGGGGAAATAATACCTAAAAACAACAAACGTTCAATCTCTGCTTCTACTTTGGATTTAATAGCAAATGGTATGGGTCGAGCTTTAAAAAATTAGGGGAGACGTCTGCATTTTTCAAATAAATTTTTTCAACCCTTTTTTTAAATAAACCAAGGCCTGGCGAAAAAACTTCAGGAAACTCCCGAATTAAGTTTTCGGAAGTACATGTATTATAAAAATTGAAGCTAATGTTATACTGATTTAAAAAGTCGCGCCCAACAATAGGCGGCCCTCCATTTTTCATAACAAAAAAATTAAGTTTGTTTACTTTATTTTTATAGTTTACTTTTAAGTGCAAGACGCCCATGGGTCTAACTTCTTGGCCGTTATAAAAAACAAATGTTTTGTTAGTATTTTGCAAAGGCAGAAATTTAAAATTATTCAAATAAAATTGATGGGAAAAACACGATACCCCACTACCAGAATCTATCTGAAATTTTATGGGTACATTTTCTACTAAAGTTTCTATTGAAAACTGTTCTAAATTAAAAATATTTGACTCCGATAAATTAAATAGACTAATATCATCATCATCGCCAAAATTTGCATTAAATTCGGAGCTTTCAGAATTATTTAAATTATTTTGCTCTCCTGTTCCTAAAAAATTGTTTTTATATCTATTATTAAATTGACTTGAATTTATGGAATTTTGTTTTTGTTGCAATATGACCTGGTTTTTTACAATACATGCAAATAGCATTCTTATAAAAACACTTATCTTTTGTGTGATTTTGCTTCCCACACACATCGCATGCTGTGACGTCGCGGCGCTGCTGTTGGCGTCCCTGTCCCTGCTGACTGTTGCCTCTAAAACCAAAGCCGCGCGCATTGCTCGTGCTCGCCCCTCTCTGGAAATGCAGCGGTTCTTGCTTGACCATTACCTCCTGCGCGTCCTTGGCTGCCATTTTGGATGCTGCTAGCTGAACCATTTTTTCGAGGCTTGTACCGACTTTTTCCTCCATGAGGCGTTCCATAACCGGTCCTTTTTCAAAGCCGAAAACAAACTTGTCGCGAAGGCAGACTTTTAGCTCACTTCCAAATTCACAACCAACCGCTAGTCCTCGAAGTCTCGCTGCCCATTGATTTGCCGTTTCCTGGTATTCTTTTTTAGCAGCGTAAAATTTGAAGCGTGCAGCGAATGCGCTCTGCTGCGACTTAAAATGCTCATCGAATACCTGTACTAGCTGTGCATAAGATTTTTCTTCAGGTTTAATGGGACTCACCAAATCAAAAATCAGCTTATATGCCTCTTCATCCAGCACGTTTAGTAGCACTGCCCGCATTTTCTCCTTATGTGTTTCTTCCAAAATTCCATTGGCTTGGAAATAATTTTCCAAACGTGCTCTAAAAATTGTCCAATCGGAACTTTTGAGGGAAAATTCACGTAGATGCCCAATTTCTGCCATTATTTCTTGCAACGTTTCGCGTACTTGCACTGTACTTCAACACTAAATACCGACTACGCCAATTTTGTGGTGTTTTCTACTTTTGAAAACCACCTTTTGCAAACTTGGATGGT
This sequence comes from Ceutorhynchus assimilis, assembly GCA_917834065.1. Taxonomy (NCBI): domain Eukaryota; kingdom Metazoa; phylum Arthropoda; class Insecta; order Coleoptera; family Curculionidae; genus Ceutorhynchus; species Ceutorhynchus assimilis. The sequence goes on from OU892290.1 coordinate 6,510,971, forward strand.
TAAATTAAACACTGATAATTGTAGATTTATTTTATTTTAATGTTTACTGGTTGAAGGTATAAGATAGAGAGGGAGTACCGTCCAACATGGCTGGTACTTATACCCAAAAATGTACACCTATGAAGAAGGGAGCAATAGTACAATGCGCATAAAGCAAACCGCCAGAACCTACAACTTATAATTTAAATACATTTTTAATATATTACAATATTAATATTATCTTTTAGGAAATCGACCTTATTTTTATTACCAAACAACATTAGATAAGATTTGGATGGGTTTAACAATAAGTTATGTTCATTTGAGAGTTCAGTTAAAGTTTTCCGGTTAATAAGTGTTTCAGAGTCTAAATACCCCTCAAAATCAAAACAGCAATAGACTTGTTTGTCATCCGCATAAGCCTGGACCTTGCAGTAATTTAGCGACCTTAAAATATCAGACGTATAGATAAGAAAAAGTAACGGCCCCAATACTGAACCCTGCGGAACAGCGGACATTATATTGAGGTCACCAGAGTACCTATTCTCAGAAAAGATTGACTCATGGCGATCCGCAAGATATGAGGTCATCAGCTGAGAAGATTCCTGTTGGAAACCATAGAACTTTAATTTGGAGACCAAAAGCTCATGGTTGATGGTAACAAACGCCTTCGAAAAGTCTAATAAAATCAGTACAAAAAAAAACTAATGCTAATTTGAACCAATAAAAATAAAAATAAGGGCAAATGATAAGTTTCAAATAAAGTATAATCCTCTAAAAACCGAATAAAAAATAAATAAAACGTACCCATAATTATATTTACATTTACTAGAAAAGGAAATTAATTTGCCACAATAGAGTTATATTTTAGAAGAAAGGTATTAGAGAGATAACAAAAAAAACAAGCAAGATTGCTTATTGTTTAAGTCGTTGGATATCCTCATCGCTATGAACCCGGCGAACAACACCCTCACTTTTCACATATACATTGCCATGAAGGCACCACGCACTTTTAGACGGAAACTTCGTGACCGCCGAATTTAATAATTTTAGCCGTCCGTGCGTGAGGTCCTCCTTAATTGATATTTTGGTATTTTTCAATAACTTGCGACCTTTCAACACTTCAGACCGAATATTTACATTGGTAAACTCAACGAGAATGGTACGCGGCCGGTCAGGTGTTTGATTTTTTGCTGCTAAACGATGATATTTATTAAGATGAGAAATATTTACCGACTTGATTTGCATTTTATGGGTAAACAAATTTAATACAGCCTGCGGAAGGTCATCATTATCAGTTTCTTCGAGACCAAAAATTCGGATGTTTCGTCCCCTTGAATACTGTTCACTTTTATCCAGTGTGTTCTTGAGCTTGTGGTTGTCTTCTCTAATAGCCATCAGCTCCGTTTTCATTTTACTGATGTCATTTTCCATACTCTCGAGCTTATCCCGAAATTTATCCTCAATTTTCCGAGATATAGAGTCAATCAATCGGTCTTTCAATTGATCACTGAAAATTTTATGCACCTCATCACCGATAACTTTCCTAATCTCCTCAAGGTCAGTACGAGTAAACACCATTTTTGACACTTTTTTCTTCACGCAAAGCTAATTAATTAGTAGTAAGAAATATGCAAATACTTATGTTAAACACTCACTGCACAGATTGAACCACTTATCTTGCCTTTTTTCGGCCCTCAAACGTGTTAAATTAGTAAATTTGTACCAGCCACACTACATACGACTTGCTCACTCAAGCGCCATCTTTTATATATCCCCGAAGTTTTAAGTTGCTACTATTAACCCTGCCGAAATGGCGGCATGTCAAAGTTAGGATATAGCTATTTACCTAACAAGTGCCGAACAACGCGTAGCGGAGTTCGGTGATGCAGCCGAGTGCGGAAAAATATTTTCCGCAAGTGTTAGGTACAATATTTTTCCTACAGGCGAAAAAATGTAAAATTTTTCTTTCTTTTTGACATATCAGTGCGGTAAAAAATTTTCCGCACTGACAGCCGTGCGGAAAAACTTTTTCCGCACTGATATGTCAAAAAAAAAAGTTTTACCGCACCGTGCGGGAAAACTCATTTTCCGCACGCATATCAGTGCGGAAAATCGATTTTTCCGCACGGCTGTAGGAAATAGTTATTTTCCTAACAAGTGCGCAAAGTGTTACTTTTCCGCACGCAAACACAGTTATACGAACGACGCGAAGCGGAGTTCGGATAAGTGTTACGTGCGGAAAAGACACTTTGCGCACGTGTTAGGAACTAAATTTTTCCTACGAGCTTCATATCAGGTAGGTAACAACCAAAATTTAGAAAAAAAAAACAATAATTTGTTCAATTATTTTTAATTAACTTGAAGCGAACCTATGCAGTTATCAAAAAATTACATAAGAAGAAAAAAAAAATAACAGAAAATCATCGTCAGAGCCCTTTATCTTAAAACGTTCAAATTTGATGAGAAAGTTTGTAAATTCTTGCATATCAATAGAGAACAAATCTGACAATGCGTCAAAGTTAATTAAATTTGGTGTTTGTATAGATGTTGGCTGATATAGAAACAGAGGAAAAATTTGTCATCATGTGTCAACGTCGACAGGTGCACTTATTGTTGCTTGACAATTATTTTTACTTTTCGGCACTCAGTGCGGATAAGGCCTGTATCCGCACTGAGTGCGGAAAAGTGCAACTTTGAGAACCGAAATGCGTGCGGAAAAGTACTACTTTGCGCACGCTCGTAGGAAAAATGCTTTTTTTCGATAATCTAAACTGTATAATTTTCACCTGTCATACCTATGAGTAGTCATACTAGGAGAGTTCTAGACCGGAAGTGGCCCCATTCTCGTTCTGGGGCCCGCGCCCGTCATCAGAGAAGCCCCAAATTGAAGGGGCCTCCACCAGGTGGGCCTGTGCCCCATTCCAGGGCCCCATTTTTTCGGTGGGCCCCATTTTTCGTCAAGTGAAGGGGCCTAACCCAAGTGACGTCATCAAAGGGGCCACATGCTTGTCCCCGCAGCTAGACCCGTGGCCCCATTTTTTCGTGGGCCCCATTTTTTGGCAAGCCCCAATTTAAAGAGGCCTAACCTAAGTAGCAAGCCCCCAATTTGAATAGACCTAACCCAATAAGTGACGTCATCAAAGGGGCCATACGTGCTTGTCCCCGCTGCTAGACTCGTGACCCCATTTTTTTTTTTTTTCGGGGGCCTCATTTACATGAACTCATAACCTGAAATGAGATACCCCATACGAGATGACAGGTACGTGCGACGTTGCCGGAACTGATAATGTGCGACCTTGCCAATAAAATTTCCCTAAATCTAGGGAAAAATCGGAAAGGGGCCACTTGTCTCCGCAGCTAGACCCGCGGCCCCATTATCCATTATCGTATATGAAACCAATACAGGCCCCCAAATTTTGAGGCGCACGTAGCCTAGAACTCATAACCTGAAATTTGATGTCCCATATCTCGTGCTGGTAATTTGAAATTTGTACAACGTACCTAGAACTCATAACCTGAAATTTGATACCGCGTATCTCGTACCTGGTACCTCGTACCTGGTACCTCGTACCTGGTACCTCGTACCAAGATACGCCGTACTGGGCCCCCTTTTTTCGTCGTCGTCGGCCCCATTTTTCTAAACTAAAAATATGGTCACATAAAAGACAACATCATCATCATCATCATCATTGAAAAAATAGTGCTCCAATTTGGGCCCCATTTTTCACGGACTTGTAACGATTTAATTGGGGGGCCCCAAATATTATTTTTAAAATAATTATAATTTCTACCGTTCTCATAAACAAACAACAAGAAGAACAGCAACTTGTGTGCGAACTTGCTTATCACACGGAAGCCGCATTTCCTGCGACGATAACGAAACGCAGCTGGCTGGCCTGCTAGTTGTTGTTATTCATTTTCAAATTTTAGTTAGATTTTAACGTCCCTAGAGGTGACACAACGTTTTTCTTCAGTGCTCCTCATCCAGATCGAATTTTTCAACGAAAACTTAATTCAAAATTGGGCGTTACCTCAGTTATAATTGATTGTGTGTGTGTATTAAGTGCTAAAAACTATGTAAGTAATTTTTTTCATTATTCTTAAAGACCCTGATAATAATACGTTGTTCTATTTTTAGTTTAATAATAGAATCAAAATTTAGCCACTTTGAGGTTTGAGCTCTTGAAACGTGTCTTTGAAATTGTAAGTATATTATTTTTATTATATAGCATACAGTACATTTTTTCTCTTTTTTTAGATCTATTTTTCAGTGCTCATCCAGATCGAATTTTTTCAACGAAAACCTAATTCAAAATTGGGCGCTGTCACATTTATAATTGATTGTGTGTATTTAGTGTTAAAACTATGTAAGTAATTTTTTCATTATTCTTAAAGACCCTGATAATAATACGTTATTCTATTTTTAGTTTAATAATAATAGAATCAAAATTTGGTCACTTTGAGGTTTGGGCTCTTGAAACGTGTCTTTGAATTTTGAAATTGTAAGTATATTATTTTCAGTTTATAACATTTATTACATTTTATATTGTTAATTAGACATATCTTCGAGACAGCTCAACAACAGCTCAAAGACACCTCAATAACAACAACAACAACTCCAATACAGCTCAACAACAGCTCATCAACAACAACAACAACTCCAATACAGCTCAAAGACACCTCAATAACAACAACAACAACTCCAATACAGCTCAACAACAGCTCATCAACAACAACAACAACTCCAATACAGCTCAACAACAGCTCATCAACAACAACAACAACAATGGCTGATGAACATTTTAAACAAATTCTAAATGTAAGTGCTGAAATTATTGCTGTTTTTGAAAAAGCTTATGAGGAAATTGTCCGAGATTCAAATGATGCGGAAAAACGTATCTGGATTAAACATGTAAATACTTCAATTAGGCAAATTCTTAAATTCAATGCGAAAAATGTTTTATTACCAATAGGAACTCAAAGAAAATTGCAAACGCAATTAAGTCATTTGAAAAAAATTCGTATTTTGATTAAGAAAGAATTAGTTAGGGAACCTTTTAAAGCGGGTGCAGGTAATGCATTGCTACCGAAAAAACGTAGTTTGAGAATTAAATGGGAGGATGTCCAGACCGCTTTTAAAAGTAGGATGAGGACGGGAATAATCATAAATTTAGTTCACAAAGATGTTTTAGAATTTTTCAAAGATGCTTTTTTTATGTTCAAAAATAGAATCGTAAACGTACTCAAGTCCCATCCTATGTTAAAAGTGAACTGCACCTTTTGTGGCGAATTCATAATCAAAAAACGGGATGAAGAGATAACTGAATTCAAATATTTTTCAACTAGAAACGATATACTTGATGCCGGTACAAATTTGGCTACTTATTTCAATCAGTACATCAGAGATCAAATACTTTCGGACCTAGAAGAATTTCAAGAGCGGGATAGTGGGTGGGCATTACGCAAAATAGTATATCTTGAAATAAATATCAATAAATTTGAAATTGGGAATGGTGCGGGCTCATCTTACATTAGGCTACCTCAGGCAATTACAAATAAAAAGGCTTGTGTGAATCTTAAAAACTACGACGATGCATGTTTTTTCTGGGCGATCATATCGGCCCTTTATGCAACAAAAAAACACCCAGATCGTGTGGACTCTTATCCGCATTATAATACAAAATTAAATACAACTGGTTTAGAATTACCAATGACCCTAGATCAAATAACTAAATTTGAAAAATTGAATAGTCATTTGAATATTTCCGTCAACGTTTTCGTTCTAGAATTGGTTGGGGAGTCATATAATACTGTACCAGCCAGATTAACTAAAACAAAATTGGAAAATCATATAAATTTACTTTTAATTCAAGATAAATATTTTCAAAAAATTGATGATTATGAACTTGTTGTGGAGGAGGACGAAAAAGTTGACGTAAAATTCCATTTTTGTTACATTAAAAACTTATCTAGGCTTGTATCTTCACAGGCAAGTAAACATAATGGGGCAAAATTTATTTGTGACAGGTGTCTCAACTATTTTTCAAGTGAAGTAAAATTACAGGAACATAATGTATTGTGCGAGAGGAAAAATAATTGTAAAATTTCATTTCCAAATTTCGAATCCGTTCGCTTCAAAAATCATGTCTATAAACAAGAAGCTCCTTTCATTATTTACGCCGATTTTGAGTCTCTTTTAGAGAATGTTAGTGAAAATGTCGAACCTGAAATAAAAACTATTCGTTATCAACATCATAAGGCTTTCAGTGCAGGCTATTATGTTAAATGTAGCTATGATGACTCATTGTCATTCTTCAAAAGTTATAGAGGGCAAGATTGTATGAGCTGGTTCACTGGTGAAATGGCTAACGTAGCGCAAATGGTTGAATCAAAAATTAAAAATATAGTCCCCATTTCCACACATCCAAATCGTGCACAAGCAAAAGCATGCCACATTTGTGAGAAACCCTTCACTGCAAAGGACTTGCCTGTAAAATTTGCAATTTGCAATTTCGTAAATTATTCATAGTTCCTCTGGTCTTTCACAACCTCTCAGGCTACGATAGTCATTTCATAATCAGGGAAATCAGTAAAATAGGGAAAGTGAGTCTGTTACCTATCAATAAAGAAAAATACATTTCATTTACACTCAACGATTCTGGTGATACCCACATTAAAATTCGATTCATCGATTCACTCAGATTTTTGGGTGCATCGCTGGACGAATTAGCCTCAACTTTAAATATTAACGATTTGAAAATTTTAAAAAAAGAATTTCGAAATTTGGATAATGAAAAGTTCCAATTATTAACACGGAAAGGTGTTTTTTGTTATGACTATATCAATACTATAGATAAATTGAATGAAACTGAACTACCATCAAAAGCCCAATTCTACAATCAATTAAACGATGAGCATATAAGCGATGAAAAATATCAACATGCGCAAGTTATCTGGCGCGAATTTGAAATTAGTAATTTAGGTCAATATTCAGACTTATACCTCAAAACTGATGTTTTATTGCTTGCCGATGTTTTCGAAAATTTCCGAAAAAGTTCTCATAGTACTTATGGTTTAGATCCCGCTTGGTACTATACATTGCCCGGGTACACGTGGGATTGTATGTTGAAATATACGAAATGTGAATTAGAACTCTTGAAATATGTAGATCAAATTTTATTTGTAGAAAGCGGTTTGAGGGGCGGAATCTCGATGTGCTCAAACCGATATTCCGAGGCCAACAACAAATATATGTCAACATATAATCCCATGGAACTATCAAAGTTTTTAATGTACCTGGATGCTAATAACTTGTACGGTTGGGCTATGAGTCAATATTTACCCTACGGTAATTTCAAGTGGCTAGACGCACAAGAAATTTCAAATTTTGATGTAACCCAAGTGTCAGATGAAGCCGATACTGGATTCATAGTAGAGGCTGATATAGAATATCCGAGGGAATTACATGATTTACATAAAGATTTCCCTTTCTGTTCCGAACATAAAATACCTCCAAATTCAAAAAATCCAAAACTGTTAAACACTCTCTCAGATAAAGATAAGTATGTCTTACATTACAGAAATTTGAAGCAGGCATTAGCTAATGGCTTGAAAATTAAAAAATTACATAGAATTCTGTCATTCCGACAAGCACCTTGGCTCAAATCTTACATTGATTTAAATACTAATCTACGTGCCCAGGCCATTACCAATTTTGCTAAAAACCTGTTCAAATTAATGAACAACGCGGTGTTCGGAAAAACAATGGAAAATATTCGAAAACATCGGATCGTTAAATTGATTAAAAAATGGGGTGGCCGATATGGAGCCCAGAATCTTATTGCAAGTCCATTATTTCATAGTCGAGCGATTTTCGATGAAAATTTAGTAGCCATCGAAATGAATAAATCAAACTTGATTTTCAATAAACCTCTCTACATTGGAATGGCTATACTAGATATATCGAAAACGCTCATGTATGATTTTCACTATCAATTTATGTTGCAACAAAGCTCTTTAGTAAATCAAATAAAACTCATGTATACTGATACAGATAGCTTTATTTATGAAATTTGTTGCGATGACGTTTATGAAGAATTAATTAAACCTAATTTAGATAAATTTGATACTAGCGACTATCCTAGAGAAAATCCATATGATATACCTCTAGTAAATAAAAAAGTTGTGGGTCTAATGAAGGATGAGGCCAACGGTCAAATAATGACACACTTTGTTGGACTTAGATCTAAAATGTACTCGTTCAAACTCCAGGGTGGGAAAGTTTATAAAAAATCGAAGGGCGTCAAATATAATGTAGTCAAAAACAAAATTTCTTTCGATGATTATGTAAATTGCTTGAAAATGCATGAGATTAAAAACACCTCACAATGCTGTATCCGGTCCATCAAACATAACGTTTTTAGTGTTAAACAAACCAAAATTGCTCTAAGTCCTTTTGACGACAAAAGATGCATTCTTGAAAATAGTCATGATACTCTTCCCTGGGGGCACTATAATGCATTACCTGCACCTGCACCAAATAGTAATTTGTAATAATAGTAATTTGTAATAGATAATTTGCAATTTTCTTTGAGTTCCACTAGGTAAAATAGTTTTGTTTAATTCAAGAATTTAGTTAAGGAGTTTAGCGTACTGTAAACAATGAATTTGAAATTGAAAATTGAATTAAAAATATTATTATTGTACTCTAGGTATTAAGTTGATTTGAATGTATATAAGATTTTTTTGATATAAGATTTGAGTTAAGGAGTTTAATTTATTAGGTTTAGCGTACCCATACTTTCTGTAAAAAATAAAAATGAAATTGAAATTGAATTAAAAAAAATATTATTGTACTCTAGGTATTAAGTTGATTTGAAATTGCTAACAATAAATTTCTGAACTGAATCCTTATGTTTGTTTTATTGGTAGGTACCTGGAAATCCTCAATTAAAACAAAATCAAAAATAAGCTAAAACTATTTATTTAAATCAGTTAGTAATTTGGCTTTATAATATCGCATATATTCACTTAAACAGTAACTTTCTATGTTAGTATCCTTATAATTATTACATACATTTGATATAATATCATCAAGACTCTCACACTGATTTAACAATAATTGGTTAACATGAATTAAAAAATTATCATAATATTTGAGAAAATCAACTTGCTTTAATTTTTCTATCCACGTAGAAATAAAAAAACGATCCATCATACATAGTTCACGCACATTGTTTCTTGTTAAGTACAAATTTTGCAAGTCTTTTGTCACAGAAATTATTTTGGATTCATCCGATGTGGAGACGTCGCTAACAATAATATTTTTGCAGCAGATAAATCGAAGATGACTCATTTCCAAATGAGTATCAAAAAATCCATTTAAAAGCCAGTTGAGATTCACCATAAATTGATTCCATTCTTCTAATTGAAAAAATATCCAGCCGCTATCACTTATATGGACTCTAACACACGGCTGGAAATTTCCTTTTTCAGAAGTACTTAGACCAACTTCCAACTTGAGTCCACTCTCCTCGCACGGAAAGATTGAGCTGAGAAGAAACCAGCCTCCATTATCATTTTCTTGCACTTGATTTTGGTCAACTTGTTGTTGTTGTTGTTGTTCTTGAGTCACGCTACTAATACTCATGTTTTTTTTTCCACTTTTTTTCTTCGCAGCTTTTTCATACATTTTTAACACTTGATCAAGCTGATCGTTTTCGTACTCAGTCAACATTTTAAAACGTACACTCTTAACTGCTGCTATTTGAGTACTGAAAGTTTCACGGATCAATTCCAGGTTTAAAGGTAATAGTGGTGATGGTGGTGGTAAGGAGGCACCTGCGCACATTAATCATAATTTATTTTCAGCATCTATCCAACTGTTGTGTGACTCATCAAATCCAAGCCATTTCACCAACACTTTATTGCCCTTTTTACGTAACACTTTCTCTACAAGGTAAACGTCAGGGTTCTTAGTTTTTTGTAATTCCTCCCCGTAAAATGCCCCTTTTATTGGTCTATCATTCATATCTTTCAAAAGGTACGTTACAGGATCACTTATTTTAACTTGGTTAATTATAAATAATTCAGTTGTCCAATTGGGTGTGTAGCCTTTTTCAAAAACATGTTTTGCTTTACTTATGCGTACAACATCACCTACGCTAAATTTTGCTCGACCGGTTGCTATTTTAATGTGATTATACACTGTATTCAATAGCGTTTTCTCATGTTTCTTAGAAACATCACAAGGCCTCATTTTAGTTAAACTATGCTTTTGCTCATTATAGGTTTTAATGATATTGGGTAGAACGTCAATCCATCTATATGTTCCACTTAAACTAAAATATTTGAACAGTTTTTCCTTTATGGTTCGAATAGAACGCTCGACAATAGCAGCTTTTTTAACGCTAAAAGTACTATAATGATTGATGTTATATTGTTTCATCAACCGTTGGAAATTGGAGTTGTAAAATTCTTTTCCTTGGTCCGAGTTCAAATATTTGGGGCATCGTTTACTCTCTTTCAAGATAGCAGCGAAGGCTTCAGTGACGTCACCAGCCGACTTTGATTTCAATGGCTTTGCCCACACGTACTTTGAAAAGCAATCAATAACCATAAGAATATACTTAAAATTTTTATTCGCTTTCATATAAGTATCCATTAGAGCCAGATCAGTTTGCCACAAATCGTCCAAACCTTTGATGACGGTTCGACGTCTAGGAAAGTTTTTTCTAATCGGTTTATGTAGCTCATCAACTAGTTGCACCTTTTCTTTCGACATTCTATTGAATAATGACAGTAAACATTCAGATCATAGTTAATGCTTTGATGATTTAACTGTATTGATCTTCATCTCAGGTGGTTTTTTCCCTGTGTCGCTTTTCGGAATAAAAGCCTTCATTTTGTCATCAATTATTTGAATTAACTGCCCTTTAGGAACCAGATCGCCATCATTTATAGCATTTCCAGCACTAACTATTCTCTTTTTACCGATACTTATATAAGTAGCTGTTATATTGAATAACTTATGTTGTTCTTCTAAAGCTAATATTTTCGTTAGATGGTTTTTACACTGCTCCTCTAAAGCTGATATTTTCTGGCTTGCATCTCTATACTTCTCAGTTAAATCTACTATTTTCGATTTCAATTTATATTCAATATCATTTTCTAATAGCTCATTCTTGGATTTCAAGTGACCAATTTTTGTTTGGTTATCCCTTATTAGTATATGTTCACTTGCCACCATGTCTTTTAATTGAGCGTCTACATAGTCTTTGGTAACAGCATCACTTTTCTCCGAAGGCAATTTCAGGTTACAAATTTTCAAATTTTGCATATCAATGTCTCCATCAAGTGTTCGAGGAAGCGAAGGTGACGGTCTAGTGTAAGGACGTTGTATTCGCTTACATGCACCTGAATGACGTCCGAATTTATCGAGACTCATTTTGGAACTAGAACTAAAATTTCACGTCATCTTTAATTTATAACTTTTGCTTCCCGAAGTTCCTCAATAATTGATAAAATTTCATTATTATGTGATGTATTGCCAGCTTGTTTAGATGCATATAAAAGTCTCAATCTATCCACTAGTTCATTAACATCATCCCAATAGACATATTCTGTAGGCTTTTCACTATACAACATTTTATCAAAACCGCTGCCTTTAAAGGAGGATGATGCTGAAAATGATCTTATTTTTGATTCTGGTCCCAATAATGGTTTGACAAGTTGTGTATATTTAAAACCGCCATTCCCTTTCAGTCTACCAACGCTCGTGTTACCAACTCTGTATACATTTGTTTTTTCTAGTATTCTTTTATATTCATCAAGATCATTGTTTGTATATTGTCCTGGTTCTTTATAAAAAATTAGATTATAAAGCCCTGAAGTTGCATTAAATTCTTCTTTATCAATATAAAGCTTTCCAGTTTTTTGATTGAAATCCATTATTTTACTTCCTAACATCCATCTAGAAGTTATAGGATCATATTTCGGACCTTGATTTACATCAATTTTGGGGAAATCATTAAGATAATTTGAAACATATTCAGAAACATTATCTGGATATTGGCTTAAATATTTATCATCAACCATGCTACTGTCAATAAGTGATGAGTCGTAATTATTCCCATCATCATCGTCAATGTCTTCAAAATCTCGTTCATCTTTACTGGTAACATCATAGGTAGGTAGAAAATCCACTTCACGTTTTGTCTCTTGTAACCGTTTATTTTCAAAATCTTGACTCTTAACATTTTTATAGGGTACCCGTACTTTTTGTTGTTGTTTTACAGGTTGCAGCTCTTGTTTTGATTCAAGTTTTTTCTGTTCCACTAATTGTTTAAGAGGTGCTGTGATAGGTGTGAAAATTTTATTTAAAGTATCATCTTCCTCAGATCGTCCTAATTTTAAGGCTTGATATTTTTTCCGTACATCGTTGGCTAATTGTAAAATTTTTTGTTTACGTACAACCTCCTCATTGTTTAAAGGTTTCATTGTAACTAGACTATAGTACTAATTATGTAGTTTTATATACTCATCAAAGCCCTTACGATACCGACCATTATTCAAGTCAAAATCTTTTACAATCACCAAACTACTAAATTTTTCATCATTCCAGCATTTAAAACACACATCTTTGAAATTATCATAGGTCATATCAGGTGATACGTGTTCATCAAAGATATGTTTCAAGTTTACATCATCCTGTTTGAATAATACTAATATGTTGCAGTTATCTCGTATCAGCTGTTTCGGTATTTTAGAATACGTCTGGCAAAGATATGTAACATCGATGTTTTTATGACGGCCCATGGAAAAATACTTGCGAATTTTATCCTGCTTATCACATGATACATCGTCAAATATAAAAATTGAATTATTTTCGGCTTCCTCAGGATCAATTATCATATCATTATCTCTAAATGGAAAATATCCAACACCTTTTACACTTTTTAGAACATCTTCCAGTAATTTATACTTTGGCTGGTACAATGATTTCGAATACACGTAGATATTTTCAAAACGTAATCCGTTCCGATTGAAAAGCAGTGTTAGAAGGGCATTGGTTTTTCCACAACCGCTGGGTCCACAAAATATGGCGCGAAAACAGTTTGGTAGCAATTTACTATGTCTACTAGCATTTTTAGAGGCTTCGATAAAATCCAAATTTTCTACGGACAATTTTAGATTCTGCGGTATAAACTGCATTTTAGAAATGAGACGAAAAAGTATCGAAAACTAACTATTTATAGAAAATGGATGGATGGGGAGGCCGCCAATCCTATATAAAGGTATAAAAGATGATAGTTACTCATTAATATGCTAACCTTTGAACAGCATACAGGTAGTGGTCTAGTGAATTCAATAATTAATAAGTTACCTGTTGAAATACACGTTCCTACCTATCAGTTTTGTGGTCCAGGGACTAAGCTGAAGCAACGTTTAGCGCGTGGTGATAAAGGAATTAATCCATTGGACGCTGCCTGTAAGCAGCACGATATAAAGTATTCGGAAAATTCATCATTATCCGATAGACATAAAGCAGATTTTGAGTTGGAGAACCGTGCTTGGGAACGAGTAAAAGCAAACGATTCCAGTTTGGGTGAAAAGTCTGCAGCTTGGCTCATTACAAATACGATGAAAGTGAAACGCAAATTGGGAATGGGTTGTGCTGCCGGATCATTTAGGAAACATATACTGAAACCTATCAAAAATCATTTGAAAAAATCTTTCAAAATCGACCCGGGGAACAATAAATCTCTAAGAAAAGCTTCCTTAGCAGCTTTGCGTGTCGCTCGAGCTGCTCTGAAAAAATCTGGTGGACGTAAAAAAGTACGGGTACCTCGTATAATTCCCTTTGAATCTAAAACAGGTGGAATAATTCCACTTATTCCTCTGTTTGCTGGTCTGTCAGCATTGGGCAGTCTCGCTGGAGGCGCATCTGCTATAGCGAAAACTGTTATAGATGCCCGGAATGCACGGCAAAAGTTACAAGAAAATGGTCAATCCAAAGCTATGGAGGAGATTGGGAAAAAAGGTGCCGGCCTTTATTTGAGAAAAACTCCACGAGGATTTGGCTTATACTTAAAAAAACAACAGTCAAAAAACTGCCAATAAAGCTACCTAATAGATCCCTGTATGATCATGAGATAAAACATTTTGTAAATAAATTGAAAGTACCATATTTTAAAGGAGTTTTTATGCGAGATACTCTTCCTGAAAAACCGAAATTTAATGAAAGTGCCGTAGTGAACTTGGACTCGAATAAAAACGCTGGTACTCATTGGGTAGCTTATAAAAAACGTGGAAATTATGTGGAATATTTTGATAGTTTTGGTAATTTGAAACCGCCGAAAGAATTAGTTTGTTATTTTAATGCTGCTGGATCAACGACGAATAAAGTTAGAATTTTCTATAATAGAGATCAATATCAGAAATTCAATACGAGTAATTGTGGACACTTGTGCATCAGATTTCTATATAAAAGTAAATAGCACTTTGTACATTCAGTTAGTCATGTCAGTGATATTCACATTGAAGAGTCGTACACCTACGCTCTCTATAGATTTTCCTAATCCCATTCAATTGAACCCAAATTATCAGTACGGATTAGCTTTAATTGGGTTTCATTCGTACAACACGATTCCAAATATTGACAAGAATACAGATTTTTATTATTTTGATACTAAAAACAATAAAAAAAGTTATATACCTATACCAGCAGGCTCGTACGAAATATCAGATATCCAAAACTATCTCAGGAAAAAACTAGCGCAGAAGTCAAACCAGATATTGAAAAGCGAAGTGGAAGAAGAGGAGATTTTTTATTTGAAGCCTAACAATAATACGTTAAAGTGTGAAATTTTTCATCGAGACTTTGACATCCAATTTGAAACCGAAAGCCCTCTTGCAAAACTGTTGGGATTTTCAAAACATTCTTACGCCGCTGGAGAAGTGCACGAATCCGATTTGCCTGTTAATATTGTGAAAGTGAGAACTATTCACATTGATAGTAACATAACTGTGGGAGCTTACTATAACAATAAACCGACGCATACATTGTACGAATTTCCGATTAGCGTTGATCCAGGATTTGCCATCGACGAAATACCCAAAAATTTGATCTATCTTCCAGTGGTGTGTAACGAAATAAATAATATTACTTTAACAGTATTGGACCAAGATTTCAATTTGGTTAATTTTCGAGGCGAAGAAATTATCATTAGATTGGAGCTTCGAAAAAATGGTCCTAGTGATTGGGGAATATAAAAGAGACATTCCTTCTACTGCGTCATCAGTTGCAAAACGTCGTTCAACTAGAAAGTTGGGTGGAAAATTAAATTCAATAAACCGTTATTTTCTCCAATCAATCGGCTATGTTGTCAAACCGAGTGTTAGATCTTTACAAAACGCCGCTAAGCGATGATTCAATAAGTCGCATCGATTCTCATACTTATTTGCCTTACATCAAATCATTTGAGAATAATGATATTATTGAAATTTCAATTAATAGAAACGATGCGTGGGTGCTAATGCATGATGCAGCTTTATCGATAAGAGGGAAGTTAAAGAAAACTGCTGGAGCTGGCAACGTTAAATTCGTCAACAATGCCGGTGCATTTTTCTTTGATTCAATCACATATTTGTTGAACGGGATTGAAATGGAACATGTAAAAGATCCTGGTATTACGAGTCTAATTCGAGGCTATTTGTGCTATACTGAAGAAGATAGTAATCATTTAAATGTTGCCGGCTGGAATTATCCCGACGTTCCAGCAACTTATACAGATGGTGCATTCTTCATGAGAATTCCTCTCTACCATTTATTGGGAATTTTTACCGACTACAAAATGGCTATATCTGGAAAGCATACTTTACGTTTGGTCAGAGCTCGCAACGATGCCAATTGTATGCTAATCACTGGAGCTGATACTAAAGCAGAACTTTCAATAGAAAACATTGACTTAAAAGTGAAACATATCATTCCAAATGATAGTCTGAAAATACAACTTTTACAGTCTGTCAAGAGCGATCGGCCCATTTTAATTCCTTTTAGAAAATGGGAACTCCATGAATTACCTGCTCTTAACGTAGGCTCAACAAAAGAAATGTGGAGTGTGAAAACTACAACTAGTGTTGATTGCCCTCGATATGTCATAGTAGCTTTTCAACAGGACCGAAAAGATGATTTCAAAAAAGATACAACAAAATTCGATAACCTCAATATATCCAATGTTAGATTGTTTTTGAATGGAGAATATTATCCGTATGAGCGCCAGAATCTTGATTTGGGTAGAAAAGATTTCATTGATGCTCATTGCTCCTATACAGAATTCTATCCAAGCTTTACGAATGCATCGTTGGGCTCGAAACGATCTTTATTAGATTACGAAAAATTTTCGGAAAATTCTCTTTTTGTGATTGATTGCTCTCGACGTGATGAAAGTCTAAAATCCTCAGCGATCGATGTTAAAATTGAAATTGAGACAAGAACTGGTTTTCCCGATAAAACGAAAGCCTATTGCGTCATCATTCATGATTGCATAATGGAACACCTGCCACTTAGTGAGATTGTTAGAAAAATTAATTAGTCTTTGTCTAGCAGTCCATCATGAAGGTTCTTTCGGTCGACATCCAGGGTTTTAACATAACCTCAAATAATAATACCAAATTTTTCGCTAAAGAAATGGCTATTACAAATGGACACCAAGCAAATCATTATTTATTTGAAATGCCGATAAAGTACTATTCCCTCTCGACCTACGATAAAAAGCAAGTGAACCATGCGACGCATCAAGTGCATGGTCTTCTATTTGCAAAAGGTTACGTCAACTATGAAAAGATCGATGATATAATCAAGGAACAAATGTGTGATGCTGATATAGTTTATGTTCGAGGTCACCAGAAAAAGGACTTTCTCGATGAAAAAATTAGTAAAATTGATGATGATGGTCAAAGATGCCCGAAAATAATAAACCTGGAAACTCTAGATGCCACCTGGACTTCTTCGATGACAAAGTTTAGTCGAGATATTCCAAAATGTATGAGTCATTTAACTGATAAGAATTATATGCGTAGTTTAAGAAATTGTTTTGTTATTCATAATTGGATTTCTGATTGTATGCCTATATAATTTCTAGAATTAAAATAAAATTTAAGTATAAAAAATGGTATTTTTATTTATTAGTACCAAATCAGCCATGGTCGCGTTAACATCAAGTTTTGTGCTCTTGACTGCATTAGTAAATGGCGTATTTTATATTCATCAGCCTAGAAATGCACAAAGTGTCTTTATTTGTCTCAATAAGACAGATGAAACTTGGCCGCAAAATTGGGCTGAAATGAAAACGGGTTATGTTGAAAATGTCCCAATATTTTCCATAAAATTGTCTGACAAAGTGACCCAGTACAAGATAAGGATTTTATATCCTAATCGTACACACGGAGACAGTGACTGGAAGAACTTTACTATGCTCCCACCACCACCACCACCACCTCCGAAACACTTTGATGACATCAACTCAACAACAACAACAGCACCTCCAACGATAGTGACGTCACCAGCCGACTTTGATTTCACCATCGTTGGACTAGTCTACTACATAACATTCGTGGCATCAGTGCAGCTAGTCGAGTCCATAGGAAAATTTTACTATGCGAATTTCCATTAACTTATCAGAAAACGTGACGCATTACAAATTAAGGATTCGATATCATAATCATACTCATCGATATAGTGGTGAATGGAGAAAACCACCGAGACAGCAGATAGTTAACAATAACTCAACAAAAACACCTCCGACGATAGTGACCACTGTATCATCAGTATTGAAATTTACTGTCGTTGTATTAGTCTGCTACATATCATTCGTGGCAGCAGTACTACTACTTGAGCCTATAGGGAAATTTTTCTATGTATAATGGGCGCACGTCAGATAAAGTCTGAATATATCGATGAACTTCATGATTTAATCAATAATATTAGGTCTCCAACAAAGTTTGACAAGTATTTCATCAAGACGCTTAACACAAAGCTGAAAATACCAGAAGAAACGTTGATTGAATTAATGAAACCGTGCTGGGGGCATAGACTTGATGCAAACGCTATTGGAGGCTATGACGTAATTGATGGTCCTGAATATTCATTTAAAATTGATTGTAAAACATGTGTAAATTTATTACTCAAAAAATAAAAAAATAAAAATATATAGTTGCAAATTACTTGTGTGTTTTTCTATGTTATATTAAAAAATGAGATAAAAAGGGTCTTCGATGTACTAAAACATGTTAGTATGCATTAAACTCTAGTGCAAGCATGAAGTGCCTTGAATTTTTATTATTTTGTCAGTTGTGCCGAATTAGTCTGAGCCTTGTTGAACCTCGTGATTTTCTAATTGCTTATGGTTATCTGAAAAATGAAACAGCAACCGATAACAGTACAGGTGTTAGTGCAGTAACTGATATATCGGAAGCTATAAGCGCTTTTCAAGAATTTTACCATCTGAAAGATATTGATGGTCAGGTCAATAATGAAACGCTAAACTTAATGTCTAGACCTCGCTGTGGTGTGCAAGATGTTCCTGAATCATTTACATTAAACGATGGTAGATGGACAAAAAGAACTTTAACTTGGCAGATTAATTATATTCCCTTTGGTTATGCTGCAAAGGAAATTCATGCTGTAGTGCAAAAGGCCTTCAAACTTTGGTCTGATGTAACAAATTTGAAATTCATCAATAATTGGTCCTCATCAAAACCGAACATAATGATATCATTTGGAACACAACAGCATTCCTTCAACAGCAAATGTACAAAATCACCATGTAAATTTGATTTTGATGGGAAAGGACTGGTATTGGCTCATGCTTATCCTCCGACTGGTGACGATAATGATTGTATCGAGATTCATTTGGATAGAAGTGAAGATTGGTACTTTGGATTGGATGGAAAAATATCTTATTATGGTCAAACGAGTTTGCTGTGGGTATTAGCTCATGAAATTGGACATACATTAGGATTAAGTCATTCGGATGAAACAAATTCCTTAATGTATGCATATTATGGTGACATTTCCAACTTAAGTACTGATGATGTAAGAGGAATTCAGCACCTGTATGGGAAAAAGCAAACACAGAATTCAGCTACCACAATTTCCACGCCTCCTTCTCATCCTAAAACTACTCCTCCTACTACTACTACTACTACTACTACTCATCGTAAAACGAGTACTACTTCCTCTAAAAGTACTACTACTAGTACTACTAATACTACTACTACTACTACTCCATCATTGGTACCTGCACACAAACCGACAAATTATCAGGATATTTGTAAGGTAGATCCTAAGGACTTACAATTTTTGATATTGCATCAAAAGCTATATATCATTAACAAAGATCGAGTATGGATAATGGATTTGGAAACAAAAAATTTCACTTCAAAGGACTTATCTATTCATTCAGTGTTACCGTTTTTACCTAAATTCGAGAAAATAACTGCGGTTTATCAGAGACCTTCCGAAGAAATCATAATTATTATTGAATCTGAAATATTCGCCATCAATGATAAAAACTTCCAGTTAATTAGAAAATCAAACGTTTCGGAAACAATTGCTGCACAATTCAACAATAGGAAAATAATAGGTGCAGTAAATTCGTATGCTGGAAAAACTATTTACTTTTTCGAGGATAATTACTATTTAATAATAAATGAATGTAACTTTGGCGTGGAAAAGTTTGGTTACATTTCGAAGGACTTTATTGGAATACCTTCATCTATCGATAGTGTTTTCAGATACATAAATGGGATGCTATACTTTTTCCAAAATGGCCGATATTTCGAATATAATGAGTTTACAAATTCTTTAAGGACATCAGATAAAATTGATTTATTAAAATTTGATATACAATGCCCCAATTTAACTTTATATGAACAATTGAAAGAACTATTGACACGTCTATTATTGGTTACGTAAACAAAATGCAGCTCATCATCATCAGTCGTTGTCTAGACACCATGAACTGCACACTTGCTGAGAGAATTCAAAATCATCTAGTAAATCTCTCTAAATTGATAAAAGACTTGGACTTTTACCAAGAAAAACAGTTACTGTTCAAAAATTTTGAAAATTTAAAAATGGATTCGAAATGGGATGGAGTATTTTCATCAACTTCTAGATTTGCGAATGGATCAGCAACAAGCAATCGGAAAATTGTTCCAAAACCAGTCTATCAAGAATATAACATTGGAGACATTGTGCAAATTATTTATAATCCTGAGAAAACGTACATCGTCTTACATAATAAGAACGACACTTCAATTCAATTAACCTACAACGAATTTGAGGAATTTTTACAGTTTTTCGATAATATAAATGATGGATGGTCGGATACAAGCTTCTATATTGGCGAATTCATTTACGTTAGCTATTGGAATGAGGAAGAAAGTAAAGGCTTGACTATGGTGGATAAGCGAACAATGAAAAACATTTATTGGAATGAAAATCATCTTGATTCAATTTTAGAGCATAAATATAACTTGTATGATATTTTTCTTAAATAAAAATAAAAATTTAAACTTGTTCTTTTTCTATCCTATAACAAAACCCACAATAACTTGTGTAATATTCCATAAATAAAACAATTATTAGATAATTATAAAAATTCGTTATCGTCGCAGGAAATGCGGCTTCCGTGTGATAAGCAAGTTCGCACACAAGTTGCTGTTCTTCTTGTTGTTTGTTTATGAGAACGGTAGAAATTATAATTATTTTAAAAATAATATTTGGGGCCCCCCAATTAAATCGTTACAAGTCCGTGAAAAATGGGGCCCAAATTGGAGCACTATTTTTTCAATGATGATGATGATGATGATGTTGTCTTTTATGTGACCATATTTTTAGTTTAGAAAAATGGGGCCGACGACGACGAAAAAAGGGGGCCCAGTACGGCGTATCTTGGTACGAGGTACCAGGTACGAGGTACCAGGTAGGAGGTACCAGGTACGAGATACGCGGTATCAAATTTCAGGTTATGAGTTCTAGGTACGTTGTACAAATTTCAAATTATCAGCACGAGATATGGGACATCAAATTTCAGGTTATGAGTTCTAGGCTACGTGCGCCTCAAAATTTGGGGGCCTGAATTGGTTTCATATACGATAATGGATAATGGGGCCGCGGGTCTAGCTGCGGAGACAAGTGGCCCCTTTCCGATTTTTCCCTAGATTTAGGGAAATTTTATTGGCAACGTCGCACATTATCAGTTCCGGCAACGTCGCACGTACCTGTCATCTCGTATGGGGTATCTCATTTCAGGTTATGAGTTCATGTAAATGAGGCCCCCGAAAAAAAAAAAAAATGGGGTCACGGGTCTAGCAGCGGGGACAAGCACGTATGGCCCCTTTGATGACGTCACTTATTGGGTTAGGTCTATTCAAATTGGGGGCTTGCTACTTAGGTTAGGCCTCTTTAAATTGGGGCTTGCCAAAAAATGGGGCCCACGAAAAAATGGGGCCACGGGTCTAGCTGCGGGGACAAGCATGTGGCCCCTTTGATGACGTCACTTGGGTTAGGCCCCTTCACTTGACGAAAAATGGGGCCCACCGAAAAAATGGGGCCCTGGAATGGGGCACAGGCCCACCTGGTGGAGGCCCCTTCAATTTGGGGCTTCTCTGATGACGGGCGCGGGCCCCAGAACGAGAATGGGGCCACTTCCGGTCTAGAACTCTCCTAGTATGACTACTCCTATGCGTAGGTAACAGGTAAAAACCACACAGAATTTTTCCATTGATTTTTCCTAACTTTGACAAGCCGCCATTTTGACAGGGTAAATAGTAGCAACTTGAAACTTCGGGGATATAATCTTAACGAAAATAGCTATCAAATGACGTATCACTCGACCCCCCTTTTCAGTTGAAATTTTGGGGCAACCTGTCACCCCCACTTAGGGGTTGACAGGTAGGGAGTGGAAATACCAACAAAATGTGTCCCCCAAAAAACAAAAATTGACGTGTTCGAGCGATTTTTAATCAATCACCTAACACCTGAGAAAACCTGGGTGGAAAGTTTTCCGTGCCCCACCCTGTATGTTTTTTTTTGCCGATGTACCGCATTTATTCAAAAATATCAAAGCAATTCTAATTACTTATAAAATTGTCACACTACCAGATGATATTGTCAAAAAATATAGCTTGCCAACTCAAGAAGTTTTAGCTAGTCATATTTCTGACATTATAAAACATCAAGAGAATCTCACTTTTAAATTGGCACCAAAACTATCCGAAGAGGATTTGCTTCCCACCCACTTTTCGAAAATGAAAGTAAGCACATCTACAAATGTGATAAGCCATTATCTAGGCAGTGCTTTGAAATTTTTGGCACATGAATTAAACGAACCTGCTGACAACCACAGCATGGTTTTTAGACCAAATAGAAAAGTGGTTTCACCTGATGACTTCAAGACATGCATTATGCTCCCTTAGCAAATTTAATGTGGATGTGTATAATTAATCTATGAAATTTTTGACTGACTTTGTGGAACTATTCTCAAACATTGAAGTTGGTTACAAAAAACTTTGGAAACCTTCACAAACTGGAGATCTAATTTCAACTCAGCCCATGTTGGAATTACAAAAATATTTATTACAAAAAAAAGGATACAAATTTGTTTTGACTGGTCGTTTCTCTCAAGACTGTTCAGAGAATCTGTTTTGTATGATGAGAAGCAAACAGATTGCTCCCAATGCTGTTCAAAAAGTCAAAAATAATTTAAAATTA
This sequence comes from Ceutorhynchus assimilis, assembly GCA_917834065.1. Classification (NCBI taxonomy): domain Eukaryota; kingdom Metazoa; phylum Arthropoda; class Insecta; order Coleoptera; family Curculionidae; genus Ceutorhynchus; species Ceutorhynchus assimilis. The sequence goes on from OU892290.1 coordinate 6,533,733, forward strand.
ATTTGTGTGTCTCAGTATTTGAAAAAGCCTAACACAAGCAGCTACGATGAGGATGACAGGGAGTTTCTCTCAGGATTCTTAGATACTGTAACAAAAACCATTCCAAATTATGATGCTGTTCAGCTCCCAGCAGATACAAATGAACCTGTTTTTAATTTAAATTATAGTGAATTGAACTCTTTATATATTATTTGTGGATACATACTTCAGAGTATCATCAAAACTCCCAAAAGATGCTCAACATGTGTGAAAGCTGCAGGCTCTAAGACCCCAATTTTCAAAAGTTTTACCAAATTTACTTTAAACTTAAAAGAATTAGAGACTATTCTTTGTTTTTTTGGAATGAATTTTTATTTTGTTTTTTCCTGGAAATGGAAAGTATTTTTAGAAAATATATTTCATATGGATCACAAAATATAAAGTACGACGCACTAAATACACAGAAAATCGGTTTCGGTCAAAATGTCTGAATTTTTTATATGATGTAGTCCATGTTGCCCTTATAGTTTACGTGCAAAAAAAAAGGGGAGTGTCAAAGTGGCGCCATCAAACATATGCTTTAGCATACTCAGCACCTATTTTTATCAGTTAAGTTAGCTATAACATAACAAAACTGAAAAAGATTGACCCAAAGGGTTAGCAAATCTCCCGAAAAAAAAAAACTATTATTTTCCTCTACCTTAAAAATAGGCCAGTGAACAAGAGTCAAATATTAATGTTAATGGTGTACGTAAAAATTGATATATTGAAAGTAGCTATGTTTACGTTCACCACACTTCCGAAAATAAAAGTGACCGGTATATTTGTTTCATCTGAACAGAAAAAATCTTATTTTCCCCACTCATTTCTTACTTCTAACAAAAAAAAAAAATCCAATTCTTGCCAAAAAAAAAAAACGGATTATATATTCGAAAAGATAGTTTTTTAGTATGGCATTTCTCATATCAGAGGAGCGTATAAGCATTAAATCTTTACTGGAGAAGGAAAAACAGTCTATAAATTGAGTTTTAACGTGAGAATTTCATACATCTGTCAAAACTGGTATTCCAACAATAAATTGACATGTTTTGATTGTTGATGTTCAATTTGTAAAGCAAATGCCCTTGACTGGCGCATCCATCAAATATTATTTTTCTGAATCTTCTTACAAAACTTCGGCGATGCAAGAAGGGGACGCACCCGACCGTAACGCCTAGACCCTTTTTCTTATCTCAAGATACAAAATAAATATAATGCGCAGTTATTGCATAGATTTGGCTGTGTTCGGACTGCAGTTTGCGTCCAAATTTCTCATTTTCGCCTAATAAAGGCATAAATAGTTTTTTTCCTAATTTAAGTAGTGCCAAAGTTTACGTAGTACTACATATAGAACTTTCTACAACAGCTGAGAGTGGTGTAGCAGTTTCTACAAACTCTCCTCTTTTCGTCGTCCCCTCACACGTAGTGAGTAAAAGATATTTAATAATATTCTTTTTGATATCGCCTATACCGTCATATACATTGTGTTTTAAGTATAGTGTAATAGTGTGTAGTGCAAATTTAGTGTATTTACTTCAGTATTCTCAGTTGCGCTGAGATTAATATTAAAAACCGTTTAGGAAAATAAAGATTGTGTTTGAACTTAAAACAAACGATTTTCACGTGTTTTTATTTTTTTTTCTAATACAGTAATACAGTCGTGTGTAAAACATTTTGGTCCTTCGAGCCGGATTTTCTAGGTGTCCTAGAAGACTAGCCTACTGTGAAGTTTCTACTGTGAAGAAATAACATTGGTGAACTCCTGTGAATTGGTGAGACAATTTTATTTTCCTTTTTTTGCTTTACTAGCTCCGATTCGAGCTATAGACACACTGTTTATGAACACCCCTTTGTTTTTTATTGTTGTTTTGAAAACTTTTTTACGTATTTTCTTGGCCACTATTATTTAGGTAATAGTCAGGTAGGCGCATTTATTCTTTGAGTGGTTATAGGTGCATGTAGGCGTGTAAATTTGTATATTTTTTCCAAGTTGTTTCTAGTATTTAGATACCTGTAGGTGTATTTGAAAATAATTTTCAACGGAATTTGCTTTCTTTAATTAGGTAATTTTCTTTATAAAATTGATTTTTTCCGAATTTGCTTTTTTTATTTAATTAGTTAATTTTCTTTTCTTTAATAGATTTTTTCTGTTAATATATTTTTTTTTAGATTAAAGTAGGTACATATTAGTATACTGTAATAAATTAAAGATGGATCTTGAAAATTTAAAGAAATCCAGAGCCGCCACAAAGGGTTCTATTACTAGAATTGAGACCTGGTTTTTGAATTTTGAGAAAGTTTGTGGCGACTCAGTTGATTTTGAAATAAGGTTAGACAGAACTCATTCACTTTTTACAGAGTATGAGAGAATACAGAATGAAATCGATATATTGTCTAGCATAGACAACCCTGATACTGAGGATAGAAGTTTAACAGAAGATAAATACTTTTTTCTTGTAAGTGGTCTTACGAAAAAAATCAAAACCCTTACTGAACCACAAAATCCAACACATTTGAGTAGTGCTGGCTCTCACCATAGTTCTCAAGTTTCAAATAATGCGTATCCAAATACCGCAGTAAAATTGCCTGACATAAAAATACAAGTATTTAGTGGTGAGGTAAAAGATTTTGAATCATTCTTCCAATTGTTTGAGGCCCTAATTGTAAATAATGAACAACTCTCAGATATCCAAAAACTTATTTATTTGAAAAGCTATTTAAAAGGTGAACCCTTGCAGCTTATAGACTCATTGAAAATTGTTAATGAAAATTTTGAAGTAGCTTTAGGTATCCTTAAGTCTAGGTACGAAAATAAAATTGTGATTGTAAATGCTTATTTAAGTGCTATGTTAGACATTCCTGGCATATCAAAAGGAAAATCGAGCTTTCTTCGTGAGTTAGCTACAACAGTACAAAAAAATATGCAGTCATTAAAAAATTTAGGACTTTCTGATAAGGAGCTGTGGAATGTTCTAATGATTTATCTCATCCAGAAAAAATTAGATTTCAATACAAAAAAAGCGTTTGAGTCAGAAAGAAATCATGCGGAGATTCCTTCTTTAGAATCCTTTTTAAAATTTATTGAAAAGCGATGCTTGGTATTGGAAAGCATTGAATATTCGAGTCCTAAAATGCAACGAAAAAATATTTCTGTGAATCATTCCACAAATTCGAGTGATAGTAATTCAAATAATAATTTTGGAAAAAGTTCACAAGTGCAAAACTGTCTTTTTTGTAAAAAACCTGGCCATAGAATTTACACTTGTTTCACTTTCAAAAATTCTTCTTATCAAGACAAAACAAAATTTGTTAAAACAAACAAATTATGCAATAACTGCCTAGGGAGGCATAATATAGAAAACTGTTCTTCTTCACAAAGGTGCTCAATTTGTTCTAGGTCTCATAATACCTTATTACATTATAATAAAAATCCTTATGAGAATTCATCAGGTAGATATAACACTTCTCATTCGGGAAATATTTCTCAGAATCAAAGCTTGGCGCAATCGCGTTTTCAGCCTGAAAACACATTGGGTAATTATTCTCAAAATAATGATATTCCTCAAGATTCTAGTCGACAAAATACAAGGGAAAATACTACTGTCAACACAAGTAGTCATTCAGCTTTAGCTATAAAAAATTCTCATGTACTTTTAGCCACGGCTAAAGTAAATTTGATTTCAAAATATGGTGAAGTAGTGCAAGCAAAGGCTTTGCTTGATACCGGTACGCAAACATCTCTTATAACTCAAAAGTTAGTAAATAAACTAAATTCTAAAACTTATAAAGTAGCCCTAAGCATTTCTGGTATTAGTGAAAATACTACTAGTTCGAGTGAAATGACCGATATCGAAATGTTTTCAATTTTTAATAGGCATAAAAAATTCAAAATATCATGCGCATTGCTGCCAAATCTTACCTGCAAGCTCCCACAGTGTAAAATTCTTGTAAATAACCTAACTATTCCTCAGAACGTTGTCTTAGCTGATAACGAGTTTTTTATGCCCTCAGACATTGACCTTATTCTCGGCCTAGATTGTTACTACGACATTATTTTGTCGAACATCATAAAGTTAGGTCATAATCTTCCAGTCTTGCAGGATTCCCACCTTTGGTGGATAATCTCAGGAGTAATTCCTAAAAAATTTACCACTTCTCTTTTCTCTAGTTTAAAAAATAACGATAATTTGGTAAATAACATTCCCCATCTCTCCTTTATCTCGACTTCCAAAGTTGAAAAATTTCTTAAAAAATTTTGGGCAATGGAAGAAGTTGGAAACGGCTCCAAACAAGCTATTCTTTCCCAGGAAGAAAAACTGGCAGAAGATATTTTCACATCTAGCACAAAAATTCTAGACAACGGCCGGTACCAAGTAGACCTTCCTTTAAAAACACCCTCAGAATTCTCTAAACTTGGCGACTCATTTTTCATGGCCAAGAAACGTTTTTTTTCTCTTGAAAATAAATTTAAGAAAGACGAGAATCTTTTTAAAGACTACGGGAATTTTATAGATGAATACATTAATCTTGGACATGCCCATTATGTATATGTAACTCAAAAAACTCCACTTTCTCAACATAAATACTTCATACCGCATTTGTGCGTTGTTCGAGAAAACAGCGCAACCACAAAGCCGCGCGTCGTTTTTGACGCTAGCGCAAAGAGTTCTTCTGGATGCTCTCTCAATGATCTATGTTTGAAGGGCTATCAGGTCCAGCCAGACCTGTACGATATATTGTGTAGGTTCCGTAGCTTTCCTTTTGTATTCACAACCGATATAAAAAAAATGTATCGGCAGATATTGGTCAATCCTAGTCAGGGTTTTCTTCATAACATCCTATGGCGTGAGAACTCTGGTAATGACCTTCAGTGTATACAGTTAGACACTGTTACCTACGGTACAAATTGTGCCCCCTTTTTAGCGACTCGTGTGCTAAAAGATATTGCTTCTCGAAACTTAGAAAGCTTCCCTATGGCATCTGAATCAATCTTAAATCAGTTCTACATGGACGATGGCCTTTGTGGTGCTTCAGACTCTGAGTCCCTTCGTAAACTGTACGAACAACTCAATACTTTGTTGCAAATACATGGGTTTGAGCTTCACAAGTTTTTATCAAATTCAGAGTCATTTCTTCAATCTCTCTCTACAAATGTTCCCACTCAGACTTCTACAGAGTTCGAAATCAACTTTGAAAATGTTTCGAATAAAGTGTTAGCAATAAATTGGAATGGTACTTCGGATTGTTTGTGTATTTCGGTGCCCCAAAACACTTTTCCAGTTCTCATTACCAAAAGGAACATACTTTCTACCATAGCACAATGCTACGACCCTCTGGGATTTATCAATCCCGTAATAGTCAAAGGAAAAATTTTAATCCAGAAATTGTGGATATTGAAAGTAGATTGGGACACTGAAATAACAGATGTTTCAATTCTACAAGATTGGAAATCATTCATAACTAATCTTCCCCTTTTGTCTCAACAAAAAATTCCGAGATGCTATTTTCTTAATAAACCTATCCATCGCATAGAGCTACACGGTTTCGCCGATGCTAGCTTAGCAGCATTTGGGTGCTGCGTCTACTTTCGCACCATTTATCAAGATGGCAGTATTTCTTGCTTGTTAATTTCTTCTAAGTCCAGAGTTTGTCCTGTGAAAGCAATTACGATTCCTCGGCTTGAGCTTTGTGCCATGCTCCTCCTATCCAAGCTAGTAAAAAAGCTAGTCAATATTTTTGAAAATAAAATAGCTTTATTTTCTGTCAACTTGTGGACCGACTCCCAAGTTGCATTGGCATGGTGCAAGAGTCATGCTAGCCGGTGGTCTGTGTTCGTATCTAATCGCGTTTCACAGATTCAAGAGTTAACTTTCGATTATAAATGGCGCCACGTAAAATCCTCGGATAATGTCGCAGACTTGTTGTCTAGAGGCATATTTGCACAGGAAATTTTAAATAATCAGTTCTGGTGGCATGGGCCCGAGTTTCTGAGGAACTCTTCAAACCTTTTCGATTATGACGAAGAGGTTTTAGACCCTTCCTCGGAAATGCCCGAAGAGAGGAAATGCCACGTTTCTACGAATACAAACCAAGACGATTTTTGGGAAAGTATTTTTTTCCAGATTTTCCAACTTTTCCCGTCTACAACGTACAGTTGCATTCGTCCTTCGCTTCAAAAGCATCCTTAAAATTAAAAGAGAAGATAGAGAATTCGGTGCTCCAACTACCCAAGAACTAGATAAAGCTTCAACATTTATACTTCAAAAAATTCAAAATGAATCCTTTTCCAAAGAAATCTCAGAACTTACTTCCAATAAACTCATTTCTAACAAACAGCTTCTTCCCCTTAAACCTTTCCTTGATGACTCTGGTTTGCTACGAGTAGGTGGTCGATTGGAAAACGCTTCTGTTTCCTTTGATCAGAAGCACCCCATTATTCTTCCTTCAAAAAATCACACAACTTCCCTCATTTTAATGCTTGAGCACAGACGACTGGGGCACGCAGGTGCTCAGAACACCTTAGCTAATATTCGTTTAAGGTTTTGGCCATTGAATGGCCTAAGAGATGTTAAAAAAGTGATTCGAAACTGCGCCATTTGTTTCAGATTCAGTAGCGAGGTCTCTCAGCAGATTATGGCTAACCTCCCTGAAGATCGAGTTAACGTCTCTAGACCCTTCCACAAAGTAGGCGTGGATTTTGGAGGTCCATTCCTCATTAAGTCCTCACGACTTAGGAAAGCTCCAATGATTAAGTCCTATATCGCTATCTTCGTGTGTATGGCTACAAAAGCTGTACACATAGAGGTAGTTAGTAATCTCTCAACAGACAATTTCATACTTGCTTTGAAAAGATTTGTTTCCCGAAGAGGAAACCCCAGCATAATTTATAGTGATAATGCCACCAACTTCACCGGAGCAAAAAATGAATTAAGGGACCTCTATGATTTCTTCAACAGCAACACTTCTTCTGAGTCGATCCGAGAATTTCTTTCACAGAATGAAACTTCCTGGAAGTTCATTCCCCCCAGATCCCCACATTGGGGAGGACTTTGGGAGTCGGCCATTAAGAGCGCTAAATACCATATGCGCAGGATGATTGGCAATGGTAGTTTCACCTTCGAAGAGTTTTCGACAATCCTCTGTCAGATAGAGGCTATCCTTAATTCCAGGCCTTTGAGTCCGTTATCTAATGATCCATCGGACCTCAACTGCCTCACGCCCGGTCATTTTCTTGTGGGATCTGCATTGACCAGTTACCCGGAAAAAAATGTGACCCAAATTATTGAGAACCGACTTTCAGTCTATCAGAGGATTTCACGGATTCAGCAGTGTTTTTGGAAACGTTGGTCTGTGGAGTACCTCAACCGACTTCAAAATAGACCCAAATGGTTCCGCGAAAAGGCAAATTTGAAGGTCAATGATCTTGTGTTAGTAAGAGAAGATGATGTTCCACCTCTCAAGTGGCCCCTTGCTAGAATATTGGAGGCTATTCAAGGGCGAGATGGAAAAGTTCGCGTCGTAAAAATACGCACATCTCATGGTGATTATACTAGACCAATTACCAAGGTTAGCCTCTTGCCAAATCAAGTACCCGACTCTGTCTAGTTCGCTATATATCGTATATTAAGTATATTTTTAGTTATGTTCTGTTTTGTAATTTTGTATTTTGTTTTCTTTTTCTATTAGTAGATATCTTTCTTGATTTTTTCTTTGTTGAAGCTTGTTCAGCTTCAACGTGGGGGAGAATGTTCAATTTGTAAAGCAAATGCCCTTGACTGGCGCATCCATCAAATATTATTTTTCTGAATCTTCTTACAAAACTTCGGCGATGCAAGAAGGGGACGCACCCGACCGTAACGCCTAGACCCTTTTTCTTATCTCAAGATACAAAATAAATATAATGCGCAGTTATTGCATAGATTTGGCTGTGTTCGGACTGCAGTTTGCGTCCAAATTTCTCATTTTCGCCTAATAAAGGCATAAATAGTTTTTTTCCTAATTTAAGTAGTGCCAAAGTTTACGTAGTACTACATATAGAACTTTCTACAACAGCTGAGAGTGGTGTAGCAGTTTCTACAAACTCTCCTCTTTTCGTCGTCCCCTCACACGTAGTGAGTAAAAGATATTTAATAATATTTCTTTTGATATCGCCTATACCGTCATATACATTGTGTTTTAAGTATAGTGTAATAGTGTGTAGTGCAAATTTAGTGTATTTACTTCAGTATTCTCAGTTGCGCTGAGATTAATATTAAAAACCGTTTAGGAAAATAAAGATTGTGTTTGAACTTAAAACAAACGATTTTCACGTGTTTTTATTTTTTTTCTAATACAGTAATACAGTCGTGTGTAAAACAGTTGATTTGAACCAATCAGATTGTAATTACGCGATAATTTGCACTAGTGCAAATTATCAGATAATTGCATACTAACTGGTACGAAAACTGGTGTTTTGACATTTTTTGACAAAAAAATTAAATTTTTGATTTATGAAATTCTCTCATTAAATACAACTCGTGCAATGGAAATATATTTATAATTTTCGACAAATTTGCACTCATGCGTTTTTAACTGAAAAAGGCACTCGTGCACGTACTCGTGCACTACGTGCACTCGTGCTCTTTTTCAACTAAAAATGCATTCGGGCAAATTTCCCAAAAATTATCAATAATTTCCATTGCACTAGTTATATTACTATTGATAATACTGCACTGCTGCTGAGCTTGTGCATATTATGATGGTGATTTTTATGACATAAGAAGATTCATCTTTTTTTTTGTCCAAGGAAAAGGTGCATGCGTCTTTTTCCGTATGTGAATAGAACGTCAAAATATAAGTTTCATAGTTGCTGCACAGGTTGCTTCATACGTCTCTAGGACGTTACAAAAGAAGAAGTTGGAAGTAATTTCAATCTTTTGCAAAAAAGTTGCATAATTTTCCATAACTGGATAACAAAAGCGCACTGATATTTAGAGAAACTAGCTCTTCAAAAAAATAGCTCACTAAGGTCAATATCTTTTTCACCCCAGCTAAAGCTGAGAAGAGAAATATCTAAGATTTTGTTAGTAAGTAGAAAAACCTACAAAAAAATTATGTTAAATAGGTAGTTGAATCATATTCTAACCATCTAGTTAAATGGCACTATGACCCCTGCGAACCCGTTGTTACAGTTGCAATATAGCACAAAACAACGGTATAGCTATTGCAAGACGAGAGGATTTTCAAATAGTTCCTTTAGCTGTGAACAAACTTACAAGATTATGCATAAATTGTGACCGATCTATTTTAGAAGAAATTGACATTCTTTATACTGATCCGACCTGTTTATGGTTAAACGTTTTGCGATCCAAAACCAGTATAAGGTGTGCTTTATTCGATGAGAATCATGATGAATAAAACAGGTTGCATAGCAAATGTCGAATACGCATTTTTGCAGAAACAAATATATACGGCTCAGAAAATTTAAGAGTTTGTCCACACCATCTTGAGGAAAATGGTCACTTGCTACGACAACTGCTACCAGGGAGAGGCGGCTTATGGACACAAATGTTATGACGTCACAGTGCATGGTGACAAGTCGATGTTCACCATTGAGACACTTGATCAGCCAATTATTTGTGGTGATATTTTCCCGGTTTTTAGTGGCCAGTGGTCAACCGAGTTAGCAAGTCTGGGCATTGAACTCTCCGATTCCCGAGATCCTGGGCCAATCGAGCTATTGTTAGGTGCTGAAGTTGCAGGCGTATTGTATACCGGAGGCCATAAATATTTGTCTGGGCTGATAGCGATAGAGACTAGGCTAGGATGGACGCTTATGGGTAAAGGGGCGAGTAATGTGAGGAGAATTTGTAGTGCAGCTATGAATACTCTCAATCTTTTGGTGAAGGACGCTTCCATAGAGCGACTTTGAGAACTCGATGCCCTTGGTATTAATGACCCTACCGAGCAGCGAAGCCGAGAAGAAATGGCTCTGGCAGCAAAAGATTTGTTTTTGAAAACTGTACGTATCGATGAGGAGGGTCGCTATGAGGTTAGGCTCCCATGGGTGGATGGGCATCCCCACAGCCTCCTACATTTAACAAGCCATGAAGTTAAAAAGGCAACACCGCAATCTTACCGCCAAGTGGTGCTGGTGGTGTTTGTTTGTATAAATATATATTTTTTTATTTATTGATATGAATCACAAAAAATGCATAATTTATTGTACTAAAGGGCCAAAAACAGTAATTCAATGAATAATTTAACGATTTGTGTAAATAAGAACAGTAAATAATTGATTTAAATGAATATATTTCTAGAGTCTAAAGTGTTATGTTTCAGTATGTCTTTTGAAAATCTAACTTTTTCTTTCTTCGGGATTTTTTCGGAAGGCGAGTCCATTCAAATACTTGAGCTGATTTTCGAAAATAAGAGGTACCTACTTTTAAGAGTTGGACGTTTTAGTTTGAACTCTCGGACTACGCCTTTATCCTTGTTTGTTTCAAATCTAATTATTTCGGTTTCTTCAAAATGCTTACAACACACCATAGAATTTTTCGTTATTGTATAATCTCGGGTATAATTTATCTTGGTGTATTGCTTTCATCCACATTTTTTGCACTTCAGAATTTTTTTGGAAATAAAAATGTTTGCATTTCTTCAGTTTTTGAGGAACTCCTAATAGTTCGATTTCCACCCAGAAACAGTAGTTTCATGGCATCTGGAACAAGTTTAAATATCTTAGGTAATATATCGAGACCTATGCTCTTGCAGACAAATATTAATATTGTTTTACCTTACCTTACCTTCATTTTTGCTCCTGTACCCATTTGCTAAAAATTTGCAATCAAAGCACAAAGGAACAGGTATCAACTAAATATGGGCAATATATTGGTGTGTTTCTATCCACTTTTTCGTCAATAATGCCCATAAAAATACTAAATTGCAACAATACACAATGAAAGCAATACACAGAAACACATAACCCAATAACAAAATAGCACCATACGCGACGTTGCCGTCATTTCCAACTTCATGGCTTGTTAACTATAGGAGGCTGTGGCATCCCCCTCTTCCTTCCAATTACAGGATGGCTCAAAGAAGGTTGAAGTCTAATATTTTGAAGCTAAACGAGATGGCCTATTCGATCAATGTGACCAAGTGTTTAAAGAATGGAAGGCGGAGAAAATTATTGAGCAAGTTGACTCGCCAGTGTCTTTTGATAAAGGTCATTACCGCATCGAGTAGTGGTCAAAGAGAATAGCGCCACCACCAAGTTGAGACCTGTGTTCGATGCGTCTGCACATGAGAGAGATGCGCCGTCGCTCAATGATTGTCTTGAAAAAGGCTTAAATCTTGTCGAGCTAATACCATTACTGCTTTTGAGGTTTCGTGAGTACAAGGTGGGAGTGGTTTCCGACATACGCAAGGCGTTTTCGCAGATCAGCGTGCACGAAAATGACCGAGATTTTTTAAAGTTTCTGTGGGAGGATGATCAGCACAATGAAATTGTTTTTCGATTCAGGCGAGTTGTTTTTGGGGTAACTAGCAGCCCATTCTTGTTAGGTGTGAAGCTTGAGTACCATCATGTTCAAACCCCTAAAAAAATGACGATAGCAGTATTTATTCTCGTGATACCATTAAAATACTACGTCACAGTTTTTATGTAGACAATTGCGTCATGAGTGTTCAAGATGACGCCTTGAAAACATTTATTCGAGAGGCGGTGGCAATCATGGCAGAAGGTCAGTTCGACTTGAGAGGGTGGGAGCACTCTAGAATGGGTAACGCCGATACGGATGCAGTACCTTCTCCTGTGCTTGGTTTAGATTGGCACCCCCAGAAAGATGTTTTAACTCTTAGTCAGGGATTTTGAACCACTGATGTTGAGAATTTGGTAGTCACCAAAAGAGGGATTCTGTTAGTGACTCAAAAGGTGTTTGTTTATTGCAAACCTACACTTTTTGGAATTGATTTTTAATCTAAACATTGTAAAACTTTCAATAATCTTATTCTTCAGTCTATGACAGTTTAGTAGATTTATTTGTAATTGGACATTTCTTTACAGAAAAATTCGTTTTTGTTACTTTTATTAACATTTGATTAAATAAATATAACTTTATTATGGACTGATAGAAACAACTACTCCGAGGACTAATGCCCCTTCCGGCATTGCGTTATACCATTGGTCCCTGTCGTAGTCACTGGGGTAGACATTAAACGGAGTTTGCCTTGATATATTATTTATGAAGTTTCGATTTATATGGCATGCTTTTCACTTTATCAAAACGTTATCATGTATTTCTATTTGACTCGAGTATTAATTTATTGCCTTCGTTGCTTAGACTTGCGCGGCTACGGGGTTGTGGAATCACCAAAACTAAAGGTCTGCATGTAAAAGTAAAAGAAAAAAAAAACTGTATTCAGAAGATTATTTGTGTCTTTTTAAGATATGGGCTTATATATTTCAAGCATTCCATATTGATACCAATAAAATTTATTTACTTCTTGTCCTCAAATCCAGAACTTACTTATAAATTAACAAAATACGAGATTGAATATTTTTTGAACTATAAAACTGTAGACTTATTATGATTATATAATAGCTGATTGTGTTACTTAAAACGAACTTCCCTTATCCGCAGTGTTATTTTCAATACCTACCTCATGAAAGTTATTTCAATATTACCTGATTAGGAACTTCAAATTGCTGATTTTTCTTAATGCGAAATTTTGCTTACTGGTTTGTGTGGTTGGTTATCCTTTTCCATTTTGCACCCTCCATCATTACCACATTTTGTAACAAAAATAGAAAATCAAAATTTTACGAAACAATTTCTCAGTGTACCTCTACGTGGTAAAAGGTATCCTGGAAATTCAAGTTTGTGGCTATCATAGTTTTTGATGTTCGTTGATTATGAATCAGTCAGTCAGGACAGCAGGCGCGGCTCGTGAGTTTTTTTACAGGTGGGTCAAATTAAGAGGGACAGCGCCACAGGCTGAAATAGCGCATTAGGCGAAAAATTTTTGGTATTAAACTAAGTATTTTGGCTTTAGTTTTTGTCTTATTGTAGGAATTTAAATTTGAATACTTGAATTTCGCCCTCATTTATGGCCATTTTGAAATTTGACAATAGATGACGTAGATGTTGGGTCAGTTAGCGGAGGAGAGGAGTAATATCCTTGCTCCTAATTTCAGCTAATGTCTTTATGTCTTACATCAAGTAGAAAACAACAGGTTAGAAACTTAACTTAAACGGTTAACGCCGGTGGCCGTAGCGGAAGCGTAACGTCGAACTTTATAAGTGACTAGCTTCCCTTCGGTGCATGAGCCCTGCTATCAGTCTCATTGCGGCCAACGACTCTATACCTACACACCGTCCCATCCTTATCCCGAGCTTCACTCTTCCCAAATTCGCATCACGGAAAACCAGAATATAAACATGGAAAGGGCTGACAGGGAAAATGAGCGTAAGGGCTTGCAGGCAAATAAGGCTGGCATTAAAATCATTCGCCAGCAGGTCCTTAAACCTGCAGCAAAGATAAGAGAGATTCAGGGTCCTCAGACGACCTCTCGCAGAGAGAGTCTCCCCCCTACCATCTTGGGGGAGGAAGAACAGGGAAAGGCCGACCGTAGACATTCCTTAAACATACCGGCTTCCAAAAGCGGAAAGCCGGTGGTCGGCCCACCCAAAAAGGCAGAAGTCGCATGCACACGCTGCGATGAAGAGTTTGAGAGCGAGGCGCTATTGCGTGTCCATGTGTCGCGAAGGTTATGCGGGGACAGGACCAAGTGCAACTACTGTCCCTCGTACTGGCCGTCGTACAAGTCGACGAGGCAACACGAGAGGCGTACTCACCCAACAGAGTACCTGAGAGAGCTGGAAAAGCTAAAGTCTCCTCTCTCAGGTCCAGAACTGTACACCATTCTGGCAAAAATAGAGGTGGAGTACGCGAAGGACGGGAAGTATCGGGGAAAATTCCTGGACAAGATGATAAACGCAACCAGCCTCACTATGAGTCAGGTGCGAAGCATCAGGGAGAAGCCGAGCTATAAGAACTACCTGGAGAACGCCCAAACTGAGTTCGCCAAGGCGAATAGGGCCAGGTTGTTCAAGGCTGGGGAAAAAACCAACTTGCCCCCCTCTCCTGATGCTGCCAGGACCCAGTCGAACTTCCCGCCTTCATCTCGGAAAAGTGTCGTCGACAGGCAGGGCGACCCGGCGAAGGCGGCAACGCACGAGGTTCGAGGCGAACGTACTAATGTGCCTAGCCCTCAAGCCATAGCGTCACCGGCGCGTAACGATGCGCCTCGGACTTTTACTCTTCGGGTCAGCAGCGATCTTGGTGATTTGCCTCACCAAAACACCGCTTCCGAGCTCGACTGCGGCGATGAGTCCGCAGCTGGAAGACGGGTCTTGGCTCCCGGAAAGAGAGCACGGGAGAGTACAAGCCCACAAGGGCAAGCCAAAAGGGTTAAAAATAACCCTAGTCCGAAAGTACGGACCAACTCTCCCGCGCTCACTGGCCGAAACGAGCCAGTGGGCGGCGAGCGTCTGAATCTTGCCGCCAAGAACAGCGGAGGAGCGGTCGCCAATCCGACCAAAGGCAAAACCATCGTGAGGGCTCCCAAAGCTGACATCAGCAGAACATCGAAGCTTCACTTCTCGCAAGTAGCGGGGCCCTCAAGCACCATGGCGTCTGCCAAAGCCGACGAGGCTCCTGGTCCCCGTCCGGGCGGGGAGCGCATCCCGAAGCTGCCGACAGGCGAGGAAATTCTTCCGGACCTTCGACAGCTGCTGACGGATGCGCGATCTAACCTGGACCCTGTGTGCGACGAAGACAAACCCATCAGACGGGCGATCGATCTGTTCATGACCGGACAAGTGGCAGAGCTACAGCCGGTCATTGATGAATGGCTCGCCAGTCTGGGGGCGAATCGACGAGCAAAGGAAAGGGCGGCCAGGAAAGAGCAAAGACAAATAGCCCAAAGCCGCAGGAATAAACCTGCCGGCAAAAACTATGGGCAAGTCTCGTCCGGCAGCGGTAAACGCCAGAGCAAGTACAAAAAGTACCAGGACCTTTGGCGGAAGAATCGTTCCAGTCTCGCAGACCTCATCCTATCAGGAAAGGATGGCACGGGAACCGAGGAGCCTAGCGACACCGAACCGGTAAGCGGGGCACGACCCGATTGGGAATTCAGACCGATAACGGCTGAAGAAATAGCGAGGGCTAAGGCTAACTGGGGTAACAGGGCTCCTGGAGTGGATGGCGTTTCGGTGGAAAGCGTCAAATCCGTCAGCCTTGTTCATCTAGCAGTGATGTACAACATTATCGTGCATGGCAACATACTGCCTGCATCATTCCGTCAAATGCGGACCATCCTGGTGCCCAAGGATGGTGATCGTACCAAGGCAACAAACTGGCGGCCCATTACCATCGGGCCTGCCGCGCAGCGATTGCTGCATCGGGTCCTTCACGCCCGCCTGCGTAACAACTGTACGTTGAATATGAACCAGAGGGGGTTTACGGACACTGATGGGACACTGGCGAATGCCATGGTGCTAGATCACTATATTAGCACCCGTCTGAGTAGCGGAAAGGCATACACTGTTATTTCCTTAGATGTCCGCAAGGCATTCGACTCAGTGTCTCATCACTCCATTACAAGAGCTCTTCGCAGGATGGGGGTTCCCCTCGTCCTGCGAAAGTACATACAGACGGGTTTGAGGGAGTCGGTGACGGCGATCAAAGTGGGAAGCCAAGTCACCGGGGAGATCCGCATGAGTCGGGGGGTCAGGCAGGGGGACCCTATGAGCCCACTGCTATTTAACTTGGTGATGGATGAGATGCTGGAAACCATCAACGCCAAATACAAAGGTGGCTCTGTTACCAACACCCAGAGTGTTGCCGCTATGGCGTTCGCCGACGATGTCGTGCTTTTGTCCGACACTCAGATAGACATACCGCTAATGTTGGCGGACATACAGCGGTTCCTCACGAACCGCGGTATGTCGATTAATGCGGCCAAGAGTGTGGCCCTTTCGGCGACACCCCATGGCGGGGACAAAAGGCCAGTCGCCATAACGCGGTCTATCTTCTCAATCGGGGGCCATAAAATACCGGCAGTGCCCCACATGAATACTTTTAAGTATCTAGGACATCAGTTCGGTGCCTCGGGCGTGGAGAAGCCCAATGTACCGAACCTTAGGAGATGGCTCCATCTCGTTGGGGCGGCGCCGCTGAAGCCAGACCAACGCCTCGAGCTTTTACGCACCTTCGTAATACCGAAGATGCTATACGGGCTGCAGAACACCAGGGTGACGGCGGCGGTCCTGAAAGACGCTGACAGGCTGATCAGGGCCGCCATAAACAAGAAAAAACGCAACAACAAATGCAAATAAAAATTCTAATCCAACAAAAACACCTATAACCACCGGAATCACTCATGAGCCCACCCCTAGCTCCAGCACCACAAACTTGGGGGACGGCTTCAAGGTCCCCATGAAGACCCTTGGCTTCAATAAAATGATCCAAATCCGCCAACTGGACTTTGGAGTACCGATCCCCACAAGCAACAGATTTAAAAACCTCGAAACCGAGGAAACAGACGCCAATGATGACGTAAGCGTCACCTCAAACGAAAGCGCCTTTAGTCACAGGGAGCAGATACAACAAAAGGCCCGTCAAGCCGCCCCCAAAAAACCTAAAACCCCAACCGCACCAAAAAATGAGAAACCACCGCCAATAGTAGTAAAGGGAAAATTCCAAAACCACAGGGCGCTTAACGAACTCTTCCTCAAGCTCGGTATCACTAAATACACGGTCAGATATGCCCGCAACTCCACGATAATCTACTGCGATCAAACGCACGATTGGCAGACTCTGCTTCGAAACTTTGAAGCAGAGGAAATGGAACATCATACCTATGCCGAAAAATCGACCAAGGGGCATGCCTTTGTGCTTAGGGGGCTAGACGGAGACATCAGCATCACCGAGCTCACCGACGACCTGAAACTAAGTTATCAGATTAAACCCAAAAACGTCTTCAGAATGAAGACAAAGTTCGAGGCAATGTACTTAGTAATACTTGACGCGTCATACAACCTGAAATTCCTCAACCAACACGCAAAAATCATTCTGAACATCAGGGTAAATTGGGAAAACAGGAAGTCGGAAAAGCCGGTGATGCAATGCAAAAAATGTCAAGGGCTAGGACACGCGGCTACCTATTGCAAAAGGGCAACAAGATGCAGTAGATGTGCAGGAAATCATGAAATTACATCATGCACAAATAATGAAGCCAAATGCGCAAACTGCGGGGTGTGCGCATAGAAGCATTGAGGAAAACTGCCCTATCTACCAATATAAGATCAGGCAACTAGAGCCCAGGAGGAGGTTTATTCCTGCACCTCCACCGAAAACTCCAGCCTGGCAGTCGAGGGCGGAGCCAAGAGCACAAACCCAAACAGCTCCGCCCACAACAGGCCTGATACCTCGGCCGCAGCCCGAGAGGCATGATATTGACTTCCCAGAACGGCGACCCAAACCAAGCGCACACTTTAATCGGCAGCAATCAAACAACGGAGCGGTAAGTGGCGGACAGGCTGACTTTTTCAAAATAAATGACGCAATGAACGAGCTTAACTCTTTAGTCAACATCGCTGAGCTGTTAAAAGCCCTAAATAGGTACATTTCCCTACTGAAGGATTGCAACGGTGACAAAACACTCATCCTACAGTCAACAATGCAATTCTTCAGCCAGGAAATTCACAGTTTCAACTTTTGATGTGGGAAATACTCAGTTGGAACTGTAATGGGGTCAAATCAAAACAAGAAGACCTATTCCAAGCCATTAACCATTACAGGCCCAAACTGGTATTTCTCAACGAAACGAAACTACAAGCAACAGATATTTTCAAACACAAAAACTACAGGATCGAAAGACAGGACAGACCCAACAGCACAGGAGGGGGCGTTGCCTGCCTAATACACAAAACTATAGACTACATAAGGCTAACTAGCCGCCGAACAAACATCGAGCATATAACGCTAGAAATAGAGAAAAATCTCTGGATTTCCGGAGGCTACGCTCCACCAGGAGCCATTAAGGGTGTGAATGACATTAAGGTCTTCTTCCCAAGAAATGGGATGACTGGAGACCTTAATGCCAAACACACCTCATGGCTAAACCAAGACAATAATAGGGCAGGCAACGTACTCAACAACTACCTAAACAACAACCCTAACATTACACTACACCACCCCAACAACTACACACACTACCCCTGCGCAGGGCGACACCCATCAACTCTGGATGTAGCCCTGTCAAAGGGACTTACTAACATAGACATTAAAACAAAAGACATACTCGGATCGGACCACCTTCCGATCTTCTTGCAATGGAAAAACCACCCTCCAGCGCACGAACTTCGGAAGGTGTTCTCATACAAAAACTTCAAATGGCAACAATACAAACAAAGACTCAACAACCTCACAACAATACCAACCAGCATAACCACCATCAACGAACTAGAAAAACAAGTCGCAACACTCACAAACAACATACAGACAACCAGAAATCAACTAGCACCCAAAATAACAATAAAAGACAGAACAGACAACTTACCAGGATCCATCATAGACCTTATCAAAGAACGCAACAGGGTAAAAAGAGCGTGGCAAAGGCGCCCAAACCGACTCGACATTGACATACTAAAAACCATGAACAAAGAAATAGAGAGAGACATACGGCTTCACAGGAACAGATCCTGGATGAAGTATGTCTCTTCTCTAGAAAACGCAGGACAATTCCTTGTGGAAGCTGGCCAAAAGTCTAAGAAGACCCACCGCACAACAAACCGCACTTACAGCAAACGGAATCAGCTTCTACAAGGAAAACGACAAGGCAGAACTACTGAAGCAACTCTTTAGTCAACATCGCTGAGCTGTTAAAAGCCCTAAATAGGTACATTTCCCTACTGAAGGATTGCAACGGTGACAAAACACTCATCCTACAGTCAACAATGCAATTCTTCAGCCAGGAAATTCACAGTTTCAACTTTTGATGTGGGAAATACTCAGTTGGAACTGTAATGGGGTCAAATCAAAACAAGAAGACCTATTCCAAGCCATTAACCATTACAGGCCCAAACTGGTATTTCTCAACGAAACGAAACTACAAGCAACAGATATTTTCAAACACAAAAACTACAGGATCGAAAGACAGGACAGACCCAACAGCACAGGAGGGGGCGTTGCCTGCCTAATACACAAAACTATAGACTACATAAGGCTAACTAGCCGCCGAACAAACATCGAGCATATAACGCTAGAAATAGAGAAAAATCTCTGGATTTCCGGAGGCTACGCTCCACCAGGAGCCATTAAGGGTGTGAATGACATTAAGGTCTTCTTCCCAAGAAATGGGAGGAGCCTACTGATTGGAGACCTTAATGCCAAACACACCTCATGGCTAAACCAAGACAATAATAGGGCAGGCAACGTACTCAACAACTACCTAAACAACAACCCTAACATTACACTACACCACCCCAACAACTACACACACTACCCCTGCGCAGGGCGACACCCATCAACTCTGGATGTAGCCCTGTCAAAGGGACTTACTAACATAGACATTAAAACAAAAGACATACTCGGATCGGACCACCTTCCGATCTTCTTGCAATGGAAAAACCACCCTCCAGCGCACGAACTTCGGAAGGTGTTCTCATACAAAAACTTCAAATGGCAACAATACAAACAAAGACTCAACAACCTCACAACAATACCAACCAGCATAACCACCATCAACGAACTAGAAAAACAAGTCGCAACACTCACAAACAACATACAGACAACCAGAAATCAACTAGCACCCAAAATAACAATAAAAGACAGAACAGACAACTTACCAGGATCCATCATAGACCTTATCAAAGAACGCAACAGGGTAAAAAGAGCGTGGCAAAGGCGCCCAAACCGACTCGACATTGACATACTAAAAACCATGAACAAAGAAATAGAGAGAGACATACGGCTTCACAGGAACAGATCCTGGATGAAGTATGTCTCTTCTCTAGAAACGCAGGACAATTCCTTGTGGAAGCTGGCCAAAAGTCTAAGAAGACCCACCGCACAACAAACCGCACTTACAGCAAACGGAATCAGCTTCTACAAGGAAAACGACAAGGCAGAACTACTGGCCTAATACTTTGGCTCAGTATTTGACGAATCACCTAACATAACAAACACACAACAACACATTACAAACATCACGGACGTCTTTGTCGCGCAAAAATACCCAATCCCGCCCACCGTTCTACAAAGGATCCTGGTAACGCCCACCGAACTAATTAAGACTATAAAACAACTCAAGAACAACAAAACCCCCGGACCGGACACAATAGGCAACAACCTTATTAAAAACCTACCGAGGAAAACTATTATGCAGCTGCTTCACATAATCAACGCAATCATAACACTGCAGCGCTTCCCTAAACCGTGGAAGCAAGCTGACATAATAGTTTTCCCCAAACCCGGAAAAGACCTCACCCTACCACAATCCTACCGACCTATATCACTACTGGACTCACTCGGCAAATTAGCCGAAAGACTAATACAGCACAGAATCACAGAAACAATAGACAAACTTCACTGCCTTCCGCAAGAGCAATTCGGATTTCGACGCAACCACAACACTACACTAGCAGTAGCAAAGGTCGCGCAAGACGCTTCAACAGCGTTCAACAATCATGAAAGCACCTTTTTGCTACTGCTAGACATCGAAAAAGTCTTCGACAAGGTATGGCACAAAGGACTAATATACAAATTACTCACAATACACAACTTTCCCTTACACTACATAACCCTGATCGCGTCATACCTACAAGACAGAAACTTCCGAATCAAGACCGAACATACTCACGCAAAACCCAAACCTATCAGAGCCGGTGTCCCACAGGGCACCGTGCTCTCACCGACACTATTTAACCTATACATAGCGGACTTACCTAAGACAAGAAACACCAACATAATGATGTACGCAGACGACACGGCACTATATACCAGCGCCTTCTTTGCAGAAGACGCAAGAAGAGCGCTGGTAGACCACCTCAACTTAATCACACCCTACCTAAACAAGTGGAAAATTAAACTTAACGCAACAAAAACTGAACTACTAACTATAACCAGGAAACGGACAAACAACATCATTGAACCACCACTAACAATAAACAACATTGACATCACAGCAAAGACATCCGTGAAATACCTGGGGGTAGTCCTTGATAAAACACTCAGGGGCCTCCCTCAGGTAGAAAACACACTAAGCAAGGCAAATGGGGCCGGGCGACTCCTCGCACCCATAATGAAACCGAGATCCTTCCTTAGCCCACAAAACAAACTACACATATACAAAACTATCATCAGACCGACACTACTATATGCAGCCCTCAGACTAATAATAAAACTAGAGACCAAACATGCCATTTAAAAATCGCCCAATGTTTACAATCAATCATCTTTTAGTCCATGACATTAGTAAGAGAGAGATAGACCTATAAAATGGCAACACTCTTCAGTGGCGGCCTGTTCAGTTTCCTCTCAATTTTTCCACTCATAATAAATTACCATAAATATTCTCTATCTACGCCAATGTCGAGCGTAAAATGATGTCAAATTTCTTACCGCCGAAATATTAAAATTTGCTTGGAATCATTAAAGATAATACATCGATGTACCATTTTACTATTCTCCGCCACACTTTCCACAGTTTTAAATCCAAAAATACCACTGATTAACACTCAAAATCACAAAATTCGCTCTATCACTTCTCAGCAACACTGCCAAATCCGTTATGGCTGCCATAAGTCACAAAAAATCATCTGATTGGCTGCTCGTAGATGCAACGTTGTCGATGTGCCATTTTTCGAGCCATATATTCCGAGTTATTCCAGAATTTTCACCAATTAAATTAAAAAAAGACTAATTATTTTTTTCAAAAATGCGTTTTAGTTATATTTCAACAAAGATTGATATAAAAAAATATTTACATTATGTTAAAACATATTTTGACATAATGATTATCCTTGAAAATATTTAATATTGAAAATCACATCGGATTATTGGCAACCAGGCTTTTCATGCGAAAATCGACCTTATGGATGTTGGATCGCGAATTGTTTGTTTACTGTTGTATCTGTTGTTTTTAGTTGTTAATCTGAGATGCAGCCCCAGCATGGAGCTACATAAGTAACACTCAAAAACTAAAACTACAACGGTACCAAAACAAAATACTAAAAACTGCACTTTCACTGCCCATGGACACACGGACAGTGGAAGTGCACAAACTAGCTAACATCAACACAATCCTGGAATACTTCGAAGAAGTTTCGACGAAGTTTTTCAGGAAGACCCTACATGGACCAACACTCACTAGAGACATCTCGACACAAAAACACGACCCCCAAAACCCAGTAACACACCGCCCAATACACCATAGACTACCACTTTACTTTGAACCGCCCTAATCAGATTGGTGGCGCAACTACGGAACAAATTCCAGACAAACCAGAAAAACTAAATAACCCATCCGTAACCAGCGCTACCAACCTGATAAGGGCACAACGCCACTGACAATATACCAAAGAAACGAGAAGAAGGGTTTTTTAGCGACTTTTCCCTTCACAACGCACGACAATTACGGAATGATTCACTGGACCATGACCATACTTGACTAAATTGAAGGTTGAAACTGAAAAATGACCTATAAGGGGCTAAACAGCCTCAGCAAAGCGTCACAAGCCAGCCCGAACGCCGCTAACGCACCCAGTTTGGTTGAGTGGATCAAAGTTAATTAGAATTGCGCCCGAACACCTGGCCCCGCCCCTCGGGGCGGCAACAATTCCTAGTTGACTTTGCTATACTGATGATAAATCCTAATGATAAAGTGTGCGCACTTACTTGGGATTTCATTAGTGTGTAATTTTTAGGTTGTTATTATTCTTGTTAATTAGATCTACTTTAGTTAAGAATTAGGTTAAGTTAGCGTTAAGAAAATCATGTAATTTTGAAAATAAACGTTTACTACTACTACTAGGGCCGCCGTAAAAAGATACGTGCACATAAGCACACACACGCCAAACTCCGTCATCCACTGCAGCCTACGAGACGGGGGGCTCGGGATCGTTGAGCTGGCTAAGGTTGTGCCGCAGCAACTGCTAGGCAGGTGTAGTAGACTCCTGCAGGCGACGGTAGACCCGCTCGTGTCGGAGGTCCTACAAACTGATAGGGTGAGGGCGCTACTGGAGCGATATCAGAAGATGTCTGGCGACATCCCCTCGGCCCAGTACTGGCGAGAGGCGTTAGACGCGAACCCGTTCACAAAAGGCCTGTCCAAGGCGAACGAGGATTCGAGCAGTCGAGATTGGCTGCGGGGAAGACCAGCCGGGTGGACCGGCCGGGACTTCGTCAGGGCCGTGCAGCTCCGGACTGGGAACTTGCCAACGGCGGGACTCCCTTGGAAACCCATGGAGGAACTCCGTTGCCGTGCCGGGTGTGGGGTCTCTGAAACAATTTGTCATGTGTTGCAAAAGTGCGAGCGCACACATGACAAACGGATAGCTAGACACAACGAAATCGTGTCAAAGATCAAGCACCATTGCTCTCGCCTCGGCTTTCAAGTCGAGGACGAGCCGCACTTGAGATCAAGCAATGGTTTCTTGCAGAAGCCGGATCTAGCTATCCACATCGGGGGCCTTGCAACCGTGATCACCGACGTGCAGGTTTCCTGGGACGGCGCTGACCGTTCCCTGGCGGAGAGCTGGCAGGTCAAGCGGGATAAGTACCGAAACGCCGGTTTTCTCGAGGCTGCCCGATAACCGTAGGCGCACGGGGCATCTGGCCTCGCTGTAACGAGCCGACGGAGCGCACACTCCAGCTGAAAAAGCCTCTTAAGAGGAGCTGTGTGGACTCCGTCCTCAAATGGGGCTCCACTATCCACAGCACCTTCGGAAAGCGGACTTGGGGCGATCGGCGTGACGGAGCTGATCCTGTACAGGCAAATAATGCTGAGATCGTGTGCATCGACTAAGCCTGCGACGAGACGGCCAGAACATCTAGACTTGTCCATGTCAACAAGATCGACACGGGGCTCTCCGTAGGGGAGCTTCCGATTAGAATAAGTTGAAATATGCCGTTATATTAATAATTATTATTATTGTATTATATTATTTAGTTCAATAAACATGGTATCAATCTGGAGAACTGATGGTCGTTCGTTTTATAGATTTTCCTGGATTTTGACTTCCTCAACTCAAGTTGTCAACTGTAGCCTTGACATCGCAGAAAACCACATTCTATGTGTAAGTACTACTGTAGTTCCGTAATAATTTATCAGTGAAATTCAAATTCGACTTTCTAAATGGATCACCTCAAGAAAATCTTACTAGAGAATCGTTTTCTAGGCTTTTTCCATACCCTGGGTCAATCAAGCAAGCTACCTAGGCGTAATTCCACTTAGTTAGTTTAGTCAAACCCTTTTGTGACGTCATCTGGAATTTATGGGGAACTACTTTCGATGAGAGATTGCAGCTAAGTAAAACTAAAAGAATTCGTGAGTCACTGGGTTCTTGATTGCCTATTTAATATTCCTATTGGTTGTAAGGCATTGTTCTTAATTAATTTTTGAAATAACCATACACATTGTTTTTATATATTTCCTTTTTTTTTTGGGGAACCCAGCCTTCTGCTCAAATTGTAGTTTATTGATTAGGTAGGTTACATTAATGAATGAGTTTCTTAATGGGAAATCGCTAAAGAGTCAAAAAGGGAAACCTAATTATTGCAATAGTTCTTTTTTTTTGCGACCTACTGATAGTGGGTCCACATGACTGAGACGGCAGACTTACGACTACACCATAATTCATCGAAAAGGGAAAGATCACGTCGTTCCCGCCACTTTATCTAGAACTGTTCCTATTTTGGACACTCTACATGTTGAGGATACTCACAAACCAAGCGATGTATGGTACCAAAATCTTCTATCAAGAGTGACGAAGTCTCCACAGAAGTATTTGTTATTCCGTTCCCATGACAACAAATTGTTCAAGCAAGTTGAACCCAATTATCCCGAATTGGCTGAAGAAAAGGATCACTGGAGAGAAGTAATCCCTAAAGAAAGACGTAGGGGTCTTATATTGGAAGCGCATGAGTTCTTGTGCCATTTAGGGGTTTACAAAACAAGTCAGCATCTTCTGAAAAAATATTATTGGCCTCGACTTCGAACCGATGTTGGGAATTACATAAGACGATGCAAAGTCTGCATAATGACTAAGCCAGAGCAGCGTAAACCGGCTGGGCTAATGTTGAGTTCGCAACCTTCTATAAGTCGTCCCTTTGAGCTGATGTGTGCTGATCTAGTGGGTCCTTTACCCCGTTCGACTTCAGGTTTCAACCATATCTTGGTTGTAGCCGATTGCTTTAGTAAGTTTCCCCTTTTGTTTCCCTTGCGTTCCGCGACTGCGTCTGCCATTTGCCGACATTTAGAGCAAAGCGTTCTGTTAGTGTTTGGAAGTCCTAGGGCCATCATTGTAGATAATGAAGTGCAGTTCCGATCTAAATAATTCCAAAATCTCATGAAGAAGTACAATATATATACCAAGTATACGGCATACTACCATCCCCAAGCCAATCCCTGTGAAAGGAGAAATAAGGTCGTGAAGACAATGTTGATGTCATATGTGTCAGACAACCATAAAACCTGGGATAAATACTTGGGTAATGTAGGACACGCTATTCGGTCTTCTGTGCATGAAGTAACGGGACAATCTCCAAATTTTATAGTGTTTGGCCGTGAAGTACATACTGGTAATAAGGCGTCTGAAGATATTGCTCAGCCGATATCTTTCCGTCGAGAATTGGACAATAACGAAAGATCCCTAGCCCTTGTGAGACTTTACGCTGATATTAAGATCAGATTAATGAAAGCCTATGAATACAGTAAAAAGAATTATGATTTGCGACGTCGCACAGTGTACGATTTTACCTATCTAGGGGGATTTAATTGAAAATAATAAGTATTTCGTTCCAAAAAAATCTAGCATTTTATTATTCTAGAATGACCGGCACATTTATTTTTTGTTGTCACTTTTTTTGTAAAGGAACCGGGACACAAAAAATAAACATCAAACATTTCAATAAAGTATATCTAATAGTAAAGTAAAATAAATATCTTTAGTACTTCGACTTTATGCTAGCTATGTATAAAGTGTTCATTAGTTAAGAAGTATTTTTCAATATTGAAACCTTTAAATTGATTATTAAGGTATGTTTTTATAATTTTATATATTTTTTTAATTCTTAGCACGGGGGTCTATAATGCCAAATGTAACATCTGTGAAAAATTACGGCAAATACAATAGTTTTTCAAATTTCAAAATACATATTTCTTATATGAGCAAATATGGATACCAAACCATAAAAATAAATAACTTTAGGCATTAAAGTATCAGATATTATAAAAATGTTTTGCGCGTTCTTGCGCCAATTTTTGTTTCTTTTGTTTTTAGGATGGAGTGCAAGGATTCAAGAATACAAATTTTTGAAAGTACAATATTTTTTAAATTTTAAAATGCAAAATATTTCTTATATGAGCAAATATGGATACCAAAACATACAAATAAATAACTTTCGGCATCATAGTATCAGTTAGTATGAAAATGTCATGCGAGCGCTTGCGCCAATTTTTGTTTCTTTTGTTTTTAACATGGAGTGCAAGGTTTCAAGAATGCAAATTTTTGAAAACTGGTTCAAACGTAAGGGTCGTGAAAAAATTTATCAATCTTTGGAATTTATTATTCAAAATCTAGACAAAAATTTGTTAACCGCTTTTTTGTCTTAGTATTTTTCCTTGTTAACCTCTTAACATTACTTTAGAACACTCATTATTTTACTTTTTTTCTACATTTTTAAATCACATAAGTATCTGGCCTTGTTTTTGAAATACCCTGTACATAGGAATAATAAAAATTAACTTTTTTGGATAGTTAATACTATTTAAACTCACTCGTATGCAAATCGTATAATATTCCATAACTGTGGAATTAAATCCCCCTAGATAGGTAAAATCGCACACTGTGCGTCGGCCTGACCAATTAATCCCAAACCAACAAGTGTGGCGCCGTAATTACGTCTTGTCGGATGCGTCCAAGTATTTTGCTGCTAAGTTGGCCCCTAGGTTTAAGGGACCTTTTATAATAGCAAAGCGGTTGTCCCCCTGGACATATGAATTGAAGTCTGAAGATGGAAAATTTGCAGGAGTTTGGAACATTAAGGACTTGAAAGCTCACCCTCCTGAAGACGACTAAAAATTAACCAAAGAATTTTAGGAAAAATTCTTTAAAGTTGGGGGGGATTTGTAACGTTTTAAAATTTAGTTAAGCAAATCATTGAACCGGAAGATGGAATTACATCAATTTACGTCGATAAATGACAGAAATAAAATATTATTTATATTAATAATTATAACCCAAAGTTGGAGGCAAATAAAAACATCGAGAATTTCAGGTTCTGCACCCTAGCAAGCTATCTCTGTCCAACCCGTCGTAGCGTAGGCGCTTGGTACCGAAAATTCAAGTTTTAAAGAAATTATTCTAATTTGCATATTATTTATTGCATTCTTCGGATGGTTCGTGATTTTGCCCTTGTTCCGTGGGTCTATGTTCCGTTTAAATTATTAGTTAGCCTATATAAGTTAGAGAGTGTTGAAATTCTGGTTTCCCGTCTTTCCTTTTCTTTTCTGTGTGGACGAAATTGTGACGTCGGATAGTGGTGTAGGACACTATTAACTTGATCCTTTAGCTGAATGGTCGGTGCCGCCATTAGTGGAAATTATTTTGGGCGTTTTCGTGCCTAATCTCTGGAATTTGGAGGATTTATTTCCCTTTTGGATATCATAGTGGCCGTAGTTATCGTAGTGCTTGTGCATTTTTTTTTCCTACGGGGCTAATAGCGACAAATAGTCGGATTTTTTATTGGTGCTGGCCGTGGACTGCTTGGGAACCCAACAAGTGTAAGTTTCCTCAATCATCCTAATTAATTTTCATAAACGTAGCCTTATGTTGCTTGGGTTTGCCTGCCTGGCATCTCCGGTATTAATCTGGAGAACTGATGGTCGTTCGTTTTATAGATTTTCCTGGATTTTGACTTCCTCAACTCAAGTTGTCAACTGTAGCCTTGACATCGCAGAAAACCACATTCTATGTGTAAGTACTACTGTAGTTCCGTAATAATTTATCAGTGGAATTCAAATTCGACTTTCTAAATGGATCACCTCAAGAAAAGCTTACTAGAGAATCGTTTTCTAGGGTTTTTCCATACCCTGGGTCAATCAAGCAAGCTACCTAGGCGTAATTCCACCTATGAAGGCAACGATTGGTGTATCGGGTGAAGCATTCTAGTCTGATGTTCTACCCACCACCTTTCTAGTTGGGATAGAGGCTCAAGTTTAGTCAAACTCTTGTGTGACGTCATCTGGAATTTATGGGGAACTAGTTTCGATGAGAGATTGCAGCTAAGTAAAACTAAAAGAATTCGTGGGTCTCTGGGTTCTTGATTGCCTATTTAATATTCCTATTGGTTGTAAGGCATTGTTCTTAATTAATTTTTGAAATAACCATACACATTTTTTTATATATTTCCTTTTTTTTGGGGGAACCCAGCCTTCTGCTCAAATTGTAGTTTATTGATTAGGTAGGTTATATTAATGAATGAGTTTTCCTAATGGGTAATCGCTAAAGAGTCAAAAGGGAAACCTAATTATTGCATTAGTTCTTTTTTTTTTTTTTTGACCTACTGATAGTGGGTCCACATACTTGTTTATACGAATAATTTAACTTAATTTTTTTTATTTGCGCGATGTTTTTTTTTATGGTGCCAATAATTATCATTGTTGCAAATATTTGAGATTATTAGGGCGATCCTACAAACGACACTTCATGTAAGTATTTATTTATTTTTTTTTGCGTATTTTAAAATTACCGTTTATACAAAACTTTAATTAATTGGTGACATTATGCGCGTGTAAACCGTTGTGATCACAAACGGTAGCTGTGTCCCTGACTACTGGCAGATAAATAAATTAATATAATTATTGCTAATACCTTTATTATTGGTGTGGTAACCGGAGGATTTTGCCTACGAATTTTCATTACAAATTACAACACTAGAGATTTTTTTTTCTTTTGCCTAAGAGTTTAACAGTTTAACAATCGATTCTAGGCATTGGAACGGTGAATTTGGTGTTGAGCTATTGAAGCATTTGATCATTAATAATTATTATGATGTAATAAACTTGGAGCACCTATTGAATTCTACTTCTTCGGAGTTTTCGTTTATTGTTGTTTTTTTTTCAGGTCACACAAATAAATAGGTTGAGGATTAATCTCATTTGAGTATTTAAGGCTTGTTTTAGTTTAGGTAACTCTTACGAAGTACTTTGTAACCGGGTACTGTTGCGATTGGGACTTTGGCGTATTGTTATAGGTTACTGGCGCCCTTATTTATTTTTTTGTCAAATAGTTGAGGTTACTGAAGACTCAGTTGACCTGACCGCACGACCACTCCCGGCTGAGGCTTGCCGAGTGTTCCATATTTTCTACCTTACCTTTTCTTTTACTCGTAGGGCATAGCAATTTATTGTTTAATTTTTTGGTGGGTCATTGACCGAATGACCTTACATAGGAGCCGCGCCTGCAGGACAGCTGCTTTTATATAAGTATACAGGGTGTCCCAGCGAAAACAGTCCACCCCGATTTATTGGATTTCGGATGAGAATCTGGAAAAACGCTCGGACACGTCGATTTTTGATTTGAGGGGGAACTATTTTTCAGTTTTTTTCATCCTCGTAGTTTCAACCCCCTAGCTAGGGGGAGAACAACCCCCCAAATTTGAATAGGGGATAGGGGTCATGTCATATCTCTTTTTAAAGGTCTCATCGAGTTCTTTATGCCCCTAGAATTTTGTCTCATCATTTTCATCGGTAACGAAATGACAGCTTGTCAAAATCTTGGAAATAGACTATTAGTTTTAGTGGGAGCAAAAGCGATACTTACCTCCCTTAATAAAAATACTTGAAATGAAGTTATTTCTTATTATTATTAATGAGGTGTATACGAGAATTGTAAATTGTAGGTATTTTTACTCGTATTTTTATTAAGGGAGGTAAGTACCGCTTTTACTCCTACTAAAACATTCCATTTCCAAGATTTTGATAAGCTGTCATTTCGTTACGGATGAAAATAATAAGATGAAATTCTGGGGCCATAAAGAACTTGATGAGACCTTTAAAAAGAGGTATGACACGACCCCTATTCCCTATTCAAATTTAGGAGGTTGTTCTCCCCCTAGCTAGGGGGTTGAAGCTACGGGGATGAAAAAAACGGAAAAATAGTTCCCCTTCAAATCAAACATCGACGTGTCCGAGCGTTTTCCCAGATTCTCATCCCAAACCCAATAAATCGGGGTGGACTGTTTTCCCTGTATAAATAATGGTTTCCATGATACATTTATGTTATACTGATTTATTGCATATACTTCTTTTGGTTGGCATATATTTCTCATGACTGGAACCCAACCATTTTTAAAGAAATTAATTCATTCACTCGATAATTTTACTTAATTTTTTTTCTAAAACGAATTGCTGGGGTAGCGGTTCCGATTCGATAATAGTTGCTACTGTTGCCAATAATTATTCGATATGATTAATTGATAATTGCCTGGGTTACATAATATTTGAACATAGAAGAACGATGGTAAACATGTATAATAATAGTAGTTTATATTATATGCCTATATTCAAATAATTTGAACAGCATTCTTACGCTGTTGAGCTCAAAACAAATGAAAAATCTTATTGACTAACGCTTCCTGAAATAGTAATGTATAGAATTAAAGAATATTGGATTTGACGAACACGCTGTCGCACTTTTGAAAAGTTATTTTGTTGAAAGAGAACAGTCGGTTGATATCAACGGAACCCTAAGTGAACCGCTGATGGTGAGCTGTGGCGTTCCTCAAGGAACTGTCCTCGGCCCTGTCTTATTTAACATTTACATAAATGATCTATATCAGGTTGATTGCAAAGCCGAATTGGTCAGTTTCGCTGACGACACTGCCATCCAGTACCAGGCTGATTCTTGGGAAGAGCTTTATAATACTATTGTTGGAGATTTTCCAAGGTTTGTGGATTGGTTCAATAACAATCTCCTTAGTATAAATTTTCAGAAAACCTTATTTATGCCTTTTGGCAGCTATCGCAATGGCCTGCCGAATTACCAGTCACTACTCTTCTCTTTAGATTCAAAAAATATTGAAATTAAGCGTTGCTCCCATTTTAAATACTTGGGAATCTATGTTGATAGCCATCTTAGATGGAACTACCATGTAGAGTATGTGACAAAAAAGATAAGATCGCTTTTACCCTTTTCTCGATCATAGAGAGACATTTTTTCAATGATTCAATTAAAGACGTTATATTACGCACTAGCACAGTCACACCTCACATATGGGCTCATAGCATGGGGTGGAGTCACTAAAACACATCTTAAAAGCCTTGATGTCGTGCAGCGATGGTTGCTTAAAATTATATTCAGAAAATATCGCTTGTACCCAACAGAAACACTTTTCTCGGACACATATATTTTTGATGTAAGACTCTTGTTCTTCCAAATTATGTCAATAAGAATCTATAACAAGAAAACTGTTGTGACTTCTATTGAACACAGCTATAACACTAGACATCGAGAAAATGCAGTGGCTAGGCCTCCTATGGAAAAAACAGTGGGTCAAAGATGCTTCATTTATCTAAGCACTATTGTCTTCCAGAAGATCTGTCATCTTCTCAGAACTGCACAGTCGGTTTCTATATTCAAGAAAAGAATAAAATATTATTTATTAACAAACTCAAGAATAGATTTTCACGTACTGCTGGACTAATATAAAAATAAAAAAAAAGGGGGCAAAGATTTAGATTTATATTTATGTATTCATTCATAATTTTATATTTTAATTTTATCATTGTCATTTTGTTTTTGTAATTTTTCAACTAGTAACT
The DNA here is from genome assembly GCA_917834065.1 of Ceutorhynchus assimilis. Taxonomy (NCBI): domain Eukaryota; kingdom Metazoa; phylum Arthropoda; class Insecta; order Coleoptera; family Curculionidae; genus Ceutorhynchus; species Ceutorhynchus assimilis. The sequence goes on from OU892290.1 coordinate 6,565,843, forward strand.
AGGTTGGTACTTATTCTTCTTAGTTTTATAGGTGTAGGGTTAGACCTAGGATATGCTTTGTAGTATTTGTATATATTATTTTTTTTATACCTACTATTGGTAGATACTTTAGGCCATATTTAGTGCCCACGCGCGAGATTACTCTTGTGGGCTAAATTTGTATTTATTGTTTCTGCTATGGTATATGTACATACATAAATTGTAAGGATATAACAATAAATGCTTTATAATAATAATAATAATAGGTAGCATGTCTATAATAATATTGTGTTTGCGTTCGCTTTTCACCTAATTTTAATTTACTATTGTCCATTTTATACAATCGATTCCGGTAAAACCTCCATATTTGTATACGTAATTCCATTAGCACCCTTAAAAAAAAAAGCTAAACGAGAATTTTCTTCTTTTTCCTTCGTTTTTTTTTCTTCGTCTTTCTCGCCTGGGACAGCTTGCTATTTATGGTAGGTATATGGCCTTTGTTTACTAGTCTATTTTAACTCTTACTAGTGATAGGTACTATTTGTTTTATTACCGTTTAGTTTCATGTGAGAGATACGCAGGGTCCTAGGACAGGATCGCCATGTAATGGGTTTTTTCTATAACCCTTTGGAAATTGGGTAACCCGCAGGATCGTTCATGCGAGGACTTAATAAAAGACTTGTTGTTGCTTAGAAGTTCTGTATTAGATTCGTTGTCAAAATATGTGTTGCATTACCAACTGGGTCATTGTAACCTGCTTATTCAGCTCATTAAGGGGCCACAACAGGTGGGGGATTATAAGCGTTTCGTAAAAACCAAATTACAAAAAAACTGCTCCAGATATCGAGATGAACTAATTAAATTTATATAAACGAAGGATTAAACAACCAGCCTACAAAAGCGTTTTTTTGATATATTGATAATTTATTGTAGAAAAATATTGCTTGAGATCGCCTTTTTTTGCACCTCTCTGAATGCAAATATGGATTTTTTTTTTTGAAAAATCGCTTTGTACGCTGGTCTGTTATTGCTTTATTCACGCCGAAGTTTCAGTTTTCGTGAGCACTGATTTGATGCAATTTTTGACTAAAAGTATTTAATGCTATTAACTGCCCCCCCTCCCTCATGAGCTCTGCCGCCTGGAGCACACATACCAAAGAAAGACCCTCAGGCGTAATATATTTAATAACTATATAGAAAAAAAAATGGCCAAATGCCTCGTCATCTAATTAGTGACGTGACGCGCATGGATGGATTAGCGAGATTATCACTGGCTTGTCGTCAAAGTGAAGAAATTCCATCAAGCGCGGCGACCCCAGACCGCGAGGAATCGGCGGGGGTAGAATTGGATCACTTAAGAGCGGTCAAGGTGAACAAGAGCGACTTTTGTGTTTTGAACAAGTTTTAAGTGTTTCTTCAAGTGAGACGCTCGTAAATAATTGTATTTTCAAAGCTCTTTTGTTCTTCGGAACTGCCTTGCCCGCCGCCTAGGTCTACGTCCGGAATTTATTCCACGTGAGAGTTGGAAACAGTGAAGAGAACCTCAGGGTAATCTCACTGGCTAACAGACCGGGAAGTGTGCGCCTGGAAAGCCAGGCTTATTGAAGACAGAGGTATACATACCCGTGGGAACTTTTTGTTCTTTTAGTAACACTGACGTGTTCATTTTCAATAGCCGTCAGAACCCACTGTCACAAAGCACCGCAAAATGCCCGAATGCATTTGCGGGAAGAACTTCGCCACCGATGAGGGAATGAGAACACACATCAGACGCCTGAGATGCAGAGGAGCACCAAAAGAGGACCTCAATACATGCACAATATGTAGACAGACATTTAAATCGTTTGCCGGAGTACGACAGCATATGCGCAGAGCGCACCCGGTTGAATACAACCAAGAGCTCGAAAATCAATATGAAGGCCAAGACAACCGGGCGGCAGGTGAAATGCTTGACGAAGACGAGCTATTGACACAGATGGCGAGGGTGGAAGCTGAGTATGACGGTCGTTTTCACAACCAGAACCTCAGAAACCACTTTCCGCATCTCACAATAGATCAGATCAAAGACAGACAAAGAAAACCGGAGTATAAAGAATACTTAAGGCAGCTGACCAACCAAGAACAAGTCCTCGACTTAGTCGAAGAGCTCATTTCACAAAGACAAGAGGTCGTAACTCCGCCACCTGCCGAAAATGCTAACCAACAACATGAAGTTGTCAATGAGCAAAATGACTCAATCGTTGAGGAGCTGCTCGTATGGTCGGCCGGCCGTGCGAGTTGGACACCCGGCACAACTAGGGGTGCCGAAGACGAAGCCGATAGAGCGAGAGAGGAAGGACCGGTAGGGATCCTCGATGATCCATTCGGAAGGTATCTTGACGATTTGTCAAAGGGGAACAGGCTTGAGGATTGTTTCCTCGAGCTTGTTCGCCTTTTTCATTTAGCCCTAACTGGAAACAAGTTAGGGCATGTCAACAGAATACGCGACACCTTGGTCCGATGTCTCGACCAAGCATTCTCGAAGCCCGAAGCGGCTCGAAGAGGTCGTGGCCCAAAACGGCCACCCAGGCGTACAGACCCCACGAGTGCTAACCCTGGGCTACAACGGCCGGAAGCGACAGCCGGCCCCCCGAACAGGGGAGTGCGACGGGCTGTTTACCGTGCAACTCAGAGGGCATATGCGAAGAACGCGGCCAAGGTGGCGCAATATATTCTGGACGACCGACCATTGGAGAGGGGTAACGAAAATCCGGAGACTCAAGCGATAGAAGCTGAGTACAGAGGCATCTTTGGGTGGGACTCTCTAGAGGACCATGAGGGCATTAGGGACTTGAAGCCCCCAGTCGATTTGGACAGCCCAATAACGACTGGGGAAATCACCAGGGCTTTGAGGGACAACAAGTCGAATGCGGCAGGAACGGACGGCGTTAGGTTGCAAGACCTGCGTCGTGTCGGGAATGTACGGCTAGCCATCATATTCAACGTGATGTTCTATTGCGGCTTGTTTCCCGACAACTTCAAGTAAAACCGAACCGTCCTCATACCGAAAGAGGGGGACTTGCGGGAGGTGGGCAACTGGCGACCGATCACTCTGTTGTCGGCTATAGTCCGCCTTCTACACCGTGTGCTAGGAAGAAGGCTTGCACAAGTGCCAATCAATCCTCAGCGGAGGGGGTTTAGGAGCATAGATGGCGTGGCTCTGAACAATCTCGCGCTTCAGGGCCTCATCAAAGAGCGTCGAACAACTCTTGAGCCGTCTCACCTGCTGTTGCTGGATCTTCGCAAAGCCTTCGACACCGTGTCCCAAAACTCGGTGGACAGGGCGATGCGGAGAGTCGGCGTCAGCAGGCTGATGCACCAGTTCATTAAATGTACTTATGATGGGGCCTACACAAACATCGAGAATAATCTCGAAAAAAACGATAGAATCGAGATGAGGCGCGGGGTCAAGCAGGGAGACCCTCTATCACCCTATCTGTTCAATTTCGTAATAGATGAGCTCCTAGATGAAATAAGTTCCTCACCTTTAGGAATAAAAACAGGTCAGACCAAGATCGCTGCCCAGGCTTATGCGGACGATATAATCCTCTTCGCCGAATCCCAAAGTCAGTTGAACAGACTATTAAAAATGGCAATAGTATTTTTTGAAAAAAGAGGGAAGGCGTTAAATATCAGAAAGTGTGCCGCCTTATCAGTGAAGGTGAACAGGGGCAACAAATACATGTATAACATCACCCGGCCCCTGTTCTATATCAACGCAGAACCGATAAGCCAAGTAGGACCCAACGACTTTTTCAAATATCTAGGTCGAAAATATGACCAGATGGGGTCATACAATACAAATCTAGAGGAACTTCAGCTCAGAATGAACAGGGTACGAGCAGCACCCATAGTGCCATATCAGAAAATGGAGCTGATTAAGACATACGCAATTCCTAGGGTGATAGATCAGCTCCAAAACCCGACCATCAGTCTAAAAGCACTAAGGAGAGCAGACATAATTATAAGAACCGCAGTCAGAAAGATCTTGCACCTACCTCACTCCTCACCGGATGCTTACATCCACGCACCACTGAGAGAAGGAGGATTAGGTGTCCTGTCCATAAGAGCGCACGTACCGATGGTTATGCGAAAAAGATACATAGTTTTAGCCGTCAAAGATCCAACGATCACAGAGACCAGAAACTTCGGGTACGTGCAGAAGCTAATACATAAGTTGGATCGGTGGACAGGAGATGACTGTAGGTCAGGAAGCCACATTACTAGGATGTGGTCCCAACGATTACAGGACGGCTACTCCGGCAACGGTCTACATCAGGCGAGCGGATCGATAGAAAGTAGCAACTGGGTGAAAAGACCACCACCTTACTGGTCAGGTGCTGAATACGTTAGAGCAATTCAGCTAAGAGGCAACCTCCTCCCAACACGGGGGATTCCCTCGAACCCCGTGGCAACAAGAAGTTGCAGAGCAGGATGCGTGAGGAGTGAAACCCTTTCCCACGTACTCCAAAAATGCCCTGCAACACACATGAGACGAATACAACGTCACGATTGTATCGTTAAGAAAGCCGCCGGCATCGGGACGGCCAAGGGATGGAGAGTAGAGATCGAGCCCTCGATCCGCTTGAGGGACGGGCAGCTTAGGAAGCCAGACCTAATTATGTCTAGAGGAGACGATGTGATAGTGTGCGACGTGGGCATCTCCTGGGAAGGTGATCGACCACTAAGCGTCGCACTTCAGCATAAGGTGGCATACTATTCGGAGGCAGCGGTGCTAGATGGTATACGTTTAAAGTACCCCGACAAGAACATAACAGTCGAGGCCATCATTATAGGTGCCAGGGGCATCTGGCCCGATTGCAATATCGGAATTAAAAATCGTCTGGCTCTAAGCAATCGCGACATACGCGATATGGTGTACAAAACCCTCATCGGTGGAATCGCGATTCATAAAAGCTTCAATAGGCAATGCTTGACAGGACATTAGTGTTAAGTCCTAGTTAAGTGTGTACTGTGCTAAATATTTTCCATTCATTTTTCTAACAAACTGTGGCGTGATTTTTGTTGTTTATTACTGTCTGTGTATTAACCTGGGCATTACAAGTGGTGCGCTCTTCGAGGGCCATTCCTAGCGGGTGGGAATCCACCTAACCCGTACATGCGCGACACTTGGGGTGCTCGGAGACGGCTAGAATGATGAATTCGGCCCACTGAGTACACCAATACGTGTCAACTGTTGTGCGCCATCTGATAGCCCCGACTCCATCCAGCTCCACTCTCTTAAGGTTATCGAACGAACCACAACCGCTGTCTGCAAACGGAAATTCCATTTAAAAATTCCGGTGGAAAAATATTTCCATTAATTCTAAGAGTATATGCGCGTCTAGAGTGGCCGTTGCCCAAGGCGTGTGAGTGTGCGGAAGTCCCGAAAGAGCCAGAGTAAGTCAATACAGGCCCTAAATCCTCCAAAATCCTGTTTATATCGTACAGCTGATAATTCCCTGGACTCACTTCAGAGCGAATAAATCTTTCGTTCTTCGAGGGTTTCCTTCGTCAGATCGTGTTCGCGTAACAACATTCGAGCGTTACAGTTCCGCTCTTCCCAAAATTGAGGTTGCGGGGGCCAAGTAGGGCGAACAAGATACCTCACGAAGTAAGGAGAGTGAGCAACTTAGGGGTCGGTGTAGGAGCCGCGACCAGAGCAGAACGATAAGGCCGCGTTACCGGATAAAACCGGGGGTTACTGTGCGAGGTGCGGGGTCTCACGGGACTCAACTCCAAGCACGGGTACTGTGTACTTTTTCTCGGAGAGTCAAAGGAAGTTGTTGTCTGACCCGTGATTTAATCTCGGGCAGCGATATCCTTCTCTCCTCCGGGGCGAGGCACAGAGCGTCGCCGAAAGTCTGTAACTGGTTGTAAGGCTGGGATCGGGATTCGCGTCTTACTGAACAACAACGTAAGTCTTCAACAACAACAGGTGTCAACACCTCAAACTTGTCCGTCGCTTAGAACAACTCCACGGAAATCCTAGGTTTACCTCCACGTGGTGAAGGGCGGTGACGAATCACAGGTGATCAGTCCGGGGCTTGCCCCTGCCATAAATCCTGCACGGCCAAAGACCTAAACGCGAACCCGGTAATAACATCGACCGAGTCCGAAAATCATTTTTTCTCAGAGACAGAGAGTACCAGGGTTCATTACACCTCCAAGGTGGTACTGAGGGCTTCTATAAGGGACAATTTATCTTAGGGGCTTCAGATCTTTTACATTTTCTAAAGTCTTAGGGAGCCTGATCGCGGTGCGCAGGTGAAGACTGTGGGTGAACGGGAAGTGTTGGATGCTGGTTTCAGGGGAGTCAGGGGATTCAGGGGATCAGGGGAGGATCAGGGTAAGTCAGGGGAAAGGGGAAGCAGGGGAGTCAGGGGATCAGGGGCGTAAGGGGAGCCACAGGATTCAGGGAGGAGTGTCAGGGGGATTCAGGGGTAAGACCGGTGTTAGTGAGTGGCGGAGCAAGGCTTCTGTGGGCGTGCGACATGGTGGAATGCCAGGGCTGCGGGAAGGAGTTTCGGGATGAAGGATGCGTCGCCACACATCTCAGAAGGGGCCGCTGTAGGGGACGCCCAGCTCCAGGGGTGAACGGCGAAGCACCACAAGGTAGTCAATGCGGGCTTTGCAAGAGGGTGTTCGCGTCATATGCGGGAGTTCGCCAGCATATGCGCACTGCACACTCTCAGGAGTTCAACCAGGAGCTGGTGGACCGCTATATGCCGGTCAATCCCGTCGAGCTGGACGAAAGGGGTGAACCCCGGGAGCGGATCGTTCTATCACCGGAGATCATGGAAATGGCCAGGGCTGAGGCGGCCTTTGCGGGGAGATTTATAAACAAGCACTTGCTTGAAATCTTCCCGCATAGGTCGCTAAACAATATAAAAAACATTCGGCTGCGGAATGCAGACTATCAGGCCCTGGTCGAAAGACTTAAGATCGAGGCAGTGCCTCATGCGCAGGAAGCGGTAGTGGAACGACTCGAGCCTGGGAGGAGGCCTGGACTGAGAGTAAGACGGGTGCCGGAAGGGGCGTGGGGTGGCGTGTCTAGTGGTGACTCGAGTGGCCCAGATGCGGGTGCGACGACCATCCTTGGAGGACCGATATTCCGGCACCTCCGTGGATGGGAGCCGTGGGGAGGGGGACTCCAGAAGGAGCTCCTGGAGGACGCCGGCGATCCGGCACCTCCTCGAGCGACGATCCGGCAGACGTGAACATGATCCAGCCAGCCGATATCGCAACCTGCACCAATCATACGGGGGATTGGAGCTGGGTCGATTGAGGAGTTTTTAGAGAGGTTATTAGATGACGAGCGGTTGGACGACGGCGGCAGGCTTATAATCAATGCCAGCCTTGATAATGACCATCGGGAAGAAAATCTGACGGCGAGGCTTGCCTCTTATTATAACAAACTTTGCCCCCCCAGATAGGAGAGGGTAATGAGGCCAGACCCGCTGGTCGGGTGGAAAAGAAGCCCCGGGCACACAGCCCTTATAGAAATAGTGGTGTTCGGCGGCATGAGGTGTATAAATCCACCCAGAAGGTATACAAAGTCGACCGTTCGAAGACCGTATCTAATATCCTTGACGGATTACCTCGCGATCGGCCTAGCTCCTACCCGTCCGTGCGCTTGGTGGAGGAGCGATACCGTGGACTATTCGCGGAACCCTCTCCGGCGGATGACGAGTTGTTCGAGGACAGCGAGCTAAACCACAGTAACTTACTATCTGCCCCAATTTTGGAGGCAGATATCGCCAAGGCGATAGTGGCCGGCAATTCTAACGCGGCCGGGCCCGACGGTATCAAACCTTCAGTGTTCCGTCGGGTACCAACATTAAAGCTCGCTGTGCTATATAACTGCATGTTGTTGCGGGGCATCGTCCCCAAGGCAATATGCGGGGGCCGAACAATTTTGATTCCGAAGGGGGGGAATCCAACAGTAGTAGAAAATTGGCGACCTATCACTATTTCATGCATTGCATTGAGGGTCGTTCACAAGCTGCTGGATTGGCGCTTGGGCGAGGTCCGAATCGCCGGTCAACAAAGGGGGTTCCAGAAGATGGATGGTGTACCGGCGAACGGCCTGTCGCTTCAGGCCGCAATCAAGCGCTGTCGGGAGACCCTCACCCCTTCGGCACCGTTTCACAGCACTCGGTGTCGAGGGCCCTCGAGAGGGCGGGTGTCGGCCAACGATTCAAGAAGTTTGTGATGTCGGGGTTGTATATTTAAGCCACGTAGAGTTGTAGTTGAGTAATGGGTCTATTTCGTAGTAAACTCCCTAAAAATTGATTATACGCATTAATTAATAAGTTTTGAACGAAATTAAGTTAACCGTTCCGCCCCTCATCAAGCCCCGCCCACAACTACCCAGAGACCACCCGCACCCGACGGGAGAGCTAGTCAGTCGGCAGTACTTCGCAAACTTTCGAAAGAGTGACATTTTGTGAGTTTGTGAAACTTTATTCACACATTTTTTCCGAGATGGCTAAGTCAAAAAAGTGTGCATCAAAAGTGTTGAAGATATCGGCTAGATCAGTAGCAATGCGAAGACTAAATCAATTGAGGCAAGTTATTTCTTAATGTTTAGTATTGATGATAAATGAAAATAACAAAGATACATCATTATTTGTGATAAATTTATGTAGGTGGGCAGGGAAAGCCTCGACAGAACCAACCGAAAATTTACGCATTCCTTCTCCTGAAATCTTACCAGAATTGGAAAGAGAAGTTGATCCGACGTACAAATCAATCAAGCAATTATTACAAGCGCGTCGAATCGTAAATTTAGGTCACGTACTCCAAGAATATGAATACATAGTCAAACATCCGAGTCGATGCACTATGGGAAAGATGGCTTTTGTGAAGGAAACCAAAATTGGTTTGGATTCTAGACTTCACTTTTATTGTGATAATTGTGAAAAAACTTTCATAATTTGTACAGATCCTGACGAGAAAAATCAAGAAATAACTTTAACACAATCTGTTGTTTGGGCTAATTTGTCAATTGGCATTGGAAAAAGTCAAACCGAAGAATTATTTTCTTTGATGGACATTCCTTTCATGACACAGAAAACCTATTCTCGTAAGACTGTTGGAATAAAACAGGTAAGGTTATACTTTTATTTATTTTCTATTACTTATAATTTAACAATGTTGAAAAACTGTAGTCATGGGAAACATACATGTCTCTTCAAATGAGAAAGGCCGGAGAGGAAGAAAAATCCATCGCTGTTGCCAAAGGCAATGTTATGTCTGACGGAACACCATTCATAACTGTTATCGTGGATGGAGGGTGGAGTAAACGAAGCTACGGACATGGCTATAATGCCCCATCTGGAGTGGTAAGTGAAATTATTTTTCTTTGTTAATCCTTTCGATAAACAATTAATTAATTGTAGGGAATTATTATTGGTTCGGAAACGAAAAAACCTCTGTTCCTAGGAGTACGTAATAAAACTTGTTCCTCATGCGCTTACTACAAGGCAAAAAATTTGGAGCCAAAAGTACATTGTTGTGCCTTGAACTATAGTGGTCCTTCAACTGAATAAAACTGAATTTTAATAGGACAGTGTTGCCGATTTAGGATAGTTTCCTAGATTTCATGGTAGGTACTCCAAGTAATTAATTGGAGGTTCGAGAGGGTGGTATTACAGGTATATTTCCTATTGTTATAAGGTTGGTACCCCATGGTTATTAAGTTCACTCGCTAATTAAATTCGTTTGTTGTTAATTGAGCTGTTTAAATTGTTGTTAGTGAGAGTAGATAAGTTAGAAAAATGGAATGTGCGCTACTTTCAAGTGAGAAAGGAAAATCGCTGTTACTGATTAACGAGGGCAAATTTGGCTTCCAAAAAGACTTGGAAGTTGGTGTAAAAAGGTGAATATGTACATGCAAAAAATCATTTTGCAAAGCCTTTGTGAAAACAACTGGGGAAAACCTCATAATCGAATCAACGTTGGAACATAATCATGAAAAACAACCAAATCATCTCTCAACTCGCCAAGTTTTGTCTCAATCCGTCAAGAGAGCACCTGTGGATAAACCTACGGAGAAACGCATGAAGCTGAAACGTCAAGAATTATATAAATCCGATCTTGAATCAGTAACAACACATGACATTACCAGATCAAGAAAAAATGCTTATCACGCCAGAACATCGATTTTATGTAAACTTAACAAAAACGTCCACGAGTTTCAAGAAGTGATAGAAGGCAACGGGGTAAAAACAAACCAAAATGAACATTTGCTTTTGCTAAACGACAAAGTTAATCATATTGTTATTTTTTCAACGAACACTAACATAAAATTTCTAACTGGTGTTCCAGATTGGTATGTTGATGGAACCTTTCAATATTGTCCAAAATGTTTTGTACAACTTTTCACAATTCACGGCTTAAAGAATGGCCATTATACCCCAGTAGTATCCCACTATATTTTGTTAGGAATTTAGAAGTGCGGCAACAAGGCTATTTTTCCCCATTTTTTTCTTAGAATCTAAGATATCTTCTTCGGTCCCAATTCGGCCCACACCTTTTTAAGGGCAGGTAAGTGGATAAGGTTTGGGACCCAACTCGGATGCGTCCCTTTTATTTACCTAATAAAGGAATACCGAAAACTTCACCCTGTCAATTCATGGTCACAGTACTAATATATGCGATATTTCCATAACTTTTACCTGTTTTTAGGGGACGGCGATTCAAGTGTTTACGCTAGCATTATTCAAAGAGTGCCGTATGGCAGGCAAGTCATAAAAATAGAATGTGCTAATCATATGACTCGCTGCTTGAGTGATAAGCTGCATAAATTATCCACGAATACTTCATTTCCCCTTATTAGTCGAAAATTCTTGACAAATAAAAGTAACTCGGTGTCAGCTCTCGAAAGACTGGTAAAAGCGGCTAGGACAATTATTAAAAATAATATTAATAATGAGGCTATGTTGTGACGTGACTTAGCTAATGCACCCTATCATGTATTTTGAAACCACGCTAGCTGTAGGTAATTTGAAGATTTTTGATTCATTCCTTTTTTTTTAATATTGTGTTTTTTTTGTATTCTAGAGACACGTATTGCGTAAGAAGGAACGCGAATGAAGAAGATATGACCCAGAAAATCGACCAGAATTTTTTTTACAAATAAAAGAAATTCTGGAACCAATGATCAATAAAGCTGATAGATTAGTATATAACCAGACCACTAATCAGGCTGAAAGGTTATTTAGTCAATACCTAATAGTGACCTCAAGTTACCAAAACTATTTTTTAGATATATGGCATTAGTAGCTAAATGCACTGGAGGCAAACGAATTAATTTTTCTGGAAGTATTTCCTATACAACTAGAGCGTACGCTGCTGCAATTTCCCATGCGAGTGGTCCAGCTTCGCATCTTGAAGCCTGGAGAGGCACAGTAGGAAAAACGACAAATAAAATCTAGGGACGTAAACAGCAGAAATACATGAATAGGAAAAATAAAGAAACACCTAGGAAAAAGAATACTAAAACAAGTGGGCCTGATATTCACTATGGCCCTGACGCAGCTCAACCTGACATATCAGATGCTGAAATGATTTCGCAGAAAAATTTGTTTCTGCAAAAGTTAGGTGATAGAGTTTCTACGAAATTACTGGTTGACGAAATTGAAAAAAAAAAAACAAGAGGTCAACATGACAATAATTTGTGAAGGGAGCTCCGTCAAGACTACCTGACTGCCTCTAATTTCGGCATTGTCATAAAAAGAAGAAAATCCACACACTGTCATAATTTCATTAAAAATATGCTCTATAGAAAAAAAGAACTTCATACAGAGGCAATACTTTATGGGGAATTAATGAAAAAACAGCCATTGTTAAATATGAGCAGATAAATAATGTAACAGTTGACAGGTGTGGATTATTTATAGATCCAAACCATCCGTTTTTAGGTGCCTCTCCAGATGGGCTAATTGGTGAAAAAGGAATAATCGAAGTGAAATATCTGCCATCAATAAAGGGTAAACTGGTTGCGTCGGAGGTTCGTCACTGTTATTCAATAATTAATAATGAGATAAAGTAAGTACTAACTAAACACAGTGCAATTAACAAATAATTCAAATTATTTTTTTTTTTTTAGGTTGAAACAAAATCACAACTATTTTTATCAAGTACAGGGGCAGCTAAACATAACCAATCGAGATTTTTGTGATTTTGTTATATACACTGACGACGACTTTCACATAGAAAGAATAAATATCGACAGGGAGTTATGGAGTACCACTATGTTGCCAAAACTAACAACATTTTATGTAAATTCCATATTACCGGAAATTGTTGATGGACGAGTACCAAGGGGATTGAAAGTTAGAGATCCCACAAAAGATCCCTAAACATGTGTGTCGACCCATTTCTATTTTATGAAAAATATAGATTTTGTTTTCATTTTTGTTTCTTTTTTTTATCTGTTGCTAATCTATCTGAACGTAAAAACCCGAGCTCTTAAATAACCCAATCACCAGGTAGCTAATAACACACTATTCATGTGAACGATAATTAATTATTTATGTCTATAAATCAAATCTCCTGTACCTATATTTACTGTGACATACAACTCAAAATGTAATTAAAATGTAGTTAAGTCCTAAGTTATTTCCAAATTCGAAAAAATAATAATTTTCAAATTCTAGAAAATAAAAGTGACTCTACCTAAAAATATTGATTATTGTAAAATTAGAATAGCCAAACAAGACCAAAATATTTTAAAAGGTACTAGAGGTAGGTACCTGAATTAAACAATGGAAGGGCGGAGATTGCAGAGGCTGGGTGTCATTATAATGAAATTAAATACATTTTGTATGTACCGACACCTAGCGGATTTCAGTTGTCCCTACAAGGTATCGAACGTCCTTAACACCGCTGCAAAAACTCGAGGCTCTGCGAGGGTATGTCATTCCTCGTCTGCTGCATCGGCTCCAGAACCCCAGGATAACCCTTAAGTTGCTTAATTCCGCCGACAAACTTACTCGCATTTTCGTAAGAAAGACCCTCCACCTCAACCGGTCGTGTCAGGATGCCCTGATCCATGCCTCCATTAGAGACGGTGGTTTGGGCGTCCTGGCAATGCGCCGGCACATACCCATGGTACTCCTCGGCAGGATTCGCACTCTGCAGGAATCCAATGACCCGACTCTGCGCGGGGTCCTGCGGCTTGGCTATGCGGCCTCTCTGAGTGAAAGACTGGAGAGATGGTGCAATGGCGTCACCTCCAGTCTGAGCGTACGGAGAGGTTGGGCCGAGGCGCTGGACTCCGGGTACTCGGGCAACGGGCTACTTCAGGGTGCGGGCAACGGCGCCCGCAGAATTTGTCGCAGGGGGGGGGGGCAAATAAACTGCTCTTGGGGGAATCGTGTAAAGCGCATCGCAGGCGGAAATTTTTTTTTTGGGCCACACCCAAATTTTGCTAATTGTAACAAATATAATAAACATTAAAAAATAAAACAATTTGGAAATACTTTTATTTCGGACGGGAAAAAAAGTTAATTCTCTGTATCTTTTGATAGGTGCACAAATTACTTTTTCTATTTTGGTGTCATATCGAAGTCTTTTCGACACTAAAAGTAGTTTCGAAAAGAAGCTCTTTGTGACACTCCTTTTTTACTTATCGGAGGTTGGTAACACTGGCTGACTGATGGCCATCGAACTGTCATTCGCGATAAAAAATAGTAGAAGATTTCTATATTTGGCATGTAGTGTTGCCAACCTAAACATATGAAATCAGGAAATATGAGAATGAAATTTCCAAGAAAAGTTTTTTTTTTTAATTAAACAATACCAAAATAGAAAAAATAGTATAAAATATTCGTTTCATAAGACATTTTATCGCACTCGCCCTTTAGAAAACTCGCCTCCGGCTCGTGCGATAAAATGACGTTTTATGAAACTTGTATTTTAATGTACTATTTCTTTGTGGGAAAAAATTTTTAAAAAAATTGTAATCAAAACTAAAACAAACACCCGTTTTCTGACGCTGACGGGTGTACGTCATACCTGAACCAATGACGACGTTTACGTTGTCAGTTGGATTTTTGGAATCATATACCCCAAATTTAACAAAAAAACAAATAGTTGTTATCAAAAAAAATAAAAATGGAAATATAGTATTTTTAATACCTATTTAGAAGTACCAGTCGTTCTAGTAACAAAACGTATGTCACTTCTTGAACATACAAATAAAATTAGGTTAGGAATTTCCTATTTGTACATGAATTTGACGTATTAGTAATCGACATTCGTTTTTGTTGGTAATTTTTTGTTTCATCTGATTCGTGATTGATAAATAAGGATGGGGTTATTCTAAATGGGCATTAGAAATACTATAGGTAAAATACCTAATTATTTTTATTTATTTTTTTCTCTTTTATTTTCAAGTATTTATATTAAAAGCCAGGGGGGGGGCAGATGCCCCCCCCTGCCTCCCCCACCGGGCGCCCATGGGTGCGGGCCGTGCCGAGGCAGTGTCGTGGGTATCGAGGCCTCCACCATTCTGGAAGGGTCGCGACTATATGAAGGCGGTCCAGCTTCGCGGCAATCTTCTGCCCACGAGGGGAGTGCCGTCGAACCCACCTCTGGAGAGGAGATGTAGGGCAAGGTGTGACAGGGTCGAATCTCTGTCACATGTCCTGCAATGCTGTCTTGCATCTCACTTCCGGAGGATTCGACGACACGACCACATCCTGGGAACCATTGCCGCGATGACTAGGAAAAAGGGTTGGACTGTGGAGAGGGAGCGGAGGCATCGGATGGATGATGGCATCCTGAAAATTCCCGACCTAGCGATCGCAAACGACGCCCAGGTCATTTTGTTGGACGTTGCGATCTGTTGGGAAGGTCCGGGGCCTCTCGCCGTGTCGCACGCAAACAAGGTGGCGCTTTATTCGGACCCGCTTTTGATGCAGAACGTCACGGAAGTCTACCCTGGGAGGACCCCGTCTGTTGCAGCAATCATCATTGGAGCACGTGGTACGTGACCTTCGTGTAATGATGCTGTGGTGCGAAAGCTGGGTCTTTCCAGGGCTGACGTCCGTGACTTAGTATGCAGAACAGTCATGGGGAGCATCCAAGTCCACTCGCAATTCATAAGTGCCACCTGGGGGTAATTTTAAAGTGTTGTCCGTTCCATAAGTTTGTCCACATTACCTGTCCAGTCTTTTCACATTCCTTCTCGTTTATTGTCACAGTTGACACGTGGGTGACCGAAGTACTGGGAGTAGACCTTTAATGTCTACAACCATATTCTCAAGGGTCAGAACAACAGGCCCTACAATGGTGCTGCGCGTCACACTGTACCTGGCGTCTATAATGATGAGTTCGGGTACTGCGGACGTTCGTTTGTAAAAACACGATCCAAATGCAGACCTTTCTGGAATAGCCCCAACTCCGTCCAGCTCCACTCTTTTAAGGTTATCGAACGAAACACAATCGCTTTCTGCCAACGGAAATTCCATTTAAAAATTCCGGCGGAAAAGCATTTCCAATTAATTCTAGGGAGTATATGCGCGTCTAGAGTGGCCGTTGCCCAAGGCGTGTGAGTGTGCGGAAGTCCCGAAAGAGCCAGAGTAAGTCAATACAGGCCCTAAATCCTCCAAAATCCTGTTTATATCGTACAGCTGATAATTCAAATATTCAAACAAGTGTCAGAAACATAGGGGACCGCACAATCGTTCGAAAACACCGGCAGGAGGTTTCTAGAATTCTACTTTGGTGTTGGAGCAGAGTTACACCATCCTGCTCGCCTAAACATACTCCATTTTAGGAAAAAGGCTCTCCCGGCTATTCTACGGACCTGAGGAAAATTCCAGGTTTCGCTACTTCGGAAAGTCGGCAGGACTCAGGGCTGGAACTCTGTAACGGATAAGGATCGTTATCCCTATCGCTATGGCACTTGCTGTCTTCTCCTTTATTGTCGAAATCAATAGAGAGGATACGTCAATAGAGATAGAGAAAATATCTCTATTCGTTCCAGTCCAGGGTGCCCCACAGATACCACCCATGTAGCCAGTCTAGATCAAGGGATAGCCCACCCCCGATGAAGGTGAAGAGTTTTCGAACAAATTCGCGAGTCAGCAAATCTTGAAAACTGACACCGGGAACACTTAAGTCTTGAGTAGAGTGCACCTTCTACACAATCCCGCCCTACTCCGAACACCCGAGGACTTGCACTGACTTGCACGAATTGCCTTAGCTCAATCTAATCGAGCTGGGAAGGCTCGCTCGCCCTGATATCTGCCACGCAGAACTACACCGAGCAGGCTAGAACTTCTAGACCTCCCAGATTATCAAGAACTTCGAAACCTTCGAGATCTTCTAGACCGTCGAGATCGTCTGGAGCATCAAGATAGTGTGGGGCGTCTGGAACCTCTATTTCGCCCAACGCGCAGTGTGTGAATGTTAACGGCTAAGACGAGCAACGTCCACCGCGCTTCAGGCCAGGGCAGTCTGTTCTATCTGCGGGTAAGTACCTTTGCCAGAACTCCATCATTTTCAGTTCGCTCTCAGAGTCGCTGTCTGAACACCCGGACTACAGTTCACGCGGTTCTGTCGTACTCCCTCTATTTTTTTTTCCACCTTCTCTGCCTCAATGGCAAGCGAACCTTTCTGCCCTGTGTTCTGATCGAGGCAAAACTCCTTTCTCTTCCCGTTTTTGCCCTCGATCAAACCCCCAAACCCCTCCCGACATGTCGGTGAACTCTGGGGGGTCAGTGCCTCCTACAACATGGCGCCTAGTATTTCAGGTTTGCCTGCCTCCCCCAAAACCCCAGCCTTCCCACATCGCTGCAACATGTGCGGAAGGGGCTACCAGACCCGGAGTGGTTTGAGCAAACACCATGTCCGCAAACCGCGAAAGGAGACAGAACGAACTGCATCTTCTGCGATAAATCCTTTGCTTCATACGCAGCAGTTCGTCTCCATGAGCAGGAATCTCGCGAGAGTACATGTCTGCCGACGAAAAACAGCTCGCACATCCTGATGCCGAGATCTTCACAATCATGGCCGATATTGAGGCCAGCCTACCTAAGGGAAAGCCCTTTAGCGAGCCGATGATGAAGGCTACCGGCCTCACGAGGGAGCAGCTACGTCACAGACGTGCCAAGCCCATTTATAAGGAATACCTCGCCATGGCGAGAGAAAAGCACTTGGCTCGCCGGCGTCATTCATTAGGCACAGTCTTCGGAAGCGTCCCGAAAAAGGCTACTCCATCTAGCCCTAAAACTCCCACACCTAAGCCTACTACCACGTCTACCTCTGAACCGTCTACTACTCTCGCTGCCGCCATCCCTGAACCGACTCCCCCCGTCTTACCAATCTCATCTTCGCCTGGCTATCATTGCTCTCAGGACGACCCACCTTCTCCACCTTCATCTCCTGACGATTCCGTCTTTTGGACCCCGTCAAACTCCATCTTAGGAGATGAGGGCGCGCCTAAAACCAGCGCCACCAACCTTGTCCCTGGTACTCTCACTACCAAGGCCCAGGTAAGACCAAGAACAGAGATTCTGGTGTCAAGATCCTCCAAGTTATCACCTCCACCCGGAAGAGACCAAGGCCCAAGTCTCCCAGGAATGATCCCAGTAGCCCACTCGATCCCGGCACCCAAACGTCGAGTGACTTTCGATGGAAAGCCCTCCACACCCCCCAACATCCCCCTTATGCTTATGTGAATACCAAGTGCCAGACTGGTTAGGAAATCTTTCTCTGAAAGCGTCCCGTCGTTATATTATAATTTTTTTTATTGCTGGGGTTTTTCTCCTTTCGCTTGGCTCGCTTCCTTTTGAAGGGGGGGAGGTAATATAGTGTCTCTATATTTTGATCGATTGGAATCAAATTCAAGTTTTCATATATGTACATATATTTTTTTTATTTGATTTTTTTTTTGTTGTGAAAAAAAGAAATATTTATATAGGTATTATATTTCATCATGGATATCAACAGATTGCATGGTGACGAGAGCCTATGAGTTATCCGTTAGAAACGGTGCTCTGAGAGTTAATGTACAAGAGAATCGTCAGCTGCTTCGTGCTGCCATAAGGGAAAATAACCCTGTTAATTCTAGAATAGAGTTTGATCCACGATTGGAGTTAGCTACGTGTTCTGATAAAGTAAATGAGCTATTCGACTGCAAACTTCAACCATAACAAGAAACTCAACGACTATGCACAAATTCAAACTCGTCTTATGCACATTGAGGGTAGGTTGAAGAGGGTTTGCCAGATACAGAGGCACAGGATAAAACAGTTGATAATTTATTTCATTTTATTCATTTATTTAGACCGTGTGTTTATAAGTCAACCGGGAGATCCTCCGCAAATGGACATGATAAATAAGATTCGTCGTCGTTATCTGCCCAATGATCGTTACTCAAATGTTTCGGATAGGAGGATTATATCTCACTCTATCAATATCCCTGAGTCTTCAAATATTCCAAATCAACCTGAAGCGGTTCAGTCACACTCCAGGTCAGCTCAAGAGTTGCTAACGGAGAGGCATCCTTCAGATATGGGGGTTAATGGTGTCTTAAACCCTGATCCACCTGTTCACAGAATAATTGATCATGAGATAAATCAAAATACGGTGAGTGCGACAAATCAATCAGTACTGAATAGGCGGGTATCCTTCATTCAAGGTCCCGTAAATACCTTGAGCAACAGCAATGGTGCCTGGCCACTTAATCCCAATGCTTATCTTCATAGCACGCAGGATAGTCAACATATCGGTCAAAATCGTGACTCGTCACCTAATCTCTTCGATTCTCATCACAGTGGGTCTCGGAGCAA
Source organism: Ceutorhynchus assimilis (assembly GCA_917834065.1). Taxonomy (NCBI): domain Eukaryota; kingdom Metazoa; phylum Arthropoda; class Insecta; order Coleoptera; family Curculionidae; genus Ceutorhynchus; species Ceutorhynchus assimilis. Next base: position 6,584,670 of record OU892290.1, read on the forward strand.
TCAAAATCGTGTCTCTCCCCCGATCCCCGTAATATGTCTCAGGGTAGCCTTGGTTTTCCACATTCTGGAATATCAGCTTGTCATTGCCACTGTTACACCCCTGCAGCCCAACATCTAAATCGTTTGGAGAATAAGAATTTTCTACCCATCAGTAAATGGAATGTTTTTTTTGATGGCTCTGGTAGTGTCACTTCGTTCCTGGAAAGGGTTGAGGACTTGCGGGAGTCGCGCGGAGTAACAAAGATCCAGTTATTTCAGGCCGCAGTTGAGTTCTTTAAGGGCAAAGCTCTTTTGTGGTACAGACCACGTAAACATCTTTTCCAAAATTGGGATCATCTGACACGATCCTTGAGAAATGATTTTTTGCCTCATGGATATGAGCTCACATTATGGGACGATATTCGTCGTCGCATGCAACACCAGGATGAGAAGTTGGTTTCTTATGTATCCCTTATTGAAAGTATATTCCTGAAACTGTCCAGCTTACCACCTGAGCAGGAGCGGGTTAACATTATTAAGAAGAATATGTTGCCCTACTTGCAGACCGCGATGGCGTTGTATGATGTTGTTACAATTGATGAGTTGTTGAGACTTGGGCGTATGATCGAGGAGGCTCATTGGCGAGCGCGTCAATATGTTGCACCACCTACCAATCCTAAAGCTTTCGTAGAGCCTAGTCTTGCTGTTCGGCGTCCTCAGTCTAGCACACCCCGTGTTAATTGTATTTCTAACGAAGGTCGAGCGGATCTTATTGACTTAACAGGTTCTGGTTCGGCATCCATGGAGGCCCAGACCCTTCATACTGATGAGGACAACCCATTGGTCAGTACTGATGCCAATGTCAATGTCATAAATTCACAGCATGGGCATCTTCGTCAAGATCCAAAGGCTGAGCGGTTGCAGAATCGAGGTGCATTTGTTATCTGTTTCAATTGTCATAAACCAGGCCATACTTTAAGAACTTGCGACCAGGTCATAAAGTGTAGTGGATGTGGTCAAATGGGTGTTACCCGAAACCGTTGTAATTGTTCGGGAAACGCGTCAGGCCGTTGCTAATTGATCACGTGGCGGCAGTTCAGAAATCGGTGATCAACTCGAAGGTTTCATATTTATTTTCAACCTGTGAACGTGATAAGCGTCCGTTTTTGGAAATCGACGTGTGTGGACAGAAAATCTCTAGCCTCCTGGATAATGGCGCAAACAATACCATTCTTGGTGGCCACGGTTGGCAACAGTTGCTAGAATTGGGTTTTCAGGTGAAGCCTTCTCGAATTTCTCATTGCGTGGTTGCTAACAATAATTCGTGTCCTGTCTTGGGAATTGCCAAACTTCCCTTACGGTTGAACGATCGTGAAATTTCATTGGATGTCTTAGTGGCACTTGACTTACCACATAATTTAATCTTGGGGTTTGACTTTTTCAAGAAAATGGGTTTGGTACCTAACCTCGCCAGGGGCACATATGAATTCGATTTTGTTACGCCAGAGGAATTTGAAGATGAAAATATAGCTATGGTGTATGCAGTGTAAACATTCCTACTCCGAGGAATGTTACCGAGGTTCGAAGAGTTATAGACACCGCCAGCTTTTATCGGCGCTTCATCCCCAATTTATCCACCAAAGCAGCTCCCATGACGGACTTATTGAAGAAGGGTCGCTCTTGGAGTTGGTCTTCTGAGTGCGAAGATGCTTTCAAATATCTTAAAGAGTGTCTCTCTTCCGCACCCATTTTGAGTTGTCCGAATTTTTCAAAGCCTTCTATAGTCGAGACCGATGCTAGTTTGTTTGGCATAGGTGCTGCTCTTCTTCTGCAACATGGAGAGGATTGGCTCGTTCGGCTCTTCGTCTTCAGAGCTTGACTTCGAGATAAAACATCGAAAGGGAAAGGAACATTATCTACCTGACCTTCTTTCTCGTTCAGTACCAAATGTGAATTCTGTGACTCCGGTGTCTGTCGATGTTAAAGACCGTTGGTTTGTTCGCCAGACACAGCAGATTCTTGAACATCCTTTAAAATTTCCTGACTGGAGAGTTGAATCCGAGAAAGTTTATAAACATGTTCCCTGCAAATATCCGGGACTCCACAGTAAGTCTGATGCATGGCGTGAGGTAGTTCCTAAGGAACTTCGGCGGAATATTGTGGCAGAGTTTCACGATTCTACCAAGGGTTGTCACGCTGGTATATTTAAAACCTTCGAGCGTATTAAGTCGAAATATTATTGGCCGCGCATGCGCGCGGATGTAACAGCATGTGTTAAGCGTTGCTCAGTATGTGCCAAACACAAGACCTCGCATCAAACCCCTGCTGGGCCAATGGGTAAACGACCCGACGTCGTGAGACCTTTTCAGATGATTTGTGTGGACATAGTGGGGCCATTGCCCAGATCATCGCGGGGTTACCGTTTCATCTTGTCGGTGTCGGATTATCTTTCGAAATATATAATTCTTTTCCCTGTGCGTTCCGCAACCGCCTCTATGGTCTCGTCCTTGATTGATGAGGAGTATGTCTTCCTGGAGTATGGTGTTCCTGAATTTCTTATATGCGATAACGGTGTGCAATTCAAGAGCCGTGAATTCATTAGATTGTGTGAGGAGTATAAAACCAAAATCTTGTTCAATGCCGTTTATCACCCACAGGCTAATCCTGTAGAGCGGGCTCACCGAACCATTAAAACCATGTTGTCCTCTTACGTTTCCGAACATCAGCGTAAATGGGACAAACTTTTGCGGAAGGTTGCTTGCGCGATTAACACTAGTGTTAGCGAGGTGACTAACGTTACGCCATTCTTTGTCGTATTTGGAAGGGAGCATATTTTGTCTGGGGAAGTACATAGAAATGGTTAAGACGGATCCATTGAATTTTGCTGATTCCAGCCGTGGTGATCTTTTGGAGGAGGTGTTTGTGGACATCGGTCGTAGAATCAAACAGGCGCACAATAGGACCAAGGCTCGTTATGATTTGCGTCGGCGGCCTACTCAATATACTTGGGGGGACCTTGTATCCATAAAAATCATGTTCTATCAAATGCTGCCAATGCATTCACTTCGAAATTGGCACCTAAATATGCTGGTCCTTTCAATGTGTGTAGGAAGGTTTCACCTCTAGCGTACGAGCTTGAAGATCCAAATAGAAAGAAGGTGGGAGTTTGGCATGTTCGAGATCTTAAACCTGTAACCACAGATATACCACCAGATGACTAGTGCTTCAACCACAATACGATTTTTTTTTGTCTTCTCATTGCATGCTGAACACATCATCGGAAAGAGGGGAGTTGTTACGTTCATAAAGGACGATGCACACTTTAAATGGAATTTTAAAGAATCCACGATTTTGATGAAATTTTGGTATGTTGTAGATCTCAATCTTCTGATCGAAAGTTCTCATGGGCCCAAGATGCTCCTATGACTGGTTTTCGAAATACAGTGGCGGGTATGGGGTTACCCAAAATTCGAGTAAATAGAAATTATTTCACAAAAGGTAAACTTTAATACGAAAAGTGTTAAAATTAATTGAATCCTATTTTTATTGGCCATGGTAGATGTCCGGAAACAATTTCTATCTACAGGGGTACTCAAAAAATATAATCCTTCTGTTTAATTCACACTTTTTATACAAAAATCGGATTACACTAATTAAATTAACTAAAATAAAATAATATGATATGAAAATTTCCACTCTAGTCTCAGGCGGAAATGGTATTGGAAGTTATAGGCAGTACCAAGATACACCGTCTAGAGTACTTACCTAAAAAGACTTACAAATGACTTGGAGGTTGGTTTGAGGGGGTGAAACTAATAATTGCGATTGCAAGAAAAAAAAGTTTTTGTGAAAATATGAATATTTTCATCCTAGTCTCGGGCACAACTGGTGCTGGAAGTTATAGGCAATACCAAGATATACCGTTTAGGGTACCTAGAAAAGCTTGCAAATAACTATGAGTGTGGTTTAAGGGGGTAAAACTAATAATTGGGAAAAATTCAGTTTGTCCTTTTCCAGGAAAAAAAAAGAAGGGTTTTGTGTAAACTATTTGCACCCTAGTCTCGGGTTCGAATGGTACTGCAAGTTATAGACCGTTCCAATATACACCGTTCAGGGAATCTCAGTTGACTCGCAAATTACTTTCGGGGTGGTTTAAAGGGGTAAAACTAATTATTGCGATCCATGAAAAAAGCGGTTTTTATGAAAATATGAACATTTCCACCCTAGTATCGGGCTCAAATGGTACTGGAAGCTATAGGTAGTACCAAGATACACCGTTTAGGAAACCTCATTTGACTTGCAAATTACTTTGAGGGTGACTAAGGGGTTAACACTAATAACTGCGATTCATACTGTAGAACAGCTAATAATTTTTTTCAGTTGCAAGACTATTTTTTTCAGTTTTGTTATTGAATGTTTGTAATCTAACATAAATAATGATTTGCTTTTTATGTGAAAAAGCCATAAAGACCCCACGAGCGCTTTTTGTTCACTTAAAGGTGTCGCATAATCTTTATTCTGGACCATTTTTTGCTCAGGTTAGTGATATTTTTGAGAAAAACGATGATACAGATAATTCGAAACAATGCCCGAATATTGAAATATTGAAGAACATTAACGAAAACATTTCTAATTTTCATGAGCATGTTTTGCATTTCATATCTACACTTTATTGGCATACTGCAATACCTCGGAATGAAATTCAGATTATTATAACTGCATTAAATAAAATATTTTGCTCAAAGTTATTTTTGAAATTGCAAGAGTATGTATTAAAAATAGTCCCTCAAAAAGAGCTTACGCCTATAGAAGCAGTTTTGAAAATTTTGAGGAATCCATTCGAAAATATAGAAACTGATTATAAACGTTTTCAATATTTTCAAAATATAGGATATTTTATAACACCTACTGAAGTTATTTTGAGTAAGTCTTTGAAGGTTACTTCTTGTAATAATAATCCCAGTATATCTACTGTAGTTGATAAATATGTAGTCATTTCTTTAAGGGATACTTTAAAAAAGTTTTTCGAGTTACCAAATGTTTATGAAAAAACAATGACTCATGTAAATGAACTTTCATCTGAAAAAGATAATTTGGAAATTTTTTTGCAAGGTGCTTTATGGAAACAGAAGATTCAAAATGTTAGTAATAAAACTATACTTCCACTGTTTTTTTACTTTGACGATTTCGGAGTAGGTAACGCTTTAGGGTCCCATTCTGGTGACCAAAAACTGGGCGCTGTTTATGTTAAGCTTACCTTTTCTCCCAGTAAACTATAAAACCCAACTAGAAAATATATTTTTATTTATGCTATTTAAATCAAAGGATCGAAAAAAGTATGGCAATGATATTTTTATTCCAATAGTGAAGGAAATAAAATTTTTACGTGAATTTGGCATAACATTCAATAATAACGACAAACTATATTTTGATATTGGTTTAATTGTAGGAGACAACTTGGGGTTTAATTCCATGATTGGCTTCACAGAATCCTTTTCTTCAACATACTTTTGTCGATTTTGTAGAACACCAAAATTTCTAACTAATACCCAAATATTGGAAAATAATAGGTCGCTCAGAAATCAAAATAATTATCAAAATGATCTAACTACAAATAATGCATCATTAACGGGTATCAAGGAAGACACTATTTTCAATCAAATAGAGAATTTTCATGTCACAGAAAATTTTTCTGTTGATATCATGCATGATATTTTAGAAGGCGTTTGTATATATGATTTAACACTCTTATTAAATAAACTTATATTTGAACTTAACCTGTTTTCCGTAAATAGTTTAAATTCAATTATAAGTTCATTTGATTATGGTTCTCAATTTATAAGTAATAAACCACCCTTAATAAATGAGGCAAAATTAAGGAGCTGTAATCTCAAGATGTCTGCTGCAGAAATGCACACATTCATTTTACTATTTGGAGTAATGATTGGTCACTTAATACCCGAAGGCAATGAAGTATGGGACCTATATATCACTCTACGAAAAATTTTTGACATTTTATTTAATAGAATGGTTAGGTCAGATGACGTAGACAAATTGAGAACTCTCATTTCAGAACATCACTATATTTACACTAAAGTACTAAAAGATTCGTTAAAGCCTAAACACCATCACATGGTGCATTATCCAAGAATCATGTCATTGGTTGGTCCTCTTATAGATACATGGTGTATGCGTTTTGAAGGTATTAAAAACTACAGCGATTATTAGTAATAACAGAAAAAATATTCCGTATACACTCGCTATAAAGAGCCAACTTAAATTAACTTTTAGGTTAATCTCTTTATCTGGATTTTCAACCACATTGAAACATAGTAGTATACATTTTATTGAAAATGCATCAATATGTGAAAAAATTAATTCCAATTCAGAAAGTAATATCGTTCAACAAGTTGAATGGATTGAAGTAAATGACTATATTTACAAAGTAAATATGATTTTTGTCATAGATATTGATAAGGAACTTCTTCCTGTATTTGGAATAATTAAATGTATATTTATTTCAAATAATCACATAATATATACTGAAATTAATAAATGCATTACAGAAAGTTTTATTGAACACTATCATGCTTTCGAAATTAATACTTCGCAACAGGATACTATATTATGTGATATTAAGGAGTTTCAATATTCATCAGTTCCTTGTTTACTCAATCTCAATCCAAAAGGAAAGAAATTAGTAACAATGAAATATATTATTTAAAATTATAAGAATCCCACATTCATAATTTGACTTTGGATATTTTTCTGCAATTTCATTTAATGCGCTAAAGAATATTATTGTTTTTATGAAAAATTTATTTTGCTATGAAAATATCACTCCAGAAATCGAATTTAGATGAAAAATGGCTCATATAAGAAATATTTGAGACATTTTTTATGTTAGATTATGACATGCGGATACCATACCTATATTTAGAAATGAGAATTTTGTTTTTTATTTATTATTATTGTTTATTGAAATATGAAATTATTATGTAGGATTTCTGTAATATTAAAGAATTTCAATGTTCAGTTCCTTGTTTATTCAATCTCAATCCGAAAGGTAAGAAATAAAAATACCACATTGATATTCATTGCGGTAAATGATTATTGTTTTGTTGAATAATTAGTTTTGTTTTGAAAATATCACTTTAGTTGTAATGATAAATATTTGAATGATTTTTTATGTTAGATTAAGACATGCGCGCCATGTCTATATTTAGAAATGATAATTTTGTTTTTTATTTTTTAATAACGTTTATTAAAATACGAAATTATTATGTAGGATTTATGTAATATTGAATAATTTCAATAAGCAGCTCCTTGTTTATTCAATCTTAGTCCGAAAAGAAAGAAATTAGAGACAATGAAATATGTATAGTTACCTATATTATTCAAATAAAATCACAAAAATCCTACACTCATAATTTTTTGACCTTTCCATTAAATGCCATTATTTTGGAATTTCATCATATTTTCCATTGTATATAAATGATTTTGTTTTGAAAAAACATCTCTTTAGTTAAGTATATATATTAGAAATACCTATTTGATTTATTTTTTATACGTGCCATTTTTAGACATGAGAATATTGTTTTCTATTTTTGTTTAATAAAATATGATGTTATTTCTATTTAAACATTTTTTATTTACTCCAATTATCATCTATCGAAAATATACCCAATTATTATACGAAAAGTCGCTGAAAATTAGCATTGTTTTTATATTATTCTAAATCTCTGTTGACCTCTCTGGGTACTGTCTTAGGGATTAAAAGTTTGGTTCTATTCTCAGGTCATCCAGAAAAGTTTTTTTCAACAGAAAATCATGCAGGGTTGAGGTTTCAAGCTAGACAATATCTCTTAATTATTTTTAATGTTATTTTTTTGTGCATGGTGAAAATATTCAGGCTTTTTGACAATATGATGCATATTTAACTATACTAAAAAAAAGAGTATCGGTAACAAGTCCATATAGTACATACGTCAATGTTGTTACTATAGATTATATTTACCTCAAAAACGCTATATAGACAGTTTAAATAATGAAAGTTGTTACAATAGCAATAAAGTATATTCATACATTTTGAGTATATAGTAAGAGTAACGATCCAAGTTGTTTAAAGATAGCAATCACTTATTGTAACCTTAATCAAATTGTTTGGCAAACTAACAATACTGTTTAGTTCAAACTACAATATCATTTATTTATCACTATCAAATAAAAATGTCACATGAAACACATCACATTGTTGGTATGTCATTACCAATTAATTATTGTAACAATATTTTAAAAGTAATGATGATGGTAAATTAGTGCTAAAATCACAAAACAAAAGCAACAATATCTGATATGTTAAATTATCAAAATGTATGGCTGTGTCTATACTAATCAATCCGCTTTGTTAAATTAAACATATATATTTTTATCACAACGAAATATTTTTTTGGGTGTGGTCATGGTCTTGCGTTTTTTGCAAGACCAAGACCAGTCTCGCTCATCACTATCATCCATCAAGGTCCATTATTTAACTGGAATTTGTATGATCTCGCAAAAATATTCTTTAATTCTAATTTTGATTTATCTTTCGCTATCATTTGCAATACTTTCTCAATAAACGTACAGAAAATGTTAAGAAATTATCGGAAAAGAGGCTATAAAAAAATGTTCCGAAAAACTTCAGGTTTTGTATTAAAATTTGTATATTGTGTAAGGTGGAAAAGTGACACATTCTCGGCTGCGCCTCGCCCGGTAAACACCGAAGGCCGAGAATTTGTTTTGACACCGAAATACACATACTATTTTTCCTGCGATGGCTTAAAAATTATTTATGATAATTAACATAATATTTTAGATTCTATTCCAAGAAAATTGAGAATAGGCCACCCTGAACAGGTTCCTATCAAAATCAAAATAGTTGCTTTGGCAACAAAATTTAATAGAGCTTTGAATTTTTAAATATTTTGTTTGACAATTGTCAATTCCACAACTATCATCGTTTCAAAAGTGCTATTGCTGTGCGTCGAATCTCATTTTTTCTTGAAAATTGTAAAATGGGTAGTGATATGAGTGATAATGAAGAATATCGTATATCAGCAACGCGTCCAGATGTTATAGAAGCAGCAAATTTGGCCACTTTAGCCTTACTTCCCAGTAAGCCAAGAGAAAAATAATGGGTGATTCATTTAGAGGTATTGTTACCGAAAGCGATTTTTTGACAGATCGAACTGCCAAACTTCAAAACTGTCACGGTATTTGTATTCAGTATTGTTTGACAATTAGGCAATCTACTGACCTGTCAAAAACGAAATTCAATATGGAAGTTTGAGTCAAGCATTGGGTCAAGCACTGTGTTGTTTATTCTGTATGTCATTGATTCTGTCACATTCTGGACAAACGTCAAGATTTGAATGATCGGAATTTGTGTTTTTTTGTGTGTTTAGGTATTGTGTTGATTGAAATGCCAGCGATTTGCATCGTAATTGGGTGTGGAAGTCGAGGTAACAGGGATAATGTGAAATTTTATTCAGTTCCTGCTATTTTAAATCATCGGCTTTTGATATACAAAAATAAATTATCAAATCAACGCAGGGCTTTATGGATTGCTGCAATTAAAAGAAAGGATCTAACAGAGGCTCGATTTTCCCTTAATAATAATAGCTTAAGATATTCACGCTCCCATCTCAGAACTTATTATTAAATTAAAAAATACGTAGAAGCACTATAAACACTATAAAATTCACTTTGAAAACAAGGGCCAGAACACTAAAAAATACGTAGAAATACTAAAAACTATAAAATTCACTATGAAAATAACAATATGACCAAAACCAATGAAAAATACGTAAAAACACATAAAATTCACTTCGAAAGCAACAAGGGCCAGAACACAAATGTGACAAATGCTCTCCTTATGAACGTCACCGGCTTGTCACCGCAATATTTGACCGAACGGCCATTAAAAAATCACGTGATTGAGATTCCCTAATTTATCATGAAAAGACTCAGTCCGCCACAACGTCTAGAAATTATTAAACTTTATCACGAAAAACAGAATTCTGTGAGGAATGTATTTCGTGCGCTTCGAGCCACTTATGGTCCACATAATCGGCCTACTGAGCGCACTATCCGCTGTACCATTAGAAAATTTAAAACTCAATTTTCATTATTGGATACTACTCGACCAAATAGACCACATTCAGCACGTAGTGCAGAAAATATAGTGGCAGTAGCTGCGAGTGTACGCGATGACCGTGATGAATCTATTCAGCACCGTTCTCAACAGATTGGCTTGTCTTATGAAACAACTTGGCGTATTTCACGTAAGGATCTTGGTTTAAAAGCATATAAAATTCAACTTCTGCAAGAGTTGAAGCCGATAGATCTTCCTAAGTGTCACCGTTTAAGTCTTTGGGCACATAATAAGATTGAACAAGATCCATTATCCAGTGAATTGGCCGCCTAGGTCATGTGATATCACACCTCTAGACTTTTTCCTTTGGGGCTATGGTAAGTCCAAAGTTTACCAGGATAAGCCGGCTACGATTGAGGCATTGGGAGCCAACATTACTCGTGTCAGTCGTCAATGCGTCATTGCGTCATTGAAAATTGGAATTTCAGAATGGACCATGTTAGGCGCAGTCAAGGCCAACATTTGGAAGGCATAATCTTTAAAAAATTAATGTAAAATATAGTTCTTTTGTATGATAATAAACATTACCCGATAAAATTGAATTTTCCGATTTTTTTTATATTTTTCAAAAAGGTACCTCTAGATGAATCATCCGTTACGAGAAAGCCTATGTACGATTTATGAATTTCCGAATAAACACTGAATCTTTCTCCGAAAATGTGCCTCTATCGTTTCTCAGCGTAGTTTAAACCATCGACCCTATGGAGAAAAAAAAAATATCTGTTTTTGTCGTAAGGAGCAAAGTGTTATGCCCGTATTACATCTGTGTATTTATTCATGTAGTTCAGGGTGACAACCGAAAAACTGCAAACGCAACATAAATCAGCATTTTGAAAAACAAAATAATGTTGGTACCCTGAACTACATAAATAAATACACGGAAAAATACACAGATGTAATACGGGCATTATAAAAGGATTTTATATGTGTAAGGAAAATGAGAAGGGTCGTTCTAATACATTGTTTCTTATGACTGAAACAGATATAAAATTTTTTCTCGAAAACTGTTAGAGATAAACCTATCGAACTTTTTATCATTGAAATCAGCAAAAGCAGAGCTATCCAATGAGCTATTAATTTTTAGGGTAGCCTATTTAAAAAAATCGGACTTTGGTCAATATCTCAAAATGGAAGCGGAATGGAAAAAAACTGAGTACGCCACTGGATTGTGCTCAAAAAAGTATCCCAAAGATGTTTTCACAGAAAAAAAAAAAATTGATAAACAAGGAACTTATAGCCATTTTTCATAATAGGGAAAAATCGAAAATGGACCTGTATTAATTACGGTTTTTGACAATCGACGATTCTCGAAAATCAAACTCATGACATCTAAGTCAATTTTCCTCTATCTGGTCTGGAAGTATGTTTTTCCTGTTAAAACACTCCAAATTGTAGCACCCTGTACATTGAGTTCATCCTCAACAAGTGTGAAATACATAGAAAAAATGCCAGTATTCAACAGTACAAACTGCACTGTCAATGTTTATTTGAACAAATTATGAAAAGTTATTCAAATTCAACATTTTTATATATAATTAGTTAATAGGGATGTTCACTATTTTTCAATTGTAATAAAAAGTGGTGGTTTTAGGTCCACAAAACACTTATTAAGCGTTAAAACATCTAGAAACCCTTCATTTTTTCTGATAAATCGAAAACAAAAAAACGAAATTAGCGAGGCTAGCAAAACGACCCCCCTGCGGCGGGAGTACCACTTGTGACGTCACTGTGCGGAGCGAAAAATCAGCTGGCGCGTTGGCGAGATTTGTTTACAAGTTTACATTGGATTTATTGTGTTGCTGACTGTTGCTTTATCCCAAGAAGCTTCATTCACTCCAATTATCTGTGTTTGTGCAATGATGGGAGACTCAAACAAAGTTGAACCGAGTCGAAAAGTGTGGTATTTACGTGTGTTTTTCTACGAAGTGCGAAAATGTGCTACTTTCCGCACGCAAATCGTTCCGTGAAGATTCGTTTTTCACACGCTCATAGAAAAAATGGGCCTGACACGAGCATAAAGTATGTTTTCCGCACTTGCGGCTTGCACGAATCCGCTGGCTCGTCGTTCATGCAAATGCCGATGCGTGCGGGAAAGTATAACTTTCCGCCCTTGTAACAGGTAAATAACTATATATATCATTGTTCAAATGCAACTATACCTACATCTAATAACGTCTGTTTTACTTCTACACCAATGGACTGGAGCTGATTCAAGTCAACACTTGACCATTGTAGATAAACAAAAAATAAACAAAAAAAATAGTAGATAATGTCCACAGTTGGCAGATTAAGTGAATCGGCCTTTTGAAAACCTTCCTTCATTTTAAATTAAAACCGAACCATAATAATAATAACAATAGTGTTATAAATACATAAATATCTCTTAAACTTCTGTCTTCTTGTTCCAATTATCCAGCAGTACGGAAATCACTTTCCCGGGCTAGGCCGGGAAAGTGATTCTCGTATTGTTATGCGTTGATTCCTAAGCAACCATTGAAAATACCAGAATATGGAGTTGTGCGACCTGTCAACCGGTCAAATATGCTGACATTTCTTGTCAATTGCAGAGAAACGTATTTTTTTCGAAAACTTTGTTAAATAATATTACCATACAGCGTAATAGGGTTTTATTAAATAACAATTAACAAAGCGAAAACATGATAAAAAAAAAGATTTTTCAATGCTTTTTCAAGAACCTGCCACGCAATTTCCGCCCTCAAACGACTCCAGAAGTTTAAAGGTTAAGGTACGGCAAGATGGACAACGTAATGCTAGGCTAACGCAGCTAGTGTTGGAGGTATTTCTTGTTCTTGTCTTGCCTTTTCTTATTCTTGTCTTGTTCTTGCATGCAAGAACAAGACAAGAAGTGGTCAGCAAGAAATATACAAGACAAGAAACTAATGAGCAAGAACAATATTTCTTGTGCAAGAAATTTGCAAGAAGCAAGACTTCTTGCATAATTTATTTTAAATAATATTAATTAGTTTCTTATTCTGATAAAACACATCAAACAAAACACATGCTGTCTCAACAAAATTTGTAAAAAATGGTGTGAGCGTAAGACCATACGACCGAAGTGAAAACTTCAATTAGGCGAGATTAACAATTTGAAATACAGGTATTTTTTATGCTCTATATTCAGTGCCCAGATTGTACCTATGTATCAAGGATAATATGATGAAGATTTTGATTTAAATCTATAAGCTAAATATTCTTTATTTTCAAACGTCATATAATGGTGAGGATTTCATGTAGATATACCCTATACCTAAGTTCAACTGTTTTGGAAATATTGACAGTTGAAAATTGACTTTTTGCAACTTTGACAGGCTATAAAACCTAAACGGTTAATTTTAGACGAAAACCGATTTTACTTTCCTGTCTTAGATTTTTATAAACTATCATTTGACACCAACTGAATTTAATCCATGATTAAAAATTCCAGTTAAATTTAATCTCCGTTTAAATTCAAAGTTAGTGTCGAATGATAGTTAATGAAAATTGTCAAAGAGTCAAAGTTGCAAAAAGTCAATTTTCATCTGTCAATATATCCAAAACAGTTGAACTTAGGTATGGGGTATATCACATGATATCTGCTCAGAATTTTACGTAGAATCCAAATATGCAATCAGATATAGGGTGTTCCATTAAAAGAAACAAAGTTTTGTCGCATACCCCATGAACGGAGCACCCTGTATATTTAAAAATATTTTTAGCTGATGCATATTAGAGGATCAAACAAATTTATAATTTAATTTTTTTTTGTTGCATCACCCTGTAAGGAGTTATCGTCCGATATCGCACTAAGTGGACACACTGTATAATTAATTTATGGTTTTTGAAAAATATATCATTGTTTTTTGTAATTTCTTAACAATTTTTATGCAAATAATTTTTTCCTACAACCGTGCGGAAAAATCGATTTTCCGCACTGATATGCGTGCGGAAAATGAGTTTTCCCGCACGGTGCGGTAAAACTTTTTCTTTTGACATATCAGTGCGGAAAAAGTTTTTCCGCACGGCTGTCAGTGCGGAAATAGTTATTTTCCTAACAAGTGCGCAAAGTGTTACTCTTCCGCACGCAAACACAGTTATACGAACGACGCGAAGCGGAGTTCGGATATGTGTTTGCGTGCGGAAAAGACACTTTGCGCACGTGTTAGGAACAAAATTTTTCCTACGAGTTTCATATCAGGTAGGTTATAACAAAAATTAAAAAAAGAAACGATAATTTGTTTAATTATTTTTAATTAACTTGAAGGGAACCTATGCATTTATCAAAAAATTACATAACAAAAAAAAATAACAGAAAATCCTCGTCAGAGCTGTTCATCTTAAAGCGTTTAAATTTGATGAGAAAGTTTGTAGATTTTTGCATATAAATAGAGAACAAATCTGACAATGTGTCAAAGTTAATTTATATTTGTTGTTTGTATAGATGTTGGCTGATATAGAAACAGAGGAAAAATTTGTCATCATGTGTCAAAGTCGACAGGTGCACTTATTGTTGCTTGACAATTATTTTCACTTTTCGGCACTCAGTGCGGATAAGGCCTGTATCCGCACTGAGTGCGGAAAAGTGTAACTTTGAGCCCGGAAATGCGTGCGGAAAAGTACTACTTTGCGCACGCTCGTAGGAAAAATTTTTACCGCAATGATATGTCAAAAAAAAAAGAAAAATTTTACATTTTTACGCCTGTAGGAAAAATATTGTACCTAACACTTGCGGAAAATATTTTTCCGCACTCGGCTGCATCACCGAACTCTGCTACGCGTCGTTCGGTGAACGGCAGCCGCATGCGGAAAAATTCATTTTCCGCACTTGTTAGGTAAATAGCTATTTTTTCATCATACCGATTTTATATGACCTTCTTTGTTTATTCTTTTAGGAAGCTGCTTTGTTTTTACTTAGAGGTGCCACCCCAAAGGAAATAATAAAAAGGGGCTTAAAAAATATCTTTACTGATAAATTAGCTATGACGTGTAGCTGGACTGGAAGGAAAAACAATTTTGTCTTAAGCCAGCTCAAAATTCTGGACATCCTGAAGGTGGCAGTACGCAGAAAATTTGGTGCCCTCACGGATTCTGAATTACAGTCAGAGCTGGGTCTTTGGTTTCGAAAGGAGAAACGCAGATTTGACAGGTCAAGACAAAAAGAAAGACAGGTATAGTCTATACGAAGTTACTTGGACCAAGCCTAAAATAGTGGTATGGTCAATAAACTGCATCGCATATTTAAAAATATAGCGTTATTTATACTGATTGCTCCTCGCAATGGTTGGAAGTCAGACAAGTAGGATGGATGGGTATATTATCTGATTGGCTCCATGTACACGTTCGATGCCAGTAAACGTGGACGCAATAGATCTCACAACATTTTTATTTAACTGGTACTGCAATGATTGAAATATTCACATACTTATACGCTGATGACGTAACACCTTCTCTTATTATTGTCGCAGGTTTAATTGTTTATTGTAAATAAAAATAGTTTATCAGTATTGCGGCTGGACGGCTGAAGCAGTGTAATTTCCTATGCGAAGCGTTTGCCTAATACACATCTTAATTTATTGATATAAAAGTTTTCATAATCCATTAAAATCTGTTCGTTGTTGGTTTACCTAAATATACACTGGTCAGCAAAATTAACGCACCACTACTATTTTTGGAAAATATTTTTTATTTCATAATATTGATCAAATATTTTTATGTCTTAATTAAATATATCCTTATTCTAACTTGATAAGGGTATTAACAAAAGATAAATCCAAAAGAAGGTAAGAAAAAAAAAACAAAAAAGTTCAAAAATATATACAGGGTGTCCCAGGGAAAACAGTCCACCCCGATTAGTTCGATTTCAAATGAAAATCTGGAAAAACGCTCGGACACGTCGATTTTTGATTTGAGGGGGAAATATTTTTCAGTTTTTGTCATCCCCGTAGCTTCAACCCCCTAGCTAGGGGGAGAACAACCCCTCAAATTTGAATAGGAGATAGGGGTCGTGTAATACCTTCTTTTAAAGGTCTTATCGAGCTCTTTAGGAACCTAGAATTTCGACTCATTATTTTCATCCGTAACGAAATGACAGCTTGTCAAAATCTTGGAAATAGACCATTGTTTTAATAGGAGTAAAAGCGGTACTTACCTCCCTTGATAAAAATACTTACAATTTACAATTTCCATGTACACCTAATTGATAATAGTAATAAAAAACTTAATTTTCAAGTATTTTTATTAAGTGAGGTAAGTATCGCTTTTTTCTCCCACTAAAACAATAGTCTATTTTCAAGATTTTGACAAGCTGTCATTCTGTTACGGATGAAAATAATAAGACGAAATTCTAGGGCCATAAAGAACTCGATGAGACCTTTAAAAGGAGGTATGACACGACCCCTATTCCCTATTCAAATTTGGAGGGTTGTTCTCCCCCTAGCTAGGGGGTTGAAGCTACGGGGATGAAAAAAACTGAAAAATAGTTCCCCCTCAAATCAAACATTGACGTGTTCGAGCATTTTCCCAGATTCTCATCCCAAATCCAATAAATCTGGGTGGACTGTTTTCCCTGGGACACCCTGTATATTTTTTTTAACTTTAGTTAAAAATAATTAATAACCGGTATTTCCTCCTCTATCTTGAATAATAGCACGGCAGCGATTTTTGATGTTAAAATTACGGGCCTTATCTCGTTTTAATCCAAATTATTCCATATTTGAACAATATCTCCAGTAAGCCCATTGAAAGTGTTAGGGGGGTTAGGAAGCTCCCAAAAATGGCGATAGATCATGTCTCAGACATCCTCAATTGGGTTAAAATCAGAACTGTTTGCTAGCCAATCCATAGTTTCAATTCCAACCTCATTAAAATAGAAATAAATAAGTGGTGCGTTAATTTTGCTGACCAGTGTAGTAACCGCCATCATAAATATTCACTCATAAATACTAAAAAATTTCAATAGTATATGGCAGTATGTAACAAAACATTTGGAGTAGAAATTTTGAACAAAATGGAATTATAATTGCTGTTATTTCCGAAAAGCTTTTGGAGCGATTGATAGAAACAGACTATGGAAAACTTTGTCAAGGTGGCTTCGGGGGGAGTATTCGAAACTTTTTTGAAAAAATAAAAGCAAAAACTGGTTTACTTATAATACCACTAGTTAACCGGAATAATTTTCTCACTCAAGAATATCATTCTCAATGACCTATAACCACAGATAGACGGATTTATAAACAAAAATATGTTGACAACATATCTGATTCTTTCTCCCCTACTGCTGAAATGCCATATTTATTCGTAGGAATATTTATTTTCTTTTTCTAACGCGAGTATGAATTCCTGCGAGTCCTGCATTTTAATAACACTTAGCAACCCATCACTAGACTAAACTACGCTCAACTCCGCCTCCTGCTGTCATAGAGTAATACGTTCCGATCTTGCTCAGAGTATGCTCTTGTTTTTATCTTATGCGATGATGATTAGTATATGTTAAAAAAATACCAAAACATCAGATACGTTCGTGTTAGTCTGGAATACATTTCGAATATCATCGTTTTGGAGTGGATCTGGTCCAATTCTGGTAGTTCAGTCAGTGATGTGCTTAGCTTAATCATGTGCTCAGGGAGGCGAGACTTAGATCGGACGACGTATCTCTACCAGGGACCGCGCGCACCCCAAACCTCCCCCTGGCCTATAAACATGTTTTCAGCATAACAAATAGTATTTTATGAATGGGATAACTCTGTCTATCTGATCATTCTTGAGATCGAAAAAATTTCCGGAAATAATAATTTTTCAGTAAGGTGAAGTAGGGTAAATGTGATAATGGGGCAAATGTGAGACTGATCCATAAATTTAACGTAAATTTAAAACCAGTGTCGCCATCTACCATAGAAGCTTTGAAACTAGCATTCAAATAAGCGCAACACCAGTGTAATAAGGTCGGTTCTAACCGACCTTATTACAGCCAGTGTTGGTACAAGCGACACATTAACGGGTGAACATACTCTATAACCTAACTTTAAAGTCGACACGTGTTTAGCAATTTTCATGTGAAATCAATATTTGCTGACGTAAGTCTGTGCTGGTAGTTTGGAACTTATTTATTAGAATTGTATAAAATGTGTACCCATCGTTCCGACTAAAAAATTAAGGTTTTGTATTTTTTTTGTTTGTTTATATCACGTTTGCCTCGTGCAAATTCTGTTTTGGGGGCAAATGTGAATCAACTTCGGGGAAAATGACGTATATTTTTTACCTTGACTGCGCGCGCAACTAGTGGGTTTCAGGTGAGCGTCCAATGAGAAGCGAGTTTGTTACGGGCTTGCGTCATATTGTCCGTCGTTTTCAAGCTGACATTTTCCGTATGAGGAGCGAGGGGGTGGAGGATATGGCCAAAACAGGTGTGACGTCAGGTGACCATCGGCGTTCTTACGTAAGGAGCCACAAGCTCACATTCCTTCAAAGTATCAGAATAAAATCGACGGACTTGTATTTGTATTCAGGGGCGAGTTCAGAATTAATCGTTTCTTCTTCTTTGTAACGTGTTATTCGACAAAGAGCAAACTAATAGTTCACGTATGTATTACTTCAGAACTCATCGCAGTGTTGTTTGTGGTTATGTTATATCCGGGGCCCCAGCGCTTCGCGCTCTCCCGCTTATCGATAGCTACGCCACTGTTCTCCAGTATCAATACGTCTAATACAATAAATAATTGTAGGCCCTTCAACCATCCACTGACCATCTTTGCGAATCATCACTTCTTGCAAATCCCGCAAAACGCTCTGGCCTTTAGGCTGCACTTTGAAATACAAACTGTCAAGGCCAGGACAAATCACTTGGGATTTTGCAATTTCAAAACACTAATAATGTCCTCGTAGATATTTTTGGTTGCGGTTGCGGTTGCAGTGACAGCCAATACGGGCACATCCACAAAAATCTTCTTCAAAATGCCCAACTGCCCAAACTCAGGCCTGAAATGGTGGCCCCAATAAGTAACGCAATGAGCCTCATCAACGGCAATTAGAACCAATCGGCATCGCTTTTTAATCTCATACAACAACTGTTTTCTGAGCCAACGAAACTCTGGAGTCAAATACACTATTGCCTAATTTTTGTTCAAAATTCCTCCGATTGAAGCTGCTGGGTGGGCTTGGGCACTGCCAAGTAAACAAGCTGATATATTTGGTACACTCAACTTGGTCTTGCATTAAGGAAATCAACGGCGATATCACTGAAGTCGTCCCTCGGGAGTATATGGCCGGAAATTGGTACAGCAAAGATTTCCCACAGCCAGTGGTCATAATGGCGCAATTGTCTTGTTTCTTGTTTAATATCGAACTTATTATATGCCACTGAAACGGCCTGAATTGATGGTGGCCAAAATGTCTTGATAGAACATCTAACGATCTTGGGTCAGGAGGACGATTGACCGGATTGATATCCATCACTTGAGTCGGTTGCGAGTAGATGTGTTGATTTAATAAAAAGTTCGGTCTGTGGGCCGGAACTAAATCTATTACTTGAGCCGGTTGCGAGTGGATGCCATGTACATTTTCCAATTGCGAGTCCGTTTGTAGCATTTTGAAAGGGAGAAAAAATGGCTATGATGAAGAAGTATTTTTTTTTTTCGCAATATCACGTTAATTAAAGTCAGAAAAATATAAAAACCATTTTCTAATCCCGTATCGCTGCTGCCTTTGCTCCCGCTACCGCCATACCACCCAAAGTTTTTCACACCAGAAAATAAAACCAAATATTCAATGTGATTTGCAAGGGTTATTTCTTATGGAAAGTTTCAAATACCATAATAATATTGGCAGATTACAAAAGAATATAGACAAATTATACATATATCATTGGAAAGTTAATTTTATGCGTAGGTATTCAAAAAATTTTAAAATTTACAGGCTGTCCTATTCAAAAAAGATGAAGTTTGTGTCATCTCTTAAACGGTACCTCGGAAAAAAATGCAGTACGCCAATGAAATCTACGTAAAAAGCTGCGTCAGATACAATTTTCATCTTTTTGATATCTTTTTTCTTACGCGAGATAATGACTACCCTTGAAAAGTGAAAATTTCAAGTTTCGCCCTGTATCTCCGAAGAGTACAAGATAGAGACTTGCGGTTTGCGGCATTTGATCCATCATAAAAAATTGGCCTGGGGATGTGAAATTACCTACTACCTCCACGAGTTTAGCAGATAACCCCCAATACCATCATAAATGGAACACCCTGTACATAAATATTCAAGCGAAACTTGGGACAAAGACCTAGGGTGTCTTGTTAAAGTTGTCGAGATAACTTAGGTAATGCAACGAATTTACTAAGGCTGAAAATCGTTGTACATATTATATATAACATATAAAAAACAGTAATGTTAGTAAGTCAGTTGGATAGCGGAACTGGGCTGGTCACTCAGCCCCATTGAGGTGGTTCAGCCCCAATTTATGTAAAAACGGCGTGAGAGTGACAATTCAAAATTGTAGGTTGAAGTATAAATTAATAGGTTTGTTTAGTGATAATATTTCTTGTAGATTTTTACATTTATTGGGGCTAACTGACCAGCATGGTCCCGCTATCCAACTGACTGACTAACATTACTGTTTTTTATAGGTTATATATAATATGTATAACGATTTTCAGCTCTAATAAATTCGTTGCATCACCCAAGTTATCTCGAAACCTTTAACAAGACACCCTATAGGGCCTTGTCCCAAGTTTCGCTTGACTGACCGCGGTATGTTTATGTACGTAAATACTGTAATCAACTGTCCAAAAACTAGCTTTAGTAAATTCACAGAATTTTTTCGGCGATGACTATTAGACTATATCTAGGACATTCCGGATACTTCCGGAGATATCTGGAAAAAACGAAATGTCGTAAAATGGTTTTTATATTTTTCTGACTTTAATTGAAGTGATATTTCAAAAAAAATACTTCTTCATCATAGCCATTTTTTCTCCCCTTCAAAATGAAACAAACGACCAACTGCTAAACAATGCGGCCTCGCAATTGGAAAATTTACATGGCATCCACCCGCAACCGACTCAAGTAATATATTTAGTTCCGGCCCACAGACCGAACTTTTTACTAAATCAAGACATCTACTCGCAACCGACTCAAGTGATGGATATCAATCCGGCCAATCGTCCTCCCGATCCAAGATCGTTAGATGTTCTATCAAGACATTTTGGCCACCATCAATTCAGGCCGTTTCAGTGGCAAATAATAAGTTCAATATTGAATAAGAAACAAGACAATTGCGGCATTATGGCCACTGGCAATGGAAAATCTTTGCTGTACCAATTTTCGGCCATATACTCCCAAGGGACGACTTCAGTGATATCGCCGTTGATTTCCCTAATGCAAGACCAAGTTCTATCATTGAGTGTACCAAATATATAAGCTTGTTTACTCGGCAGTGCCCAAGCCCACCCAGCAGCTACAATTTGAGGAATTTTAAACAATAATTATTAAATAGTGTATTTGACTCCAGAGTTTCGTTGGCTTAGAAAGCAGTTGTTGTATGAGATTAAAAAGCGATGCCGATTGGTTCTAATTGCCGTTGATGAGGCCCATTGCGTTAGTAATTGGGGCCAGCATTTCAGGCTTGAGTCTAGGCAGTTGGGCATTTCAAAGGAGATTTTTGTGGATGTGTCCGTATTGGCTGTCACTGCAACCGCAACCAAAAATGTCTACGAGGACATTATTAGTGTTTCGAAATTGCAAAATACCCAAGTGATTTGTCCTGGCTTTGACAGGCCCAATTTGTATTTCAAAGTGCGGCCTAAAGGCCAGAGCGTTTTGCGGGATTTGCAAGAAGTGATGATTCGCAAAGATGGTCAGTGGATGTTTGAAGGGCCTACAATTATTTCTTGTATTAGACGTATTGATACTGGAGAACAGTGGCGTAGCTATCGGTGAGCGGGGAAGCGCGAAGTGCTGGGGCCCCGGATATAACCTAACCCCAAACAACACTGCGATGAGTTGAGAAGTAATACATACGTGAAGTATTAGTTTGCTCTGAGTCGAAACACGTTACAAAGAAGAAGGAACGATTAATTCTGAATTCGCCTCTGAATAGAAATACAAGTCCGTCGATTTTAATCTGATACTACCAAGGAATGTGAGCTTGTGGCTCCTTACGTTAGAACGCCGATGGTCACCTGACGTCTCACCTGTTTTGGCAATATCCTTCACCCCCTCGCTTCTCATAAGGAAAGTGTCAGATTGAAAACGACAGACAATATGACGCAAGCCCGTAACAAACTCGCTTCTCATTGGACGCTCACCTGCAACCCACTAGTTGCGCGCGCAGTCAAGGTAAAAAATATACGTCAATTTCCCCGAAGTTGATTCACATTTGCCACCAAAACAGAATTTGCACGAGGCAAACGTGATATAAACAAACACAAAAAATACAAAACGTTAATTTTTTAGTCGGAACGATAGTTACACATTTTATACAATTCTAATAAATAAGTTTCAAACTACCAACACAGACTTACGTCAGCAAATATTAATTTCACATGAAAATTGCTAAACACGTGTCGAATTTAAAGTTAGGTTATAGAGTATGTTCAGCCGTTAATGTGTCGCCTGTACCAACACTGGCTGTAATGAGGTCGGTTCTAGTAATGCGCTTATTTGAATGCAAGTTTAAAAGCTTCTATGGTAGATGGCGACACTAGTTTTATATTTACGTTAAATTTATGAATCAGTCTCGCATTTGCCCCATTATCACATTTACCCTACTTCACCTTACTGAACAATTATTATTTCCGGAAATTTTTTCGATCTCAAGAATGATCAGATAGACAGAATATCCCATTCATAAAATACTATTTGTTGTGTTGAAAACATGTTTATAAGCCAGGGGGGTTTGGGGTGCGGGCGGTCCGTGGCAGGGATACGTCGTCCGATCTAAGTCCCGCCTCCCTGAGCACATGATTAAGCTAAGCACATCACTGACTGAACTGCCAGAATTGGACCAGCCTCACTCCAAAACCAAAACGATGATATTCGAAATGTATTCCAGACTAACACGAACGTATCTGATGTTTTGGTCTTTTTTTAACATATACTAATCATCATCGCATAAGATAAAAACAACAACATACTCTGACAAGAGCATACTCTGAGCAAGATCGGAACGTATTACTCTATGACAAACAGGAGGCGGAGTTGAGCGTAGTTTAGTCTAGTGATGGGTTGCTAAGTGTTATTAAAATGCAGAACTCGCAGGACTTCAACCCCATGTTAGAAAAAGAAAAAATATATTCCTACGAATAAATATGGCATTTTAGTAGTAGGGGAGTTTAGTCACGATAGAAAGAATCAGATATGTTGTCAACATATTTTTGTTTATAAATCCGTCTATCTGCGGTTGTAAGTCATTGAGAATGATATTCTTGAGTGAGAAAATTATTCCGGTTAACTAGTGGTATTATAAGTAAACTAGTTTTTGCTTTTATTACTCAAATACTTTTCAAAAAAGTTTCGAATACTCTCCCCGAAGCCACATTGACAAAGTTTTTCATAGTCTGTTTCTATCAATTGCTCCAAAAGCATTTCGGAAATAACAGCAATTATAATTCCATTATGTTCAAGATTTCTACTCCAATCAAAACTCAAAAGGCAGGAAATAAAAAAGTGACCGATAAACCTGGACCATCTGCATCAGGATCGAAACTGCGATATTCATGCTCTAAAATTACTTGCACTGAAGAAGATTCTCCAAAAATCAAAGATCCTTCTTTAGCCGTTCCAACAGGTAGATAAATTCTTCACGTATTTATTGTCTAGGCTTATAAATTTGAAAATTTATTTTCTATCTAGGCAAAAATGCGGGAGATGAAAATCCTAATACTCAACCAGGGGCGGAATACTTTGGAATGAAATACTTTGATGATGCTCTGATTAGAGCGAAAAACGTGTAGCCGATACAAAAATTGTGAGACTATGACTTTGGGTATTTGTTATCCTCAAAAACATACATATAGGTTTGAGCAGAGATGGGCATCTACGCGTAAACAAAAATTGTCTACGTCTGGTGTAAACAACGCGTAGACAATATAAACTATGTAATCTATGTAGACAACGTGTAAAACGTGTAGACAACGCGTAAAATATACAATTTTTGACAGTTGGCAGGCCTTTAAGGTTATGTTTTTGCTTTGTTTTGTTTTTTGCTTTGTTAGAGTTAATTTAACTGCAGATAATGTCTAATTTGATACAATATATATTTAATGCAATGCAAACTTTCAAAAAAATTACTCAAATTTTAAATTTTCTGTTGTCTACATTGTCTACATCTATATATATAAAAATGAATGCCACTTTTCGTTGTAATTTTATAGCTCAAGAACGGACTCACCTAGCCAAACCAAATGTTTAGGCTTTGTTCGGACTATTTATTAGATAGTTTATGTGAAGTTTGCACAAAATCGGTCGAGCGGTTCTTCATTTATCACATTTTTTGTAATAAATTAATTATTCAATAAATGGAGCATCATTTTGCTGTCAAATTCAAACCTTTTTCAGCGTTGACAGTACCAGCATGTTGTTATGTCATTAATGTGGTCATTTCATTACTTATTTTATTTATTTATGAAAAAAATTTACTAAGCCCGCATACGGCGCCATGTCTTATAACCGATACCAAGTTTATTTTGTATTTTGTATACCGCGCCATCTCTGATACCTGGAACGAAGCTCGGCATTGCAGATACAGTAGAACAATGCTGCACAGAACTATTCCACTATTCCGATCAGATAGAGTGGAGCAGAAAGAGTAGGTCAGATAGAGTAGTGCAGATAGAGTAGAACAGATGGAGTAGTGCAGTGCATGCAGTGCAGATAGAGTGAAATAGGGCTGCGCTAGAGATTTTTTTTGTTTTCTTTACATCCTTTGAACATTCCTGTGCCTGAGTTTATTTATTTGGTGGTACACTTTACAAGAATAATGCCCACAAGCTGCCTAAAAAAGGATGATGTAAAATTTTAATTTTAGGTGCCTTCTGATCCAGAGAGTAAACATTAATTTTCTTCAACCAAAGCCAAATTCACCATCGAAAAAAACTGAATTTGATTCAGCTAATAGATACGTTAACACAACATTTAATAGGTATATTTAATAATTCAGAGGCGGTACGGAGTTCGCCGGGTCAGCTAGTAGTTTACATAGTCTACATGAAAAAAAGTGGATGTAAACAATACGTAGACAACGAGTAGACAAACCGCGTAAAATAGATTTCATAGTCTACGGCACATCCCTGGGTTTGAGTACAAATATTTTATGAAATGGAACAAGATGTTTTTTTGTGGTAAAACTGAGTCTTACACGATGCAAGGTTGCTAAAAAAATCAGAACTCTTCCAGAACGCACTAAATGATCCAACATTGTTTGGTGAATATTATTTGTTAGGCGATTCAGCCTATCCAGCTCGGCAATGGCTAATTCCACCATTTTGGGATAATAGAAACTTGACAGAGAAACGGGGGCAATTCAATTCAACAATGCCTGCATTCTTCTACCAGCATGACTGTTGAACATGCATTGGGATTGTTGAAGAGCAGATTTAGATGACTAGGGCGCTTCGAAAATCTTGGAATATCATTAATTGTGAAGTGTATAATGGTTGTCTGGGTCCTCCATAATATTATGCATTTTGGAGAAAGACGTTATGGACCTTATGGACAACCCCAATGACACAAATAATGATCCTCATAATGTGGATGGCATTCCACAGGAATGTACTGAAACTGCAGGAGTACAAAATTCAGTTCCACCCAACGTGAAAGACAAACGAGATTTAGTTTCTAAGCAAATGTTCCTGAAGTAACAGACGCCGAAGGTACTCACACTGTTATTTCTTTTGCTGTGATTGACGTTTTGGAAGAAACGCGTCATAGTAGAGAATAAAAAACTCAGACGGAAAAGATTTTCAGTACAGCCTGGAAAGAGTGTGTCAGCGGCTGATGTTGTTAAACAATTAAAACGTAAAAAAAAAGAGAGACGAATGTGATGTACCATATGAAGGAGACGATTGCCCCTAGAGGTTCGATGACTTGCCAACATTTTCGAAATCCTGCGTTCAATCACCAAGTAACAGTAGCAGTGATGATAATATGCCATTATTGCACTTCAAAAAAAACATGCCGCTTCGAAATTCTTCAACTAAACTTGAGTAACCTATTTTAAATAAGTGGGTATTGTTAAAGTATAAAAGCAAAAATATGGCATGCTACTTTGTTGGTAAAGTAGTTTTCATTCCAACATACACATTCAAACATAGATGAGGTTCATCTTGAACGTGATGAGACTGATGGGGATACAGAATTGAGTGATTCAGAACAAAGCAATGAAAGCTTAGTGAAGATATACCTTACCCTTTTACTGAGTTTAAAACACAACCCGGCACTCCTCTTTCGACTTTGTCCACAATTCAGAGAGAACAGAGTCAACTGGGTCAAGCAGAGTTCAACGAAAGAGGAAGATTTCAAACAATCAAGAAGAAGAACCAGAGGTGATGCCTGAACTTTTTCGGGAGTTCCTCGATGACAAATAAAAAAAAAAAAAAAATTTGAACATTCTGCAAAACCTGAACAGGCCGATCCATTAGAACAATTCTTTTTGTGTATGAGCAAAACTGTGAAGACATTCCCACCTTTATACCAACTGAATTAATTCAGAGTGCTCCTACATGGTATATTTTTTAAAAAAATCTAATAAAACAGAACGGTTCCTACTACCACCTGTAAAAGATATAGACGCTGTTCTTGTAGTGCTATTTCGGTTCTCTTGCACTGGTCGTGGACCATGGTGCTACTGACTTCCGGTTAATTATCCATCGGTTAAGTCGGGCGCCACCCTCAGTATTAAAGTGGCCGAAGGCCCACTTGCTTCACGTAGCATACCAATGGAGACGAAAACAAAAGCATTCCGGCCAAACAATAGATACTTTATTTTGGATAAAGCTCCGAACAATACATGACAACCGGAGAGGGGAAGTGGAGGAAGTATTGGTGTGTGTTTTGCGAGAGGGAGAGTTTACGGAACGGGAATATGGTACGGTCACGGTTACCCTGCATCCAGAATTCTAGAGCAACTTACTTACTCGAAATATCATAGAACATGTCCGACCAGGACTACCCCGGAGAGTTAGTATCCCCACTGGACCCAACAGCCTCCAAATCGACCTCCCACTGGCTACATAAATACAGAACCGGGACGGCGTCCCTCGAAGACATGCATCAACCCGTTACCAGAACACCGCAAGCACTGGTACTTCTGCCAGAAGTGGCATATCCTCCGAGTCAACCGCAACTAGACAGACCACAAGTGATACCTTTAACCGGACCCAGCGCGTTACGCCTCTGGTCAGTGGAAACCGACTTGTCGTTGCTACGGCGCGAGTTACATTCCTGGTGGGCCTCTGGACGTTGCCTCTTTCGCCATGGGCCATTCCAAGGCCCAAATCATCTCTTAAATGGTCTGTGGTGATATTCCAACCACAGGAGAA
The DNA here is from genome assembly GCA_917834065.1 of Ceutorhynchus assimilis. Taxonomy (NCBI): domain Eukaryota; kingdom Metazoa; phylum Arthropoda; class Insecta; order Coleoptera; family Curculionidae; genus Ceutorhynchus; species Ceutorhynchus assimilis. Next base: position 6,612,369 of record OU892290.1, read on the forward strand.
AGACATCGCTGATATGGCCCGGCATCAGCCAGAAGTTACAAGATGGACCCCGGCATATCAGGACGCACTGCAACAATACCGTCTTCCAGGCTACCCGATGTACAAGTCTGCGGCTGCACGCGAGCACTGGAGCCTGGATCTATTTCAAAATTCCGGGCAGCATATAAATATAAACTGCACCCCCGTTAGAGTTGTAATTTACTTTCTTTTGGGCAGGGGCTAAGATATTGATTAATTTCATTTATCTGTGATACCTTCCGAGTGAAGACTGCATTATTATTAGGGGGCAAGTGGATGAAGGGGTTATGTGACATTTTTTGAAAAATAGCGATTTTGTTGTGGATGAAGGAGTTATGTACATATGTAACTTGTCTCCGATCCCTTTTAACGCTACCTGTCTGATTTAAACAGATATGAAGTAGTAAGAAGGGGCCATGTTACAAAACTTATTGACTCTGTTGTGAAAGAAGGAGCTATGCGCCCATAAGCCTTTCATCTGCTTCACAACATCAGCTAAGTTATTGTGAAAAAAGGGGCTATGTACCCATGACCCCTTCATCCAACTTATCATTGTTATATTTTTAGGAAAAGTACTGTGAATGATGGGACTATGTACCCATAACTCCTTCATGCACTTAGAAATCATCATATTGCGAAATTATTTTAATATGGTGAAAGGATTATATGTGCACATAACCCCTTCTTACGTGACCGTGTGCCGTGTTGGCGTTGTTTATTTTTTCATAATGAGGCGTGCATAATGTGCAAGTGCTAGTTACCTAACCTCAAAATTTGTTGTGCTGTGTTTTGCTGTGTTTTGCTCCAAATCAAATTATTATTAATGAAAAATGTCATCACGCGGAAAATTAATGCTTCAAATGGTGAAAGAGATGAGCGAGGAAACTACTGAATGTGAGCCCCATAGTGAAAATAATATAAAACCTAAGAGTCAAGGTAAGGAATATTTGCTTTGTTGTTACTAGATTAGATTAAATTAAGTCAAAAATGTGTAGGTACCTCAGAAATTAAAGAAGTACAAATTGAACCCACTTTTTTGCTAAATTGTGATGATGTACAATTTGAAGCAGAATCGAGTTCAATCATACAAAGTCAAAAAACACCAGAAAATACTTCTTTTTTGCAACAAGAAAACCAAGCAAATCCAAGTCAGGATATGTGAATATGTCACAAATAAAATAATATCGCATAGGTACCTATTTTCTTTTCACTTTTAGTTTTTTCTTTGGAGCCTTTGCAACAAGAAAACAACAATGTAACCACAAGCAGCATTGATTCTTCACATCAGAATATTTTGGGTGAAAATATATGTATGTATTTATGTACATTTATACTTATTATCATAGTTTATTCTGTGGCACCTTTGTTTGAAGATGATAGTGAGGAATGTAACAATGCAGCCAAAATCATATCTGATTCTCTGGATAATCAGCATGATATGCATAATGTGGCAGGTCCAAGTAGGGGTAGTTATTTTTATCAACACGATGATCATGAGGTGGAATTAGCTGATGGTAAGCTAATAAAAATATTATAGTGTAAGAGCGGCATTTGTGACAATATATTTTTTCATATTTGGAAGATGATAGTGACGACTCCTCATTGATTGGCGAATCAAGTGGTAGCGAATATGAACCTTCCGAATTAGAAAATGAGGAAAACGAACCAGAGGATGAGCAAGAAAACGAACCAGATGGAGAGCAAGAAAATGAACAACAAATTGCACATTGTAATGACACAGATTGTGGAGTTCCAAAGACCAATACAAATTTGACGAGTAGGGGCACAAAAAGGATTAAAACGTTCCCAGTTAAAGAAAAAACTTCAAGACGAAGGATAAGAAAGCCAGATACGTGGAAAAGGCGATCAGCAGCAATTAAAAGGGAAAGGGGAGAAAGTTACATTTCCTATAAAAATCAAAGCGTACCTGCAAAAACTTTCTGCTCTGAATGTTTATGCAATGAACGCTGTAGACTCAAATGCAGCACAAAGTTCGATTTAGATTCACGAAAACTAATATTTGAAGGCTTCTATAAACTTGACATAAACGCAAAAAATGCCTTATTGTTTAGAAGTATCACACCTTTACCCATTGTTCGTCAACGTAAAAATGCTATTAAGCATAAAACTTCTTCTTATAAATACAGCATGATATTAAATAACCAACAAGTGTTTGTGTGTAAATCAGCTTTTTGTGCCTTGTACCAAATAAGCCGTAAAAAAGTTGATATAATAAAAGAAAAGCTGAAAACTGGAAGCTCAGTCCCATCTAAAGATAGACGAGGTATTCATACAAACAGGCCCCACAAGATTAATGACGATGTAGAGCAAGCTATTATGACTCATATAAAAAAGTTTCCATCAGAGGAAAGTCATTACTCACGGGAAAGCAACCCACATAAGAGGTATTTAGCTCCAAATCTTAATATGTCACTTATGTATAGACTGTATATTGAAGAATGCAGAGAACAGAATATGCCTGGCTGCTTTTTAGTTAAAAAGTCAACATATTCAAGAATTTTCTCAACAAAATTCAATCTATCATTTTCTCATCCGAAAAGTGATACTTGCAGTAAGTGTGACGCTGGAAATTCAAATGCAGAACATGAAGAAAATGTTCAACTAGGCTTTCAGTTGATGTCCAGAGACCGCGAACGTGCTTTAAAAGATGAAAAGGTGTGCTACATAACGGTTGACTTACAACAAACTATGCCTTTACCGAAAATCACCACGTCTAAAGCATTTTATCTTAGACAGATATGGTTTTATAACTTGGGCATTCACGTTATCACAACTGCAGGGCATAAATCAGTTATGCAAACCTGGACTGAAGATATAGCCGGCAGAGGAAGCACAGAAGTTGTAAGCAGCTTATGGAATTTTGTGCAAACTTGTGAAAACGTAAAGGACAAAGAACAGCTTGTTGTGTGGTCAGATTCATGTGCAGGCCAGAACAAAAATTTTCAAATGATTTGCTTTTTCCAGCTATTGATTTTGAAAGGTGTTTTCAAAGTTATTGATCACAAGTTTCCAGAGGTTGGCCATACTTATTTAGACTCAGATCGAGACTTTGGTAGAATAGAGAAAGTTCTAAGGAAACAAAGCAATATTTATACCCCAGATCAATATAGGCAACTAATTAAAACAGCCTGCACAAGAAATTCGACGGTTAATGCCATGGAATCATACTTTCGAGACGCTGAAAGTTTACCAAACAAAATGGGACTGATTCACAAAAAAAAAAACGTTTTAAATGAAAAAGTTCCCTTTAGAGACGGCATTAAATGGATTCGGGTTGTTGAATTCGGAAGTTACCTATATAAGGAATCATATGAATATGTTCCCTTTAAGAAAGTTTCCCTATTCAAAAATAACTCTCCACCTGCAAACTATGTGCCTCCTACTGATATTGAGTTTCCTAGAATTGGTCACAAAAGAGGGAACATATCAGAAAAAAAAATTGCTAACATTCGTGAGCAAATGCCTTTTATCTTAGAAGAACATAGAGGCTTCTATGAAAATATCATTGGTATTCAAGAAGAGCCCAAGCCGAAAAAAGCACGACGTACCAAATAAATTTAATTATGCCTATATGTCTTTTGTTCACTTGAATTTGGTAATAAATTAATATGCCTATATGTTTTTTTTTTCACTTGAATTCAGTTTTATTGGAGTACTTGACCTACAATTTATGTTAATTTCGAATCTCATGACCGAAGCAGTATTATGAAAGAAGGGGTTATGTACATTCAATTATCATATTTCACCAGAAAAAAAAATCAAAACTCAAAATCGATATGGGTATTAAAAATGCAAAGTTATCATTTCTCCCAGACAGTAGGTTTCAGTCCTAAACAATTTCTCTTAAAAAAAATGCAAATAGATAAACTATAACTTAATTTATTCAGAAACTTTTTTTTGCCACATAACTCCTTCATCCACTTGCCCCTTCAATTATTTTTAAATTTCAGATGTCAGCCCTGTATCTCAACTAACCGCTAGTCACCAATTTGATAGAGGCGCTTGAAGAATTACTGAGTGAAGGAATGCCTGCCAAGGACAAGGAGTAGGTTTTATTCGAGGATTTGGACCATATCGACCCATTCGAGAAGGGGTGGGAAGACCGATGCCTAGATGACCTCTTCAGAAACTTTGGACACTGCGGTTCTCCGACCAACAGCTCTGCAACCAGTGGTGGTTACACGCAAACATGCCTGTGACGACATTTATCTTCCAAAGAAGAAGAATTTATGCTGGCGATGTGGCTATTCCGGACCCCGCCGGGAGTCTTAGACCACTATACCGATGATGATCCTATAAAATACCAATATAGGGCATGTTCAACGAAATTTCTTTCTGATCTTGGAATAATATGGAGACACGACGAAAAACATAGAGCCAATTTTCGAAAAATAAACTTCCATTCGAAAAATGGTTCCCTTTTTTCAACTTAATCATTGGATTCAAAGATAAAAAGGTTTGAGCTCAAGCTGTGTGACGTTTTCGCAGAGCATAAGATCGCATTTTTAGTAGCGGACCATTTGATTCCACTGCTCAGTGCTCAAAGATTGTGCCTCTGATTCAGCAATCATTAAAGGAGTAAATCTGGGTAGGAGGAAGGCTTCTGGAGTTACTAAAAATGTAATAGGAAAACTGGAATTTCCCTAATAAAAACACTTCAAAATATTAAATTTAGTTCACTAATTGATGAAACCACCGATATTGCTTGCACCAAATCCATAGCACTTTGTGTGCGATTTTATTGCTGCGAAAAAAAGAAAATTGAAACAAATTCTGTTACATTAATACAAGTTTTTTCCAAAGATGATCCTGAAGGCAAGTGGCACTCATTGGATCATTTATTGAGTTAAGTTAAACTGAAACTAGTACCTAAAGAAATTCCTTACAACCCAAATTTGAAGTGTTACACAACGTAGTAGGAACGACGTTGACTTCAAAACTTCAGCCTAAGTATATGTCAGTTCATGCCTTTTTGGAGCGAGTGGATGAGTTGGAATTGGCTAGGCATGCCATTCATGATGATTTGTTCGATTTTGCTATATATTTGTTTTCGGCCAATACTAATAGTGGTATGGGGCAATCCTTCCAGAGTTTCTAATTAGAAAGAGTTTTCTGACTTGTTGACTCAGCATTATCAACAATTTTGGACCAAACACAAGATCAATCTGTGGTAATTGTTGATTATTTGACTACCATGTGTTATTCCGTCGTTATGGTAACGTACCTGTCGAGGCTCAGTTAGAAATTGTCATTCGAAATTTACCGCCATTCTATACAACCCAGCTTCCTGTTGTACATACTAAGGAGGAATTAAAGAGTGAATGCTTAAAGTTAGAGGCAAAGAAGCATGGTGCTGATCATTACGTTCCTCTACCTCGTCGACGTGTTATCTTAGTAGTCTGATTTTGCTTTCATTGGAACTACCAACGAAAATGTATCCGTTGTTGATGAGCCTGTGATTGCACCTATTATGGAGGGGTCTGCTAGTCGCCAGTTAATTCTTCATTTTATCCTCTCACAAGCACGTGGCGATCAACGTCCTTTCTTGGAGTTATCTATTCTTGGTTTACATATTGGGTTTGCTAGACAGTGGAGCATCTAGGTTTAGTGATGCCGCGAGACTCGAGACTGGTCTCGTCTCGTCTCGTCTCGACTTTTCGAGACGAGACTGGCTTTTGGTCTCGTCTCGTGAAGTCTCGACGAGACGAGACCAGACTCGGCGAGAGTCTCGCGTAGTCCCGAATCTCGAGATTACAATTACAATTTTTCTTTCATAGCTTTATTTTGGACTATTCTGGGCTATTTGGACATGAGATCAGTGAACTTTAATACTAACAATTAATTAATGGGATGATTTCTACATATCTATTTAATTTTCAGATTCCACTTTCGGTTTAGCCAGTAGTGAGATCAATTTAAAAAAATGTTTAAAGCACTTAAAGGATATAAGCACTTTCGGCTAAACTGGAAGTTAAATCTGAAGATAAAGTATGTAGAAACCATCCCATTAATTCACAAAAAAATTGCAGGGTGATTGTTTTTCCAGAAACTTTTTTCTCCGGCATTTTTTTTTTTTTTTTGACGTTCATATTTTTTCAAATATCACGGTTACTCTTTACTGTGATTTTTCACTCTTTTAATAACTGCTTTTTCACTGTGGCAGTTTGGACTTCTGTTATAATATAAAAATAAAAACCATAAATACAGGGTATCCGGGAAAAAGCGTAAAACCTCTACACGTAGTAGGGGATCCTTTGAGAAATCCTAGAAAAATAATGAAAAAAATGTGGTTAGTCATGCCTTCTAAATGCAACAAGTGTAAAGGTGATATTGATGGTTCACTGCTGTTCTGCGACTGCTGTAGGGTGGTCTTTCACTTAACGGAACCCTGCTCTGGTCTGTCTAGTTCCGAAAATAGGGCAGTTGTGCTCCAAAAAAGAAACCTTTTGTACCTATGCACTGAGTGCCGTGACGCTTTCAAATCAGCTCCATTGGTCATTAAAAGGGTAAAAGAGTTGCAGGAGGAGGTGGCCAGCTTGAAGAAAGAGATTAGGGATCTAAAATCTGGTCCAGTTGACGCTGATAAGCTTCTGTTCGAAGCCAATGAACGGTTCATAAGATCAAAGAATCTGATGGTGTACAATGTCCCAGAGTCTTCGGCTACTCAACTTCCAGATAAGATCAAGCAAGATACTGCTATAGCTGAGAATATTTTTACTGAACTCGGTTTGTTGAATGAAGCTAAAAGTTCAGTTCTGAGAGTTATTAGAGTGGGTCAGAAAAAAGATGGCAAAAAAGACCCATAAAAGTCATTTTCAACAATTCAGAAATTGTACACAAAGCCATTCGCTCAAAACAGAAGCTTAAAGCACAGTCATGCAATTACAAATTAGCTTATGACTCCACACTAATGCAACAGAATGCATACAAAGCAGCTCGAGAAGAACTTACTCGTAGAAGTAATAATGGGGAGGCAGACCTATTGATCAGGTATGTTAAAGGTGTACCAACGATTGTGTGCAAAAAGCAGAATTCACAGGAAAACTCAATGTTACCCCATTAGCTGTCTACTACCAGAATGTCAGTGGACTACGTACTAAGTTAGATAGTCTGAAGTTGGCTGTGAATGGATCTTGGTACGATATATTAGTTTTAGTGGAGAGCAATTTGAATAGTGACTTTCTGGACTGCGAACTTGAATGATCTAATTTTAATTTATTCAGGAAGGATAGATCTACTCTGACTAGTCAAAAAATCAGTGGTGGAGGTATACTTATATATGTAAGAAAATCAATCAAGGCTGTGAGAATAAGTATTTCGCAACAAAGTGTTGAACAGTTATTTATTTCATGTGTTTATGAAGGCTCTAAGTTTATAATTGCTGGTTTATACATTCCACCTGGTATGCCGGACATTTATTACAGCTCACAATGTGAAACTGTTGAGTTGGTAATGCAAAAATATTTATTCCAGAAAGTATATTTATTTGGGGACTATAACTTGCCGGAAGCTATTTGGTCAAACGACGATTTTGGTGTGACAGTGACTTGTCCTGGTGCTTCTTCGGCAGTAGGTGTTGCTCAACTCTTCGGTTTTTTACAACCTTATCAGATGATTAGTATTCCAAACAACAGAAATGTGTTTTTAGATCTTCTTTTCACTAATGACTATAGCGTGGATGTACGTTTAGCTGAGGACCCTATTTTGGATGGCAGCTTGCACCATATTCAATATGAATGTACATTGAGTGATATTCAGTCAAAGCGCAGGTCAAATAATCTTTCTTTTGATGACTTCTATTATGATTTCAGTAACGCCAACTATTTTGGTTTGAATAACTATTTGGCAGGTGTCAGTTGGGAGCAATGCCTGTTACAGTATGATATTAATACTGCATTGGATATTTTTTATGAGATTCTAGGGGAGGGTATTGCTTTGTATGGGCCTGTCAAGAAGTATAAAAGTAGTACTTATCCCAGATGGTTTTCGCCTGAATTGAAACATCTAGTTTACCGTAAGAAAATATCACATAGATGCTATGTGCAATCAAAATCTCCTCTTGATTATAATGAATTTTCTAGGCTACGTGCGGAGTGTAAACGAGTGAGAAATGAATGTTGGGCAATATATACACAAAGAGTAGATAATGAATTTGAAATCAATCCTAAATACTTTTGGACATATATACGTGACTTAAAATCAAATCACTCTCTCCCTCAATGCATGACTTATGGACATGAGGTAGCTGATGATGGAGAAAATATTGTAGCTTTGTTTAAAAACTATTTTCAGACAGTTTACACTCCGGGCAGCTATATGAACTTGGATGATTTGGATACACCTGTAAACTTATCAAATAATTTCACTTTTTCTAATGTTTCAAGATTGGATATATTCAATAAAATTGCTGAACTTCCAAATAAAGTAACATTAGGTCCTGATGGAATACCAAATATTGTTTTAAAGCAGTGTATTTGCACCTTAGTGGAACCATTATATTTATTATTCAGAAACTCTTTGACCATCTACTTTTCCGAATAGATGGAAGCCTAGCTTCATTGTACCTATTTTTAAAAGCGGAGACAAAAATGTAGTTACCAATTATAGAAGTGTGTGCCTACAATCATCAATCCCAAAGCTTTTTGATGGTCTAGTTAGTGACCAATTAAAGTGGATGTGTCGTAACCTAATTAACATCAATCAACATGGTTTTTGTGCTGGAAGATCAACAGTTACCAACTTATTAGTATATGAAAACAAAATAATTAAAGCTTTAGAGAAGTTTAAGCAAGTTGACTCTATATACACTGATTTTTCTAAGGCCTTCGACCAGGTAGATCATCACACCTTTTTGAAATGCCTTCACAATATAGGTTTTGACATATCTGCATTACACTGGGTTAGGAGCTTCCTGTCTCATCACCAGCAGAGAGTAAAAATCGGTTCTTTTCAGTCTGATCCAATAGATGTGACGTCAGGCGTTCCCCAAGGGGGGCACTGTTCGCCATTGTTTTTTATTATTTTTATAAACAATATTTTTGAGCGTTTTCAAAACAGTGTTGGTCTGGCATTTGCTGATGATTTGAAGCTTTCACGAGTAATAAATAGCGTTGAAGACCAATTACTTCTGCAGGCGGATTTGGACAGGTTGGCTGACTGGTGTCGCCTTAACAAACTAAATTTGAATATATGGAAATGTTGTCAGATGAGCTTTTTTAGAGGTGCTAGAAGGTTTGACACCATCTACTCAATCAATGGCGAGAATCTGTTTCAAAAATAAAGGATTTCGGAGTAATTTTTGACGAAAACTTATCTTTTGTGGAACACATAAATTCAGTTTCAATAAGTTCTTCAAAAATGTTGGAATTTATTCTGAGAAACTGCAAAAATTTTTCTGTGAAAACTATTAAATGCCTTTATTATTCACTGGTGAGGTCAAAGCTTGAGTATTGATCAGTGGTGTGGTCCCCTTATCAGGCAGTATACTCTTACACTGTAGAAAAGATTCAGCATAAGTTTTTGAGGTTTTGTGCATTTAAGCTTGGAGTTGTTGTTATAAATCATAACTATACAGAGATTTAGGCGATTCTTAATATGCCCACTCTATCATATAGAAGAAATTATGCTGGTCTAACTTTTGTTTATAGCTTAATAAATAGCGGTATAGATTGTACTGAACTGCTGGAGGTTTTAAGTTTACACGCGGCAACCAGGAATAGTAGGCAAAATTTTGCTTCCTTTTCGATCCCATTCCATCGATCAAACTATGGCTTTTTCTCTCCTATAGACAGGTATTCAAGGTTGATAAATGTAATGTCTTGGAGATGGCTTTCAAACAGGTGACCGAAGTTGAATTCAAATATGCCGCCAAACAGAGACGCATCTATTTCCCCTTCTAGACCACCTAGCACGTAGGTCGTAGCTTCTCAGCTCGACCGCATAAATACTGCGGAGGACATGAATCTGCGCCTCACAATTATTGTAAATTTGTAACCAACTTGTACTATGTAATCGTAATCGTAATGTCTTATGCTCATGTAACTGTTTTTAATAAATCATTTTGAATTGTTGTAACGAGTCCTTCTTGAGGTGAATAATAAGTTATCGTTGTGTAGAGGCACGCAACATAACAATGGCGACGAGGTCTAAAGTCTAAAGAATCCATGTAAGTGAAGAAATCAAAAAAAAAAATTATCCTTTTGTAGTTTGCACGTGGTGAGCGAGAATTGAGCTAGGGCAAATGGCACTACCAGGAATCATCGGGTCAATTTCCGAGTACGATCCAAATTCAGACGATTGGACAGTATATGCCGAAAAATTGGAACAATATTTCGCAGCAAATAGTATTACTGACAAGAAAATAAAAGTAGCAACTCTTTTAAGTCTAATTGGAACATCGACGTACAAGTTATTGAGGGACCTAACATTTCCAAGTCTGCCCAAAGAGAAAGAATTTGAGCAACTAACGGCGCTTTTGAAGCAGCAGTTCAGCCCCATTCTCTCTGGTTGGCGAGAGAGATTAAAATTTTGGTCAGCCCAACAAGCTCAGAATGAAGCAGTACAGGAATGGTCTGCCAGAGTAAGAAGTTTAGCCGTGAACTGTGGATTCGGCAATAATTTGAACTTCGCCCTGAGGGAAAAATTCCTAACTGGAATGAAAAAGAGCTCAATTCTCGACCGTTTATGTGAGGAAGATATGGATGTAACCCTCGAGAGCATCCTGAAAATAGCAGTGCAAAAAGAATGCAAAAACCTGGAAGAAAAATCCGAAAACCACATGCTCTACAGTCAATTTGGTCAGTTTGGCAACAATGGCAGCCGCGGAAGCGGAGAAAACAGAAGGTCAAGGAGGACGCATGGCGTAGATAAATTCAGCAGCGGAAACAGAAATGACAGCACTTACGGCGCAAGCTCAAACAACAATAACAAAGGACAAGGAGATTTCAAGATGGCGAAAAGAAATGGAAATGGGAATGGAAATGGAAATGGGAATTTATTTTGCAATGTGTGTGGCAAGAAACATCCAGGACAGTGCAAATACAGAAACTACAAGTGCCGCCAATGCAATGCCACCGGACACTTGGAGGTTATGTGCCACAGAAGGAGGCCAAGAGGGCAGAATTTGTTGACAATCCAAAGCCACAACGAGGACCAATCTGAAGAAAGTGAATCAGAAACCTACGATATATTCAAGGTAGAATCAAATCATTATAATAACATTGCAGAAAATTGCTTTTATTTAAATGTGAAAATTGCTGGTAAAACCCATAAAATGTATGTTGATACTGGATCATGTGTAACAGCCATAAACAAAGAGTTTTTCCACAAATTTTTCAATCAAAATCAGTTAAAAACTGATGATATTTTGTTGAAAGGCTGCACAGGTTCTATTATCAAACCCTTGGGATTTTTTATAATAAAAACTACAATACAAAACAAAACAAAACCAGTTAAATTCTATGTAGTTGATAATGGTGGTCCATGTCTGTTAGGTAGGGATTTTCTTAAACTTTTCAACATATCCTTAAATGTCAAAAACATAAAAAGCGTGTGTAACTTTAAAGATTATTTGATAAAAAAATACAAAGACGTATTCACTAATAAAATTGGCACATACAAACATGACACTATAACTATCCCAATAGACAAAAATTGCAAACCCATTTTTATGAAACACAGGCCAGTTCCTTTAGCTTACAGACAAAAAGTTGAAGAACAAATAGTAGCAATGGTGAAGCAGGGTATTCTGGAACCAACGACCACGTCGAAATGGGCCACGCCAATCGTTCCAGTGAGAAAAGCGGATGGTACAGTGAGGATTTGTGGTGATTACAAGGCAACGATAAATCAGTGTCTTGACAAAAATATTCACTACCCCTTACCCAGAATTAATGAAATTTTTGACCAACTTTCCAAAGGTACCACTTTTTCAACCCTTGACTTAAACAAAGCCTATACCCAGCTAGAAATTGACGAAAAATCCCAGGAAGCAATAACTTTAACCACTCACTTGGGTCTTTTCAAGCCAAGGAGGTTACTCTTCGGTGTCTCGCCTGCAGCAGCCATTTTCCAGATGAAGATAGAGCAAACTCTACAGGGTTTACCCAATGTTGCTGTTTTCGCTGATGATATTTGTGTTACAGGTGAAGACGAAGAATCACATCTCAAAAATTTGGAAGCAGTCTTGCAACGTCTAAAAGAAGCAGGATTGACAGTCCGCCCAGACAAATGCAGATTCCTAGAAGATGAAATTGAGTACCTTGGGCATGTCATCAGCAAGGAGGGGTTAAGGAAGTCAAAAAGGAAGGTAGCTGCAATTGAAAATGCGGAGAGACCAACAACCGTCACTCAGGTCAGATCTTTTTGTGGTATGGTGCAATATTATTCAAAATTTATACCCAATTTAGCCCAGATCATGAGTCCCATTTACAAATTGTTGAAAAAGGAAAATGAAAGTAAAAAGAAAACTATAGTTTGGGACAGTAAGTGTGAACATGCCTTCTCATTAATAAAAAAATTAATTAGCCAGGATATAACATTAACTCATTTTAACCCTAGGAAACCCACAATCTTGGAGACTGATGCTTCAGATGATGGCCTGTCTGCAGTGTTACTTCACAGAGATGCTGATGGCAGTGAGAGACTCATTGGAATGGCGTCCAGAACACTAGCAGCTAGCGAAAAAAGCATGGCTGTCATAGACAGGGAGGCAGCAGCTATAATATTTGGGTTGAAATACTTCCAACAACTTTTGATAGGGCATAAATTCACGATCAGGTGCGACCACAAACCACTACTGGGGTTGTTCGGTGAGAACAAGGGCATCCCAGTGAGAAGCAGAGATCGTCTGCAAAGATGGGCCTTATACATGGCAGGGTATGATTATAAAATAGAACACATAAAAGGTAAGAATAATCTAATTGCTGACTGTCTATCAAGACTACCCGACAAGTTCAATACCCTTCCTCCAGATGTCGGTGAAACAGAGCCAGGGAATTATATAAATTTCGCCAGCACTCTTGACAAATGGCCCTTGGACTCAAAGAAAATTGCTAAACATATAAAAGTCGACAGAAACTTGTCACAAATTTTAAAATTTTTGCAGACTTCCTGGCCCAGAAATCCCCATGACACGTCAGAGGAATTAAAGCCATATTTCATGAGAAGAGAGGAACTGCATGAAGAAGATGGACTAATTCTTTGGGGACACAGAGTAATAATACCTCTAGCATTAAGACAAGAAGCACTAGAATTACTCCACACCAGCCACATGGGGATAGTAAAAACCAAACAACTTGCCAGATCCTACTTATGGTGGCCTGGTCTGGATGGTGACATCGAAAAGAGAGTAAGATCATGCATTGCTTGTTTAAAATCATTACCAAACCCCCAAAGTACAATGACACCATGGCCAATAGCAAAAAGATTTTTCGAAAGAGTGCATCTGAATTATTTGCAATTCAGAGATAAATATTACCTTGTTCTAACAGATGCATTCAGTAAATGGCCAGAAGTAATAAATGTTCCAAATATGACATCAAAAGAACTATTGAAACAATTAAGAAACATTTTTTCACATTTTGGCTTGCCTGAGTTAGTTTGCACTGACAATGGAACTCCATTTGTATCTGCAGAAACAGAATTGTTCTTCACCAAAAATGGAATCAAACATGTCACAATACCTCCCTATAATAGCCAAAGCAATGGCGCAGCAGAAAATACAGTGAAGACCTTTAAAAACAAACTCAAAGCAGCCATAGCCGATGAGAAAAATAAGAATCTATCATTAGATATCCTAATACCAAGATTTCTCCTCAATTACAGGACCACACCCCATTGCACAACAAAAATCACACCTGCAGAACTTGTTTTTGGAAGGAAGTTGAGAACTCTACTGGATTTAGTAAAAAACCCAAATAACACCACCACCGAACCTGAAAAAGCACAAAGCGAGGCCATAAAGAACATGTTAAATAGTCAGGAAAAGCAGAAAACGAGAACGCCCAGAAGACACAGAGAATTTAAGGTGGGAGAGGAAGTGATTGTGCGAGACTACAGGCAAATTAACAAAAAAATATGGACAGAGGCCAATATAGAAAAAAAAATTGGAAAAACCGTATACCTTTGTCGATTGAAAACAGCAGAATTGTGGAAGCGTCACAGCAACCAAATCAGGGGAAAACTGATATTAGAAGATAAAAGAAGTGACAAACAAGATGCAACACCACCAGTGTCATCGGACAAGAAAAGGGTACTGCCAAGCCAAGATTGTAGAGAGAAAAAAATCTTGCCAGGCAGAATTGGCAGACTTGCACAGACAACAGAAAAAGAAAACCCTCAAGGAACTGCTGCAGCAGGCGTTGACACTCGAGAAGCCCAAGCGACAAGGCATCATTCCCAAAATCACCCATATGAGACAATTGCTTGTACAAATCAGAGTCCATCCTCGCCAGACGTCCCCAGACGTTCTCCAGACAAAATCCTGGCAAAGATCATTTATAGCAAAGAGCCACAAACCGAACAGGAGCAATCTGAGAGCACTAGGACTCCAATTGCAAAACGTTCCACAAGGAACAAACCACCCTGGAAATTCAAGGACTATGACTTAGCAATAGACTGACATGGCCATTTAACTAAAAAAAAAAAAAAATATATATATATATATATATATGTAATGTATAATGATGTAATCAAGATTTTATTTCAGCTCTGAGGAAATCACAAGTGAAGTGGCGAGTATAAACTCACCGCAAAATGCTAACAATAATATTCTTTTTCTTCTTAATTTAGATCGCAGAAGACTGAAATTCTCTTGTGTGCAGATTGTAACTAACAGACTTGGCAAGGAGGGAAAATGTAATGTCCTGGAGATGGCTCTCAAACAGGTGACCGAAGTTGAATTCAAATATGCCGCCAAACAGAGACGCATCTATTTCCCCTTCTAGACCACCTAGCACGTAGGTCGTAGCTTCTCAGCTCGACCGCATAAATACTGCGGAGGACATGAATCTGCGCCTCACAATTATTGTAAATTTGTAACCAACTTGTACTATGTAATCGTAATCGTAATGTCTTATGCTCATGTAACTGTTTTTAATAAATCATTTTGAATTATTGTAACGAGTCCTTCTTGAGGTGAATAATAAGTTATCGTTGTGTAGAGGCACGCAACATAACAATAAATCATCATCATCTTGAGATTTTTGGTATTAGTATGTCTAAATTTAAAGGCCAATTAGCTAATGTTAGTTTTTAGTATTTAGTATTTTTCAGTATTACTTCTGAGATAACAAGGTATAATTTCAATATGTGCACTAGGTATATTGTTGCAATCTATTATATATAACATAATTTGTTAATTGTAACTGCTAATGGGGTTATCCCGTAATGAATAAATAAATAAATGCCGATCAGAAAATAGATGGAGACCCTGTCTTCATTTTACTTGTATTAAACCCAGTTCCGGGATGGAACCAAAAATGGGTTGTGTTTTCTCTCTGCGGGACCTAAACCGTGCTGATGAGTTGTGATACAGCGAAACGCGTCCACGGATGGTCTTGCAGAGATAAAACACTTCTCAATCGGTCCTTAATTGGGCCGTTACCTAATTAAATAAATAAATTGTCAATGGGATATTTTCAGTATTGCCAATTTTAATAAACATTAAAATGCAAATAACTTTCTTAAAAATGCCACTAGATTTTGTTATTTTTCTGGGGTTCCTTGAAGGGTCCTCCAACACGTAGTGAAGAGTTTTTACGCTATTTTCGCGACACCCTGAATAACTCGAGACCAGACGAGACCACTCGAGACTAGACGAGACTTTGGTACTCGAAACCGAGACTAAGTCACGCTCTCGTCTTGAGATGAGACGAGACGAGACCAACCTTAAGTCTCGTCTCGCGGCACCACTATCTAGGTTGGTCTGCCTGGTTTCGAGTTTTTGAAGAAATTGGGACTAAAGTTGATTAAACAGACTGTTTCCTGTACCGTGGTAAATGGCCACACTTGCGTCAGTCTGAGGTAAACATATACAAACTTTTGTTATTTCAAAGCATAAAACTAAGATTATCTGTCTGATTTGGCACATAAATTAATTCTAGGTATTGACTTCTGGACAGTCATGGGTATTGAGTTTTTCTGAATTCAGTTGCACGTTTGTTTTTAGTTACTTTTGAATCAGTTGTCCAGAGATCAAGATTGACAAGATCATATTCCTTCCGAGAGCAAACTACTATTTTCAATATGGATACTAGCAAAACCAGAACGTTTGGTTGCAGCAGGAGATAGGTTTGACTCAGCTGCAGGAACAGGACACACAATGTTTTTCGAAATGATCAACGAGACATGATGTGATTGTTTGGCCTAGTCAAAAAGGAAAGGATTTCAAGAGAACTACAAAATAAGTCAAGTAAGTAGTGAAATGTTTTATTTTGCATATAAAATATGTAGGAATAATATGAAGCTTGAGGAAATATGTATCCACATCAAATAATCGACTGGAATAACAAAACTTTTTTTAAAACCAAACGTTCATCTAATGATCTCAAAAGTTCAGCAATTACCATTTATTTGTTTATAGACCTGTTTTCTAGATATACCCGGTATTATTGGAGCTAGTCATGGACGCCAAATTGCCATTAAAGCCCCATCAAACAATCCTGTGGACTATTACAATAGGAACAGCTATCATTCAGACATATTACAAGGAATATGTAATGATAAAAAATAATTTATAGACGTCTTCTCTTGGATACACGGCAGAGTGCACGATGCTCGAGTCTTTCGCACTATACCAAAAATTTTGACACATTCTGGATTTGATTAATTTCAACCCTAATTTTATCTAGTATCTGTGGTAGCTAACTTAATTCGAGGGGAGAATTTTGTCTATTTGGGGAGGAATCCAGACATTTGATTTCTTTTTTTTTTTTCTCACCTTATTTTTGCTCATATTTTTGCTTGTATTTTTGCCTGCCAGAGCTGTTTTTCAAGGAAGCAGCATTTTGCTCAATTGTAACGAGCATTCTAATTTAATCTTGTTATTACCTTATTTTTTTTATTATCTTACCATTAATCTTAATTATTTAATTATTTTTTTTATATTAAAATATATACATTTTTTTCAACTTGCAATAGTTTTTCATACCTGATTCTGTTAGAAATTAGTGTCTGTACAACAATCATTTTATACTAAATTTAAACTTCAATTTCTGCGCAGGACACTCACTTTTGACAGAATTCAGGAATTTAATGTTCCAAATATTGGTGAACCTGATACTGCCTTCTTCTTTTCTGGGTACCTACTCTACATAAAGATCACTGTTTGGAGTCTGGATCAGCTGGAGTGACGTCACCCCAGCAATCTACCCTCTTCCTGGAAACAGGAAACAACACCAAGAGCTCCAGTTCACGAAAGTGAAACCCCAACATCCATTGAAGAGCTCCGGATTGGAAAGGTACATACTGTATCAGATTCACCAGAACAACCAAGCTATATTGTTTACATTATTTACTCAACCAAGATTGTTTACACTAAATAAAATTATTGTTTGTTGGATTTTGAGTGGTTTCATTTGCACACAAAGGGGCTACACGTTATCTTAATTTTTGTTTGAATCTACGACCCTAGGTTATCGTATCTTAAAGTAACAAAAAATCAAATTTTATTTGTAACAACTGTAACGAGCTGAGAACAGTTTGGGCTAAAATTAATAAATTAATAATACAAATGACATCTTTTTGTAAGTTGAAAAATTGAAAAATACCTAAATTTTAAACGGAGCATCGCATTAATATGCTGTTTTTGGATTATAGGAAGACTGTAACCCCTTTTATTAATGAATTAATTAAGGGTTCATAATATGCTCAGTTAGCTCAGCCTGAAAAAAGATTAGGGGTGGGTTGATTGTTTATTCAGTACAGAATGGCGAGGGTGCCACTGAATTTTTTAAAATTTAATTAAAATTATAAAATTGTACAAAATATGGAAGTGTGAAAATTCAGAAACACACCTAGAAAATAATTAACAAACGGTAATCAGTAATCCTGAAAAAAAAAATAATAATAATGTACACAACTCAACTCTTGACCTATGGGAAACCAATAAAACAATTGAGCAAAATTTCAAATTAAAACAGTGTATAAAATGTAAGAACAATTATTATTTGTAAGATACCGTTCACTTAATTAAAATGACGAAGTTAAACTATAATGTAATTATTTAAGTTCAAAGAAGAAATAAAAATAATGATAATAATAGCATAACAGCGAATTGTACCTCAATATACTTGCCTCATAAATTCATTAACATTAATTGCCAATACTATTAATTTGGAAGGAAAATATTAAGATTCACTTTTCCGGAAAGCTAATTACAAAAATTGAATGATTAAAAAAATTCAATCAATGAATATGGTGAACCTCTGCAAAAAAAAAATAGATTTAAAAAAAACTGTACCTGTAAAAAAATCAAAGGTTGGATTACAAGCCACCTGGTCGACGAAAGGAAATTCTTTTTTTTTTTTTTTTCTTTTTTTCCTTCGCCATTGTGTCGAGGATACATTTATATACTAAATTATCATAGCTTTGTAAATAGATTGCAAAAAATAGTAAAAATAGTAAAAATGATTTTATGGAATAAAAGAAAGTTAAGAGTTACTATTGAAAATTATACAAGCCTCTATCCCAATATAAGGCATTCTCGGAGACCATCCATTCTCGTCTCTCGGTATCGGTACGAAAGGGGCCACACTTGGTACTAGTGGATTCTAGCCCAGAATTCGGGCAGAAAAGGGGCTATAATTGCCGTCAAAGTTGCAGCACACGTATTGACCTGTGAGATCTTGCTTCTAATAGGGTGGGAAGCCCTCCAAAGGCTCAATATCAAGCCCTACGAAAATGGTGTTGATTCGAAAATGGGGCCTTTCTTGGAATGTACTTGTTGGGTAATATCAGCTATTCGAGAGACCCTAAGCAATAATGCATTCCTTGAAAAGCTATTACTTATGAAAGTTGAAAGAAACTTACCACGTTTTTGAGTGGGATTCAAACTTGAATTAAATCGTAATCACGAGACTTTTTGATCCGAATTTTTCTTTAATCGATAGATATTTGCCACACGCAACTTTAGTTTGTTAAACAGGGCTATGCCCAAGGGCCGGTAAGAACAAGAGCTTGGTGGTAGCCCCGAAACAATTTATATGCGACGTTGCAATTTTTGGCATTTTCATGTTTGGACTGGAATCAGCGCCACGCCACGCCACCACACCACAGTTGTTTATTATTTTATCCAACACCTGCTAGTTATAAGAGTCATTATTTGTGCCAATTTAGACAGGTAAACTATCAAATAACACACTAGTGTGTTATAATCCATAACTCACTAGTGGGTTATAGTTTATAACTCATTCTCTTATAACGTCAACGCAAAACGTCAGGAAATAATACACACCGCACAAAAATTATCGCATCACCAATGCTTTTAAATATTTTGGCTACAGTAAATTTATTTTAAAAATTTCTTAAGTATTTCCTGAATGGGCATTCTTTAAGTGAAAAATCGAGTCGAAAAACATGTCGTATCTTCTCCTGTTAGGTTCTTGTTTACTTTTTTCGGAAAAATGCGGATAGGCATACATTCTACTTTGCAATTATGCTGTTCATTTCTGTGTTTTCTGCTTTGATAGATGCGATAATTTTTGTGCGGTGGTTATTTATTGTATAAGTGTTTTAGGAAGAATTTTATCCACGCAAGAATGTTTAAACGCGAGAACGAAGTTCGAGCGTTTAATTTTCTTACAACGTTTTATCCACAATCACACGTACATGCACATGGCGGATGGAAGAGCTCCTCTATTGCTGAAAGTTATATCGAGGATTCCATTTCCAATAAGCTTAGTAGGTATTGCAAACAAAATCCAAGGGGAAAATAGGTGTCCCTTACAAGAGGAAACACCCATTATTCCTGTTCCTGGTAAAACACCCATAAACGTGCGTTCCCAAGCTGATGGAAATTATCACCTTTTTACCAACAATAACGAAGTTATAGGAGACAAATCAAACAACGGAGTATCTGTTATTATAAATGTTAATGTTAATATCAATAAATAAAATAAAAATTTCGTATTTCCTAATTTCGTTATTCCACTAGTGGGATAAAGTAATTTTATCACTTTAGACGCTTCATATGAGTGGATAAAACTGCCATTATTTAATGATTGTGGATAAAAAATTATAAATCCTGCTTTAGAAAAGATTCGTTCACAAAAAATACCTGTTATTTTTTTCCTCGATTTTTTCAGTTCTTGTATGCTGCTCGCGTGTTATGATTTCTCAGTTGTTGGATAAAACATTGTATGCTACTCGTGTGTTATGTTTTCTAAGTCACTCGAGAAATTATACCACTCGGCCTTACGGCCTCGTGTTATAAATTTTTCTCGCGTGACTTATTTTCAACATAACAAACTAGTACCATAAATAACTAATTCCCGGCCGGGCCTTTTGAGTTTTGAGTGGACACAGAATATAATAACCTTTCATAATTTGATTATACATACTACTTATAATTGAATAAATTGAAAATTGAATAAAATTGAAACTACAAATTTTGTATTTTGAAGCACTGCCTTTTGGTTGGAGTGGAACTGGAAACTCGTTTGTTCTCCTACAGGGCGGAAAATTTTTCATATCAAATTCAAAAAAAATAGTTATTTTTCTAACGAATGCGGGAAATACCATTTCTGGAAAGTGTTAAGCCTAGTACTCATAACAGCGAAATTCGCTCTTTTTTGACATTCCTTCGACAACTTGACGTTCTATGCGTGAATCAAACGTCAAATTGTCGAAGCAATGTCGAAAAAGAGCGAATTTCGCGGTTATGAGTACTAGGCTCAAGGAACACAATTTTTATCAAGGGTGTGCGGAAAGATTAATCTTTGTGCATGGCAACATTTTTTTTTCTGCATATTCGTAGGAAAAAAACGGATCATCTTAGTTTCAGGTGACCAGAAAATGGCAGATTATCCTGTTTTCAATCCCTAGTAGGACTGCTTATTGAGCTGAAAGTGTTTGCCAACTGCTATGTCAGCTGCATACTTTAACTCTTGGAGTAAAATGCATTATTCGAGTTTAAAGCACACAAAAAAATGAATTTCTAAACTCTAAAATCTTGTTAAAATCACCTTTCCTACATTTAAAATCGACGAAAAAATCAAATAACGAGCACAACCTGAATCGCAAGCCTTCCATCGAGGTCTGCGGGTGACGTCATCACTATAAGCAGCTGTGGCGACGTCACTCGTAGACCCTGCCTGCTCAAGAATTGATGAACTTACACTTGGCCAAACATAAAACTGGTACAGGCAATATATATTTTTTAAATTTGCCTAGTGTGAGTCAGGCTTAGCAACAAAAAGTCTCTTCTGAAAAACTTAGGTCAGACAGTTTTTGTCATGGGTGAGGTGATAAACAAGGTCGATTCACACAATACAAGACAATAGCAAAATGCGTAAAGTCTGTATTTTTTTTTAAAGATAAAAGTCAAAATGACATTATGTTGGCAATACAATGAAAAATTGTCAATGCTTTCAAATTTTTTATGTAGAAAAGGCTTGTGTTGCCAACATAGTTACTAGATTTTTGACTTGGGGAATTATCTTTAAAAAAAAAACACACTTTACCAATTTTATGATTGGCCAAGTGTATGCCATATTAGGATGAGCAATCCTGTTTACAATTGTTGTATAAAAATGTCGAAAATCCCAACAAAATCCAAATCTTTGATTGCATAAACAAACTAGCATCTGCAAAAAGTTTTTCTGACCATTGAAAAATAAACAATTCTCATCAAAAATCATTTTCTGTAACTTGAAAACATTACCTACATATTTTAAAAACTGCTGTTTCCGTCACTCGTTAAACAATAAACATTGTCCGCACCTGTTAGCAAAATCTAACCCAAACAAAATAATATAATTTGACGTCAATTTGGCAACGCAGCACTCCCTGCCTTAACCTTTAAGAATTGTTTTGGCGCTATCACCAAGCTCTTGTGTGTTTCTACAGGTTGACATCAGTTTTGCAATAGCGACTAATAGCGGCATTACCGGCATTGTTTATGTTTCAAAGGTGACAATGCCAAAATCTATCTTGGAAAAAAATAAACCATAGACACCTTTCACTTTTTACCAAATGTGATCAATCTATAATAATATACTATATTTGGAATCAGGAAGAAATGATTTTTCATTTTATCACATAATATACAGGGTGTTCCATTGAAAAAAGTCGAAGTTGCTCCTTTCTCCATTTTCCGATGCGATTTAGTTTTTTTTTTGATAGCGTTAAAAGAAAATATAGGAAAAAACTGTCAAGTTTTGTATTTAATTTTTTTTTCTATCTTAAATAGTGAAGGCTCTAGGTATGGGTCCAAATATAATCAAATACCCTGACATTAAATAAAATTGAGCTAGGCTAGGAAGGAAGGTATATACAATCCATCATGGATCCATTTATTTTCCAATTATTATTATCATCATCGTTTTTTTTTTTTTTTGTATTTTTGGTAGGTATGATCGAGAATGGGTCGTAAAATAGTATACATATTTCAGTGGAAAGTATTCACATATATTATCTCGAGAATTGGTTGGGAGAAACCACATTATCTCTCGACAATAATGAAACACTTTCCACCTCCGCATGTAATATACTATTTCACCTTCCTACGTCCACCACCCATTTTTTAATCATGATTTTATGAACAATATTCAAATAATTCAACCGTCATTCATTGACGTGAAGTGTCCGGTCACTTTGACATTTCGTTTTGCATTTGCTATGTATCACAACGAAGTGTGTGCGAAATCGAAATACCTATATGGTAAAAAAATCTGATCGCAGCAATACTGGGATGGTTTGTAAAAAATAACAGCAAAAACCAAAATGGAAACAAAGAAAACAAGTAAATCTACTAATTTGAACTGATATTTTGAAACCCATTAGAATAAGCATTCTTGATTTTTATTTTATTTTTATCCATATTATTTTTGTTAAAAATGCTGGATGAAACGCTAAAATAATCCCTACTAGTAGAATATACTCGTCTCTATTTCTATTCCCACAAACTTACGGGTAATATTTTTACAAGAAACAATAAACACAGTAGGTACCTAAAATAAAATAAAAAAACGTAACTTGCTAAATGCGTTAAAAAAACATCGAAAACTACGACAACGATAAAGTGCCACCCTGGCTTGAGCATTTGAAGATAAAACGAAATGTATTGCCATTCCAATAAAAATGAATTTAATAAATTTTGCGGTGAGGGCGACACCAACTGGACTTTAAAAATGCGAAACCACCCATCCCTGTTGCTCGGCGATGTGGACACCTCTCACTCGCAGAGAGCGCAGCCTTAAAATTAATTTTTTGATTGAATCGGCTTTTACTTGGTGGAAATCCATTATCTAATAAAAGATTTTTTAAGTAAATTTTAATACTTATATATTTCCACAATTTTTTGTTAAACTTTTAACATGTTTCGCTAAACTTTAGCTTCATCAGAAAGATTTTAGAAAAATAAAATGTAGACATAAAAGTGAAATTGACAAATATAAAAAAGGTAAAAGTTGGTCTAATTTTATGTTAATTTAAATAGGTATTACACAGTAAATAAATTTAAAAGTGGTGAATTGAAAAATAATAAATCTAAAACTAAAATTTGTGATAAATCTGGCGTTTATAAATTATCTTGTAAAGATTGTCCAAAAGTATATATAGGACAAACAGGTAGAAATTTTGGTACTAGAATTAAAGAACATTACAATAGTTTCAATAAAAAGAAAACAGATTCAAATTATGCTAATCACCTGATAGAATCAAATCATAATTTTAATAATGAATTTCAAATACTACATAATGAAAACAAAGGGATAAAATTAAATCTTCTAGAATCTTTAGAAATAAACAAACTTAAAACTTTAGACTGTTTATTGAACGACCAATTAGATTTAAACAATTCACCACTTTTAAATTTATTTACTGTGTAATACCTATTTAAATTAACATAAAATTAGACCAGCTTTTACCTTTTTTATATTTGTCAATTTCACTTTTATGTCTACATTTTATTTTTCTAAAATCTTTCTGATGAAGCTAAAGTTTAGCGAAACATGTTAAAAGTTTAACAAAAAATTGTGGAAATATATAAGTATTAAAATTTACTTAAAAAATCTTTTATTAAAATTAATTATTTCTAGTCACGTTTTTAAAAAATATATATGTCATTGTTTTTCGTCTATATACATTAATATCTACACAAATATAAGAAATCCCAAGAAGCCAAAAAAAAAAAAAAACAAAAGAAAGAAAAAACATTTTCTGAAGAGACACCATTTTGACAAATAATAGTTATTTATACACCAAGTGAGTTAAATGAATGTTTATTCATGAGAAGAAAGTTTAACCCACGAGCTCCAGCGAGTGGGTTAATTTTCTTCGAATGAATAAACATTTTAACTCACGTGATTTATACAAAATTTTATCCCATTTTGATGGACATTCAAAAAATAAGGTTCTTAATAGGAATCAAATTATAAACAGAATTCATTTAGTAGTTATGAAAGCGCTTATTATTGAAATTGGTGGTTGCTAAGGTATAACTAGTTGTTTTTTTGTATTTGTAGCAGATTTTTATACTGGCAGAGTGACTTAAAAGACCGAGAGTGAGTTAAAAATATTTTAAGTCACTCAGGTGATAAACGTCTACTTACCTTTTTTATTATGCGTTCAATAATGTCATTTTTAAACGTCAAAATGGGATCAAGGTATTTTTCACATAATGGATTTTTTTCCGTATTAATAAAAATCGATAAAAAAACTTCCAACCTTTTGAAAATTTATCGAATTTCTACTTCTAATAAATTTCAATAATTTTCCTGGAATTTTTTTAGACTAAAATATCAGCGACCTTCCTGTTTTTGGACATGAGTATAGCACTCGAAGGAGTAACATCCCTTATTGACAATTTTGCCTAATGGCCAGGTGTTCAGTGTTGCCAACTATATGAATGGCCATTTTACCAGATTATAAAACTTGGAATACCAGAATATTACTAGATTTTTCTCAATCCTGCCAATACCAGAATATTACTAGGTCTTTGTTGCTAAATAAGAATTGTGCTAAAATTTTTAGATTTCAATTGTTTATTTTAAGTTTTTATTTTTTGTTTTTTTCGTTAGGTTTAAAATAAAAATGCAATAACAACAATATCTAGTATGGAAAAATAAAACTTATTCAGATAATATAACACTGCATACCTAATGTATGTATACACAGGATAACTATAAACAAATACATTATTGTAAAAAAAAATCCATTCTGTACAACATAACATTACAGATATTTTCTATAATTCTATTGGTCGGTGGATAACTGGCCAACCAATGGGATAACTGAATAACATATTTCGTTTATATATGGGTCAGATGCACTGTAGGTCAGATTGCATACACAGAAAGAAAGGAATTCTTCCATCAAATATTGCGATTTTCTTTAAAAAATATTTTTCAGTTAAGGCAAGGCATCTTGGATGAAAATATTATTATTGATTTAAAAATTATAATTGATTTCTATTTAGAAATATTTATTCTTAAAACATATTCTTGAAAATAGTAAAACTAACTTGACTCAAGAAAAACCTAGTTTTATTTAAAACAATATCCAACCTGTATATTCTTGTATCTATCAATATTTAAATCAAATCTCCGGTTTTTTCAAGTCAAGACAAAAATTAAAATTTTACTTCATCCAAGAATTGCATTATATGGAATATTCTTGAAACAAGACAAGCTGTGACTTGATCGGCACAATTTTATTTTGAGTGGGTATCTAAAACAAATTTCATGCAGAATTGCATTCAGTGTTTTACTATTTGTGGGGTGGATTACAACGACCGGGCGCCGGGCGACAGAACGTTTTGTGCGTGACACGTGAGTGGCGTGAATAAATACCTACCAAAGAATCCCATGGTTAACAGCATAATAGACAATATTATTAAAAAAATATCTGCTGTGCGATGGCTGAAGAAGTAAAGGACTTGCTTGAATCCTGGAATGTCCCGATTGACATAATAAATAACTTTTCAGGTATGTATGTATTATCGTTGATTGATACCTATTATTAAGTAAAAGTTAAAAGTCTTGTGTTAAAACCAAGAAACAACAAAAAATAGTGGCATTATTTTTTATTTTCCACTTTTTACATTGGGTGTTTTATTAATAGCTATCGTAAAAAGATTAAAGTACAGATTCTATGGTCAAAATTTTTAAAAAATACGGTTTGTTTTCGAGATACGTTCTAGGTGGAATGCTGGAAAGTAGTTTTTTAAATTAAAACCTTCAGATAAATAATAACAAATGTAGTGGTAGTATCTGGAGGTAGGTACAGAATATTTTATTACAATTTATTTTTTGTATTTTAGATAACAATATAACTCTAGACCATTTCTCATCTTTAGATGATGCCTTCTTAAAAGAATTGTGCCCACCTATCGGAACAAGAATCCAATTAAAAAACGAAATACTCGAATTCTTAGCAGGAAGAGATTCCACGGTAAATAACAATGAAAATTCTTTGCATAAGCCTTGTAGCAGTAAATTTCTTTTATGTTGGCGATTTTAATACCCAGAAAATTTAATCCATATCTGCAACTGTTCAAAAAAACATTATTTTTTTCAATTGCCAAATGTTTTTAACTTGAATTTTTTAATTATTATACAGGCGGATACTGAAACAATTTATAGTGACAGCAACGGCACAACAGATGGGGTGGAACTTGAGAGAGTTATAGAACAAGACAATTTACCAGGTCCTAGTTTCACCCAAAAAGAAAATTTACCAGGTCCAAGCTGGCAAAATGCGGATACTTCTAATGATGTTTCATCAGGTTTGGAGGAATTAGAGGAAACACTTCGTAACCTAATACGACCCTCATTGCCAGAATTCGACCTAAAAACATTATTACAAACTTCTCCTTTGGGAAATTCAGTATTACAATTTTATAATGCTAATGGCTCATTGGACCAAAAGAGGCGAAACAGACTTGTGGATATTATGATTAAACATATATTCAATTATACATATAGTGAAACAGTAAGTGTTTTAGCATTAGCAATTTTTATACTCGAAAACAAACTAATCTTATCTAAATACGTTAGATACATATACAATTTTTTTTAAATGTTTCTAGATACTCTTATACCTTCTGATGTACAGGGTGTTATTGAATAGTAGTATCAACATTTTAGGATTTTAGTACTCATTAAAATAAGAGAAAAGTAAATAGAAACATAGGTCTGCAAATGCTTAGTTTTTGATATACAGCTTGAAAAAATTGGTTTTTCAAAATCTGTTTCCCGAATTTTTTTAAACTTGGCAGATTTGTTTGTAATAACAAAAGTTATCTTTTGACTCAATTGAATCTACCGTCGTAATTATTCCAGTGGCGCCCCAGAAGGCAACTACGTTGGTGAAAGAAAAAAAATGGCACATCACTATTTTTTCATAACTTTCATATTTTTTTCAGATTTCAAGTCATATTCTAAGGTCATATTAGTCAAAACATACCTTCTGTTATCACAAACAAACCTGCCAAATTTAAAAAAAAAATGGAAATGGGATTTTTTTATTAACTGTTTTCGTATTTCGATGAGTACTATTTATCCTAGAAGTTTGATCCCACTATTCATTGACAGCCTGTATAATGGAGTAAATGACCTCCACCCTCCACTAGGTTGTTTTGGGACCCTTCGCCTTTCAAGCTTAAAGAAAGCCTAGAAAAATAGTTGAAAAAATTGCTTGCAAAAATCTAAAATGATTAAATGAACTGGGCCAGATCCATTTTTAAGTTAAATAATATTGGCATTAAGCAATAAAAGGTACCTGGCACTTTGTATAGGCAACATTGCAGTTAAAAAAAAAAAATAATGAAGTGAAGGAGGAGGATTTTTTAAATTATTTTTTTGGGGTTCCTTGTGGGGTCTCCTACAACGTAGTGGCGAGCTTTCACGCCAATTTTATACAACGTGTATATATCCAGCAGGCTGAAGTTCGATGACTACAAGATACTAGCAGCAAAAATTGTAGCTTTGTTTCCCAAAGAAAATATTGGGACTTACTTTGTATCACCTATAAAAAAGTCATTATCGGTCAAAGGAAAACCCGTATTTGCGAAGGGCAAGCTAGTAGACAAATGTCGCAATCTTTTATACATATCTGGCGAGAAACGAACCAATAGAAAACGGCCATTACAAGAAACTACTGATTCAACCACCGAAGAAGGGGAAGAAATAGGTGTAAAGAAGCAAAAACTCGAAGGTATATTTTTCAAGTACCTATATGGAAGCTCAAATAAATTGGCGTTTTAAAAGAAGATGTACAGGGTGTTTATGTTGAAACTTATCACCCCTATTTTCTCGAAATTGAAAAATTCCCAAAACACCTCAACTATAATTTGGAAGGGGATAAGTTTTTATGCAAAATTCACCTTCCCCCATTTAACCTTTAAAATTTATTTGTGTTCATAAAATCCATTCTTAAAAATAATAATAAAGAAAAATAAATACAATCATGAAATTAAAAGGGGCATAACTTGTTAGGGGACTGTTAGGAGTGCAACTGAATTCAGAAAATTTAGTACCAATCACTCCTTTCTATTTGGAATTTTTGGGGAGGTAGCTCTGGGGGTTAGGGAGCTAAAGGGGGAAGTAAATTTTGCATAAAAACTGATTCCATTCCAAATTATAGTGGACGTGTTCCAGGATTTTTTTTCAAAAATTTTCCAATTCTGCGATAATGGGGGTGGTAAGTTTTAAAATGCACACCCTGAAAGTAATCTTTATAACCTTGTTTATTTTCAGAGCTGCATAAAGAAAACATTCTTTGGTTGAAAGTCAATCAGGAGCCATGGAACTCTGTCATAGTTAAATGGGAGAGTACTTTTGAAGTTAGACAGACTTCGGAATATGTTTCGGTAGAGGATTTTCTTAAAAATTGGCCAATTTTGCTCGACTTAAGGGGTGACATTTTGGTAAGCAAAATAAAGTTAATATGCTTATACCTACATATGTATATATTTTTTATAAATTTTGTCCTCAAAGATTTTCACGGGCTTCGTTTTTGTGTTGTATGTATGTTATGTCTTCTATAAATTCATATTTTTCAGATTAACCTCGATTTTAATCGTATCTACCCTGGGAAAGGTACGCATTTTTTTGAGAAGTGGCAGACCTTCTTTACCAAAATATTGGAAATAAGAAAAAAGGATTTACCAAGCAATGATCCCTATATAGCCGCATTGTTGGATTCATTAGATACCATTGAAGACAATGGTAAGAAGCTATTTTGCATTTTACAATCTGCTGATTTATATTTCAAAAGTAGTAATATATTCAATATATTTTTTAGATTCCAAGATTACGACACAAATAACTCTTCTTCCACACCTCATACCACCAAAAGGGCGAACGGTCATAGAAAAGAAACACTGGAAGTTTTCGACTCAAGAAAGTGTTGAAAGTCTGGTGGTGCTCGTTAAGGTAAGAATACTAATGTGTGTACACATGTATGCATACGTACTCTTTATATGAATAAAAAAAATATATTTGTTATTTTTAGAATCCTGGTGATATAGAGAAAACTATAGCCGAACAAAAAGAAAAGTCATTAAACAAAAAACAAAGGGTTCAGCCATATATCCTGGTAGATGGCCCTGACCTGATAAATTTTAGAAGAATATTCTTGGTTGTGGATACTTTAAGGTACCAATTTGATTGCCCTAAAAAAGCATTTGATATTTTATTTAAGGCCTATCACGTATTTAAAGCCAAGTATCCTCTACCTGGAGAACATATTTATTTGCTTATACAAAGGTGTATCTATAAGATCAAAACCAAGTATGACATTATTCAGCCATATGTGCTGAATATTTTACAACAATTAGAATAGTGTTTTATATTATTTTTTTAAAGTGAAAAATGGAATGTTCCATGTGCCCAAAGGTTTTGTGTGATTTCAAACAATATATACTTCACATGGATTGTTTTCATAATTTAAATTCAAATTACTTTGTTTGTCCTATTCCAAAATGCAGTAGAACTTACCATCGAAAAAACTCCTTGAAACAACATATGAATACTGTACACAAGTCTGACTCTAATCCTCATAAGATAACAACAATTAATAGCAAAGATACCTACGATAAACCTAATTCAAGTATCGACATTCATTTAGAAACCGATAATACTTCAAAGGAATCTGCAGAGGTTGTAACCGATGATGGCCCAAAAAAACTGTTTGCTGAGTTCCAAACACTATTCGCGATTTCGGTTGATAAATTTATTGCTCAAGTTTATTGTAGTTTAGTAGTTCCAAGATCAGTTATTCAAACTTTTATAGAATCTGTTTCTGATTTTCTTGCGTCTGGATTAATTCAAAAGATAATAAAATCTCTAGAATATCTTTCCAAAGATCATGATTGTGTTGCATTGGATTATATAAATTCTATGCTTAAATTACTGGAAAATCCATTCTCATCGCTGAATACAGAGTACAAACGATTCAAATATTTTCAAAATTCTGCAAAATTACATATGCCTCAGGAAATTTTTCTTGGTGTTTCAGAAGATAAAGTTCGGAAAGATAATGAAGTATCTTTGGTCCTAAAGCATAGATACGCACTTTACGTTCCACTAAAAGAATCAATCAAACGTTTTTTAGAGTTACCCAATGTTTATAATTGCATAAAAAACTACCAAGAAGAACTAAATAGGGAATATTCGGAAAATAAAGTTCTACGAAATATTATAAATGGAAGCGTTTGGTCTTCCAAATTTAATAGTGATACTTTACCCTTAGTATTGTATTATGATGATTTCGAAAGCGGAAATCCACTTGGAAGCCATGCAGGAAATTATAAAATAAGCGCTATGTATTTTTACATTGCAACATTACCGCCTGATCACATTAGCAAATTAGAAAATATATTTGTTACTTTCTTGCTCCATTCAATTGATAAGACAACTTTTGGGAATTCTGTATTTCAAACTATTATTAATGAATTAACTGTCTTAGAAACTAACGGAATTGATATAAATATAAATAATAAATTTGTCAATGTCAAATTAGCATTGGCTGCAATTACTGGTGATAACTTAGGAGTACATGGCATACTTGGATTATTTGAAAGTTTTTCAGCTACACATTTTTGCCGATTTTGCCTTATTTCTAAAGAAGAAACTAAAACACTTACGCATGAGATACAAGAGTACATGCGAAAAGAGTCTGATTATGATGATCACTTGCATCGTAAAATTGGTGTTAAAGAAAATTGTATATTCCATTCATTACCTAACTTTCATTTGTATAGAAATGTCACTTGCGATGTTATGCATGACTTATGCGAAGGAGTTCACCGATATAGTATGGCCGTTTTAATTGATAATTTAATTAGAAAGAAATATTTCACATTGGATAACCTAAATGCTAGAATAAGATATTTTACATATCAAATTTCTGAAAAAAATGTTCCTCTTCCCGTAACAAAACATTTATTAAACGGATGTATTATTTTCTCGGCATCAGAAATGTTATGTTTCGTTCGAAATTTTAGATTTATTATTGGTGATTTAATTCCGGATAATGAAGCTTTATGGATATATTATTCAAGTTTATTGGAAATTACACAAATTTTAACTAGTCAATCAATAACTAATTCAATTTTACAGCATCTAGAAACTCTCATTGATGAACACCATCAGATGTTTCTCGCTCTTTTTAACACTTCTTTGAAACCCAAATTTCATCTTTTGGTACATTATGTTCACATAATAGAAAAAATTGGTCCTCCTATTTTCATTAGCAGTTTCAAAGGTGAGGCCAAGCATAGAGATTTAAAAGTAATTGCACAATCTATCAGAAGCAGGAAAAATTTACCGTATTCGATTTTAGTAAGATGCCAATTAAAGAGTTTTTACAGATACATTTCAAATAAGGGATTTATTGATAGAATTTTATATAGTGATCAAATTAATATTGATGACGTTGATTCTAACCTAAATTTGGAACCTGGGGATTTCTATTCTATTAGTTGGTACGAAATAAACGGTGTTAGATACGAGACTGAAATGGTACTGATATATAAATATGAAAATGACGATGTTCCCTGTTTTTGTAAAATTACAAATATTTTTTTAAATCAGCACGATGAGAAGTTATTATATATGGAATGTTCTCCTTTAAGTATTATCGGTTACTGTGAACATTTTAAAGCATTTAAAATTAATTCCGCAGACTTGCAATCAAAAATTACAGTTAGATTGGAGGAGTGTTTTTCCATATTGCCTACCATCATTCACAAAGATGGAAATAGTGAATATGTGTCACTTCAGGAATGAATAAAGAATAAAGTAATAAGTGGATTTGAGTTGTGAATATGTTTGCCTTTGACACAGTTTTCACTTTATTTCGAATATACGAAAGTGGTATTTATTTTTATTTTCATCAGTGTTGGGTTTAAAACTCAAATTATCACACTATTCTTATTTTATTTTAAGAGTTATTTTCCTTTTTTTTTCCAATGGCTGTATTTGAAAGAAGACTGATAATTTGAAGACTACCAAAAGCAGATTTAAGTTGTGAATATTTGAAAGTGTTTTTTATTTTTATTTTTATTAGTGTTAGGTTGAATACTCAAATTATCACACTACTCTTATTTTATTTTACTTGTTATTTTTCGTTTTTTTTGTTTTTCAATGGCTGTATTTGAAAGTAGATTAATGATTTGTAAACTATCAAATCTAAAAGTACAAACTCAAATTAAATTTATTCTAGGTTGTTTATACTTAACACATTTATAAAGTTTCGTCACCCTCTAGTTTAGTTATATTGTTTTTTTAATAAAGAAAAATAAAATTTGCCAGAAAATATTTTTTTTTTTACACCTAGTTATACCTAGTACAATAATAATTGTGCTTGATTTTAGGTACCTAGTATATATTTTTTTCTACCTGATGTAACAAAATTACGTGTACAAAAGGTGAGTACTTATAGATACCATAACTGAAAATAAAAATATGGCGAGTTTAATTGGACTCACCTATTCTTAAAATTTGCTTCATTTTTCTGATATGTAGTCTCTTGAAGTGACAAACATCAATGTATTTTTGAAGCTTTGAAGTGGAAAAAGATAGTACATTATATCCATATAAACTCACCCTATTGTGATGTAGGGTATCTGTGCTCACCTTTTGTATACGTAATTTTGAAACATCCTCTAAACAAAAATATAATAGGTACCTAATATCAAAGCACAATTATTCTTATTTTGAAAATATGAATAGGTGATGATATTCTTGAATGAAAACTATATTTGAAAAAACGATGCTTCATACAAGAACAAGTATTCTAAAATCAAGAAACTGTATTCTCCAATTTTATACCCGCATACTAATTCTAAGAAAATATTGATTTGAGTTAAATAAATAAAATTCTCTATTGGAAATTCATTTTATGCGAATTTGTTTGAATTGAATACATGACTAATTTCCTTTAAATATATGGAAAATTCTTTAAGGAAATAAAATATTTTCTTTTCATGAAATAATATACGCAAGCAATCCCTTTACTTACAAGAAGAATATATTTTTTTCGTTATATATAAATCACTTATTATCTTAGAGCAAATCAAATTGGTTTAATTGGAAATATTTTTTCTTTATGTGTACCTGACAGTTTATCAGAAGGTGAATAAACCGGCCCTAAGGGTCAAATTATGGACTGACTGGTAAACGTCTGGTTGTTACCTAGCAGGTATTTTCTATGCTTTAGATAATAGAAAGTACCTGCTAGGTAACAACCAGACACTTATCAGTTGGTCCATAATTTGGCCCTAATAGGTATATTGGTAACCTTTGGCATAACTATTTAAGAGTAGTCTCCATTGAAGCGAAATAGCGATTTATTTTTTGCGGATTTCTTTCCTATTGGTTCAAATTTCACATTCAAATATCCAATGTCAAATTCCAACATGTAAAAATGTCACTTTAAGCGTTGATTATCGTTAAAGCTCCCTCAAAATGGACGGTGCAAACGACCATAAATTCAAGAAAAATAGATTATTGATTGTTAATGCGAAAATACCAGAATTTTGCTGGAATGAAATTTCAAATTACCAGAAATATTACTAGATATATTTTTAAAATCTTCATTACTAAAACCGGGGTCGATATTACCAGATCTGGTAATTATTTTACCAAGTTGGCAACACTGCAGGTATTGTTCCTCCGAATTGATTTTGACAACTCTCATTATTATTAAATATGTACAGTTTTTAGATATTAAGATTAATATAACCAGGTTTAGAGGTTGATTGATTTAGCGAAAATAATACAACCTGTGCTCATTTTGGTATTTTTCAATTTTAGTCTTTTATGCTTGAAGATGAAGCGTTGAAGCTTCGAAACCGGTAGTATATAAATTAAAGAATTTTTGGGATTTTCAGGCAAGAATCGTAAACTCTACAGGATTGCTCAATCCCATAAGACAAACGTTCATAAAAACATCGAAGATGGCGGTATGCGAATGACGTCACGCAGTCCTTGATCGGTTTGTGTTTTTTATGACAGTGCACTATCCTTGCATTTTCAAACGTGAAAAATTGTTATTTTGAGGTTATTTCCTTTGAAAACTGTATTTTGTAATTAATTTATTGATTTTAAAATTAGCAGACTTCAAAAGCTTGTGTCCTTGATGCTTGAGTGGTTGGCTAATTGCTAATTAGAAAGACGAGTTTAGCCAAACATATTGCCAAAAAGTCAAAAAAACGAAGGGCTGGAGTCAAGCTGGCCCCCGGATTCGTTTCAAGTTTTTTTTTGTTTATGAAAATGAGCACAATTCGCATAAATACTGGCACAATTGAGCACAAAACGGGCACAATTGACTACAGTTGAGAAACAGTAGAAAACCAAATGTGGAGTGCCGAGCCGGTTTAATTTTTGCATTTCAATATCAAAATATAAGCGAAACGGGGTTGCAATAGTGTGCTTTATTTTTTACTGACCCTACCTAGGTACTTCTCAATTATAATTCATTAATTTAATAGGTACTAGAACGATTTAATATGGACATTCAAAATGAGCTTATTTCACAAAGCCAAATAGTGATACCTAATTTAGATTCTCATAATCATATTCCAGAAAAACATTGCAAGTTTTCCATATTTTCCATGCGTTTTCATAGTAAACGCGCCAGTAAAGGAATTTATTTACATATTTATTTATTCACTCTTCACAAACCCTAATTTTTATTAGTAATTACATGCAAAGGAAACTTACAACTAAGTAGATATTTGATTTATAAAAAAAAAAGCAAAACAAATGCTTGACTAGGAAATACTAACTAGCAATACACACAAATAAAAGAGCGATGTCCAGATACAACAAATCCAGTATTATAAAACCAGAAAATGCTTGGGGTTTTCGCGAGTATTTTCAGCCACGAGTCTTTTATGCTTACACACATTAAATGAAACTTTAAATTTACACTTATAACACTAGATAAATCCGAATTTACGATAAAATAGTTGTCAGCACAAACTAAACATCATTCGTATCAGCGGCCATCTTGAAAATCCGGCATGCGCGTGACGTCACAGCAATTGTGAACAAATTTAGCCGATTGAGCAATCCTGTAGAGTTTACGATTCTTGATTTTCAGGACTGTTTTTTTTTTTCAAACCTATCATCTGCCCAAAAAATGGACCACATACAATCCTTTATTTTGTTTGTTTATTACTGCCATGATTCATGAATTCACTTTTATATGGGCTGATTGATTGATTATCAAATATAATAATTGATTACCCTCACTACAGTGATCTTTATTTGAAAAATAATTGCTCATCTCTATTTCATTGCAGTTGATAGCCCGATACCTACATTATAGATTTAAAACAGTGTTTGGGTGTATCAACAAAATTTACCTTTTCTATATTAAATGCATGGCATGAAAATTATAGCCCAAGTCACCCTATAACAGGTAAAAGGACAATAGTGCCGTCAAATGCAAATGGGGTGAAAAGGTATAATCCCGGCACCATTGTCGGAGGGCTGGGATTTAAATCATTATTACTTGGTATTTTTCTGTCTATTATTATGATATTGAAATAAAACAGCTTATATGATTTTTTATGTAATGAATAACTGGTCAACATCTAGCAGGAGACTTAAAGACAATTATAGAAATATGGATTTTACTACCATTCCATTACGAATTTCGAGGTTATGCATTTATTATAAAAACCCTTGATAAGCTTTTAATCTTATTATACTTCCTAAAAGCAAATTTTGAAAAATTAATGTAGGTATCAATTATAATTGAACCGGGACACCATTGTCGAAGTTGTATCAGTTAATACATCTCTATGTAATAAAGGAATTATTGATAGATAATGCATATTTTTTTCGAAATTTGCTTTCAAGAAGTATAGGAATAATTATAGGTTCATCAAGTGTTTCTATAATTAATGCATAGCCTCAAAATTGGTAATGGAATGGTATTAAAATCCATATTTTTATAACTTATTTGGCTATAGATCTTAGTGGAGCTTTGAATGTGATTCTTGTAGAAACAAAAGTCACATTCAAAGCTCCGCTTAGATTAAATAACGCTTAAGTTATAGCCGTGCGAATAGCACACTCTGTCTCCTGTTAGAATATTAGATGTTGACCAATTGTTTACAAAAAAAAAAAAACATATAAGCTGTTTTATTTCAATATAGACAGAAAAATGACAAGTTATAATTATTCAAATCCCAGCTCTCCGACAATGGTGCCCGGAATTAGCGTTTATCCCTCATTTGCATTTGACGGCACTATTGTCCTTTTACCTGTTATAGGGTGACTTGAGCTATAATTTTCATGCCATTATGCTTACCACTATGCATTGATTATAGAAAAGGTGAAATTTGTTGATACACCCGGACAATGTTTTGAATCTATAATAAGGGTATTCAACTATCAACTGTAATTGGCCTACCTATTGATTAGTGTTAAAAGTTATCAATTTGCCCTTCTTATAAAATCAGTAGCCTTGGCAGTATCCTAAGCAAATTTTCTTCGAAAAAATCGTTCTATGATTTGCTTTCTGTTTTCAGATGACCAATTAAGAACATATTCAAGAAAAAAAATCCAGGAATATTCTGAAGATAGTGATAAGAGTGAAGATCTTGAATTTTTAAACTACAGTCCAAAAAACACTTTTTGGACTAAACCTACAAGTTCCAATGTCTCTACCGCTTCTAGGATGATCCTGGATCCAAACGAAATAATATTCACACCCTCCTCAACAAAATCACTTGTTAAAAAGAAGTTCAATAAGGTAACTTTGAAATTGGATGGGTTAAAGAAAAAGTTTAAAGCTCAAAAAATGCAACTTTTTCGGTTGAAAAGAAAGTCCACGACTCAGAGTTTTTTAGCTAATTTATTAAAAGACAAAAGCCCCAGCGTAAAAACATTTATTGGAATGCAAATATTTCCATCACACAAAAAGAAAGTATGGACAACGGATCAAAAACACTTAGCTTTGTCCCTTTATTATAAGTCGCCCGACTGTTATAATTTTTCAGATAGCACCTTTCATTTTCTCTTCCATCGGTTCGAACCATACAATCCAGGTTAAAAATAATTTACTTTAAAACTGGCATAGATACCACTTTTGTTAAAAAATTGGCAATCAAAGTTAAAACCATGTGTAAGAACGAGCGCGAGTGTGCAGTCCTTTTCGATGAAATTGCATTGAAACCGAAGCTAGATTATAATGAATCATTTAATTATATTGAAGGGTATGAAGACTTGGGATTTCTTGGTCGCAAAAACGAGATCGCAAATACAGCATTGGTTTTTTATGTCAGAGGGGTATTTCATAACTGGAAAATTCCCTAATGCTATTTTACTTCAAAGGGGCCAGTTAGGGGAGATATATTGGCCAAATTGAATAAAGAAGTTATCCATTCATTTCACAAAATCAACCGAAAATCTAACACCATTGATTGAAAAGACCAAGGAAAATACATTAACACACAAACCATCAGACTCTACTCCTATTCCAAATATTAGAGATAATATAAGCTCAGTTCATAGCTTGGAAACTTGTTCAAATGTTTATGTTGCTGGATATTTTGCCCATATTCTATTGAAAAGGTATAATTATGAAAATAATTGTGAAGATTTTTTATTAAAAGACGAAATGGAAATAGTCCACGAAAAAGAATTTTTTTTGCTAAACAAGGATTTTGCCAAATCCAATTATATTTCCAGTTTAAAAAGACCATCTGAAGAATTCTTAAATTTGTCCCAAAATTTAATCAATAGATTTAATACACTTTTCGATAGATTAAAATTAAATTAAAACATTTTTAAGTGCATGTATAGACTTTTATTAGATGAAGTTGATGTCCAACTTATCAATTTATGTCCGGAGCACATTGAGAAATTTATTAAGCTGTTAATAAAAACCATGCTATACAAACAATTAAAATGGGATTCTGAAAAAATGCATCATCAAAAAAATAAAGATTTGGGAAATAAACCTCATAGAAAAATAAGAATTTTGTCGAATACATAATCTGAAGTCTCTCTGATAGTACTCTGAAATACACATATGTACCATTTTTTCTGCCAACTCAGAAATGAAAAAAATTAGAAATGTTTTCATGTATTATTTATTAGTTAAGTTATTGTTTATTATTTAATTTTAAATATAGCAGTGCCGTACATACGAAAGTCCTACTTTTATAAAATTAAAGATGTTTACGATTATGAAAACGAATAGGTAATCTGTTAAACACGTACATACATTTAGAGTACAGTCTCCAAAAAGACAATAAATAAATAAAATATATGTATATATGTGTAGACAGTCTACCCAAGATTCATTTCACGAAGGTTTGTACTTTTGACATCGATAATATCATTGGAAAAAAGGTTTGTCGTAATTAATTCATATAAATTCAATAGCGTTTAGATTTTGTATCGTATTGAATAACTTCTGGTTTAAAAGCCGCCGAACGTTTCTGACGTCATTGATTTGTTTCAGTTAATTTTTATTTGTTAAAAAGAAAGGCAAAAGTACAAACCCTCGGGAAATAAACAATAGAAAACTTTTTCTTGTTATATCTCGATTGTATAGTGTAAATGTTATAAAACTATGAAGAAAGATGGTTTTGTAGGAGTCAACCATTATATTTTGTTCTGAGTTAGAATATTCTCAGTACCTACCTGTTTAGTAGTTAACTGTGAGTTGATTCCCTCATTTTTTCCAGTTTCATTATCTTTTTAATGAAAATGTAAATTTCACTTTTGTTATGGTTATTATTACTTAGATATAATAATTTTTTTTTTTTTTTTTTGAAATTTTGGAATAAAGTTGTTTTATTTGTATCTCCCTCTTACTTTTATGTATGTGCTCGACATTCAAAAAAAAAAAAAAATCTTTCATATAGAATATTTTTCCATAATTCGTAATAAAAAAGTCTCTCATATAAATTTTGTCTCAAGAAAAGGTAACAATCATTTTTGAAAGAAAATCTAAATTGCCACGGTGACACGATTTAATGCACGGGCTTTGCGTATCTTCCCAAACTCCTTCAATCAACGCTAATATTGTATGTGCTCTAGCTGGCTTAATAAGAGATTATATCATATTTCCTCGAGCAGATGAGTACAACACTCCACCAAATGTGAGTATTTTTTGAACATAAAAAGTAAAAACAACTAACCGCGAATGTTTCAGGCATTTCAGCAGCGATCTGGAGGATTTCCTGGAGTTGTGGGTGCTATAAATAGCAGTCACATCCCTATTAAACAACCACAGGGAAATCAACATGATTTTTATAATAGAAAGGGATTTCACTCGATAATTTTACAAGGTTAGTAATAGTTATAAAAAAAAGTAATTCTATTTTCATCTATTTGCTTCATTGTAGGAACTTTTGATCATATGGGTAAATTCATAGACTGTCACATTGGTTCGCCTGGAAGAATTCGTGATGCTAGAGTTTTACGTAACAGTAATCTACTGAACATTTAAATAATGAAAATCCATTGCTGCCAGCTAATTTACACCTCATTGGAGATTCGGCATACCCTCTAATGATGAACTTAATGGTCCCTTTCAGAAACACAGGGCATTTGACACGTGCTCAAATAAATTACAATGTGAAATTAAGTTGCATAAGATCAATCATTGAAAGGGCCTTTGGAATTATTAAAAATAAATTTAGACGCATACAATTTTTGGATATTTCTGATCTTGATTTTGGTAACAAGATAATTGCTGCTGTAGTTGTAATATACAACTTTTTATTGACACAGATTGACTGTCATGTCATTGCATGCAGTCTACGGCATCACATATAGTATTTTGATTCATGCCTGTGGTTGTCAGCGGGCAGCGGGAAGGAGAGGAGGAGCCACACTACTTCTGCCACCAGACCGCGCTTTGTTGTGTTTAAACGGCTCTAGTTAGTTTATTATTGAAAATAGATCGGTACATAATTAAGACGAAAGAAAGCCAATTAAATTTGCCAGTTTTTGAGCAAAAAATTAGTTAATACTCCAATATATAAAGGAGTTATCGCAGGTTAAAGCAAACATATATTTTACTCATTCGCGCCGTGTCTACAAAATAAATGCTTTTTTGAGCCCTACTTTGATATTTTTCTAATAATATATACACCATATTGAAGAGAATATATTTGTCTAGTATCTAGAGGAAAAATCATTTTGTTACCTCAAGCGGTTTAGAAGTTATACGAGGATAAAGTTGGAAATTTTAGTTTCCGTATATTTTTAGTTTTTTGCTCCTAGCTCAGCTCTCGACCAATGCAAAAAGTCGTCCATGTTGATTTTATATGCAGAAAAATATGCTGAATCATCTGGTACTAGTCTTAATAAATTATACCTCAATACTCGGTTGCTTCTTAAAACAAAGGCTTTTACACGCTTGGCCGCCGTTCTAAAAAAGAGAAGGGACTTGAGAGGTGGAAAATTGAGGTTTTTCGTAAATAATGTAGTAATATGATGTCATTTTAAGGTTTTTTGGACGCACAGATTTTAATTTTTACGATTTGGCGTCTCTCCTAACTAAAAAAATAAATAATGGGAGGGGCTGGAAACAGGTGAAAAAGGGGGTTAATTGATACAAATATTTAATTAAGATAATATGGATAGGTAATTTTTAATATCACCATTACTAATAAATACTTATATTTCATTTTCAGAAACCACATCAAGCATAGGGAGCGGGAGGGAGTCTTCTATATCAAGAGGCTCTGAGAAACTTCTGAAATATATTATGGACTTTATGAATCCTGAAGAAAAGGTAACTAAATAAGCTTGGCGTTATGAACTGACAATATTTTACATTGTTCTATTTTTTAGGATAGCTTGGACAAATCGCTTGCCAGAGCTATGTATGCCAGTTGCTCTCCTCTCAGTCTAACAGAAAATTTCAAATAAAAACTCCATACGACCAAGTTATACGTTACCTAGTCGATATGATATATCCAAAACGCTATTAGATTCAGAATTTAAAACTGTGTCGGAAAATGTTAATGCAAAAATACGTGAAGCTATAACAGTTGGTGTTCAGTGTGATTGTTGGTCTAATATAGACCACCTAAGTCCTGACGTCACAAAGGGGTAGAGCTTGTCGAAACTTTCCAAACAAATTGATTGTTAACGGTTTTCGGCCCTAAAAGATTTTTAATTTCGAGTTCATTTTAGTTTCGGCTGTGTTTCAGAGTTCTTGTATAGATATTTCGAAAAATTAGCTCGATATTTTGTGGAATTATTTCCTGTTGTTTTAAAGGTAAGCGTTATAATATTTATTAAATTGTTTTAAAGTGTTGTGAGGTTATGTTTATGATTTGTTGTTTTTATAATTTTATGTTTAATACATACAATCTTATTAATTTTCAGGTTTTTATTATAAAAATTACCTAAAAATGACTGCAAAGCATGCTTTAAAGCTGTCGTCTATTTTTGCATTCCTTGAAAATGATAGCAAGGCAATCAAAAAAGGAGAAAATGCACTGGAATCGAATCACGTTTAAAAGATGCAGTTTGATGCTGGTTTAATGGTAATAAGGGGCCAAGTTCAAGCTAGCATGAAGGATAAAGTGTATAAAGTTGAGGTAAGCTTTTTATTTTAAATAAATATATAATCATTTTTTGATAATAAATGATTTCTCCTCAGATAAACCCAAACAAATCAGGACAGATTGAAACAGCAAAATGTATGTGTTCTCGTAGAATAAAGTGTCACCACATAGCAGCATTAGCACTTTTTGGACACTACAATATATCCGTGAGAGATAAAGAATGTACTTGGAATGTCCCTACTAAGTCCAAAAGTGCTCCATTGAAAACAACTGAAGAATTTTATCCATCCAAGCCCTTCAAAGCAGTTGAAGAAAACATAAGTGAACAAGCCAAAAACAAGCTGAGGGAACAATTAAGCAACTTTGGTGATACTGTGGGGTTCACTTGGATCTTACAAGAGGACAACCATGGTAGACTCAATATGAACCTTCCACTCATCGAAGATATTGTTACTGGCAAAAATTTCTATGAGGCTGAAGACAAATTAGAATACTTCAAGGTACAAGTTCCAATTGAAGAGTTTGGGGCAAAAAGCGGTCAAAGACCAAATTTGTCAAAATCGAGATTTCGTCAGATTTTGCATTAAAAATATACTCTCCATCGTCTGGAGCAAAAACCGTCCATGTATTAGCATCAAAATAGCATTTACTTACACATAGCCCTTTTATTGCACCAAACGTGTTGATGGACCGGGTAGGCGCATGTAATAGTTTGTGTCAAAAAGCGTCCACGTGTTGCACATGACCGTTTGTTGCACCAAAAGTCCTTGACCTATATATTTGCTGTTATTCTAACCTCAAAGCGCTCAGTACAGGTTCACACAAGGCACACGATCTTACTTAAAAATGAGTGATTATTTAAGTGATACAAGTGATACTGACCCTTCCCAT
The DNA here is from genome assembly GCA_917834065.1 of Ceutorhynchus assimilis. Taxonomy (NCBI): domain Eukaryota; kingdom Metazoa; phylum Arthropoda; class Insecta; order Coleoptera; family Curculionidae; genus Ceutorhynchus; species Ceutorhynchus assimilis. The sequence goes on from OU892290.1 coordinate 6,655,513, forward strand.
AACTCAGATGATAGTGACAAGGACCCTGACTATGTAGATTCAAGTGATAACGAAAATAATCAAGGTAGGAAGTTTTTTTTTTTTTTTTGTTCTGTTTGTAAAGCTACTATTTTGGTAAAATTTACAGGATTCACAGCACAAGCTCCTAGTTCAACAACTGATACTTCCGAAGATGAATTTGATGAAGACCAAGCAGGTATGCTTTAAAAAAATAAATAATTGGATATTCTAAAAGATGATTTATTGTTATTTACAGGGCCATCCAGACCACATGTTACTACATCCAGAACTGATACTTCTCATATTACTGCCAACGACGAGATTATTGAAAACGAAGCCGGTAACAATGCGATTTTTTTAAGCAATTTGTTAATCTGAAAGTGTTATTTTTATTTTAGAAAACAACGACGCCGGAATGGAAACTAAAACTAAGAAAAGAAAAAGAAGGCCTGAAAAATGGAAGAAAAATATAAATAAACTAAAAAGAAATTCAGGCAAACAGTATATTAATAAAAAGGGTATAGTTGTCTCGGAAAAGAGGTTGGGTCCTAGATGTCAGTGCCGTGGGAAATGTTTTGATATTTTAACAGAAGTTGAGAAAAACACAATATTTGGAAACTTTTACTCCATGCAAGATAAAAATATTCAGGACTCATACTTGGGTGCACTTATAGATGTGAAAAAGGTAGTAAGGAGAAGAAAAACCACTGAGGTTGAAAAAAAAATCTATTCCTATTACTACCACGTCAAAGTAGGCCCTAAAAGTGTGAAGGTTTGCCGTACAGCCTTTTGTAGCCTGCATGGAATACATAAGTCACGTGTTTTGAGGATTTGTCATTCTAGGGCCTCTGGATCCTTGCTTGAGAAAGATGAGCGTGGAAAACATCAGAATAGACCGAACAAAGTTCCTGACGAAGTGGTTGCTACAGTAAAAAATCACATTGAAAGTTTCCCAGCACGCGAGTCCCACTATTCCAGAAATAAAAATAAGAAAAAATTTCTGCCCGCTGAGTTAAATGTAAAAAAAATGTATGAGCTTTACTTAGAAAAGTATGATTTTGACCAATATTCTCTGTTAAAAAACCATCAAAAAATCAAGCCCAAGGTTACATATGATTTTTACTATCGTTATTTTACGCAAAACTATAACTTATCCTTCGGATATCCCAGAAGTGACACCTGCTCTTCTTGCGACGTAATGAAAATTCGTATTGAAGCTGCCTCGACAGAGGAAGAAAGAAGGGAATTAACAGTCCAGAAGGAAGTGCATCTTCGCAAAGCCCAAGCATTCTATGATGACTTAAAAGAAAAATCAGAACTAGCAGTAACCGATCCCTCTGTCGAAACGATCTGTTTTGATTATCAGCAGAACCTACCACTTCCTGTTTTGACGACTGGTGACATATTCTATGCAAGGCAAATATGGGTTTACAACCAGATGTTCCATTCCTGCTCAAACAACCAATCAGTAAGCTACATGTTTGACGAAATGACTGCAAAAAAGGGTTGCATCGAATCGATTTCTTTTTTAATGCATTTCATAGAGAAATATGTCAGCAAAACTGTCACAACTTTGTACATCTTTACTGACAACTGTGCGGGGCAAAACAAAAATGCGGTAATGGTGCATTTTTTGCTAGCCTTAGTCAGTAATGGAAGATTCAGAAAAATAGTTCATCACTTACCAGAGCCAGGACACAGCTTTTTACCCTGCGATCGAAACTTTGGTCAAATTGAAAAGAAAAAACGCAAGAAAGAGCTTCTTTATTTGCCAGATGAATGGTATGATTTGGTTCAGAGCTGTGGCAAAAAGTTTGTTGTCGAGCGGGTGGAACAAGACATTATATTTGATTTTAAAAGTTATCTTGAACCATATTTTAAGAAGACTTCCGTAATAAAGAAAAAACCATTCACCATTTCAAAGTATAGGATCTTCATCTATGATTCTGTTCAACCTGATCAAGTGCTTGTTACAGAAACTCACAATATTGCTCTTGTCGTCGGATATCCTTTGTATAAATCTCCAGGTACCAAAATCGATTTACATGTGGCTCCTTTAGCATACCATGAGAAGTTAGCCTTAAAAACCAAAAAGTATGACAGCATAATGCCTATTGTCAAAAAATATGTTCCACCTATTTATTTGGAATATTATAATACAATAAAACGGGCAGCAGATGAGAATAATGCCGAAGATTCCGATTGATTTTATCTTAAATGTATCTAGTTTACTTTTCTCTACACTTACTTGTATAAAGCTATGTTGAAGACCGTAGTTATTTGATCTAATCATTAAAATTACATATTTTGTAATTCAATTTGTGTTTTTTTTTTGCTTTATTGGTGGCAACAACCGGCCACGTGCATCTTAAGATGTGAAATAAAAACTTTGTCATTAGCAATATAAAGTGGAAAAATATAGTGTCTTGTTAAGTTTTTAGTTAGCAATTAAACGAAACATACCAAAAAAATATGTCTTGGAAATTAGACGAATGGTACGTTTTTCTCAATTATCTCAAAACTAGGTTCCATGCACGTGACCGATTATTGCACCAAGCTCTTCAATTGAAGACAATGTGATTAATGAAATCGCAATGGCAACTGTCGGGCAAGTGTCTAATGAGAGGTGGTACTTGGCTCGAAAGTACAGATTAGCGGCAAATAAGTTTGGTCTGATAATTTCTGCTTGTAAAAGAAACAGATACCCAGAGAGCCTTTTCGAAACCCTTTTTGGTGAGTTACAATTTAATTTGCATTTACTTTCTAAGAGAAAAATTACAATATTTATTTGTTGCATTCTAGGTATATCTGATTAAAATTTATTTTATTTCAATACAATATAATTTGCATACACTTTCTAAGATAATAATTTCATGACAATACGTATTTGTTACCTGTATTCTAGGTATATCTAGTTAAAATTGATTTTATTTTGATACATTAAAATTTGCATGTACCAACTTTCTAAGAGAAGAATTGAATGTTAATATTCATTTGTCAACTGCATTCTAGGTATATCAAATTAAAGTTTAATTTATTTCAGGATCTTACAATTTGGATGGCATAAAATCTATTCAATGGGGAAGACATCACGAAAAGGACGGATTGAATTATTTGAAGGAAAACCATCAGCTTGAAGTGAAACCAACTGGCATATGGTTGACATGTTCAGGACTTTTGGGGGCAAGTCCTGATGGCTTAGTTGGAGACGATGCCATTGTCGAGGTTAAATATCCCTAGTCTTTCAGGAATGATGTTTTGTCAGAAAAACTAAAATCCGACAAAAAATACATCATTTATTATAATGAAAATGGTGAAATGTGTTTGAACACAGAACATAATTATTATCACCAAATTCAGGGAAATTTGTCAATATTAAAAAGACAAAAATGCTTCCTAGTCGTATGGAAACCCAAAGAAGCAATAGTAGTGATGGTGGAATACGATCCTGCTTGGGAAATACACATAGGCATTTTGGAATTTTTTTTTTTTTACTCAGTATTTTCCAAAATTAATTAAAGATTAAAAATTGTATGTTTTCGTTTACTTTAAGGATTTCTTAGCGGCTTACCGTTTATAACCTATATTTGTTTAGTAATAAATTGAAATTGTATAATATGAAAATATGTAGATAAATAGTTTAAAGTTAATTAATATTTAACAAAATGTAAACTTGATTATTTTTGTCTTATTTGGAAAAACCTATTTGGAAAAACCTATTTGGAAATTACCTACCTGGAAACTACACTTTTCCAGGTACCAGAGTGCTTTGATTACTTTCGGACCGCGAAACCACAACCCTGGTTATATTCGGACCACAGCCTTAAAGTGTTTTTTTTTTTTTTTTAAAGATAAAAGTCAAAATGACATTATGTTGACAATACAATGAAAAATTGTTAATGCTTTCAAATTTTTTACGTAGAAAAGGCTTGTGTTGCCAACATAGTTACTAAATTTTTGACTTGGGGAATTATCTCTAAAAAAAAAAACAGACTTTAACTCTGAATGTTTTTGTTTTAACTGAAAAACTAAAAATTATTTCATATTTACCAACATAATAATAATTATTATGTAAGGAAGTTTGAAATGAAAATTTTCGAAAAAGCTAATAATAGACATGTTCGCACAGCAATCACAAACCAGTCAGAGCGAATTTCATTGGTTGAAACTAGTTTTCTGACTGTTCTCATCCAATAAAATTTGCAAGGACTGGTTTGTGGTTGCTGTGCGAACAGGCCTAATAAATGTGGCATTATTTTGACACTCAAGTGGGATTTGGGATATCTTGTGATTTGATAGAAAGAATAAAATATGCTCTTACTTTAAGAAAAATGTAAAAAATATAATTTAAGTATTTTATTATTATAACAATAATATTTAACAATAATATCCTTCAACTTCTATACTGAAAATTGGTTAAAGCTGCACATAGCTGAACTATGATTGAAATTTGGGAAATGTAATGTTTCGGTACATGGTTTAAAATAGAAAACCCTTTCATTTTTCGTATAGCCCTCTCAACATGTATCCTTGCCTTGGCTATTCTTTCTGTTTCAAAAACCTGTGATTCTGTAAATTGTGGTGTGGTTGAAAATGGAGGAATATTCAAAGACACCGCCTCAGGAAGTAGGTTCTTTATTAAGAATCCTTTATCTGCTAGTATAAGGTCACCAGAAACCATTTGTTTTAAAACATCACAATGTTCAACAATGTTTTTATCTGAACTTGATCCAGGGTATGCCTTACTTACAAAAGTAATAAAACCATTAGGACTAACACCTACTAAGACTTTCCATGTATTTCTATGCTTATATGAACTATATGTCAACCTTTGAGTTTCCATACTAGTTGGTACTGCCGAATAAAGTTCTGTACAATCTAATATTATCCTGCAGTTTTTGAAGCTTGAGAATGCAGCAGGTAGAGATGAGCAGAAAATCGCGAACTGCTAAAAATTCACTGCGAATGAAAAGTAGCAATCGCAATCTGCTAACTATTTTGAAATAAACTGCGAAATGTGAATATTACATATTGTTGCAAACAGCTGACGTGAACTTGTGGAACTGCATTCTGCACACACCGAACAGAGAGAGAGAGAGAGGTCGACTAGCGAATAGTGAACGCAGCATATTGCTGCGTTCACTTTAAAATTCGTTGCTTAGCAATCAGAAAATAAAAGAAAGCGTTTTCGAACGCTGCAATTTCTGCGTTCACTATTTACTTCGATGGTAGCAAGAGCAAGTAGCAAGTAGCAACAAAAAATAAAAGACCGCGTTCTCAATCATCCGTGTTTCGAATGTCTCGTCGCTATGCGCCGCATCGCCCGCATCCTGCGTGCAAGCTATTTCCGCGAAGGGCGCGAACTGCGAAGTTGTTTTAATTTAACGCGTATATTTTATTATTTATTTACCAAACCTTGTTTAAACCTATATTTTATTTGTTTCACCTGTCCTGTGATAATATTTGAATTGTTTCAGGTAAGTAAATAATATAAATTTATAGTTGTAAGTAAATGCTCTAATATTTAATTACCTAATAAATGATTAGGTACCGGTTAAACCTACTAACCAAAAGTTTTTTATTATCAATATCACGATTTTCGACCTAGAGCTTTTTTTTTCAGTATGGCACCTATAGCAAAAAGGAGAGAAATAAGTTTTCTTTGGAACTTTTTCAAGGAAGTTGATGACAACTATGCAACTTGCAATTTATGTACGACGAAATTATCGTATAAAACAAGCACAACAAATTTAAAGAGGCACCTGCAAATCAAGCATCCTACAGTGTCTTTGAGTCATGGATCTTCTACGACAAATAGACATGAAGTGACTGAAGTGAGTTTCTTTCTTATTAAGACAAATTTGATAATGATGGACCACAGAAAATTTATGAAATAATTATTATTTCGCAGGAAACGGTCGAGCGCGAGCCATCTACAAACAGTGATAACGATAACAATAATACTACTGCTATTTCAGTTCTATCAACAAGTCAAGGTCAAAATGCAAATACTACTAGCTCTAATCCATGAAACTGTCAAGGACCTCCAAGAATACCTGTTCGACCAGTACCAGTACGGTCATATCAAACTAACATGTCAGTTTTTATTCCTAAAAGGCTAACTCCAAAAGAAAAACAAATAATTGATGAAAAATTACTCCATCTTTTCACAGACACATATCAGCCTTTTAGGATAGTGGAAGAAACTGCATTTTGCGAATTTGTCAAAGCTTTGAATCCTACATATCAATTGCCTAGTCGTCACATGATTTCAAGAACTCTAATACCTGCCCTTCATGAAAAATGTACAAATGCTAGGAATATTTAACTGCCTCTCTTGTAATTCCATTGGCAAATGGAATTTTTTCTGTGTACAAAAAATTTTAAGATAATTCTTTTTCGGAATGTTTGAAGAATCTTATAATAAGGTTAAACCGTTCTTTAGATGAAAGATTTTGCAAATTAGAGAACAGCAATACCCTTTCAATGGCAACATTTTTAGATCCCCGTTTTAAAATGATTGCTTTTAAGGAAAAAAAGAATGGAGATATTGCAAAAAAAATATAATTTCTCTGGTTGCAGAAAAATTTTCTTTGGAGCAACAAGCCTCTTAAACTCGAGCTATGGAAAATGAAAATGTCACTCCAAATATTCCGGACAAAAAATCAATTACCAGAGACTGCGACAATGATATTTGGGCCGACTTTGATAAGGAAGCTGCTGTATTTCAACCAATAGGCACAAGCACTAGCAAGGCTATTATTGAAGTGCAAAGATTTCTAGATGCGGACATACTACCTAGAAAAGAAAATCCACTAGTTTGGTGAAATCAAAATAAGTACATGTTCCCGCATCTAGCTTTAGTGGCCCAAGAACGCCTTAGTGCAATTGCTACGTCAGTGCCTTGCGAAAGGCAATTTTCGAAAGCTGGGCAAATTGTTACTGAACGCAGAAATCGGCTAAGCTGCACAAAAACACAAATGCTTTTTTTTTTAAATACTAATTTAAAAGCTTTAAAGTTGCAAGGAATACATAGCAATTAATATTCATGTTTTGTTTTAGAATTAGTTTTATTAAGTATTTTTAATTTATTTGCAATACTTAACACTTCCAAAGAATAATATTTATTTTTACTTTTTGTTGTCTTTATAATATTCTTCAGTTTATATTTTTGTTTTTGTTTCTAGCCTGAAAGACCATAATTTTTGAATAAATTTACTTTTTCGTGAGAAAATAAACCTCCTTCCTTCGTTTTATTTATTTATTTTTTTATCAATCTACATCATAAAAAAAGATCAATCACTGACAAAGACATAGCATACCTAACCTATCATACACAACAACATACTAACGTAACTAACGTCGCACCTGCAAGCGCAACACGACGTATGGAGCCACAATTATCATGACGTCATTCGCAGTTTTCATTCGCAGTTTATATTCACAGTGAATAAAAAATCGCATTCACAGTTATAACTGCGAATGAATATTCGCGACTTAGCTCATCTCTAGCAGCAGGAAGACAGGCTTGGTTCTTCTATCTGGAAGGTATCGTTTTCATTGATTGGTTGAAAAGCACTTCATACAAAGTTTTTTGTCGGCACATTCCACTCACGGATGTGCCTAGAATTTTGCCAGTTTTTCCACGCCAAATTCATCGCCGGGTATGTGCTGGTATAGCATTACCCAGAGTTTCTCCGGGGCTTTCGCCCCAACCAAGTTTGAACCTTCTAGGCCAAACTCCAAATTTCCGATTTTTTTGTAATAAATTCATAGCAGAAACAAGTAAGGGTTCCTGACAACACAAGTCAGAACTCTGGAAAAAGTTAGGGCACGTCTATACAACCAACCATAGACGAAAAGTGAGGGTACTAGAACACATATCACACAAATTTCTCACCCAAAGTCAGGGCACGTCCGCTCCTTACTAAATAAGTAAGGGGACTTCGATATAGACGAATTCCAAAAATTTTTCTAACTAAAGTCAGAGCACGACGTCTCCTTGCAAAGTAAAGTAAGGGGACGTGGACTTCAAATTTAATAAAAGTCAGGGTACCAACTACCAGACAGAAACCAAATACAAGTGAGGGGACGTTCAAAATCAGCAAACGTCCAATAAGTTGAGGCACGTTTTCATCTCACAACTTGTTCCCAAAACAAGTAAGGGGACCTAGCAAAGTTGGGGCACGCCAGTTGCCTAAACATATTTTTGCGAAAACTGGCAAGCGATGATGCCTCCAACGAATCTGATACGGTAAGTGTGATGAGCTGCACTTCCACCGTCTCGGCCAAAAGGAGCATCCCTAATCAATCAAAACAACGAGGATGAAGTTAGAGAAAACAATGAGATAATGATCGCCCATCTCAAAGTTACCCATAGGTATACCAAGCCAAAACCGGCTACCAAGAGGAGACTCACTAAAAGCCCAGATAAAAGCCGAAAATTCATGAAGGGAAGTGGGACTGTGTTCAAACAGCCCCCTAGACCACCCGCCCCTACAACAAGTGAGGATAGACCCCCCTCACCCATACTAATAAAAGAAACGGGCTTCGGCAATCTTTTTAACGTGCCGGTTGAAAACCAATACCAGGTCTTAGAGGCAAAAGATCGAGAACCTACAGCCAAGGCCCTGGATAACTCGAGGGAGGAGATAAGGGCCAAAGCAGCCCAAGCTACCCGACCAAAAGCGCCTACAGCCCCAATCACAGGCAAAAAAATCCCTCCCCCCCCCAATAGTTATCCGGGGTAAATTGAACAACCATGAAAGGTTCCTGGAAATGGCGGAGACAATTACCTCTGAGCCTCTGGAAATGAAGTACGCCAGGAACTCCGTCCACAAAAAACGCTACTGATCATAGCAGTATGGCTCGGCACCTACAGAACGATGGTGCCGAGTTTCATACCTACACCATGCCCACGGAAAAAATGCACGCGTTCGTGCTTAGAAACATGAAAGGCAATTACACAACGGTAGAGATGAGGGAGTACCTGGCGGACAGGTATGCCTTAAGGACCAAGGAAATATACCTAATGAAGAACACGGGGCAGGATAACCCACTATACCTGGTGGTTACAAGTTCTGACTGGACATTGGCCAAACTTCGGGACACCGGGTAATGTCGATTAACTGCCCGGTGTACAAATATAAGAAGCAGCTGCTGGACGAAAGAAACGCTCCCAGGCCTGTCTATGTTCCTGCCCCGCAACCTCAAAATCCAGCCTGGGGCCGAAGAGCGGCCCAGGCTCCAAGACAACAGCCGCCACAACAGCGACCACCACCGGGGCAAAGACCCCCACCACCACCACAGTTCGCCTACGACAGGGACTTCCCCAGCGGACTTGTGCGCGAACGCGGTGGCCGTGAAGTGCGCGAACCCTTGGCCGATCGTACTGGCCAACAAGCCACTGTCAACCCCTTGGAGACTTTCAATGCGTTCCAATCCAAATTTGCCTGCCTCGACGCGTTGGTAAATATGGACGGCATGATGCGAGCATTGGACCATGTATGTATGTATGTACGTATGTGTTCGACGTGTCAGTTGCACTGCGACCAAGGTTGATCTATTGTACCCCTCCTTCTGCTGCTAAGTTCGGGTTTCCTGCTTAAAGCAGCCCCTCTATTCCTAGGTCCTTTAGGAATTTTAGGATGTCTAGCGGTTCCAGGGCTGGAATGTCTTCCAGCTGTATAAGGGGACTTCCCAAGTTTTTCATTCTTGAGCGGCTTACGGCATCGCAGTTCAGTAGAAGATGGTGAGGTGTTTCTTCACCGTCTCCACAGAATTGCAAGTGTTACCTTCTTCCAACCCCAGATTATGTAGGTCTGAAATGTCCCGAGAGAAACCCGGTTAGAGTTTTGAGACTTTTCTTGCTAAGGTTTACCAGCAGTTCCGATCTTTTTTGGTTGTAGCTACCCAATAGATCTTTGGCCTGTCGTAGTCCTGGTTGGTCTAGCCATTGTTTGTTCCTTAGCCGGTTCTCTTCCTTTTTGAGGATTTCTTGGAGGTGCGCATTTCCGACGCCGCAGAATGGTTCTGGCCCAGTGAAGGGTGTGACCGCTCCCGTTTTTGCAAGTTCGTCTGCGCGTTCATTGCCCTCGACTCCTATGTGTCCAGGAACCCATAGTAGGGTTACTTTGTTTTTCTTCCCCAGCTCATTGAGTTTCTGTAGACATTCCCATACTATCTTAGAATTGATTACCGGCGACCTCAATGCTTTGATAGCTGCTTGGCTGTCAGACATTATTACAATTTCTCGTTTTCGGTACCTTCTGTTCAGGTTGAACTGCACGCATTCTCCGGTCGCGTGAAGTTCGGCTTGGAATATGCTTGGTGATTTGCCCATTGGCTCCGAGTATCTGGTTCGTGGCCCGAATACTCCGAATCCTGTCCCCTCAGCAGTTTTGGAGCGGTCTGTGAACCATTTGATGGTGTTTGCTTTAAGGGACTGGATACATTCTATGTTCCCTCTGTTCTTTGTACTTAGTTCGATGGAAAAGTTTTTCTCGAAACTGAATTTATCAACAATCGCGTCTTTTGGTAAGTCCATGAGGTGTGCACAGTTTGGGAGAGGGAAAGCTCTGCCAGAGTGCGTTTTCCCTTGTAGACTTATCTTCGCCAGTCTTAAATGTGATTCACTGGCAACCCGCTTCACTATTGTGTGAAGTGATGTTAGGTCTAGGATGACTTCCATTGCCGCTGTTGGGCGTGTTCTCATTGCTCCTGTTATGCATAGACATGCAAGTCTTTGTACCTTTCCTAGCCGTTACTAGCTGGGTTCGGCTGTACCAGGCTACCGCTCCGAAGGTGATGATAGGTCTCACTATCATGGTATACATCCATCGTAGGATCGCTGGGTTACAACCCCACGTTTTGCCCGCAATGTTTTTACATACCATGAGTGCCGAAATTGATTTGTTTATTATGTTCTCTATGTGTCGGTTCCAAAGGAGTTCAGAGTCTAGGGTTATTCCTAGGAATTTAACTTCTTGTTTCCAGTGAAGCCTGCTTCCATCGAGGCGAATGTTCCTCAGGTATGGGACTTTCGTTCTTTTTGTAAATGTTACCAGTGTGGTTTTTGATGAGTTAAGATTCAGTCCCACAGTCTGACACCATTCCTTCGTGGTTCGGAGTGCTTTTTCTATAAGGTCACAGAGTATTCGTTCGTGTTTGCCTCTGGCTATGATGACAATATCATCGGCGTAACCAAGGCAGTTGAAGCCCTGGTCTGTCAGCGTATTTAGTAAGTCATCGACTACTAGGCTCCATATCAAGGGTGAGAGTACCCCTCCCTGTAGACATCCTCTCGTTGTGGTGACTTGTATGCTTTGTTCCCCCACATCCGTTTCTGCAGTTCTGGTGGCTAACGTTTCACACATCCAGGTGGATGTGGTTTTGTCCACTCCTTTTCTGACAAGCGCATTCTTTATTGACTCATGAGAGGTGTTATCGAAGGTCCCCTCTATGTCTAAGAAGGCGCAGATGGCTACTTCTTTATTCAGCAGTGTGTTTTGGATGCTATCAGTGAGTTCAAATAGAGCGGTTTCTGTTGATCTGCCCGCTCTGTAAGCATGTTGCCTAGGATGTAGTGGCGTCTTTTCTAGAACCACTCCCTATCCTACCCAGACGCAGTCAAAGTGTTGAGTGAGTGCACACAATCTGGTTTATATTCAAAAGCGCCCCCAATGAGCAACACAATGTCCGTAGAAGCCGCTGCAGGTACCTCACCACGAACCACTCATTATCTCCAAATGTTCGCAGACCTGGATCCGCAAGCGCTTCAAATAATACTCTCGTTTTTGGACTTAGTCAAGTCAAAGTTTAGGTCGCAATCATACAATGAGTTTTTGGACAGCTTCACGATGTTTAGGGCTCAACGTATCGATGCGACGGGCCTTATCCAACGTGTGTTGGACCTATTTGAAGGTTTTCCGGATTTGGTTGTTGAATTCAGAGAATTTTTGCCATCGAATTATACGATTGTGGAGCAAAGAAGTGACCAGGGTGGTACCAAGTTTTTCCTATCGGTCAACGTGCCCAGTCAGCCACCACCTCCACCTATTCAGTTGCCGCAATCATCGCCACGGCAACTGCAACAAGCGGTGTCTTCGTCTGCAGAACGAATCAGGCAAATACACCTCGAAGACGTAGCGAACCAGATTGTTGAATTGAATCACCAGGTAAGGATTTGTAGCTATCAGGGTAGATCTTTCCTTACTGACACAGGAAGCCTGCCCTAGATTATTTCTGACAAATTATAACCAAAAATTTCAGTTATATCACCAGCTAGCTCAAAAAAGAATAATAATACTGAAAGTATAGTCAGTACTTACTAAACATGGGTCTCCTGGACCTAGGCATTGTTCTCGGCAGAAGAAATCAATAAAAGTAAGGCTTTAAAACAAAGGACAAATTTATGACTAAACTTATTAGTGGAGTAAAATCATAATGAAATTATGACTTTGAGTGATTCCGAGGTATAACCAGATGAAACCTATATCATCTTGTAGAGGACACTCTGAGGCATAGGAAATGGGAACAGCGTTGCCAGTTTAGTACAATTGTACTAGATCTAGTACCTTTTCAAAGAATCTGGTACGTTAGTACGTTTGACTTCAAATCTGGTACCTTTTTGTAGAAATTTCGACACATAAATTTTCGGTTTTCATGATTTTGGTATCGATACCGTCTCGAACCCTAAACATGTTTCGAGGGCGCGTTGACAATTACGGGCTTCGGCTATATTTGCCTCTTTTCTTTTTTTTTTTCTGAACAAAGAACGAAAACATCTTTTATAACAACGCTCCCAAAACCGTGTTTATAAAAATGTGTGTATATTATTCCAAAATATACCTACTATAGGCCTTTTCGGCAATCGCTCATCCGATAAACCCAGTTGATGTTTTGTGTCTTTTTTAAATCGTATTTATTAAAAAGAGATGAAAGACTGCTGATGATCAGGTTAATCGGATTAGCGCTTCCGAAAAGGCCTTATGTTTATGTTGTATTATTTTTTGTACCCAACCTCATCATAAAAAGAAATCTAGTATATTTTCACGAAATTTAGTACATTTTTACCAAAAAATTCCAATACGTAACCTAAAAACATTATGGCAACGTTGAATGGGAATGTACAACTTTTTTTAGTAGGACTGAACTTTGAAATCGGCCCTTAAACGTGACTGAGCTCGAATTTGAAAAACCACGTTTCTCTAAACATTACCCGCTGTATTAATTTAAGCATCTAAAATTCTGATTTTTTGCACACTTATATTTGAAACATGGGCGCTTCTAATGACAGTTCAGACTGGATACCAGGTCATAGGTTACGCAGATGACCTAGCCATTGTAATCAAGGGCAAACATGAAGGCGTAGTGACAAGCCGAATGCAAAGTGCCCTAAACATCGTTAAAAATTGGAGCGAAAGCGAAGGACTATCCCATCCACAAGAAGAAGGAAGCTAAATTTGAAAGCCCGACCCTTAACGGTACACAACTGACATTTTCCAACGAAGTGAAGTACTTAGGGGTCACCCTGGACCGATCCCTCACTTGGAACAAAGAGTTAGAGAAATTATGCTCTCGAGCTACATCAGCCATTTGGTCATGCCGAGAACTTGTTGGCAAAACATGGGGGCTAAAGCCAAAAATGGTATTTTGGATTTACCAAACTAAAATAAAGCTCATGGTCACATACTCCTCAATGGTGTGGTGGCCCAAAACCGAACAAGTCACTGCTCAGATCAAGCTAAGAAAGGTGCAAAGGCTGATATGTCTATGAATAACGGCAGCAATGTCAACTTGCCCCATCGCAGCCCTAGAGACGCTACTCAACATGCCCCCACTTCACCTATTTGTGAAAAAGGAGGCAATAGCTAGCGCTCACAGGCTATTCCAAATAGACAAGTTCAAGTCTGGCGATCTGAGGGGACATCTGAGAATCCTTGATCTAATAAAACTGGAGAATACCAGCAAACCAAGTGACCACATGATGGTCAGATTGGACTTAGAGATCCCCTTCGCAGTGGTAATAAACGACCGCCTATCATGGGAGAATAAAGAATTGCCACAAGCAGACAATGCATCTCTGTGGTACACAGATGGATCCAAGCTAATGGAAGGAGCTGGACTGGGCATTTTCGGCCCTAACTTCAAGCTCTCCAAGGCATTGGGTAAATATCTTACAATATTTCAATAAGAACTGCTTGCCATAGATATATGTGCACAAGAGTGTCTTAGCCAAAGCCTCAAAAGAAAACACATCTTCATACTATCGGACAGCCAAGCTGCCTTAAAATCCTTAAGGGCTTTCAAATGCACGTCAAAACTAGTCTGGGAGTGTAAACAGACCCTAAAAACACTAGCGACACATAACCAGGTAACGCTGATGTGGCTGCCTGGTCATCGAGGCATAGAAGGAAACGAAGAAGCAGATGGCCTCGCAAAGGAAGGGGCCTCAACACTGTTAGCGCCATTTAATTTGAATTTGAATTTCGCGCCTTATTATGATGGATGGCGTTGACAGCAGTGACATTGTTTTGAAATTCTTGACTTGACAGATGTCTAGAGAGAGAGAGGTTGATGAGAGGGGGGGTTCACGACACCCGGTTGTTAGAATTAGGCCCGGTTGTACAAAGAATGGTTCAACACAAGTTCTGTTGAACCGTCGTTCAATGTTGAACGTGGTTCAGAGTTTCGAGTGTTGTACCACTGCCGGTTTAACTGAACCATCAGTTGCAATGCCCACAATAAAAAGAAGAAAGAAAATAGGCGCAACCCAACCCATAACCTATCAAATTCATTGTTTATTTTTTGTGTTTTCTTGTTTACTATTTATTTAATTTTAAAGGCCCATTTATAAACTTGACGTTGTAATTCCGTTACCGTTTGCGCCTGCCGTTGTGAACATAAAAATATAGAATTCCATAAGATCGTTTATATTCGCGGCCGGCCTCACCGTCCGCCGTTAGCTCTGCCGTTGCATTCCGTCAGACATAAATTTTCATTTGTTTTTTCACACAGGACAGCGGACAGGTCACAGATGCATAATTTCATCTATGATAAATTACACTGCTTGTTTCTCTAAACTGAATCTGTCCTTGAATTATTCTTTATCATTACAAATGTACAAATGATATGTTCGCTGTTTGATTTCTGAATATCTGTGGGGCCCGAGAAAGTATACATAATTTATATGTAACATAAAATTAAGTAATTTTTGAAAATCTTCTTCATCTGTAATATCTTCCCACAGTTCCCACTCAAGATCCATTTTCAATTAAATATAAAATAACGAATATCCACTTGAAAAAAAATATATATTCAAAAGCCATGGTGATCCCTTATCAAAAAACAAACAAAACATAGGAGAGTCAGGTTAGAAAAACCCAAAAAAGACTTGAACTCCCCTTGAACGCCCAAATTCGGACGTTCAAGATCAACCTCAGTTCACACTCTGAACCGACCATGTACAACGAGTTTTTTCCTTTGAACCAGTAGTCAGTGTGAACTTCGGTTGAACGTCCGTTGTACAACCGGGCCTTAGTTAGTAAAAATTATGTATTTTTGAGTGGAAAATAAATGCTGTTTTGTTCGAAATAAGTTTACTTTATTTTATGGAAAAGTGACCAGCCTGTCTCCAACAAATCAGATGTGGGATTAGTGGGATTTTAGACGCCCTATGAATAATGGCACATGAACGTGAAAAACATAACCTCGAAGAATGGAGCAGCGCCAGTGTTCCTAACGAAGATTTTGAGTCGTTTTTTTCGAGCCAGCAAATGAATTTTTCTCAAGGTAATCCGCCCCAGGACGCACCACCACAAGCAGATATTAATGCGCTAATAAATACAATGAATACAGTTTTACAACAGAATGCTATGTTGATTAGAATGATACAAAATAATCAAAATGTACAGACACAAACACAAAACGTTCCAGCCGACCATCGAAATTACCATTTGTTATCGGATTTTTCCAAAACTATTGCCAATTTTAACGCAGAAGATTTGTCTCAAAGCCGACATTGGCTTGAAAGTTTAGAGAGCACTGCTGCCTTGCACCATTGGCCGAATGAATTCACTCTCGAAACTGCAAGGACTCATTTAGTTGGACCAGCATTACACTGGTACGAATCAAGGAGAAGTAGTATTCATAGTTGGGATCAGTTTAAGACCATTTTTTCTCATACATTTGTGCATGAAAAAAATGTTACATCACTATGGAGAACAATGACTTCTAGAGTACAAGGCAGTAAAGAAGATATTTCATCATATTTTCATGATAAAGTAAGATTATGTAGAGCCCTAAATCTTAACTTTGGGGAACAAAAAGAGCAAGTTGCTATAGGGCTTGCTTCTAGGGAACTGGCAAGTATGATTATGGCTAAATCCCATGTAGATATTGACAATGTTTACCATGATTTGATAACATTTGACCGTCTGAATAATGAAAGAAAACAGAGACATGCACCCCCAGTTTCAAGAGTACCAACACCAACAACCAGACCACTAGCACGACCAGTTCCAACTGTAACACAACCAAGGATGCAAATGAGCAATAGCATGGCCGGCAATAGAAATCCAGTCCAGAATTTTCCAGCGCGCCACATGAAGTGCTACAACTGTTCCGAAGAGGGCCATTATGCGTCAGCCTGCACAAAGCCCAAACGAGAAAAGGGTTCCTGTTTTAATTGTGGGTCCCTTCAGCATAAGGTAGCAGACTGTCCAGGTACAACTGTGAGTAATAAAAGTCATTTTACAACCAATTTAGTATATTCTGGTGCACCGTCTTACCAAATTTGTGGTGAACTTTTATTTGATAATTATGTAGAGCCTATAAAAATATCACCAATTATAGATACTGGTAGTCCTGTGTCTCTTATTTCAGATACATTAGTACCTAGCCATTTAGTTGATAAAAATACAGTTACTACAAATTTTCAAGGTATTAATCACTCTGATTTAAGAATTGTTGGGAAATTTAAATCTTTGCTATTGTATAATGGATGGAAGTATGATGTAATTTTTTTGGTAGTGCCAGAAAATACAATGAGATTTGATAGTTTGTTAGGTCGTGATTTTATTGCAAATAATAAGTTAAATATTAGTTTTGGTGAAACAATACAAATAAAAAAAGAAGAGGTATCTGAAATTATGAATATTTGTTATGTAGATGAAACAAAAAATATTATGGATTTAGTTAATTTAAATCCTAATTTAGATTATAAAAATAAACAGGAGTTTTTAACCATTTTTGATCAAAAATATGTTAAACCGATTAGACCGAGTGAGCCTGATGTAAAATATACATTTAAAATTTCTGTTATTCCTAACCATAATCCTTTCTTTTTCCGACCTAGACGCCTTTCCCAATTTGAAAAAATTGAAATAACTAAAATTATTGATGAACTACTTGCAGAAAATATAATCCAGAAAAGTAACTCCGAGTACAGCAGCCCAGTCGTTCTAGTACCTAAGAAGAATTCAGAATCCCTGAGGCTGTGTATCGACTACAGGCAACTAAATAAGATTACTTTACGAGACAATTATCCTATACCGCTTATTGAGGATCACCTAGAACATCTAAAAGAAAAACAATGGTTTAGCTTGTTGGACTTGAAGAGTGCTTTCCATCACGTGACTGTTCATCCGGATTCTGTTAAGTATACTTCATTTGTGACTCCTATAGGCCAATATGAATATTTGAAAATGCCATTCGGCTTAAAAAATTGTCCTGCTGCTTTTATCAGGTACATAAATTTGATTTTTAAAGACCTTATTGAAGAAAATAAAATCCTGATTTATATAGATGATATATTAATTCCTACATCCAGTTTTGATGAAAACATAGAAATCCAAGTTTTTGAATTATTGTTAACAAATAAATTGGAGTTAAGATTAGATAAATGTTTCTTTTTACAAAATGAAATAACCTACCTTGGTTATAAAATAGATGTAAAGGGCATAAGGCCTAGTGATGAACATATAACTGCTATCAGAAAGTATCTAATCCCTAAAAATCAACAAGAATTGCATCGTTTTATAGGTTTGGCATCATATTTTAGAAAATTTATAAAAGGTTTTTCAATTATAGCCACTCCGTTATACAATTTAATAAGAAAAACTGTTGAATGGAAATTTGAAGAAAAAGAAATTTTTGCTTTTGAAACATTGAAATCCAAGTTGTTGGAACAACCAGTACTTTCCATATATTCACCAACTGCTGAGACAGAGCTTCATTGCGACGCATGTATGACAGGATATGGATCGATGATTCTTCCGAGGCAAAAGGATGGACTTATGCATCCAGTGTTTTTCTTCAGTAAACGAACAACTAACACTGAGTCAAGGTACCATTCATATGAAATAGAATTTTTATGTATAATTAACTCATTAAAACGTTTTTATACTTACCTGCATGGTCTAAAATTTAAAATTGTCACTGACTGCGATAGTGTCAAATTAACAATAAATAAAAAGGATGTTGTTCCACGCATTTTGCGTTGGGTCATGTATTTAGAAAATTTTAATTATACTCTTGAGCACCGACCCAATAAGAAAATGACTCATGTTGATGCGTTGAGTAGAGTTCACTCTGTTTTAATCATAGAAGAAAATACCTTTGAACAAGTTTTAGGCCTTAAACAAGAAAAAGATAAAAAGATTGGAGAAATTAAAGAGCAATTACTTGAAACCGAGTCTTCTTTTTATGAATTAAGGAACGGGCTTGTATATAGAAAACATAAAGATGATCTTTTATTTTATGTACCAGAGGAAATGGCATCAAATGTTTAGAACTAGTCACGAAAATTTAGGTCATTTAGGAGTAGAGAAAGTAATGGATTATATTAAACAGACCTATTGGTTCCCAAACATGAAGGAAAAAATAAAAGCCTACATTGAAAACTGTTTGAAGTGCATAGTTTATTCCCCTAAATATGGTAAACAGGAAGGTCTTTTACATAATATTGACAAGGGCAACACTCCGTTTAATACTTTACATATAGACCACTTAGGACCACTAGAAAAATCTAAAGAATATCACAGACATGTTCTAGTAGTAATTGATGCATTTACAAAATTTGTCAAATTATTTCCATGCAAATCCACAACTAGTCAAGAAACAATAAAACATCTTAAAAATTATTTTTCTATGTACAGTAGGCCACAAAGGTTTATAGCAGACCGAGGAACATGTTTTTCTTCAGCTGAGTTTAAAAGGTTTCTGGATAATCATGATGTTGAACTTATATTAATTGCTACCGGTGTACCAAGAGCAAATGGTCAGTGTGAAGTTGTTAATAGATCTTTAGCGCCTATGCTAGCCAAGCTATGTGAGTCAACGAATACTTGGGATAAAATTTTACATGAAGCTGAATATGCTTTTAACAATAGTGTAAACTCAAGCAGTAAGCAAATTCCCAGTAAATTATTATTTGGTGTTCTGCAAGCCGGACAAGTAAGTGACAGAATTAGAGATGTTTTACTTAATTTTAAAACAGATGACAGAGATTTAGAAGCAATGAGAGCCCTAGCTGAAGAAGAAATCAAGAAGACACAGAAAAATAGCAAAGAATATTATGACAACAGGCACAAAGAAGCCAAAAAATATCAAAAAGGAGACTATGTTGTTATCAAGAATTTTGACACAACCCCAAATGTTAACAAGAAGCTGATACCCAAATTTAAAGGTCCCTATGTTGTGAAGAAAGTTTTGTCAAATGACAGATATATTGTCATAGATACTCCAGATTTTCAAGTAACACAGACTCCATATGAAGGTACAATAGATGCAGATCATATGAAATTATGGTCGAAGGCTGAATCTGAATGATAAATATTTCCCTTAGTACCTACTTACCATTATACTATACCTTATTTTACTTACCTTATTTTGTCCTATTGTTTTCCCATCTTTGACCTTAAATTTGTAATTTCTATTTTGATTCGAAGTTATTTTCTTATGAAAATATTAGCTATTAGGTTTTGATAGCATAAAATATTATTTTTCTTTTGTACTCATTAATATTCAGTACCATGAAGAAGTTTTGTTTCTATTTTATGATTAGAACTAATTTGATTTTATTTTTGAAGCTATTGTATGAGAATTTATGAAAATTTTTGATTATGATTTATGTGATTTTGAATTTACACTATTTCAGTGTTTTTGTACTGCAAATTTGATTATGTTATGAATATGTCAACTTCTTATGATTTTTATGTGATTTATGATTTATGAATCTCAACGATTAAGATTTAAATTATGTATTATGTATTATGTTATGTTTTAGTTTATACATTATGACTGATTAAATTGAAATCTATCTCAATTATATTTGCTTATGATGACTAATTTATTAGTTAAAGTTTTGCTGTAGTCTAATTTGAAAATAGTTGAAGCATTTATGAGTGTATACCTTAAGGCATTTACGTTTGTTCCATGTATTTTTAGTTGTTTATGATCGAGGGCGATCTGTTTGTCAGGTTGGCCGAACTGTTAGCGCCATTTAATTTGAATTTGAATTTCGCGCCTTATTATGATGGATGGCGTTGACAGCAGTGACATTGTTTTGAAATTCTTGACTTGACAGATGTCTAGAGAGAGAGAGGTTGATG
The DNA here is from genome assembly GCA_917834065.1 of Ceutorhynchus assimilis. NCBI lineage: Eukaryota > Metazoa > Arthropoda > Insecta > Coleoptera > Curculionidae > Ceutorhynchus > Ceutorhynchus assimilis. Next base: position 6,676,125 of record OU892290.1, read on the forward strand.
AGAGGGGGGGTTCACGACACCCGGTTGTTAGAATTAGTAAAAATTATGTATTTTTGAGTGGAAAATAAATGCTGTTTTGTTCGAAATAAGTTTACCTTATTTTATGGAAAAGTGACCAGCCAGTGACCAGCCAGTGCCCAACAACACCATACCATGGACCAGAGCCCTACTGTGGCTTAATGAAAAGCCACATCATGGAAGAACTCAATCAATGGGAGAAAGACTAACTGTCATCATATTGAAGGCACACTCAGGGACTCAGACAGTCAAAAAGGTTTATTACCCTTTCAGCAAAAAGAGCTGAACAGCTCCTAAACATGAGCAGACCAGACATCAGATTGGTGGTGGGACTGCTCACAGGACACTGCCCAGTAAAATACCATTTAAGGTTAATGGGCAGAGCGGAAGACGATCTCTGCAGATTCTGCTCAGACGCAATAAAGACCGCAGAGCACCTGCTCTGCGAATGTCCAGCCCAATTCTGCAAGAGGCTCAAATTCCTCGAGGGGGCAACACTGTCACCAGAAGAAGTGGACCAACTGACACCCAGGAAAATAGCTTCCTTCGGCAGAAGTCTACGCTTCCTGGAGACAAATTAAGATGAAGAGTCACGCACAAAATATCTGCAAAGGTAGCAGTGCTGAGCGGCTGAAAAGCCGAAACGACTCCCCTGAAATCTACAAATCTAATCTCATCTTTTGCACTAAATTACCATATGCTCCTTTTTGCTTTCTGTACTTGAAAATTTCACAGGTACCAATGGTCCGAATGGTTTTGCTTCTCCTATCATTCCTCTTTTTTAAAAGTACATATGCAGCAATTGCGCGTCTTCGTCGCCAATGAAATAGGGCAACATGTTCATCCCCAATTATCAAAACCTTTTTTTCGATTTCCTACAACACAATATTTAATTAGAATAATTATTTTAAAAAACTACACAAACAAGTTTTTGAGGTTATAACCAAAGAAATCATATGTGAGTGTTGATTGTTGTCAACATGTCAACACAGAAATTGCGAAAATCGTATCTATATGAAAGGGCTAAAAAACGCCGATTTTTTTTTCAACGAAATTCGGATTCGCATCTATATGAACTCCGCTTTTGACTCCGTATCACATGAGGCCGTTTTCGGGAGCCTCCGATCCTTTGGACTACCACGGCCTGCGGTCGAGTATTTGAGGTAGTACTACTGCGACTCCTCCACCCACATCAAAGGCGAGGGCTGGACATCAGAGCCCATCAAACCTAAAGGAGGTGTCAAGCAAGGGGACCCGCTATCCCCTTTGCTATTCAACATAATGATTGATATGCTACTCAGAAAGCTTCCCAAAGAAACTAGGGCCACAATTGACACCACAAAGATCAATGTCCGCGCCTTCGCCGACGACCTTATACTGATGGCTTCTACTTCGGCTGGACTCCAAGACCTGCTCAATATCACTACGGACTATCTGGAGTAATGTGGGTTATTCCTAAACCCAGCCAAATGTACACTGCCTGCCAACATTATTATAGCACCTAAAAAATTCAAAACAACATTTCTGTAGCTAAATTTTTGCAGGTTAATCCACTTTTTTTATTAATGTGTAAACATGTTTTTTTATCTTAACTTTATTTTGAGTTCCATATCGCAGTTTGTTTATGTGTAATAAAAAATTATCAGTTTGGATACATTTCAGGTCAGTGTAAATTTTAACTTAAATAGTTAAACATTGATTTTGTTTTCATTAATTTTCCTTCGAACTTGAAAATGAATGTGCATGCTTGGGTTAGACACTCATTATCGCTAGAAAATTGTGTTAGGACGGTAACATTAATGGAGGAAGGTCGTAGAGAAAATGGGGATCATCAAAGAAGACCAGGTCAGGGTCGTAGACGCGTCAACAATGCCATCCAGGATCGCTATATGGTCCAACAAATTCTTCGAAACCGTACATTAACAGCTCCCGAGAATGTGGTTAGAAGGACCTATGGAATACAAGTAAGCTCAAATACCATAAGGAGACGCTTAAGGGAACGGAACCGACTTCAATTTGCGAGAATGCACGTTAATTAGGAACCGGCTGATTGGAGTCGAGTTTTGTTTTCTGACGAGACAAGATTTTCCCTGTACCATTCAGATAGACGAGTACTAGTTTACCGACGACCTGGACAACGGTAGGGGAGCCAGCCCAACAGTGAGACAGGTCCTACAGTGGGACACTGTCTCTCCCCTACTTATCACGCGACCGACTAGGTTTTCCGTTGGTGAGCAGAAACCTTACTTACCAACAAGTAATCTCCGCCAGTGTTGAACACGCTGCTGGCCGAGATGCACGCGCCGTTTATATTAATTTAATTTCCACGTGCGTAAGTAAATATTTTCAAGTTTTGGCAGTTCGTGTTTTCGGAAGTAAAAGAAAGTATTTTGGTGATCTGCCTAGGTTAAAGGTAAGTGTTTTTTATGTTGATTACAAGAGTGGGATCATTTTGTCTCTATATTTTTTTTTTTGTATAAGTGAGGTTACAAAATGTCTGCCGACTACACGTGCCCAACAGTGAGACAACCAACAGTGAGACAGTGTCTCACTGTTGGGCACTGTCTCACTGTTGGGCAAATGTGACCAAATATTTTTTTTTTAGGCTAATTATGGATCCAAAGAAAAGAAAAATTGGAAATTGCGCAGAGGAAACAATGAAAGAAGCAGTAAATCTGGTCAGAGAAGGAGGATCTTTGAGAAAAGTAGCTGCTTTGAAAGATATACCATTTCAGACATTGGCCAGATATGTCAAGAAAGCCAGAGACGTTGACGATATTAGTCAAATACGGATGAGTCCCAACTACAGTATTAATAAAGTATTTACGTCCGCAGAAGAAGATTCCCTAGAAAACTATATCATAAGCTGCTCACGCATGTTTTATGGGTTGTCTGTTGACGATTGTAGAAAACTTGCCTATGAAATGGCAATCGAAAATAAAAAGAAAATTCCTGCCAAATGGCATGAAAGAAAAATGGCAGGGCTGAAATGGATGAGAGGTTTTCGCCAAAGACATGTTCGACTGTCGCTTCGCACTCCCGAAGGATGTAGTTTATCCCGTGCGACGTCAATTAATAGACATAATGTCGCGATTTTTTACGAAAATTTGAAGAATATATTTTCAAGAACTGATGCGTTTGCTGACGGAAGAAGAATCTTTAATTTGGATGAGACCGCGACTACGACGGTTCAAAAATCAGCAAAGGTTGTTGCTGAGAAAGGGGTGAAGCAAGTTAGCAAGGTAACAAGCAAGGTGCATTGGTTACCACTTGTTGCATCATTAGTGCCACGGGCCAATACCTACCACCAGCAATGGTTTTTCCTAGGGTGCATCTAAAGGAGCATATGCTACGAGGCTCCCCATCAGGAACGTTGGGGCTTGCTGCTCCAAGTGGGTGGATGAATGCCGATCTTTTTTTAGAAGTGATGAAGCATTTTATAAAATATTCTAACAGCTCTAAAGAAAATCCATCGCTTTTAATCTATGACAATCATGAAAGTCATCTTAGTATTCGTGTTCTTAATTTGGCCAAAGACAACGGAGTAACAATTCTAACATTTCCTCCTCATTCCACAAATAAGATGCAACCACTAGATGTGGGGGTATTCAAAGCGTTCTCAACATGTCATAATGCATCTGTAGATACCTGGATGATGCAACATCCAGGTAAGCCTTTCACCATATTATGAGGTAGCTGAGTGCGTCGGCTTTGCTCATGAAAAATCTCTCACACCTAGCAATATTATAAATGCATTCAAAAAGTGTGGTATATATCCATACGATGCCAATGTCTTCACAGATATAGACTTTCTACCAAGCGCTGTTACCGATCGCGATTTAAAAGATGATGTAAGCCAAAAAAAGGCCATCGATCTACCAAGTACATCAACATCAACAAAGAAACTATCCGTGAGTGATAATATTCAAGAAAATATATCGGATATAGAAAATGATGGTACCTTAGACACCAGTATTGAAAATAGCAATCAACAGAACGATAAAAATGGCAAGACTGTCACAGATGTTTTTAAAAGCCCAGACGAATTTAAGGGGTTTCCAAAAGCAGGAGAACGCAAAACTAAAAATACGCGAAGAAAGGGCAAAAGTATTATAGCTACTGACACACCCGAAAAAGATGCCATAGAACAACGAAGCTTTACGAAGAAAAGAAAAATTGATAAAATCGAAGTGAAAAAAGTAGAAAAGGTCAAGAAACAAATATTTGAAGATAGTTCTGAAAGCTCGGAGGAGGAACTTGAACTTGGTTCATCCTCAGGGGATGACTGCTACTATACAATCAATCCAGATGGATTTGAGGAGCTTCATAGAAAGCCCATAGAAAATGATTTTGTGCTCGTGGAATTTCGTGGAAAATTGGAGAAGAAGAAGGTTATGTTGGAAAAGTCCTGAAAATAAATGAGTCAGAAGAGTATGAAATTTCGTATCTTAGAAAACAAACGAAGGGCACCAGCAAATTTGTATTTCCCAATATTCCAGATGAAGCTATTGTTGCTTTAAAAGATATCAAGCTCATCATGCCACCCCCAATTCCTTGTGGGCACACTAACCGACAGATGGCTTCTTTTACGTTTGAGATAGATTTTGGCTTAATGGACATTAGGTAGATACATACCTAGATAGTATATTATTATGTTTACTCATTTTTTTTATGTTCTGTATTTTTTTTTGTTTATTTTGGAAGTGTCTTTTGTGTTCGATAAATATGATTTATAAACTATGTTCGCAACAATCAGTATGTCAAAATTATCTTATGAGAATAATATATTAATCTCAATAATAATATCCTCAATATTTTTTTTCAAAACACAACAGCCTAAATAAGATTTTTTGACATGCTAGATTATATATTTTAATTTATTTTCCCTGTCTCACTGTTGGATTTAAAGTGTCTTACTGTAAGACATATGTGTCCTACAGTGAGACAAATACACCTATCTATATTCTTGCAAAAAAAAATATCAAACTTCAAAGTTACAAATATTTCACTTTAAGAGAGATTAATATAAATGTCAACGCGTATGCTGGCGTTTAATTTGTTCATTTTGGATGGATAAAAACAAAATTACACTAAAATTTTAAAAAAACCGTCTCACTGATGGGCTGGCTCCCCTACGCACAGTGCAACTTCGTTGAAAACATTCGTCATGGTGGTGGCAGTGTTATGTTTTTGGGGAGGCATCTCTTTGGGAGGACGTACGGACCTAGTGGCGCTTCGGGAGGGCAATGTTAATGCTGCCCGGTACATCGCTGACATTCTTGAACCTCACGTGGTGCCATATGCTGAAAACTTTGGTGCCGATTTCATTTTCATGGAAGACAATACACGGTCGCACACAGCTCGGGTGACACAAAATTTTCTTCGTGGTGAAAATATTGAGACTATGAATTGGCCAGCTAATAGTCCTGACTTAAACCCCATCGAGCATTTATGGGACATGATGGGTAGGCGCTTTAGAGCATTTCCGTATCCTCCGGCCGACCTTGACGGGCTCACTGTTGCCATTTCTGAGATTTTGAACGACATCGATCAAGCCGACATAAGGACACTTATTTTAAGCATAAGGGAACGGTGTGAAGCTGTCATACAAGCGAGGGGTGGAAACACTCGATATTTACTCTTTTTCATAGGTGTACTAAAATTTATTTTTTGGGATATTTGCTAATTTTTAAAAGGAGGTTTATTTTGTTATTTTTTTGCAATATAAAGGCGTATAATATGATAATTGGAGTTTTGTTATGTTTCTTACTCAAAACCAACCATATAATAAATCTTATTTCAAATTTTACTCGAAATTATTGGGTGATCTTATAATTTTGGCAGGCAGTGTATTTCCATAAGCATCAAAGGGCAGCCGAAGCAGAAATATACAAGAGTGGAGGAGAGACAGTTCAAGGTAGGCATTAGACACATGCCCTATCTCACCAGGGCGGACAGTTGGCAGGCAGTGTATTTCCGTAAGCATCAAAGGGCAGCCGAAGCAGAAATATACAAGAGTGGAGGAGAGACAGTTCAAGGTAGGCATTAGACACATGCCCTATCTCACCAGGGCGGACAGTTGGAGATATCTCGGTATCGACTTCAGTCCGACCGGACGTGTCAAATATTATCCAAGCGCTGACATAAGCCCACTCCTGGATAGGCTATCGGCAGCCCTACTCAAGCCACAACAAGTGAGAGTGTAAGTCATTCCTAAACTCTACCACAAACTGGCACTAGCCAACGAAACCTTCCACGGCATTTTTACATGCTAGCAACGAAAGCGGCGGACTTGCGATCCTGTTGCTTAGATGGGGTGCCCCAATGATCAGAAGGGGCAAGCTGCCTAACCTTCAGCAGCCGTTGCTCGATGGCAACTACATGACTTACTACTTTCTGGCAGCTGAATTGGACAGAGTAGAAAAACGGCTTGAATGCAATAATGTAAACCTGAGATCCACAGAAGACATAAACAAAATGTGGAAAACGAAATTGAGTGGCATGGTGGATAGACATGGCCTGAGGGAAGCCGCCAAGGTACCGAGGGCACATAGATGGATTAGGGAGCCGACCCAGCTTTTATCTGGGAAGGACTTCATCAACTGCATTAAAACAAGAATCAATGCCCTACATTATCTAGGACTACTAGAGGTAGGCCAGAACTAAACCGCTCGTGCAGAGCTGGATGCCAAGGATCGGAAACACTGAACCACGTCCTCCAGCAATGCCCGAGACCACACGGTCCACGAATCAAGAGACACGACGCCTTGGCGGCCTACCTGAGGAGGAATTCGAACATTTTTTTTTTTTAGATGAAACCTGGGTATTTGCCAAAGGCACAGTAAAATATGCTTGGCAGGATGAAAATCCGAAGGCGGTGCGAAAGCGGCAGCTTATTGATGGAAAACGCCTCATCATCCTGCATACGGGCCATGAAGGCTGCTTTGTTGAGAACGCGTCGCTCATCTAGTCGGAACTAAGTCGAAACTTGCGCACTACCACGGCAACATGAATGGTGATTTGTTCCTACAGTGGGTTCAAGAGAAGCTTGTTCCTAATTTGGAGGAGTCATCCTTTATTGTTATGAACAATACCAGTTATCACAACGTGGTAGTGGAGGCCCACCCCACAAGTGCGTGGACCAAACGACACATTCAAGAATAGCTTAGAGCTCATAACGTCGCCTATGAGGCTGACATGTTTAAACCTGAGCTACTCCCTGGTAAGAGTACACGGACCCACTTTTAAGAACACGGAGACGATGTTTTACGCCTTCCGCCTTACCATTGCCATTTCAACGCAATCGAGCTGACGTAGGCATTCTTTTATCCAATGTTTTGATGTATAGTCTTTACTAAAATAATAAAAAAAATTGTAGGCCAAGTAGTGTAGACCTCTGTAGACTTAGCCTCCCCAAATTAAAATTTTTGACTTTTTTTACTCACAATCGTTTGATAATCGATTGATAGTGATTGATAGTCTTGAGAGATCGTTTGATAGCGATTTTTTTTAGAGTTATCATCAATTCTTTTTTATGTGTATTGTCAGCCTCCCCACTTTGTCAAAAATCCTTTTTGTTTTTTTTTTTTTAATGATTCATCACGACTGTGCGTGGTTTGATAGTTTAATATCAACGTTTGATGTTGGTCTTGAATCATCATTCATTATTAGTATCAAGGTAATTTCTAATAATTGCATTTTTGTCTACATTTAATCATTTATAGGGGGAGCTCGAGAGACCGTTGCCAAAGCTATCGTAATGAGTGCTAGTCTTTGTATGTTGACATTTTAGACGAAAAAAGCTAATCCAAACTAACCCGTCCTCATAATAAGTGTTAGTCTTTGCATGGTGGTATTTTGGACGAAAAGAGCTACTCGTCCATATAATGAGTGCTAGCCTTTGTATTCTTGTATTTTGGATGGAAAGAGCTAATCCAAACTAACTCGTTCCTCGTAATAAATGGTAGTCTTTGGATGTTGGTGTTGGTATTTTAGACGAAAGAAGCTATTCCGAACTAACCCAAACTAACCCGTCCTCGTAATGAATGCTAGTCTTTAAATGTTGGTATTTTAGACGAAAAAAACTAATCCAAACTAACCCGCCCTCTTGATAATCTTTAAAAAAAATAAAAACCGTAAAAAAAAAAATAAAATAAAAATGTATTGCCTTTAAAAAGAACAACTGACAAAGTGAGGGGGCTAACAACATTCAAAAAAAATTGTTTCATAAAAAATAAAGGAAGACTAATCTATCAAAATATATTTCATATTCTAATGTTTCGCACAGCCCTAGATCGGCAATAATTACCCAGCTCAATGTTCGAACCGGTTCGCGCCGAAAAACATTAGCATCTGACTAGCTGTACTAATTTATGTGTGTTATTCAGCAAAATATTAATCCTTTTGATACTGATATCGATAAAAAATTGTTGTATAATATAGCTACTGGAAGAGCCGCCGATGGGGTGTGGCAGAGTTTTCACCCACAACTGAGGAAAATTGTGATAAACAATAGACAGATTTCAGTGCAGAATGTGTGTCAAACCCGAACCGGTTCGAGTTGCCATAAGAAAGAAATAAAATTTTCGACTTCCATAAATAAGAAGAAAAAAATTAAAATTGCGAGGAAATTTTAGGAAATGGAAATTGCACAGGGGTTTATTTGGATGAATGGTGGCATTAATGATGAAGCAAAATATCGATATAAAAAAATATATATTATCTTTTCCGATTACTCCTATCCCGACGTCCTTATGCCACTTAAATGGCAAAAGATATAAAACAGACAAATCTGACTCGACAAACATCTGCAATCAAAATTCGTTAACCAACAGCCACACGAATAAGTTTCGATGTCGTTATCATCGATGATTTTTTTATCCTACATATCTATCATGAGAGATGTACTAAAGATGACAACACGGTTTAATGCCCCAGGGATCGACATAATGTTTGATGGTTATTTCATCCCATCAATTAAAGATAACGAACGTTCACGAAAAAAATGAACATGAAATTGGTTACGTGATTTCGCCCCGGGTCAAATACGACAAATTGATTTTACCACTGCATTACGAAATAGTAATTTCAAAAAAGAAAATGTGCTGATCCGAGCTTGTGATGCATAGGCGCTAATTATTATGTTGGAAATATGGATCATCTAACAGCCTCATTACAAATTTGGATGCAATTGGGCGTTGGCAATAAATGTATGATATATCGATATTACCATGTTGCGCGACGATCTCGGAAATCGCTTGGCAAATGCACTATCTGGGTGCCATTGCTTGCCACGTTGGTAAACCGAATTTGAATTCTATCGAGTTGGTACGGTACGAGATGTTTGAGAAAGCATACAAACCTCAAAGCTCTCAAGACTTATCTCAGAAACACATAAAAATGTCGATTACTCATCTTTCCCCGAGTTATTACAGCAATTATTAGCCCATTACATCACTGCCATATGGCGGAATGCTCATTATTAATGACAAAGACGGCAAATATTATTTCACATAGTTTCTGGTCCAGCAACTACCTGTTTAAAAAAACATTTCTTTTCAAAATAATATTCTTGAAAATTCATTTCTTTTTAACGCGACGCAGTAAATTCAAGTGGAATAGTCCGTTTGTCATTCCTAGCAAAATCTATGTCAGCGTGCAACCAATCAGATGGCGTATCGCACCATCATCTCTGGTCGAGAACAACTCCTGAAAGACGAAGGGTAGGTCGGTAGTTGAACTCAGTGGTACCGAAGGGATTGCCGCGTCGTTACATTATTCCTTCGCAGTTTTAGCTTGAACTAGCGAGCATTTCTTTTGTTTGAAAAAGTGAAACCCTGTTACATTGCTCTAGCTCTTGAAGTACTCATTCAATAATTGCGTACCGTATTATGGGGATATATCCTACCTTTATCGAACGCAGCCACATTTTGACATTTGACGTTGTCAGATGTGTAGAATCAGCTGTTATTTTATGTCACAAAATTGTAGAAAGTGAAGTAAACACTGTAAACAGTGAGACCAGAGGGTGAAACATTTGATAAAAAAGTAAGTATTTTCCAAAAAAAATCATGAAAATAACAACCTCAAAAAATAAAATGTAGAAAAACCTCTATATATCTGAAATACTGTGGCACTTACAAATTTGGTACAATGAAATAATTTGTCACACATAACCTAGACAACCTTTTGATCTATTATTTTTAAAAAAATTAATAGCCCCTTTTTTCTAATTTGCAAAAAGCTAAAAAAGTGTGTTTTTAGGGGTAAAATCGGACAAAATGCCAAGGCAACACTGTCACAAATTGGGTAACCCATACCGACGAAATTATCCAGCAGAAAATATTGAAAGGGCTCTCCTGGCCGTTTTAGATGAGCATTTGTCTTTTGGTCAATCGGCCGAATTTTTTTTTTTTTTTTTACGGATATGCGCACTCGCAAGGAGATGTCCTATCACGCTCGAGAAGCGGCAAATGCGCGGAAATGTCGGTGTATGTTGGTCTTGAAACGGTTCAGGTTGTAACCTGCAGGGAAAACCGTCGCAGGGAGTTTATTCCACAGCGATGCTGTTCTCCAGAGATATGAATTCTGATATAATGAGGTTCTTGGTGCCTCTAGTTTGACAGTAAATTCATGGTTACCGTCTGTTTGACGGGTTCGCCTGGTAGGTGCTACTCTCGGTGGAATCATACGTGCCAACTCTTCAGAGCATTTTCCGTGATAGTACCTGTAGAAGAGAGATAAATCGCCCACAGATCTGCGATGTTCGAGACCATCCAAGTTACGAGTAAGTGCGGGGTCATTGATCAGCTTGATAGCTCGTTTTTGCACGGTGTTCAAAAGCATTAAGGTATGTTTGGGTGCTGCACTCCATATATGTGAGCAGTACTCCATAGTTGGTCGAATCTGGGCTTTGTAGAGTGTCAGCAATTGGCTTGGTGTGTACAGATGTCTTGTACGAAATAGCACCCCCAGCTTTTGGGAGGCCCTTTTAGCAATATCTGCCACGTGACTGTGCCAAGACATGTTGGTCTCTGCAGTAACCCCCAAGATGTTCAACTGACTCTGTAATGTGACAGCACTTCCAGATAGCATGATGTTTGGCTCACCGGTGCTGGTCTTTTTTGAAAACAGAGCTGCTTGGGTTTTCTGCGCGTTGAACTGTACAAGGTTTTTGTTGCCCCAGTCCTCTATTATCTCCAGGTCGTTATTTATCTGCGATATTTGAGTTAGTCTAAGATGATGGAATTCACGTGCGGAAAGACCTGTGGGTGGCATGAGTGAGGACACTACATTGCCATCGTCTGCAAAGCAATAAAGTGGATTTACTGTTTTATCTATGAGGTCATTTATGTAAATCAGGAAAAGAGTTGGCGAAAGGATTGCTCCCTGTGGCACACCAGCATTTATTTGGTAAGAGTTGGAGTTCTGGCCATCCAGTGCAACATAAATGGATCTGTCCTTTAGGTAACTTTCAAACCAAGTGCAAAGTTTCGGCGATAATCCCATTGCTTTGAGCTTGTTGAGCAGATTTTCATGCCAAACTTTGTCGAATGCTTTAGATATATCTAAGGCAATTGTTCTTGTTTCACCCCGCAACTCAATCGCTTTTTGCCATAAGTGAGTGACGTATGTAAGTAAATCGCCAGTTGACCTATATTTTCGAAATCCGTATTGCTTATCGTTGATAATTTTGTACTTTTCCAAGTACTTGGTTAGGTGATTGTTCACAACTCTTTCCATTACTTTTGATATCACCGGAAGTAGAGCAATTGGTCTATAGTTTAACGGATCTGTCTTTTTTCCTTTCTTTGGAATGGGTTGTACTGCGGCAGACTTCCATGATGATAGATATACTCCTTGCCTGTAAGACAAATTGAATAATTTTGCGCAAGTTGGGGTGAGTTCGTTGGCGCAATTTTTGAGTACTATTGCGGGAATGCCATCCGGACCCATTGCTTTGTTTGTATCCAGCTTTTTTAGGGATTTTCGTATTTCTCTGTGACAAAAGGGTACCTCTGGCATACTATGGGAAACCCTTTCAATGAACGGTGGAGTTTTTCCGTTTGGCACTGTTAGGTTGGAGTTGGAGGAAAACATTTGGGCAAGCATATTGGCTTTTTCCTCTGATGTTGTGGCTAAGTGATTATTTTTATTAGTAAGTGGTGGTATGGATGACTTGGTGAAGTTAGATCCAAAAGCTTTTGCAAGAGACCAAAAAGACCTAGAACTACTTGGACAATTCAGCAACCTGTTTTTTATTCTTTGATTGTATGTTTCTTTAGCGGAGTCAATAGTAATTTTGCAACTATTTCTGGCTTCTATAAATTCTTTGTGGTTTTGAGCGGTTTGTTGTCGTTTCCAAAGGTTATATGCTCTGTGTTTTTTCTGTACAGCCGTTTGACACTGGCTGTTGAACCAAGGTTTTGCATTAGCTCTACGTTTAGTTGTATGTGGGATATATGCGTCCATTCCAGATAAGATTACTTGTGTTATTTCATTACAGCAAATAGTGGGATCAGCTGTTTTAAAGCAAACCTCTTGCCATGGAAAATCCAGGTAATACTGTTTTAGGTCATTCCATTTTGCCGATTTATAGTGCCACATTTTACGAGGAAGTGGTTGTAGGCTTGGTGGGATGAGCATTTCGCACTTTGTTATTATAAGTTTATGATCGGACGAACCAAGTGGAGCATCTACTTGAATTGTGTACGAGTCAGGATTGTTGGTTAGGAAGAAGTCTAAAAGCGCTGCAAATTCGCCCCTTTCTGAGATACGGGTAGGTTCATCGACAAGCTGCGTTAGACCACAACTTATGGCAAAAGCTTCTGCTTCTCTGCCTTCGTTATCTGTTTTGTTGTGGTGTTTCAGCCAGGGTATATTGTGGACGTTGAAATCGCCTAAAAAGACAATTTCCGCCTGTGGATAGTTTGACTGTATACTATCACAGCTTTCGGATAATGTCGCGAAAAAGTTTTGGTAATCGGTGGTACTTGGCGGTCGGTAGAGGCAGCAGATAAACTTGGTCGATGACTTTGAGGTGAATTTTAGCCATATGATATCAAGGTTCGCTGGTTCTAGCTTCTCCTCTCGATGACATGAAAGGTCATTTTTAATGTACACACAGATCCCAAAATTATGTCGAAATCGGTGGTGTAGGTCATAGCCGGGATAAAGATAGTTCACAATAGGTGTTGCAGAACTGATTTTAGTTTCAGTGAGAACAAGGATGTCAGGTCTTTGTTCTTCAAGATGTTGGTGAACTGAATTCATATTTGTACTTATTCCTCTTATATTGCTAAAATCAATTCTGAGTTGAGTTTTTGATCTTCTCTTTATATCTTTGCATGAAGGACCCCCAGGATCACCCGACGCCCGGAGATCCGAGTGATCGGGTATTTTACCTCCGGAATATTTTGATCCTGGAGGCGCCATCATGCTATCTGTTACTCATTGTTGGAACCGGACTGCCAGCGCAGTAGCGGAACGTGGTGATACCACTTAGCGCTACTCAATTCTGGCATGGTGGTATCTCACCGGTCGACGCCCAATGAGTAAAAAGCGTCTACCACCTACCAACTGAATTGTATTCTGTTCCAAAGTCTACCCTTTATGACAAATATAGAGGCCTCCATAGCGATAAACTTGGTAGGGCACCGCAGTGTTATCAAATATTGAAGAAAAATTATTAGCTGATGCTTTGTTAACTGCAGCCAACTTTAAAATACCTTTTACTGAGCAAAAGTTAAGGAATTTTGTACAGCAATATTCGAACCGTAAAGGTGTAAGGGTAACTGGATTTAAGGAGAATAAGCCGGGCACAGACTGGGTCAAATATTTTTTAAAACGGAACCCAGAACTATCTAAGCGCAACTGTGAAAACATGAAAAGATGTAGGGCAGATCTGCAGCCAGAAATCATGACTGAATATTTCAATAATTTAAAAGAAACCATACAAAATGTTCCTAGAGAAAATATTATTAACTACGATGAATCAAACTTGTCTGATGATCCAGGGTGTGAAAAAGTCTTTGCTTCAAAAAAATCAAAACATGCTAGCACAGTAATGGATTTTTCAAAATCTTCCACATCGCTAATGTTTGCAGGAGCTGCTGATGGCACCCTTTTGCCTCTATACATTGTATACAAATCCAAGTATTTATACCCCAACTGGATTGAAGGTGGACCAGAGGGTGCAAGGTATAACCGAACATCATCAGGATGGTTTGACGCAGACACATTCGAAGACTGGTTCACATCAATTGCCCTTCCCTATTTAAAAAAAAAGATGGTAAAAAGTGTTGATAGGAGATAACTTGGGTAGCCACATGTCATTCAATGTTATCCAAGCATGTAGAGCAAATAACATAGCGTTTGTCTTTCTTCCAAAAAACAGCACACACCTATGCCAACCACTGGATGTGGCTGTTTTTCATCCACTTAAAGTTGCATGGAGGGCAATATTAACCGAATGGAAAAGTAAAAATAGAGGAGTGGTTCCAAAGCAACAATTTCCTAAATTGCTCGTAGATCTTTTGAGACGTTGTCAAGATAAAATGGCTGACAATATAATAGCAGGATTTAAGGCTACTGGTATATGTCCAATTGATGCATCAGTTGTTTTAAAAAAAGTGGTTGGTCGAAAAGAACCGTTGCAGAATCAAGTAGCATTAGAAACCAGTTTTGCGGATATAATAAAAGACATAACAAATGTCAACCCAACACACACTGTTACGAGGCAAAAGAAGATTAATGTTGAAGCTGGTAAGTCTATTTCCACAGCTGACATCAAGTCAAGCAATAATAATAGCAAAGCAGGACCCTCTAAACCAATTCAACATGAAGAAGAATTTAGTGAATCCGAACAAGTTAGTGACTTCCAAGTTTCAAGTGAAAGTGAAACAGAGCTATCCGATTCTGCAGAAGAGGAAGAAGAACCCGTCTGTGATGTTACCGAAGGCTGTTTTGTAGTTGTAAGTTTCGTTTATAATAAAGGAAAAAAGATAGAAATGTCTAAGTCATTTGTTGCCAAAGTGATGAAAATTAAAAAGACTTGTATTGTTGTTAGTTGTATGAGGTTTTAAAAAGAGAAAAAAAAATGTGTTTGTTTTTCCTCAAGTTGAGGACATACAAACCTTACAAAATGCTCAAATAAAGACTGTTTTACCTACACCAAAAGTAAATAGAGGACTTCATGTTTTCTCGAAAAATATTTTTTGATTTTTTAATTAGCTTCCTAGATAGGAAGCTATGGTGATAGCCCGATTTTGACCATGTCAAAATTTCATTAAATCTTGACGTTTTGGATCATTTTAAGCCTTTTTGGCAAGGTGGCACATTTCCGTCTGTGTGTATGGGTGTATGTATGTGTGTGTGTTGGCATTTTTCTGAGAAAACGTCTCGATGGAATTTGATGAAATTTTGGAAATAGGTATAAGAAGACGTGTAGGGAAAAGTTACGCAGAGATATAGGAGAAAAAATAATTCCTCTCCAAGATATGACGTCATTGATCTTTTTTTTAAATGGGAATGCCATCTTTTTTTTCATTGATTGGTAAGAGCTCATTTTGCTTTATATAAAAAAAAAAAAATAAAAAAAAAATAAAAAAAAATAAAAAAAAAAAATCTCAATAGGTTTCATTGGGACATTTTTGAATCGTGAAAAATTATCCGGAATTTTGAAGCTCTCGTGGTATTATGTGGTATTTATTATCCCCGAAAAATGATATCAAAACCTGAAAAAATGTCAAGATTTATTAAAATGAATTCATGGTTTGAAATGACAATTAATGACAATGACAATCATTAATTAGGTAGTTATTTATCTAGGAAGCGTCATGTCAAAAATTTGACATCTGGTTTTTTTAATGGGCCAATCAATGACCAACTAAGAGTTAAATTGTTTCTGTTCTTTTTTATTATTTTTTGAGGGGCCCGTTTGTTCAGACTGATTAGAATTAAAGGTTTTGTTACTTTTTTATTTTTTATATTTTTGCCAAAATAAATTTTATTTTATTTTTTATAAAATTGTGTTTTATTTTTCATCAAAAAAATAATAAAATAGTAAAACAAAAGTGTTATAACTTTATTTCATGTTTCAATAATTAAAAAAAGGCATTTTATTGCAACTCGTTACATTTTCTTAAGTTTCCCATGTTTAAAAAAATCAAATTATATATTTTTTTAGTTTAAAATTGTTCGATATAGGATATAGTAAAATTCTATATCGAACAAAACCAAAATATATAAGAATTTCTATGCAAAATCACAATAGTCCAATATATCCCCAAAGTACAGGTAATATCGGACAACACAGAAAAAAATAAAAAATAAACTTGCGCTTAAAATTTTGAATTTTTTTTTTTTGGAAAATGTGATTTAGATACAAACGTCCACTATTACAATTTTTTATTATTCAAAAAATGTGAATCGGTTACGCGTAATTAACAAAAGTTTAAAAAAATCGTCCGATATATCCCCATTATACGGTACTTCATTAAAAACTTTATACATGAACACATTGGCTTTATTATTTTCCTTTATACAGTCCACTACAAAAACTGAACGCACGTCAAGTTTAAATAACCTCTGAAACGAGTATCAGGTGATTGGGCATTGATACAGCCTTTACATTTTGTATTATTCTCAATTAGTACCTACTCCCATCATGGAAGGAAGTCATATTTAATGAGAGGAACTGTGTTTGTTGAAAAAGGAGAAGAAAAAATTGTTCGAAAACATTCATTCGAAAAACATTTATTCGGAAATTACTTTGTTAGAAAAATGTTGAATGACTCCGTCCGCCTAGTACGATATATTCCTCGTAAGTTAGCAATTTATTTGGAAAACAAAGCGCGCTTAAGGTAGACAATGCCCTAGGTCCTCGTAAGTTAGCAATTTATTTAGAAAACAAAGCGAGCTTATGGGAGACAATGCCCTAGGTACACATGCCTTCGTCCTCGTCTTCGTTGGGTTAAACTAGTTCCTACCTCGATCAACAAATTATCTTCGTCAGACGCTTCCTCTACATCTGTTGGCTCTATGTCTGTTGGCAAAGCCTCTCTAAGCTTAAGGTCACCGAAATCTTCGATGTTTTGCAACTCTGTTGATGGGTTCAGGCATTCCTGAAAACATGGATTAGGCCTACGACATTGATTTTGTGCCATCTGAAAGGATTTTTAACTTACCAGTCGATAGCATAGGACCTCGATTGAAAAAAAGAAAGGACGATAAAGCGCAAAAATTGCTCAAAGACAGTAATATCATTTGTAATGATCGTGAAAATAGGTAAGAATAGTAATTAATAAAATAACCAAACAAAATTTGTTTTTCAAAAGAAATGGTAACTTAAGAGAACTAGATCGCAATAGGTGGACGGATTAGTTTAGGTAAGTCTGCATTTGATTGAATTTGATATGTCGAGGTTTTGTCAAGATTTCGCCGTTTCAAATGTTGCTCTTTTAATATGACGGTCTTTCGATATGTCGCTCAAAAACTGACCTGATATTCGTGATCAGCGACGAAAAATATAACTTTGTGCAAAAAATTAGCGAAATCATAGGAGATACAACATAAAATCTTCTAGGATGGATATTCCAAATACGAAACGCGAGCGACAAAAATTGACTTCAGATTTTTGACCAGCGACCAAAAATATACCTTCCTACAAAAATTCATCATAAATTTGGAGAGGGTAAGGGATAATAGATAATTACCAAAATCGTTCTTAATTAATTATTTTCTAATAATGGGGGAGCCAAGGTCAAAAATGACGCAAAGATCGCGTATAAAAAGGCATGTCAGCCTTGTTGCCAGTTTTTAGAGGCCGTACAATCGACCCAATTACTAGATATTCAAAATTTACCAGTAATAATAGTACCTGATGCTGATGATCATGAACGAGCCAAGAAATAGATTTCAGTTAACAGGATTTGATATCTATGACAACTACAACAGAAACAGTAATCTGGAAGTGATTTGGCCTCATCAAGTTCTAACACATCGTTTCGCTCAACAGTTTTAAAATAATACTTACCTAAATGAATTTATAAAAACCGACATTTTTGGCCCCAAGCTTTATTAGTAAAAGCTCAAGGAGAAGGTTTGGCTAATGTTGACCGTGTTCCATTGGCTGACTTGCTGGTGAGACCTCTAATGCATAAACTTGGAAAATTATCGAGCAATGATTTCAAGAATTTATCTGATAAAATTACAGAGATTTTTCCTTGAGAAAAAAGTTCAACTTATTATGTGCCTGTCACGCAAAAATATTTCTGCAAGCACCATCTAGAAAAGGCCTGAGGAAAATTAATTGACAAACAAAGAAATGTATTGCATTTGCTATTACTGTTGTCAAATACTACCAAATGAAACAGTACAGGAACAATTATTGCTATCTTTATTGAATAATGGCCATCTTGAAGACTCCATTAGCATCAGAATTGGTATGTTCTTTGCCTTTTTTTGTATAATTACAGAACATACCTATTTTTTCCAGATTTTACTGGAATTTCTACATTTAAAATGTAGAAAATTTACGAATTGAAATAGAAATTATTGGGCCAATGGCGTCAAAGAACTAGCGCTCGATGTAGGAGTTTTGGAAGATGCGCTGTCCGAGTATTGGAATTATTTTTACGAATTATTGTGTGGGAGGCTACTTCAAAAGTACACAGAAGTGGATGGCAATAGGTAAAATTCTATTAATTAGCTATCACCAGAAAAATTAGTTTCCCATGCGATTACCGAAACCAATTATTGAATCTGCCATGATTGGAAACAAAAATATCTGATATAAAAGAAGGACTTTAAACTTTGCTGCTTCACGAGTAGATGCAGCCAATACAAAAATGGCCCTTACTGATTTTTATGCCACAGATACGGAAGAGTTGTGCGAAGTTTTATCAAACTTAGAGTGTAAGCACATAATCAGAGAGAAAATATACATTCTATGATGAGAGATCTAGCACACATTTACGACCGATGTTCATTTTAGACTGCTTTAGAACAGTTCTGAAAAATAAAAAGACAAAACATATAAAGCAGTCTATGAGAAGTACGAAGTTGACAATAAAAGAGTATTAGGATTATTAGTTGACGCTGATATGCACCAAGCAAAAAAAGGTATCTTTGAAAAAAAAGATAAAATCACGCGAATGCAACAAGGTTTCTTTGGGATGATTTTAAAGATTCTCTACAGATGCAGATTTAATGACGTGCAGTCACATTCACATCGAATTCAGCAGTTTGACAGGGATTCGGAGAAGGTCAATTGCTCATAAATATAACAATACCTAATGGTGCATGGATAAAAATAATGTTAAGAAATGTTGGGTACCTACTGATTTTATTTTCAAATTTATAATAATACTTTTTTGTATAATAATTAGTTTATACACAGGGTGATTCATAAATATTGCACGAAAATTCAAGAATTCAAGGTTGAATTCCTTGGATCGCAATATGGAAAAAAAAAAATAAGTTCAACGTTTATGAGGCCATATTCAAAATCGACGACAAAATTTGTGAGTGCAAAACGAAAGTTAGAAACAGGATGCAACCGTATGCAACGGTGCGACGTGTAGGCAAATATTTTAGAGACAAATATTATCCAGACCCGGAATGCATGGACGGAAACTTATTACGACCGTCGACCGATAGGTATCGAGGGACGACGCGGACCGCTGGCTGATGCATTATCACAGTCATACTATAAGGCACGATTTCGCATGCTACCCTTATTTCTTCTTATTGTGTTATCCGATATTCGATCTTGGGGAAAAATGTTTTTTTTGTTAAATAAAAACGTGCCTGAGTTTTCGGCTAAATTTGCGATCAAAAACTCATACGAACTTGAATCCAAAATCAAGTAAATTAAACTTCCTCCTAAAGCCAAATAAATTTAATTTGATGGTACAAATTTACTCCCGAGTGTAACTTGCTTGTAGGGAAACCGTTTCAATTATCACTAACCTTTCAACTATCAATAGAACAGCCGCTCTTACAAGAAGAAATAATTGTTAAGAAGAAGTATTTGAGTTTTATTCTCCCGCTATAATTAGTTAGTTCTGTTCACCTAGTTATTACCTATAGAACCTGTAATTATTAGTATTGTCATTGTAAATTGTAAAAATTGTCATTGTCACGCGAATTTGTCACGTATCTTTTCATTATAGTTAGACTCATTTCACTGTGTTTTATTAAACCTCAATAGGTTCATCTAATAGGTTACGGTCCCAGTTCACGTGCGAGTCTAAAACATTAACTTTCGTCATTTTAAATCGCGTTCAAGTAGTGAGTGATTTTTATTTCCGAGAAATTACGTTCAAGTCGTAAAACAAATAAAGATTGTGAAAATGGCAAGTTCTGTGAAAATTGATACGTGCAGCATTCCGAAATTCGATGGTACTAACTTTCAGCTTTGGAAGTTCGGCATAACAATTCTATTAAAAGCTGAAAAACTTATGAAAATTGTTGATGGAACCACGAAGGAACCAGATGATGAAACTAGTGCCGAGTGGGAAGCTTGGGACACAAAAAACACCAAGGCGCAGGTAATTTTGTTATCAACAATATGCCAGGAACAAATGCAACATCTCATTAACTGCGATGACGCAACAAAAATGTGGAATAGGCTGATTTCCATTCATGAACAGAAAACAGAAATATCACGAGAGCTACTATGGCAAAAGTTTTATGAATATAAAATGCCAGACAATGGAAATATTGCCGAACACATTTCAGCTATTGAACTTTTAGTACGACAGCTAAAAGACGTCAAAGAAACTATAAGCCCTAGCGCTATCTGTTCGAAGGTTATAAACAGTTTACCATCTAGATTCAATGCATTCAGAACTGCTTGGGATTCCGTAGCCAGTAACCAACAAACGTTTGAGAATCTTTCTGCTCGTTTATTAAAAGAAGAAAGCCGCATGTCTCATGACGATTCCGAAATGTCTCGTCTTGCACTCGAAGTCAAAGCTCTACAAAGCAAATTAGAATATGTTACTGTAAATAAAAATAATCACAATAAGAAGAAAAATATCAACGATTTGAAGAAAAACTCGATTTGCAATTATTGTAAAAAGAAAGGTCATTGGATCAGAGAATGCCGCAAAAGATTGGCAAATCTTAAGAAAAATGACAGGTCTTCGACCTCAAATTCGCCTTCAAGTTCGTCAAGCTCCGCATTTATTTGTGATATTTCTTCTTTGTATACTGCAAGCTCCGATGTCGAAAAAGCTGAATGGATTTGTGACTCAGGTGCCAGCGTTCATATGAGCAGCGAAAGAAATTTATTTACCAATTTACAAGAGGTAAATGAACCAATATTTGTCCGAATAGCAAATGATAAATTAATAACTGTTGCTGGAAGAGGCACTGTAGAAATTCAAGTCTTCGCAAACAACCAGTGGCAAAACAAAACAATGACAGATGTTTTGTATATTCCAGAGCTCAGCAGGAATTTATTTTCGGTGGGAGCAATGACAGACAAACATTTTACGTATCATTCATACAAAAATCATTGTGAGTTCCGCGATAGCCAAAAAAAAGTTGTTTGTGTTGGATACAGAAAAAACAATCTATGGATCATGAAATTTAGAGTGAAGCCTCAACAGGAATGTCATGTAAGTACGATTAACAATTCATTAAAACTTTGGCACGAGCGTCTCGGTCATGTTAATTGTCATTACATCAAGAAAACTTCTGAGCTAGTATCCGATTTAAAAATCACAGAAAAAGAGCCGTTTTTCTGTGAAACTTGCCAGTTTGGTAAACAGTCAAAAGTACCTCATAAAAATCTGTCTGTAAAAAAAGCTGAAAAGCCCGGTTTTATGATACACAGTGATGTCTGTGGGCCTATGAATATTCCCTCGCCTAGCGGTTCAAAATATTTTGTACTATTCAAGAATGATTGTAGCGGTTACCGCATGGTTTATTTTCTCAAACACAAATCAGAGGTCTTAAGTAAATTTGTAGAATACAAGACACTTGTAGAGAATCAAACCGGTAACAAAATAAAAGTTTTCAAAAGCGATCAAGGCGGTGAATACATAAGTAAATCATTTAATGATTTTTTACAGAAAGCAGGTATTTCAACCGAATATTCAGCAGCCTATACACCTCAACAAAACGGCAGATCGGAAAGAGAAATAAGAACCATTACAGAATGTGCCAGAACCATGCTTATCAACAAGAACGTCTCTCAAGAATTATGGTCCGAAGCGGTAAATTGCGCCGTATATATTCTGAACAGAACGGCAAACACTCAAATTGATAATATGACCGCATACGAGAAGTGGTTTGGTCGCAAGCCTACGTTAAAACATGTCCGCATTTTTGGAAGTATCGCTTACATGGTAATACCAGATCAGTTTCGCAAAAAGTTTGAGCCAAAATCCCGAAAATTATTGTTAGTAGGTTATGACGGTCATTCATCCAATTATAGACTTTGGGATCCTGAGAAACGTAGAATTGAAATCAGCTGTAATGTTAATTTCAACGAAAATGACCAATTTTCACCCAAAAAGAAAACATTTACCCTCTATTTTGACATATCAGAGAATTATGAACCACAAAATGAGACACTCGAAGTACCAGAAAATATAGATGAAAACAACCCTAGCGAAGAAATTACAGAAATAGAAGAAAATGCCGAAGAATATTTGAGTGATGAAGATTATCAATGTGAAGAAAATTTTGAGTTGAAAGATGAGAATAGAAGAGAATTAAGAGATAGAAGCAAGTTGTCAAGACCCAATTTTTATACTGCCTATGCTAATTATTGTTCACTTTCCGAACCTACGACATACGAAGAAGCCATCAGCTGTGAAGATTCTGATAAATGGCGCCTCGCTATGCAAGAAGAAATAAACGCGTTAAAGTGCAACAATACGTGGGACTTAGTAACATTACCGAAAAACGCGAAAATCGTTGACAATAAGTGGGTGTTTCGTATCAAAATATCTTCTGATGGTAAACCATCGCGCTATAAAGCACGTCTTGTCGCGCGGGGATTCACAAAAGAAAAAAGGGTGGACTATCAAGAGACTTTCGCGCCGGTGGTACGATACGATTCTATTCGAATTCTGCTTGCATTGGCAACCGAACATGACATGCATATTTCTAATTTCGACGTACAAACAGCCTTTTTGTACGGCGATATCTCGGAGTGTGTGTATATGAAACAGCCGTCGGGGTTCGAAAACCAAAAGAAAGCCGGTTTAGTGTGCAAATTAAACAGAAGCCTTTACGGACTAAAGCAATCAGCACGATGTTGGAACCGTAAGTTTGTTTCATTTTTAAATCAGTACGAATTTAAACAATTAAAAACAGACCCTTGTGTATTTCTTGGTCACTTTGCTGAGAATGAAATTTATCTGGCTATTTATGTCGACGACGGTCTGTTGATGTCAAAATCAAAAACTGCTATATCTGGACTTATTAATATTTTGAAACAGATGTTTAAAATCGTTGTAAATTTGGACAGTTCAAAACTAAATTTTGTTGGTCTTGAAATCGAACAAAATTTATCTGACGGTATAATTTGCATTCACCAACAAATGTACATAACTAGACTTGTAAATAAGTTTCAAATGAGTGATGCCAAACCCTTATCAGTTCCTGCGGAACCGAGTATTCTGTTGTCATTACCTGACTGAAAATACAGTGTGTGCAAAAAAGCATCCTTATCGCGAAGCTGTCGGTTCTTTGATGTTTTTAGCAACGTTTAGTCGACCAGACATTTCTTTCGCAGTGAATCAAGTGAGTCGATTTTATAATAACTGGCAAGATGAACAGTGGCAAGCGGTTAAACGCATATTTCGTTATTTAAAGCTCACTGCTCATTATAAAATCGTTTTCTCTAAATCGCCAAAAATAAATCTATTCGGATATACAGATGCTGACTATGCAGGTTGTATAGACACACGAAAATCAACCAGCGGTTACGTTTTTGTTCTTGCAAATGCACCGATCACCTGGAAGTGTCAGAAACAAACCGTTGTTGCTCAGTCTACCACTGAGGCCGAATATTTAGCGTTATCACTCGGAGTACGAGAAGCTTTATGGCTGAAGTCTTTTCTAAACGAATTAGGAATAAACTTCCCACAAGTAAAAATTAATGTGGATAACCAATCAGCCATAAAACTAGCTCAGGCTCAGCAGCAACATAGAAGAACAAAACATATTGACATTAAAGTGCATTTTGTGCGTGACGAAATTGAAAAAGGTAACATTTCAGTCAATTATGTAAATTCTAACGAACAATTGGCAGATATTCTCACAAAGCCAGTTACAAAGACTGTTCTGAACAATTGCCTTCAAAAATTAAACATGTTATTGTAGTTTTAGTTTATATCCGAATGTATTTTTTTTGAATAATGTTAATTCTTCTATAAAACACAAATAGGTGGGAGTGTTAAGAAGAAGTATTTGAGTTTTATTCTCCCGCTATAATTAGTTAGTTCTGTTCACCTAGTTATTACCTATAGAACCTGTAATTATTAGTATTGTCATTGTAAATTGTAAAAATTGTCATTGTCACGCGAATTTGTCACGTATCTTTTCATTATAGTTAGACTCATTTCACTGTGTTTTATTAAACCTCAATAGGTTCATCTAATAATAATCACCAATTCAAACCTTTTTCCAATAATCCACAAAGCCAATAAAAACTTCAAATTGACATACTTTGCTCTAACAAGCTATAAACTTAAAAGCTCTTACTTAAATAAACTGGATATCATTTATCAAGGTTGCTTCCAAAACTTCAAATTCACTTAGTAAACATTTCAGAAACATCAATAGCAAATCAGATAAAATATCAAAATCCGGAGTTCAGTAGCTAATTTGTAATTACTGTCCAAAAACGTATATAGGTCAACCAGGTAGATGCTTCAAATCGAAAATTTTCGAACACCATAAGTCTTATTCTTATTTGAAAAATAAATCTGATTCAAACTATTCTCATCACCTTATTGAAACTAACCACAAATTAATCATAGCACCAAAATTTTACAGAAGGTACTTAAAAATTCCGATTTATTACTAAATGATTAATGCCCACTTGCACCGTTTTGTCTAACTGATCAGTTTAATTAACGGACAAGTTAAAATTTAAGAGCAGATTAATTTCTAAAGCCTTGCACCGTGATTTTTCAGGTAAGGTTCAAAATTTAACTAGGGATCTAGGGAATTTTACTAAAAATCGGGAACATTGGTACTAGTCATAGAGTACAAGTTAACTTCACACTCATTTCTGACGCAAATATTTTGAAGTTAATGGTGGCAATTAGGTTTCTTTCAATATTGCTTTCAATTTTTCCATTTTTTATTATGCATGAAAAGGGAGAAAAAATAGGGTCGATCCTGAAACTTTTCGGAAAATGAAATTTTATCAATATAGTGACCAGATACAAAGTTACCATCGAAAATAAAGAGACATACGGCGACATATCAAGAAAAAGGTGCTGCATGGGACAAAATTATCAAAGAATTTGATACCGCTTCCCCTGTAACAAGCTACTGGTCGAAGGAGTGCTTAAAAAGGGGTCTAAGGTTCTTGCCAAAGTTTATGTTCTAGTGACTTTAGGTCCCAACTTCTATTCTATGGAATATTTTCGCAGGCATTTCACTTATATACGATATGAAAAGGTTTTGGTAGGTCTTGGCATTGTTTTTAGTTACAAACACGCATAATTTAAAATTCAAGAAAGTATTTTTAAAAAAAGGTTTCCGTTTTTTTTTTTGGTGGATTTACGTTTCCGAGGATCTTCTCTTTGAGATTTGGCGAGCGGAGCGAGTAATCGGAGACTCAAAAATAATTAAAAACAAGGTGTTATATTTGCAAAAGATTTTTCACATTTTGGGTGGATTTACATTTCCGAGAATCTTCTCTTTGAGGCTTGACGAACGGAGCGAGAAATCCGAGACTCGAAAATAATTTAAATTTCAAGATCCCATAACTTATTGGAGCTTGTAGGTACTTGTGTTCGTACCAACCACGTTGAAGGTTATTGGTCGTCATTCAAGGAATACCTTAGGTACTTTGAGGAGGTTAGGAGTAATGCAGTCTCCTTTTCTTGTGGATTATATCGACCAACTTATGTGGTTTCAAATTTATGGAATACCTGCGAAAGCAAAGGCATATCACTGGGAAATTCATCTTTGATACACAGCTAATAACGACCGATAGTAGAGTAGGTAGGTAATTTTCGTAGTTGATTTTCGAAAGGTGTCAAATCGTCATTGACCGGCAAATCGTCAATTTTGAATATAATTTTCTGATAGAAAATATGCCTTTTTGCGCATTTATATTTTATTTATAGCTTAAACGTTTATATTTGATTTGAATCTTTTTCAAAAAAAAATAAATATGCCGTTTTTATGGACCTATACCTAAGTCATTAGATCCAAAAATCGTTAACTGTGATTTTAAACCACCGAAATTGGGGGTATATTTTAACAGCAGTTTAGAGGTACTTAAACAAGGAATAACTTGCGGTGCAAGTCAGTTACGAAAAATAAACGTTTGTTAAAATTTAAACCTCTGTTTAACTTACGGTGCAAGTGGGCATAACTAGATTTAATAATTCTCCCTCACTGTATATTTTCAATACCTAAAATAACTTTAGGTACCATTTTATTACACTTGTTTCTTTCCCTTGAATAATATACCAATGTATACAGTGAGAACGTAAAGGTTGGAATAAAATCTATAAAATATACAGGGTGGATATTTTTCAAAAAAACTCAGACACGTCAATTTTTGATTTTATTGTCCGTTTTTTTGATGATAACACCATATGTACAGGGTGACCCAAAAACAAGTTGTGACAGCTAACTTTATTTTTTTAAATGAAAACACCCAATTCTTTACTTCATTTTTTAATTCTACGTTAAATTCTGAACATATTTCATGTATCATGTCCTATACCTATCTTTAACCGTTTCGGAAATATTGACAGTTGAAAATTGAAAATTTTGCAACTTTGACAGGCTGTAGAACCTAAACGGTTAATTTTAGGGAAAAACCGATTTCACATTCCTGTCTTAAGTTTCTATAAACTATCATTTAATACCAACTCTGAATTTAATCCATGATTAAAAAATACAATTAAATTTAATCTCCGGTTAAATTCAAAGTTGGTGTCAAATGATAGTTTATGGAAAACTAAGACGAAAATGTATGATCGGTTTTGCTCTAAAATTAACCGTTTAGGTTCTACAGCCTGTCGAAGTTGCAAAAAAAGTCAATTTTCAAGTGTCAATATTTCCGAAACGGTCAAGGATAGGTATAGGACATGATACATGAAATATGTTCAGAATTTAACGTAGAATTTAAAAATGAAATAAAGAATTGGTATTTTCATTCAAAAAAAAAATAGTTAGCTGTCATAACTTGTTTTTGAGTCACCCTGTATACATGGTATTATCATCATAAAAACGGCCACTAAAATCAAAAATTGACGTGTCCGAGGTTTTTTTAAAAATATCCACCCAAAAATTTGAGATCAAAAAAAAAAATTCCTCATGTAAATCAATTTTTTTCTTCTGCAAATTTTCGAACGGGAGGCGGCATTAAAATCACCCATATTCTCATCAGCTTAGTAGCCACATTCAGCCCTCAAAATGCCAGACAAAAAAAAAAGACTCCACTAAACAGCCCCTATCTCACAGTCTATTAGCATCATCCGACATTAGGTACCATTTATTACCCCCTTGCTTCCCAAGAATATTATGCCAATATAATAAAATAAGTTCAACTCGTACCGATATTTAGATTGTACAGGGTGCTGCAATTTGGAGTGTTTTAACAGGAAAAACATACTTCCAGACCAGATAGACGAAAATTGACTTAGATGTCATGGGATCGATTTTCGAGAAACGTCGATTGTCAAAAACCGTATCGCGATATCTTCAATTGTACCATTAATACAGGGCGATTTTCGATTTTCCCCTATTATGAAAAATGGCTATAAGTTTTTTGTTTATCAATTTTTTTTATTTCTGTGAAAACATCTTTGGGATACTTTTTTGAGCACAATCCAGTGGCGTATTCAGTTTTTTTCTATTTCGCTCCCATTTTGAGATATTGACCAAAGTTCGATTTTTTTAAATAGGACACCCTATATATTAATAGCTCATTGGATAGCTCTGCTTTTCCTGATTTCAAATATATAAAGTTCGATAGGTTTATCTCTAACAGTTTTCGAGAAAAAAAAAATATCTGTTAAACAATGTGTTAGAAAGAGACCTTTCTCATTTTCCTTACACATATAAAATCCTTTTCTATCACATTGGACCACAAAAACAGATATAATTTTTTTTCTCCAAGACTGTTAGAGATAAACCTATCAAACTTTATATCATTGAAATCAGCAAAAACAGAGCTATCCAATGAGTTATTATATAGGGTGTTACATTTGAAAATATCGGACTTTGGTCGATATCTCGAAATCGGAGCGATATAGAAAAAAACTGAGTCCGCCACTGGATTATGCTCAAAAAAGTGTCTTCATAATGTTTTTACAGAAATAAAAAAAATTGATAAATAAAAAACTTATAGCTATTTTTTATAATAGGTGAAAATCGAAAATCGCCCTGTATCAATGGTCCCATTGAAGATATCGTGATACGGTTTTTGACAATCGACGTTTCTCGAAAATCGATCCCATGACGTCTAGGTCAATTTTCCTCTATCTGGTCTGGAAGTATGTTTTTCCTGTTGAAACACTCCAAATTGCAGCACCCTGTACACCACATTCTGGTAATCATATTATCTATTGTTTAAATAATGTACCTACTGGTAAAAAAAATTATTATAAATTTAGAGGGTTAGCATACTTCAAGTTAGTCTAACGTGTCTGCTACCTTGGTACCGTGATAACGTTACGCTTTCAGTTATTTTGTTGTGATTTTGTATTTTATCATTATCATCACCATTTGGTATATTTTTCGTATATCAGAATGAATAAGTGGAAAAAAAGTGAATCAAAAACTAAACCATATACCACCCATAGTTTCCGAAAAAGAAATAATTCTTCATATAATATAGGAAACTACAAGTAAGTACCCATAAAGAAAATGAAAAATTAAAACTATTGTTGGGCTAACGAATGTTCGGTGCTACGTCATCAATACTCGAATCAATCACAGACGTTTCAATTTGCTGCTGTTTTTATTGCACGCGCACTGTGTTTGTCAAACCGAAAAAGGCCCGAACGTCTTAGCTGTCGTGATTTATAATGATGACAGTGATGCCGCAACACCCAACTTTCGTTAGCTAAACAATCTTAATAATTAAGTAATAATAAAATACAAAAGTGATATACTTACAGGGTTGTCGAAATTGGGTCTACATTTATGGAAAAAGGATTAGAGGTGCGAACACGTCTTTTTTTCGCAAATGATTATCTAGATTAAAAACCTGAAATTTTTATTTGTTTAAAATTCAATATTTTCCAAGGAACATTTTCGTTTTCTCCAAAAATACAGAAAAAGTCAAAACTAAGGCCCTGTTCAGTTCTCGTTGGAACACCCAGTACACATACCTATTACCTGTATGAATTATATAGTAAATTAGTTATTATAGGTAT
Organism: Ceutorhynchus assimilis; assembly: GCA_917834065.1. NCBI lineage: Eukaryota > Metazoa > Arthropoda > Insecta > Coleoptera > Curculionidae > Ceutorhynchus > Ceutorhynchus assimilis. The sequence goes on from OU892290.1 coordinate 6,705,740, forward strand.
TTTCCTAACAAGTGCGGGAATTTTTTTTCCGCATGCCTTAGGAACAATTGTTTTTCTTCGAGCGTGAGAAGATAATAAAAATAGATATAGTCATTTTTTTTAACAGCAATAATTTTATAGTAGGTAATTTGGGTTTTATTAATTTTTAATAAATATCTAGTCAAATAACAATTACTTGCTAGAATTGATACAGGATTTTTTGTAGAAAACACTAAAACTAAAAATGTTTCCGCAGGTTAATCGATTTTTTCTACGACTACCCCAGAAAGCTATTAAAAACGCACTACTAACTACCTAGAAAATCAATTATTTCGAACAGCGTGCAAAAAGTATTTTTTTTACTACTAACCTGAGAAATAGACATTATTCAATCTATTTTTCTAAGAAAAAATTGAATTTCTCTCCCTAGGTTAATAATGAAAATAATGAAAAAATACCTAGGTCAATAATGAAAATGACGTCATGACGCAAGGATATTGTCATGTTTCTATTGGTTCAATTTCAATTTCATACGTCAATTTGAAAAAAAATACAGGTTTCTGTAGGTACATAGGAAGTTATATAAGCTGTTGATAGAGGGCAGCACCTTCAAGAGGGCGTTCACAAAAAATAATTACAACACAGATTTTAAACAAATTTTTTATTTTTTACTAGCAGTAGGTAGTAAAAAAAATTCTATATATTCCTCGGTAGAGAAAGTCATTATATACCTCAAGCATTATAAACCTCGGCGCTGCGCGCCTCGGTTTATAAAAGCTTTCGGTATATAATGACCAACTTCTCTACCTAGGTATATAATATACTATTTTTTACTACTTACCTGAGAAATAGTCATTATTCAATCTATTTTTCTAGGAAAAAATTGAATTTCTCTCCCTAGGTGAATAATGAAAATAATGAAAAAGTCCCTAGGTCAATAATGAAAATGACGTCATGACGCAAGGATATTGTCATGTTTCTATTGGTCCGATTTCAATTTCATGCGTCAATTTAAAACAAAATACAGGTTTCTGTAGGTACATAGGAAGTTATCATAAGCTGTTGATAGAGGGCAGCACTTTCAAGAGGGCGTTCAAAAAAAAATAATTAGAGCACAGATTTTAAGCAAATTTTTTATTTTCTACTAGCAGTAGTAAAAAAAATTCTATATATTCCTCGGTAGAGAAAGTCATTATATACCTCACGCATTATAAACCTCGGCGCTTTGCGCCTCGGTTTATAAAAGCGCTCGGTATATATAATGACCAACTTCTCTACCTAGGTATATAATATACTATTTCACACGATCCGGAGCTTGCGAAAAGTACTTTTCGCACGCTAAAATAAGAATGACACTTCCACTGAATTTTTTTCTGCCAATTATGATGGTATTTAATTTTTTTTTGCAATTTTAGTTTATGGCAACCTAACTTGAGTCATTGAATAATCATCCAGAAAATTAAACATAATATCGTCTATAAAGTGAATATTTCTAGTGTTTTTGTTAATAAAAAATATAAATAAATATGACATTCAAATTTGACATTTCTCCTTCTGTGCATTCAACGGACGTAACTTTTTGAAGAAAATCTATTAGCTAAAGCCAAAAACTAGAAAAAAAATGAAGAATTTAACATGTAGGTCCTTAATAGTAGAGGGCGCTGTTTGTTACAACTATATTTGAATTTGAATACAGAATAATTATTTGCGCAAATTATTACATTTATACTTAAATCTACAAATAATGAGTGAAAATTGTACTGCCCCGGAAATTGCAGAAAAAGCGTCCGAAGTAGCAGAAAATCTTCTTCTTTTGACTTCGAAGGAAAGATATCAAGGAAGTTATGATAAGTTTATGAACTGGAGACAAGTAAAAAACTTGAAATCCTTTCCAGAAAATATTTTCCTGGTTTATTTTGAGCAATTATCTGAGAAATATAAATCCTCAACAATGTGGTCCCAATATTCAATGTTGAAGAGCACAATAAATATCAAGCATAATATTGATATATCCAAATACTCAAAATTACTTGCATTTCTAAAAAGACGAGGGAAATCTTATGTGCCAAAAAAATCAAAAAATTTTAACACCTGAGAATTTTGAGAAATTTCTGAATACTGCTCCGGACAATGTTTATTTATTGATTAAGGTACTCACCTACAAGATGTATTTTTATTGAATGGTATCCCTACCTAATTATGAAACTGAAATTACTTACCTATGGGGCATTCCATACAAAATTTGCCACCAAAAATTTTTTTTCCATAAAAATATTTTTTTTCGTTGAAGTTGTCGAAAATATTCGATACGTATTTTTTTATTCTTACTTTTTACGCGTTATTTTCGAGAAAAAATTTTTCGAAATTTTACTTTCGTAAAAAAGTACATTTTTCCAATCGTTAATACTGAAAAACCTAATATAGGTATGAAAAAATTTCCAGAACATAAAATTTACCCATTTTCTCAGATTTCTAATGAGGTATACTAAATTTTCATCATATCATTTATTCGAAGAAAAAAATTACAAATTTATAAACAAATAGAATTTTTTTAAACATGGACCTAATTTTTTTTCTTTTTTTCTATCGAAAAACATAGTCCAAACATTCTTCTGAATTATGGAAAAATTTTGGAGTGGAAGGCTCAAAAGTTAAGGAGCAATGCATTTTTATATAACGGTTCGCGCGCGCGGAGCGTACCGCAGCGCGACTCGGTCGTACGCAGGCTGCCGTGTCTAGACTTGTCGCGTTAGACATCGCGCGCTCGCACTTACCGTTAACTACGTCCCGGTAATGAACGCAAAGTGAAAATGTTGTCGAAAATGTCGCGATCCCAATTTAAGGATCGTTGTTGCAATCCATTTAACTTAAAAAATCACAGTGGAATTAGTCAGAAGAGAAATTTGCGTCAAGTTTCGGCTGCCGTTCTCAAAAAATTTGATTTCTTGCATTCAAGTGATGTCTTGTGTCCAATGTGTAGGCAGAAAGCAACGAAAATGCAGGAAAATGATATTGGTGAGTATTCCGATAATGATTCTATGAAATTAAAAACAAATTTTGAAATAATCCGAGTTTAACTATTTGCAGCTGTGGCGATCAAAAATTCCGTTGATGAAACTGTATACTCAGATTCTGATTTTTCCGAGAGTGACGATGATTGTTGTTCAATTTTCAGCAATCATTCGGAGGTCAATAAAAAATAAAATTTGATACAATATTATTACTCAAATTACTATTTACAATGATACATGTTTTAATTCGAAAATGTTAATTTTTCTTCCTTTAGGATGAAGAAGAATTGCCTTCTGCATACATTACAAAGCTTAAAGAAAAATTCCATCAGAAAGATGCAAGTAAATCAGATAAAATAAGTATTCTGAGCCTTTTGCCAAAAAATTGGAGTATTCGCAAGGCAGCGCAAATATTTAACACGTCAAGATATCTTGTTAAAAAAGCGAGAAATTTGGCAATGGAAAAGGGAATTTTAGCTATTCCTGAAATGAAAAGTAATGCATCGATTCGTTTATCAGACTTATCATATTTTTATGCGAAAAATTGAGAGATTTGTGTTTTCCACAGAGAAACCATTTCCTCCTGAAATAATCGTTCTGGTCAAACAATTTTACGAACGTGATGATGTTAGTATAATGATGCCAGGTCAAAAAGACACAAAGTCGGTGAAAATTAATGGGAAAAAGTGCACTGTACAAAAAAGATTAATATTTGGGAATCTCAGACACGTTTATGAGAAATTCATGGATGAAAATGAAGAGATCAAAATATGTTTTGCAAAATTCTGCTCACTCCGACCAGAGCACTGTATTTTTGCTGGTTCCGGTGGTACGCACAATGTTTGTTTATGTCCGATTCATGAAAACATGAGATTAATGACATCAGGTACGTAAAAAATTTTTTTTTCGCTATTTTTTTCCGTAACACTGAATTTTTTTCATCTTCAGGCAGTCAATTGGTTAAACTGATGAAAGACAAAAATTATAGTGTGGCCCATTACGAAGATGTGTTGCTGCATTTTATGTGTAAAAATCCAAAGGAAGAATGTTTTTTTGGGAAATGTAAGACGTGTCCAACTACCAATCAAATGTCAAACAAAATTTCTGAAGTTCTCGAAAAAAGTGGAGTCAAAAACATGACGCACAAAAAATGGGTAACAAAACCAAAAACAAGTTTGGAAAAAATAACAGTCACTTCAGAAGAGTTTGTTAAAAGTTTTTGCATAGCTGCAAGAATATTCCTGCAACATTCTTTCATCGCCAGAAAACAAGCTTCACATTTTAAGTTCGTGAAAAATAATCTCGAAAATCATGAGAGTCTGATAATCTGCGATTTTGCCGAAAACTATGCCTTCGTTATTCAAAACGCTATAACGGGATTCCATTGGAATAACGACCAAGCAACGATATTTCCAATAGTTTTTTATCACAAAATCAATAACAAAGTTGAACACAAAACATTAATTATCATTTCTGACTGCAAGAAACATGATGCAATAGCTGTGTACGTTTTTCTCGAAGCCCTGAATCAATACTTTTCACAAAATTATCCACACATACGGAAGTGCATTTATTTTTCTGACGGCGCTCCTCAGCAGTTCAAAAATGTCAAACATTTTGCGAATATCTTCTATCACGAATCCGACTTTCACCGCCCTGCACAATGGCATTTCCACGCAACGGCACATGGAAAAGGACCTTGCGACGGTGCTGGGGGAACCATCAAAAGAATAGCACGCCGAACAAGTTTACAAATGATCACCGATGATCAAATTTCCTCGGCAATCGAACTGTACGAGTGGGCTAAGAAAGCTTCTTCTCTGCCTAATATCTCGGTGATGTACAGGTCTTCGGAAGACTATGCAAAAGCGGAAAAATTCCTTCAGAATCGTTTCGAAAAATGCAGAACCATATCAGGAACACAATCGTTTCACTATGTTGAGCCAAACCAAGATTGCAAATTGAAAATGAAAGTCTTCTCATCCTGCGACACTTTCGACATATTGAGTTTCCATAAATCAGAAGACAAACGTGAAAACAAACGTAACTGATTGTATTGTAACTCTCGGATGTATTAAAAAGCTGTATGATTGACATTTACGATAATAAATACGCATTTATTATTCCGCATGAAGGTTTAACGAACATTTTACCCAGCGCGTAGGCGTCAAGAACTTTTACGGTCCAGCCTGCGTACGACCGAGTCGCGCTGCGGTACGCTCCGCGCGCGCGATCCGTTATATAAAAATGCATTGCTCCTTAACTTTTGAGCCTTCCACTCCAAAATTTTTCCATAATTCAGAAGAATGTTTGGACTATGTTTCTCGATAAAAATAAAGAAAAAAAATTAGGTCCATCTTTAAAAAAATTCTATTTGTTTATAAATTTGCAATTTTTTTCTTCGAATAAATGATATGATGAAAATTTAGTATACCTCATTAGAAATCTGAGAAAAGGCGTAAATTTTATGTTCAGGAAATTTTTTCATACCTATATTAGGTTTTTCAGTAGTAACGATTGGAAAAATGTACTTTTTTACGAAAGTAAAATTTCGAAAAAAAATTTCTCGAGAATAACGCGTAAAAAATAAGAATAAAAAAATACGTATCGAATATTTTCGACAACTTCAACGAAAAAAAATATTTTGATGGAAAAAAAATTTTTGGTGGCAAATTTTGTATGGAATGCCCCTTATATTTTTTAGGCTGTTGTTGCTATAGTTTTATCTGGGGTTGTAAAAGAGAGGAATTATGCCAATTGAAAATTGACGATATGCAGGATTTAAACTCTGCGTACTTGATAAAAATTGAACATACCAAAAACAAGATTCCAAGATCTTTCACGGTTACTGGAAAGTTTTTCGACATTTGCAAAAAATATACCAATTTACGTCCTTTTTACACCACCGAAAATAGTATATTGTTTTATTAGGAGTAAAAGTGATACTTTTTGTGGCGAGTCTAAATGTTTGACGCCCGAACGTAGTGAGGCCGACAATTTTAGACGAGCCACAAAAAGTGCTTTTCTCCGAATAAAACATACGATTTTTTCCGCAAACGGTGTTCAAAGCGATAGAATCTAGGAAATTTCTGTGACGTCACTTTTTTGTCCGGCCGTGAACGTACAGAAAAGTACTTCTTCTCCGAATGACAGTAAAAGCGGACTTTTAATGACACTTGACAGGATCAAAAGTTGCCTAGGCAGTAAAAGTGGACTTTTACTGCCTAGGCATTAAAAGTGACAGTGTCACAACGTTCCAGGTAATAATTTCACTCAATTTGGTATTTGAAATTGATGGTGACAATGACAATTGTCAAAATAATTTAATTATTTGGATAATAGTAATGAATGAAATAAATATAAAAAAGATGTCCATGTGTGAGTTTGAACATTCGGAGAAAAAATTATATGTTTTACATGTCAGAAAAGTAGATTTAATGCCTCGGCTGGTTTCCTAGCCTGGGCTATGCCTCGGCTATGAAACACCAGCCGCGGCAATAAATCTTTTACTTTTCTGCCTAGTAAAACAAATAACTATTTTTGTACGCTTACGGAACGCGCGGACAAAAAAGAAACCAAAAAAATGACGTCTGTGAAGTCAAACTTCAACATTAAGAATTGAGGTTAAAAAAGTCGTCATTTTTTGACGTTTGCGGAAAAAAGGTTTTTCTTAAACTATAGAAACGGTAAATGTACGAAACAAGTAGTGTTAGAACGAATAATTTCCACCAATTCATAAAAATGTTTATTCCGAATTGGTATCTGTCTTTCATGTGGAATTACATTCATATCTTCCACTAAATATTCAACTGCATTGACCTAAAAATCATCAGACTTAATTAAAATATTAAAATGGCAGGATTGGCAATTGATATGTATTGGATACTTAGACTTTGGATACCTATGTTTAAAATGAAGGATTTAGAGGTGAACTCGATAAAGGACTGGTATTTAATACTACAGATTTATCTACCCTGGAAATTTCGTTGAAGTTATTAGATAGGTATAGGTACTTAGCATATAGTACTCAAAATAAACTATTTCAAGCGTACTTACCAAAACGTTGAGATTCATATCTTCTTCTAACAACTCATCAATCGCGACTATTAAATTATTGTGAGCCATATTTAAATTTCTGCAATTCTAGGTAAAAATCACAATAAAAAACAACAAGAAACGAAACTAGGTTATAGGTTATGTTATTTCAAAACAAAAACCCATTAACGATTAGATTCAACGCATCGTTCAGCCGGGCGCCTTGAGTTGATAAGCAGCATACTCAACACGTTGAGTGATAAATGCCAACGGTTGTGCACGGCTGAACATACCCATTGATAATCAGTGATTCAGAAACTGGATCCGACCATAGACTGTTTTTAATCAGCGTGCATTAGTGGGTGAGTATTAAGGTACATTTGAAAAAAAAAACTTCTGTTTCTTTTCCACTGCTGTTCGAAGAACTGAAAGTGGTCAGTGGACAAGCTTTTGGACCTTCAGCTTCAGCGTTCAAAATACTGTTGCAATGTTGCATTCATGATAAGTTATTTATCTTATTAGCCTATTAGACAAACAGTTAGAGCAGACTGCATCCGTATCCACTATATTATCCATAATCATATTTTGGATACATTTTTATTGAATAATTTTTTGATTTTTTAATTATTGAAGATGACATGTTTCTTACAACATTGTTGGAACATGCTAAAAAGCAATCTGGGTTATTCCAGGATAAGAAATTAAACAATGGAGACGAAACAAATGTTGAATCAGAAATTATGCCGGGTGTCACCATATGAAGCAAACATTGAAGAGTTTGACTTGGAGTTTGAATCAATACCAGAAACTCCTTTTTTACTGTCCCCTCCAATAAGCTCTCTACCTCGCTCTGTACCAAACTGATAAGGACTAATTTATTAAAAGAAAATAATAATAATAATGTTACTTCTGAGAATGTTTGATTCTATGATTCTACATGTCATGTAGGTACTGAGGTACCTACCTACTTTTGGGTGAGGAACTGCATTTTTGTTTAGCTTAATGCTCATTATAGTGAAAACGATCAAAGTGAGAAGTTCTTTAGTGTTTGGTTCTGTGCTTGTTCAATTCAATTAAGTAGAAAATGGCATCTCCTGGACGAGTACCAAGAACTCATCCTTCCCAATGGGCTATTGTAGTGGAATTTGTTGAGCGTCATCCCGAAATGGTCACCCATAAATTTGTTGGCATTAACGGCCGGGAAAATGTCAACAAACTATGGGCAGAACTCTCAGTGACATTAAACAGCATGGGATTTGGATTGAAAGAATCCGAAAAATGGCAGGAGGTATGTACCTACTTTCTTGTATTGATTTAACTTAAATTACAGATTCAACATCACAATGAAATAATATTCCCTTTGTGATGATGTTGTCTTCTAAAAAAAAACTGAATAATTTTTACAAAAATATGTGCTAACAGAATAAATAATATTTAAAAATGTGTTTTAGCTATTTGGAAAATGGAAGAGCATGGTCAAAGTGAAAGCTCAAAATTTGATGAGCAAGGCGCAAAAAACTGGAGCAGGAGGACCAGAACTTTCTCTTTTACTAGAATTAACATCGGTAGAAAAAAGACTAATGGCAATTATCGGCTGGAAAATTGTGAAGCGGGATATGGAAAAAGAAATGGGTGTAGTAAGTTTATATTGACGTTTATTATGTTATTTCAACTATTATGTAGGATATAGAACATAGAACATAGGTAGTTATCTATGAAACTAATGCATAAAGTAGGTTTTGGCTGAAAAAGAGGCTTTTGATCTGTGTTGCATAACTCCCTACATTTTCTATATTTCCTTACCTACCTAATATTTGAAATGAAAATAAGTTCATAAATGAAATTTATTAAAAAAACCATGACTTTTTATCAAAATTTGTTCGTTGTGGTCTAGACATTTTTCGTTACTATTGCTTGATTTTTTGCCAAGTGTGAAATAAAGTAAAAAAGCCCATCTTTTCATAAGATTTTATTTTCACAGTTATTAATGTTAATAATTGTTGCTTCAGTTTTTCTATTGCTGAGAAAATGGGAATATTAAATGGTCGTATAAAAAAATTCTAAATACTTCTATGTATTTTCAGGAAAATGTGTTTGATGCAGAAGAAAATCAAGCAGGGAACCCAGGAGAAAGACCAGCATCATCCAAAAGATCATTGATGTTTGAGAATTAATACCTTGATTTGCCCACTTCCAGGGACTTCATTCTGTTCCAATTTCCTGCCCGACACTGAAATGGAAGGTGTGTTATGGATGTTCCTCCTCTACTTGCACTATCTAATAAAAGGAAACCACTGGAGAGTGCCCCTATTACTAAAGACAAAGAAGTCGCAGAACCAAACGCGTCTCCTGAAACTGTTACTCCAGTTACTCCTGCAACAAAGAAGGTGAAACTCACACCCACACCGAGCAAAAAAACCAATTGCGAGGCAAAACATCTTCTGGAGATGCACTCAGAAAATATGAGTGTGCTACAAGAAATCAATACTAATTTAGTAAGGCTTGCAGACTCTCATAAGGCCCAGACAAAAAAAATTTCAGAGCGTCTGGACGTCCTGAAAACAAAATTTTAGTTTTTGAAATCTTTATTTTTTATTATAGATATTTAGGTATAGTATGTCGGTACCTCGTATGTAGCTCGTGATCTATCATTTTTATGTTTATTTTTTACGAGTTTCTTTGGTTTAGGTTTATTTTAGTATTAATGTACAAATGTTAAATTTATGTTAATTTTCTAGATATTTTGTAATATATATTTTTTTTTTGGTGTAGATTGTTTTTGAGGTTGTTTTGTATAAATGCTCATTCAATTGTGCCTAAAAATTAAGTAAACTTATAATATGTATATTACGTATTTATTAAGTACCTATGTTTGTTTATTTTGATTCGATGTTTCTGAAAAAATAACCAATATTTTTTCTCCTTTAGTTAGCATTTATATATTTTTTGTTTATGTAAATGCTTGAATAAATCTGTTATTGTTGAAATGTTTAATTTATGTTTATTTTCTAGAGATTTTGTTGTTGTTTTTTTTTTTGATGTAGGTTGTTTTTGAGGTTTTTTTCTATTAAATGATCATTCACATTCAATTATTGTGTTTGAAAATTTTATTAAATTTATAATATGTTACGAAGGTATTTGTGTTTGTTTATTTTGATTTAGTGTTTCTGGAAAAATACCCAATATTTTTTTTTTCTTTGAGTTAGCATTTTTTTGTTTATGTAAATATTTGAATAAATCTGTTATTGAAAATACACACTTTTTTACGATTTTTATTACATATTTATTTATCTTCTAAAATACCCATTCACAATTTGTAGTTGTATCCTTCTCGCCTCGTTCAGAATATCAAGAGGATTGTTTCCTGGAATATCGGGATGATTACTAGAATGTGGGATACAATCCAAATTCCAAATACAGGTAAAGTCTGTTTTTTTTTTAAAGATAAAAGTCAAAATGACATTATCTTGGCAATACAATGTAAAATTGTCAATGCTTTGAAATTTTTTATGTAGAAAAGGCTTGCGTTGCTAACATAGTTACTAAATTTTTGACTTGGGGCATTATCTTAAAAAAAAAAACAGACTTTACAGGTTAAACCTCCGGTTAATCTGATTTTATTACTTATATTTGTGAAAAAAACCAAGTCGTGGTCTCAAAAATTTCAATATCAAGTTAACATGTTTCACCCAATAATGGGCATCATCAGACCTTAAACTGAACTCTTGGAGTGAGTGTATAAAACAGACGAGTAATGTCAGCTCTATTTGCTGACCATTCATATAAACTGCTTAATTCGCTTTTCTTTATTATAAATATCGCTGCCCGCCTAGAATAGTTAGTCAGTTGAATTGTAATTATATTTCTTATTTGAAACTTTGTAACGCGAACGCGAAAGTATTTCTCTATTGTAATTTAGTGAATAAATTGTTTTTTAAAAACTTGTTATCGGCCTACGTATTGATAACTGGCGCAGTCGTCCGGATTTTTTGTTTTTGGAACTGGTTTACGAACTTTTCGGAAATCGGACTAACCGGGAACTCGAATCTACACCCTTGTGTGAAAATCGTGTTAAGTGTTTGCGAGAAGTGTCGGAGTGGCTTTACGAAATCGAAAACCAAAGAACTGCCTTCAAGCAATCGGATTATTGGACCAAAATAGCCAATATTCGCGAGACCAGGATTAATTTGGAAGGATAAACATAGCCTACCAGAAATTCTTGGCCTTATAAATGTTGCTCTACGGAATAATCTTCATGTAAGTGCAATGTGCAATTTGTAATTTCTTTAATGTCTGATATTGATGAATTAACAGAAAGATTATTATCTCTATCTCTACCTTCAACTGACTCACCTTCTGATACAGAAGAGTTTATAAGAAATATTAATCAAACATTAAATAACAGTGCTGCAGTTACTGATACAGGCACTAATCAAAATAATTTAATTTTAAATAATATTAATACAATTAACAATATGGCTCAATTTAAACCTGAGTACTTAAATTGCGTACCACAATTCGATGGTAACCCTAACGATTTGAATAGATATTTGGCAGTATGCCAAAGTTTAATTGATAATTTCTATGATGCAAATCAACCAAACCATTTTCAAAATATTTACTTGATAAATTGCATCATTGGAAAACTAACTGGGAACGCAAAATTGATCCTAGGTACAGAAAATGTTACTACTTGGGATAATTTGAAATTAACTTTGAGCAGGCATTTTGCAGATCAAAGAGACGAGGCATGTTTAAACAGAGATCTCGTAATGTTGAGACAACAAAACTCAGAAAAGCCTAGTCAATATTATGACAGGGTTATGCATATTTTAAACCTGCTTTGTTCTTATGTAAATAGTCATGAAGTTGACCAAAATGCGAAAAATTTAAAGCGAAATTTATACAATGATCTTGCCCTTAAAACTTTCTTATCAGGCTTAAGGGAACCATTGGGAACAACAATTAGGTGTATGCGTCCCAAAGACCTTCCCGAAGCTTTACAGTTTGTCACACAGGAATATAATACACAATATTTTCAGAATATAGCTAAAACTCAACAAAAACATCCCTCACAGCACTTCAAACAAAATACACAACAAAGATACAATAATTCCAACACATTTAATGCTAATACACCAAATAACACGTTCACTCAACAAAAATTTCCATCCCAACCTATTCATGTGAGACCTGATTATAATAAAATACAACAAAAATTCCCAACTAACTCACAGGTCTTCAAAAATAAAAATCAGACCAATGTATTTAGACCAGGTCAAAACAAAAATTTTCCTAGACCTACCCCAATGTCTACAACGACAAGACAAACCTATTCTGCTACCAATGCACCACAAACTTCTGGTAATAATTATTTCCAAGTTACGCAACCACGTAACTTTATTTCAGAAGAACTATATAATACAAATACGACGAACGTCACTGACCTTTCTTACACCGAAAATGATCAAGAGTCATATTATTATGAGACCGAAGTTGACCCTCAACAAAGTTACAATTATTCCAATAATTATAACGATTCAAATAATGAATTCCAAACCACTGAACTCGTAGAATACGACACAGCTGGTTCTTCGGAACAATCAAATTTTCAGGAAATTCAGTCAACCAACCCTGCACCCTAGAATCACCTGAAATAATTTCATTCAATAACGTCAACGCAAGTGAGCTGTCCTATATCGTCTTTCCTGAATGCAATCTCAAATTTCTCATAGATAGTGGCTCCACCAAGTCGTTCATAGACCCCGACTTAGCTCAAAAATTCTTTCCAAATCACATAAGCTATGAGCCATTCATCGTTTCAACTGTTTTCCAACAATCAGCACATCAATACAGTGCTCAAATTCCCGCTTCAAAAATTTTTAATCTACCTAATAGGAAACCTTTGAAATTTTATTTATTTAAATTTCATAACATCTTTGATGGCCTTATAGGACTTGATAATCTAAAAATGTTACAAGCTAGCATAAACTATGAAACAGGATTCTTAGTAACTCCATTTGCAAAAATCAAGTTACAATTCCAAAGAACGAACATAAACCAAGCATATAATATCACTCTCTCACCACGTACCGAACAGCTTGTGAAAATTAAAACCAGCATACATGATGGCGAAGTTATAATTCCATATCAGAAAATGCATAATTGCGAGATTCCGAACTCCCTAAGCATTGCAAAAAATGGATACGCTTTAACGACAATCTTGAACAATACATGTCAGCCAATTATATTAGATCTTTCACGACCAATTGAAGTGGAACCATTTAATAGAGAAGAAATAGAACAAATTGATCTAAATAATTTTGTGGCATCAAATTACGATACTGATATTTTTGACTATACTGGAATTCGCACAGATCACCTTAATTCAGAAGAGAGAGCCAAAATAATTGAATTATGTAGAAAATATTCGGACATATTTTACCAGGAAAATATGCCATTGACATTCACGAGCGAAATAAAACACTCTATAAAAACAACAGATGAACAGCCTGTATATACAAAAACATATAGGTACCCATTCATTCATAAGCAAGAGGTTGAATCACAAATAAGGAAAATGCTGGACCAGAATATTATACGCCCAAGCAATTCTCCTTGGTCTGCACCTATTTGGGTAGTCCCAAAAAAAGCAGATGCTTCTGGGAAGCAGAAATGGAGAGTCGTTATTGACTTCAGAGGCGTCAATGCAAAGACCATGCCAGATAGATACCCTCTTCCTAACATAACGGACCTTCTGGATAAGCTAGGGAAGTGTCAATATTTCACAACTTTAGATTTGGCTAGTGGGTTCCATCAAATTCAAATGAATGAAAAGGACATTGAAAAAACGGCGTTTAGTACAGAAAATGGCCATTTCGAGTTTCTCAGAATGCCCTTCGGTCTATCCAATGCCCCCGCCACATTCCAGAGGGTCATGGATGGCATCCTACGAGGAATCCAAAACGAGAAGTGCCTAGTTTACCTTGATGACATTATAGTCTTCTCGTCGTCATTACAGGAACACTTGGAGCGATTAGAAACCGTATTCCAAAGATTGAGAGAAACGAATTTTAAGATCCAATTAGATAAGAGCGAGTTTCTAAGGCATGAAGTAGCCTACTTAGGACACGTTATAACACCTGAAGGAGTACGTCCTAACCCAGATAAAGTCAATGCAATCAAAAAATATCCCATACCAAAAACAACGAAGCAAATAAAAGGATTTCTTGGACTATTAGGTTATTATCGACGCTTCATAAACAATTTTGCAAAATTAACAAAACCACTAACCAAATGTTTGAAAAAGGGAGCCAAGATTGAACATAACCCAGAGTTCATTGACTGTTTCGAAAAATGTAAAAAACTATTGACAAATGAACCGATACTACAATACCCGGACTTTTCTAAAACCTTTAATTTGACCTGTGACGCTAGCAACGTAGCGCTAGGCGCAGTATTGTCGCAAGGGCCCATTGGTCAGGACCTGCCAATAGCATACGCATCCCGTACATTGAACGACTCGGAACAAAACTACTCTACCATTGAGAAAGAATGTTTGTGCCTAGTGTGGGCGACAAAATATTTTAGGCCATACCTGTATGGACGAAAGTTTAACATCATAACAGACCATAAACCCTTACAGTGGCTGTTTAACTATAAAGATCCCACTTCCAAATTAGTACGATGGCGAATAAAATTACAAGAATTCGACTACCAAATAACATATAAGAAAGGAAAACTTAACACAAATGCTGACGCGCTAAGTCGCATTGAGTTACACACAAAAGACGCCGCCAACATCTCGAGTTTAGTCTCATACATCGAGGAATTTAATAAGCAACTTGAACAAGAAGGCACCTCATCGTCGAACACGAACAACGGAAATATAAATGCAAACGAAGATAACTTAGACCTAATTTCAACGATGGCACAACCCGACCTTGACCCACCAGCAAATGAAGACGACAATGAAACCATACATACAAATAACGAACAAGATCCTATAGTAGGAGTCCCTATTATAGAATCAGCAGTTAATTACGGAGCTAATCAAGTGATTATTACGAGCGTTTTGCATTCACCTGCAAAAACAAAACGCTTGATATTATTCGAGAAGAAAAGAAGATTTCTAGTCCAATTATCGGAAAATAATTTTGAAAATGACGTCATGCAATTTGTGAAAGAAAATGTAGTACCCGAAAAGTTATATTCCATTTATTTCGAAAATCCAGATACTTACGAACCTTTCTGCGAAATAATAAGAAAAAACTTTAAATGGCCTTCAATTAAATTTAAAAGATGCTTGATAAAATTAATTGATGTCGTCAACAAAACAGAAATAGCAGAGGTAATTCAAAATTACCATGAGAGCAAGACAAATCACCGAGGAATCGAAGAAACCGAGCGACGAATTAAGGAAAAATATTATTGGCCCAACCTGAAAGAATCCATTCAATCATTTATCAATGAATGTGAAATTTGCCAACGTAGCAAATATGAACGTCACCCAATAAATATGGAAATGAACATCACGCCTTCTGCAACAAAACCATTTGACATCATCCACCTGGATACATATACTCTCGATAAGGTTAAATTTCTTACTATAATAGACAGTTTTTCTAAATATGCCCAAGCTTATGCCCTTACATCTTTATCCGCTACCGAAATATGTGATAATCTCATATCCTTCTTTTCACATCATGGCATTCCATCAAAGATAATCACAGACAATGGAACTGAGTTCAAGAATACTGTTCTTACTGAACTACTCCAACTTCACAAAGTAAAAATACATTTTTGTTCTCCTGAACATCCCCAATCTAATGGCGTAATAGAGAGGCTCCACTCAACCTTATCTGAACACATCAGAATTTTCAACAATCAAGGATTCCTAAAAACGCCAATTACCCAAAAAATTAAATATGCAATCTTAGCATACAATCATACGATCCACTCTGTAACCAAACACAAGCCCATTGACATAATCACAGGACACATAAGTCCCAATGACCCATTCGATCTTAAGTTAGATCAACTCCTAATTACAGATTACGTCAACGAGCACAAAAATAAAACAAAACTCTTGTATTCCAACATAAATGAACGTCTTATGGATACAAAAAATAAAATAATTGGCAAAATCAATGAAAATCGTGATAAGCCAACATTATTTAGACCAGAACAGAAAATATATGTAAAGAAACATACACGCCAAAAATTAGGAGACAAATTTCGACCAGCCACACAAATAGAGACCGTTGACCCCACACGGAAAACAATAACAACGGACACTCTAGGCAAAGTGCATATGGACAATATTAAACGTCCTCTAAGAAACAAATATAGTTTCGATACTTAAGTTAATTTTAATAAATAGGTAATAAGTATAATAATATTGGTACTAATAAATATGAATATGATAACCTCACGCTTACGCTTACTAATCTTTATTTCAGCTTTATAACCCACGCATTAGGAAACCAAGAGCAAATCTCCATAAGAAAATTGGACGATAATCCTGGAATTATCCCAGTGAAACTTGGAAATGCAAAAATTAGAGACTACACCTACACATTGATACACTACTATGACCTAAATCCCATACTTATCGAAATTAACAAACTACACTCTAAATCCAATAATATCACTAACATGCTTAATGGACACAAAGAGTATTCTGAAGATATTAGTAATTATATCAAATTAATTCAACTAATACAAATTAGAGTAGATAACAAAATTAAAGAAATAATTCCCCAGCCACAAAGAACAAAAAGAGGCTTGATTAACGGCCTAGGGTCAATTTTCAAATCCGTAACCGGAAACCTCGACGCTGACGATGGCGAACGTTATGAAAATCTTATAAGGGAATTGCAAGGAAATCAAAAGAATTTGCAAGCAAATATTTTGAAACAAAATTCACTTTCTTTAACTGTTATTGAAAAATTCAATACGACGATAAAACAAATAAATTATAATGAGAAACTCTTAGAATCAAAAATCAATCAAATCGCACACATAGTAGAGAAATCTGCTTATAGAGAAAATTCTCTTTATATTAAGGACATAATTAATCAAATTATTAATGTCTATGAAATAATAGATTCAATATTACAAGATGTCGAAAACTCTTTAACTTTTTCCAAGTTAAAAATTATGCATCCTAGCATAATGAGAACTGAAGATCTCTGTACAGAACTTATCAAATTACAAAAACAACTAAGTAATGAACAAATGCCTTTAGCAGTTAATGTTGAGAACATTCTTTTGTATGAAAAAATCATCAAATTAGAATCATTTATTCTTAACAATAAAATAACTTATTTGGTCCATATACCTATAATGTATCCTGAATCTTTCGATTATTTCCACCTATATTCAATACCAATCAAAAGTCAGAGTCAGTTTAAGGTAGTCCTTCCACAAAATAAATATCTTCTAAAAAACGGATTGCACTACGCACATTATGGCCAAGAATGCCAGGAAATCCTTCCTGAATTCCACATATGCGAAAAAGAAGAACTCCACGAACTTCAAGACAGCAGTCCATGTGAAGTAAAGCTACTGAACTCTGAAAAAGACACTTCTACTTGCAAGCCAACTGAAGTCAAAATCACACAACCAATAATCAATCGATTGGACAAATCCAATCAATGGGTATTTGTACTTCCGGCTAAAGTACCTATAAAACTCAAGTGCTTTGGACAAGAAGAAATCAGAAAAGTTATTGGAACCTTTCTAGTTCGTATACCAACCAGTTGCCAAATAACTATCTCTTCGAGACTGATTATCAACGAAAAGAAGCCTCTGAAATCAGATGCACAACCTATACTATTTCCTGACCTTCCAAATGTACCTGAATTAATGCATTCCCTGAATTTAGGTACACACTTGAAAACCATAAAGTTGGACAATCTCCACCAACTAGCTAATGAGATTGTCGAAAACCGTTTGACGTTTACTGAAACCAGAAGACTACCAAGTTTGGGAACCATTCTGATATATGCTATGATCCTTGCTGGGTGTGCTGTTCTTGGCTATAAGAAACTAGCACCGAAGTTGAAGAAACGAAGAGGGGACAACCACCCCGAAGAAGAAGCCCGACCAATCCAACTTCCTCGCTTAGCATGAAGTTGTATCTCAAGAAGGGAGGAGTAATGTCAGCTCTATTTGCTGACCATTCATATAAACTGCTTAATTCGCTTTTCTTTATTATAAATATCGCTGCCCGCCTAGAATAGTTAGTCAGTTGAATTGTAATTATATTTCTTATTTGAAACTTTGTAACGCGAACGCGAAAGTATTTCTCTATTGTAATTTAGTGAATAAATTGTTTTTTAAAAACTTGTTATCGGCCTACGTATTGATAACTGACGCATACATTCAATACATCTTTACAAGAAAATTTTTTAAAATTAAGATACAAACATATTAAAATAAGTAACACAAAAGTGGAACCTTTTGAATTGCAGGTCCAACCAACTGAAGTAAATTTTCGAACCTTTCTTGGGACATCCGTATATAATTGAAATATTTTTGGGTGTCTGTAAGCTTCATTTCGGCCATTAAATTGTTAAAGGCTCCTTGTGATTTTCTATTTTTAAAAATGTCTCTCACCCAAAAACGTCGTTTCTTATATATTTTGCTGGCTTTTTTAAATTTATTTTCACAGTACACATACGGCATGCCTAAAAGGCATATCGACGGATAGCCAGCAATATCTCCTAACTAACATTTTTTCTCAAATTGAGATTTTGACGGTTCTAAATCGATGTCGCCACCGCGCACGCACTGCAAAATTCTCCTATCCAACAAAAAAATATTAACCTTGAATTTTAGACTGGAGCAATAACTCCTATTATATTGGTCGGTTTTTTGCGCTCAATTTCTCCTAACTCCAGTTGACTGCATGTGTTTATAAGTTGAGGTTGTGTACACCAGGTAAGTACCTAATTTGAACCTAAGTTCGTTTTTTTCATCTAAAATATTAGTTTCATAATTACAATCAACCATTATTGTTAGGCACCGAATTTTTTTTTTAATGATTTGACGGGGTAAATTGGCAATAAACGCGTTATTATTATTCGTAGCAGATAAGAGATTTTGAAATTGGCCAAATTTATTTAGCACCGGTAGAGTTTAATGCAGTTAGGAGTATTTGCTATTTACTTTTTTAGAGTCTACACAATGAATCGTACTATGAAAATCTTGAAAATGGCTCAAGAGAAATATTTAGAAGATATGCCAATGGATTTTGTTGGAGTTAACATTTCGGACACCAATAATATTGGTAATATTGTGGCAATAGATTATGGTAAGTTTAATTCCAATATCTCAAGTATGTAGTGGCAGAAAATATTTTTCTCTTCAGATGAGAACACTCTTGATGAGAACATCAACCTTCTGGAAAGCAATAATATTAGTAAGTTTATAATTTACAATTCTAATGTTCTCTAATAGGTCATGACATATTTTTTTTAGACGAAAACATTCCTGATGAAAACATCATCATTGTGGAAAGCAATAATATTAGTGAGTTATCTATAATTCTAATGTTCTCTAGTAGTAGGTCGTGACCTATTTTTTTTAGACGACGACGACATTTCTGATGAGAACCTCAACATTTTGGAAAACAATAATATTAGTAATAATATTATCGTGGTCATAGATCCTGGTGGGCTTATAAGTGTATTATCTAGTAGTTGGTAACTTAATTTTTTTTTTAGATGAAAACATTCCTCAATCGTCAATAAGTGCCCAAACAGAAGTCACAGGTATACCAGTCGAGTTTGACTTAGGCATCCCCATCAGTGATGATGAGTTGTTCAATAGAGAAATGTTCGACCTTGCAACAGTGGAACAGATTCATGAGTTGCACAACAATAGTGACAGTTCCAATGAGTACAATCCATCAGATAGCAACAATGAATCAAGCAGTGAAGACTCTAGCAGTCGAGGAAACGAAAATATTGACCCCAATTTGGACAACTTGGAAAATTCCAGAAAGAGGAAAAGGGTAGCGGATAAAGAATCTTGGATTCGTGAAAAAAAAATAGGAAAAAAAGAATGCGCGGAGAAAATTATTTGGGTTTTTCCAAAAATCAAAATCAAAAAATGAAACAAGACACCATGCGAACTGCACGACATTTAAAACCAGCCTGCAATTCAGACTTTTGTAAAAAGTCTAAGCTGAGAAACTGTTCAAATGTTACAGAGAGTCAAAGAAAGAAATTGTTTGAGTATTTTTGGAAAGAGATGTCATGGGATCAGAGAAAAGTTTACGTATCCGCACATGTTGAAAAAGTGCCTGTCAAAAGAAAGACCTCCGATAATCCAAGGCGACAAGGGACGTTTGTTTATTATTTAAATGTAAACAATACCAAAATTCAGACATGCAGAAGGATGTTCTTGAATACGTTTGATTTGGGATACAAGACTGTCCAAGAATGGGTGAACAATAGCAGCGATGGCATGCACCAGGATCGGGAAAGAAAGATAACCATTAAGCAAGCATTGTTAGATCGCAAACATTCTAATATTGAAACTATCGATAGGTTCTTGGATGAATTGCCCAAACTTCCATCTCATTACTCTCGAAAAGATTGTTCAAAACTCTTCTTGGAGCCCATTTTTAAGACGTTGGTGAGTGTCTATAAGCTTTATAAAGAATACTGCTCAAACAAAAATTTAAACCCTCTTACCAAAAAGTATTTGTATAGAAGATTCAAGAGAAAAATTTATCCATTTATCAACTCAAGAAAGACCAATGCAATATTTGTTGCGCACATAAGACAGGAAATATTTCTGAGGAAAGCTATAATGAACATAGAAACAGAAATGATCGAGCACGTCAGGAAAAGCAAGACGACAAAAGTAAATCATTGAATGGTGAGTGTATCACCTTATGTGTGAATTTACAAGCTGTGAAGTTAGCACCATACCTGAAAGCTGGGGCTTTTTATTACAAAACAAAATAATGCGTGCATAATTTCACCGTTTATGATTTAAAAACACATGATGCAACTTGCTATTGGTTCTCAGAAGACCAAAATAGCCAGTTAAAAGCTTCCACTTTTGTATCGTGTCTGCTGGATTACTTAGAAAAAAAATGTCTTGCAGATAATCTCCCCATCGTCATCTATTCTGATGGTTGCACGTAGCAAAATCGCAACAGTATCATGTCTAATGCAATTTTAAATTTTTCAATGAAACATAACGTGACTATCAAAAATATCTTGAGTCAGGGCATACGTACATGGAATGTGATTCAGTACACGCTAATATTGAACGAAAACTGAAAAATCGTGAAATTCATTTGCCAAGTGACTACTTATCCGTCACTAGGGAAGCACGGCAGAATCCCAGGCCCTATGAAGCTATCGATTTGGATTTTTCATTTTTCTTAAATTTTGCTTCCAACGAACATCTTAGATACTCTTCCATACGCCCTGGAAGACTGAAAGACGACCCTACTGTACTGTAACGGATATAAAAGCCCTCAAGTACGAAAATTGCAAAATTGAAGTCAAAATCAATTATGATACTGAATCGCAAGAGTTACCTGCTAGACCAAAAGAAATCCCCATAATAGAGAAATATCCACGGATGCTTAATCAGTGATGCAAGATACCGGATAATAAGTGGAAACACCTTCAAGAACTTAAAACAGTCTTACCCAGAGATGTCCATTATTTTTATGATAACCTGCCTCATTGAACCCTAATTCAGTATCATGCCATGTTTCATAACTATTTTTGGTATGTTTTTGATTAACAGATAATAAAAATTTCGTTATTTTGCACAGTCGTGTCATTATTGATCCTGGCATCATTTTATCCTAACTGCATTTAAATGTTCTAGCAATAGTTCCTAACTAACATATAACGAGAACAACAAAATTCTTGCCTCCAACAAATTATTTTTTCGAAAAAAATGTTTTTTTTTTCACCGCAGAGGTCAGGAAATTATGTAGAACTCATGAATAACAAAAATATGAGAGGTTTTTCCTTCCTCCTGAAAAGTTAAGCGCATGTTGGTTAAGAGATATTGCAGGCTACCCATCGATATCTTTTTCTGTTTTTTATTTAAAAACATTTAAATTGTTAATAATCGATGAATTATTTATATAAAACAACAATAAACAACTTGTCGATTGAATAAAATACGTCAATTATTGACAAAAATCACAAATAATAACACTGTCAATTATCATTATTTTCAACAAATTTCGCAGTAATAAGGATTGAGAAAAATTTGTAGTTTATTTTTTTGCGAAATTTTGGTGAAAAAAAAAAACGCAATCCGCAATTCGCAGTTATGAGAACTAGACTTTATTCATATAGTTTGACAAATATTTGACACTAAAAGTCATATAATAGTACAAGAGCTAATATGTTGCTGTCCCAGTTACTTTTGGTGACGATGATACGTGCTTTTATGTAAAAGGTAGGCATTTGTTTATGAACGTTAAATAGTAGTGAGAATAAGTTTAGGTAGAAAAACCAGAAATGTATTCGTAAGCATGCCTTTAATTTCTGAGCCTCGAGCTATCACTATTTGTCTTGAATATAAAGGTTGGAAATTGGCAAAAAAGTTTAGCGTTTATACTGATGTGTCATCAAATCAATATGTAATGTAAACTACTTTATTTTCTGTAAACAAGTGTTTTTGCTATAAAATTCACGCTTTGGAAATATAACATTGTCTTATTTATTCGAATTGAATGATATGGTTTTACCTAATGAAGGAATTACAGATTATTGTGATTCTTCTTTAGGGATTTAGGGACCATATGCGGGTCCTGATTCGGGACCTATATCCAGTCCCGATAAAAATATAAATAACGTCATTTATTGATGTTATTCGCGACTGGATGTGGATCCCGAGACGGGACTCTAGTCATAGCGTTTAAACTATCAAAATTATTCGTAAAACTTTTCCTTATTTACCCATTATTTTGTAAGTATGTAATAAATAGGCAATGTTATTTCAAATTTGGTTTTCATTCCGGACTAGATCTCAAATCCCCAGTTACGATAAAACAGGTTGTGATGCTATTATTTCTCAAAGATTTGAACGTTCTTGCTGAGTTATTTCAATGAATTCAATTCCAGCCGACAAAAGGTCGTGGAAAAAAAGAGGAGTATGTGTCAACATAATCAGGTATGAACCACTCCATTTATTTTTTTATTGATCTGTTAATAAGTATATTGTTTTTAGTCGAGTTTCACAGTTGAGTTTCCTATTTTAAGCGACGAAGAAGTTTCAGTAACCGATTTTCTAGTAAAAGCTCCATCACGAATATTTGAAATATTTAATGAAGTCGCTGAAAAAGTTGTTCGTTCCATGTTTGTCAGATACGACAAAGTTTTTAAGAAAATTCATGTCAGAATAGCAGATTAACCAATAACTGTTGAACCGTTGGCTATCATCACATAATATACTATTTTGTTCCATAATGGTTATCAATAATAAATATTTTTCCTTTGGTAACATTAGCCCAATGCCCGATTTAAACCCTTTTTCAGGACAAAACACAATTCCAAAAACTATTATTTCTCAAAGATTTGAAACGTTCTTGCTGAGTTATTTCAATGAATTCAATTCTAGCCGACAGAAGGTCATGGAAAAAATAAGGAGTATGTGTCAACATAATCAGGTATGAACTGCTTCATTTATTTTTTTATATGATCTCTTAATAAGTATATTGTTTTTAGTCGAGTTTCACAGTTGAGTTTCCCATTTTAAGCTACGAAGAAGTTTCAGTAACCGATTTTCTAGTAGAAGCACTATCACGAATATTTTAAATATTTATTGAACTCGCTGAAAAAGTTGTTCGTTGATGTTTGCCAGATACGGCATATATGCTAATCATTCATATGGAATAATCAACTTATACCTAACAACCCCAAATTCTTCAGTATAATTATGGTTTTTCAATATCAACTATATTTTCGTAACAAAACCTCATGACAATAATTATTAAGTCATCTAGTTAATTACGCTAATCATATTTCTTCCTAACTTCAGATAGGAGTTATTTGTATACTCGAAATTATATTCCTATTATATTTATCTGAGCCAATACTCAAATTATTCCTCAATTATTAAGAGTAAATAAAAACAAGCTCATTAAATTTTCAACTTAGGAATAGATCATTAGGTTTAGATAATAATTCATTAAGATAGAAATTTATATTTAAGGAGCTTAAACTCCCATGAAAAGAAATTCATGGTTATACTAGATTTTGTACCAGCTAGTTATTCTGTACATAATAAAAGTATTCAAAAACGTCCCAACTGAGTAAGAGTTATTTAATTTCGGCGAACACAACAACAGTTTCCAAGAAAATTTATGTCAGAATAGAAGCTTTTCCAATAACTGTTGAACCTTTGAGTACATTTCAGTAAGTTTTGTTCACATTTTATTATTGACTGGGACACACCCCTGTTACGAAACATAAATTAAATATATGCAGTAAGGGCTTCGTGATGTAGGGAGCAATCTGCTTTACAAGGTATGGTGTTATTCCGTCAAGGCCCGGTGCCTTGTTATTATTTAGTGCTAGAAGTATTGTGAGTACTTCTGCTTCTGTGACCGGAGAAAGGAAAAAAGATTTTTTTATTCTGTATTTAAAGCTAAGGTGCTTTAAGTAGCTATTTTGATTTGGAACGGTTATTTGATTGGCTAAGTTTTCTCCCACGTTTGCAAAAAAGTCGTTGAATTGTTCCGCTTTCTCCGAGTCACTGTTGAGTATTTGTCCTGCATCGTTCCTCATCCGTCCGATTTCATGGCCTGAAGACTGCATATTCATGCAACCGTCCCCCAAAACTTCCGTGGATTTCCTTTATTTTCTTCAAAAGCGGATAGATAATAATTATTTTTTGCTTTTTGAATCAGAGAATGAATCTTCTTCCTATAGTTTCTATATTGAATTTTTAATACCTCATTATTTGGATCTTGTTTAACGCGCCTAAAAAGTTCATCACGTGTATTTATTGATTTTGTAAGGGCTTTGGTAATCCATGGTGTTCTTTTTATAGTTTTCCTGTTTTCTGGTAACTGTACTAGAACTTCTTATATGTGTTTCGAGGGATTTTATAAAAATGCCCATACTTATGTCAGGGTTCGATTCAAGCGTTACTTTTGTCCAAGGTTCAGCGG
Source organism: Ceutorhynchus assimilis (assembly GCA_917834065.1). Lineage (NCBI taxonomy): Eukaryota > Metazoa > Arthropoda > Insecta > Coleoptera > Curculionidae > Ceutorhynchus > Ceutorhynchus assimilis. The sequence continues at coordinate 6,730,934 of OU892290.1, forward strand.
CAAGCAAGTTTTTTAGTTGATCATAGTTCGTATTCTGGCCAGATAAATTTGATTCATTTGATTTTCTCGGAGCATTCAAAGGAATAGACAGTGCTACAGCATGGTGATCGGTTATTTGAGTTTTTATTATGTATGTACAAAAATTGCATAAATTTTGTGATTTATCAATGAGAATGTGGTCTAAGCAACTTTTTTGTGTATTACGTTCACGTGTGTATTGATTAATAAGCGAAATGAATCCGCATTCGTGAATGATATTTAGGTAGTCTTCAATTTTTCCTTTTGTGTCAGTTTTCAGTAAGTCAATATTTATGTCCCCTATGAAGATACCTAGATTAGAAGTTTGTGTAAATCGTAAAAACTCTGGAAGATTCAATAAAAAGGTATCCAAATCCTGGCTAGGCGGACGGTATAGGCAGTTTAGAGATATTGTATAGCTTGCATATTTAATGTTAAATATTAGGACGTTTAATCCCGCAATTTTCTGCTCCTTGACGTCCGCCTGCCATTTGGATTTGACAAGGACAACTGACTGTCCCGTCATTCTGATTAAAAGAACCATTGTTGTAGAAGATATCATAGTCTCTTATCTTATAGTATTCCACAAAATCTACTTTCCAAGTTTCAGTGAATACAATTACATCAAAAGCATAATTTGACATTTGTAGTTGAACTAAAAAGGTGTCAAAATTTTTGTTTATGCTAGTAATATTTTGTGTAAGGACTGTAAAATTTCTTATGTTTTTTGTTGTGTTATAAAACTGACCGATGTTCTCGCATATTACCATTTCAACCTTTAATTCTTTTTCAATGGTATCGCCTATATGGAGAATATCCATTTTTCCCTAAATTATTTAAAACTTGATTAATAAATGAAAATATGCTCAATGTTCGGATGTCACCCAAAATTCAATAAAATGTAGCAAACGTGCACGAGAAGGTTATAACACCACAGTAACAAATGATTAAAATATAAAATAATATAAAAAATGTAAAACGACAATAATACACTAACACAATTTAAAAAATATATAATAATAATAATAATCATAATAAGACGTTTATTAACTCAAAAAGTAAATACAAATAACATTTTACATCAGCTTACTTACACGACTAAATGAGTTTAAACGGCCCATATTTCAGCCTATTTTGCGAGGTCACGCATGATCTCACAAATGCTGTTGAGGCCTCAAATATAATAGCAACAAATTAAAACAGAATAAAAGAAAAATTAACCAGAGTACAGAGATTATTATTATCAACTAGAAAATAAAACTAAGCGAAAATAAATCGACAAGGAGTGTAGGTAAGGGACGGAGAGAGAGGGGTACAGAGAGGTAAAGCGGCTTCTAGATCACAATAATTTTAAAGTTAGCAACAAAAACATAGGAATTTTATTTTTTTTGTTTTACAAGTTTCTTTTGTTGCTGCTGATAATTACCGTTGTTGCTGCTGGTTGAACCTGATCTAGTTGTTCTTCCTTTCGGTGTTTGCAATGCGGAGTTCTGATTTTTAGTATGTCTTACTTTAGGTTTTGTTCCTTTTACTTCTGGTTTTCTTTCCTTATTTTTCAATATATTTTTATCTTCAGAGTTTCCCATTTTAAGCGACGAAGAAGTTTTAGTACTAACCCATTTTCTAGTAAAAGCTCTATTACAAATGTTTGAAATATTTGTTGAATTCGCTGAAAAAGTTGTTTGTTCTATATTTCCCAGATACGATAGAGTTTTTAAGAAAATTCATGTCAGAATAGCAGATTTACCAATAACTGTTGAACCGTTGAGTACATTTCAGTAAGTTTTGTAAACATTTTATTAGGCAATTTTTTTCTCGATTTTTTCATCTTGTGGATAACGAACAATTTATGTCAGTCACAGGTGTGCCCACTCGCATGTTATATATGAAACTCGCCCGCGTTCGTATCGTATCCTACAACATGCGACTGAAGATTTGAAACGTTCTTGCTGAGTTATTTCAATGAATTCAATTCCAGTCCAGCCGACAGAATATTTCCATGGAAAAAATAAGGAATATGTGTCAACATAATCAGGTATGAACCGCTTTATTTTTTTCATATGTACTGTTAACCCTTTCGCTGCGGATAGCGCATATAGGCGTTTTCTTTTTTATGCGGATGACGCATTTTTGTGAAACGTCTTTCCGCTTCGCTGCTGTAGTCGGATATTTTCGAAAAAATAAAATCCGTTATTCCCCCACTTTTCTCAACGTGATTAGGCTTGTTGCCGCGTCGTCGGCTGCTGTTGGCTAAGGAAGGGAGGACGTTTAGTGAATCTGAAGCTCACAGATATGTGCTACTGCATGTAAAAAATTATATCAAGTGAAATGTATGAAATAAAAGGTAATTATTTTGGTTGGATAATAATCAAATAGTATTGATAATACCTATTTTTTTTTCAGCAATAATAATGTCAAATTTGCCTACGTCGCCTAAAAGAGGGGGCATTTTATACTACTGGCGAATTGGAGGAAATCCTCACACAAAGTGACTCAGAGGATGAGTTTATGGGCGGGACTGACGAATTGAAGCTCAAGTTCTGCAACAGCTGTCCTCAAATTTACCTCCACATCTCACTGAGGAAGATGCAGAAGAAAAGCCCGAGGAAAAAAACGAACCTGTTCGTACAATAAACGACAACGTGAGTTGGGAAGAAGTGAACATTGTGCCGCATGTATTTCCTTTTGACTCTAGTAATTCTGGACACAATATTCCAGATCTTTTTGATAACTGTTCCGAGTACGATTGTTTCAAAGTTTTTTTCGGAGAACAAATAACCAGTTTTATAGCTAGCGAAACTAATAAGTTTTATAACAATGTTGCTGAACATGAAGATCGTCTTCGGCCTCATTCTCGATTGAATCAATGGAAGGACACCGACGCACAGGAAATACATCAGTTTTTTGCGCTAAATTTTCTAATGGCACGGAGTTATGTAATCAGCCCAGTCGATTTACCCGACGTACGGTTCCAACCGTTAGCCACCAATCCACCCACCGTGGACCCTCAATCCGACGTTAGCCAAACACAGTCGGCGTGAATTAATAAATCAATAAATAGTGAGAGGATGTAACTAAAAATGAATTCTATTTCTAACGCTCATTGTAATAAGTACATTTGTAATAAAAGTTTTAAATTTCCTTTCTTCGAGTAAATTATTTAATTGGCGCTGCGAGCAGAATAGTTAGAGTTCTGTATCAATCAGTAACTTTTATTTTTAAATAATTAACTAACTATCGACACGAATCTGTACTGCTGAGAAAAATAGTGATTGTGCAATGTGTTTTATCCTGATGTTGTAAGTATATCTGCTTTCTGGAACTGTGAAATCTGATTGTGATTATTTGACTTATTTTCGTATATTCCCCGAATTTTATCAAATTTCATTCTTAAATCAATTTTATGTCAGACCCTGTAGACGACTTTATTAACGCCATATCACTCATTGACATCAATCCATCTTTTCTGATTCCTCTCAACGATAGCGGAAATAGAATTCGCCCTTCAATTCCTACAGCTGAAAGGATTGAATCTACTCCGGTAATATCTCAATTACCAGCTAGTTCAAGTAACGCTAATTTGTTACAACCTATTGATTCCTCACACTCGATAGACATGTCCCCCCCAACCACACCTACCATTACCAACAAAGAATGGGACTCATTTGTTCAAACTATTCCATCCTTCGACCCCCAACAACCTGACACTCTTTCAACATTTATATTAGGGGTTGATGAAGTAATTCAGTTTAAACCAAACTTTTGCTATGTGTTCTAATACACAATTATATTTGCTGAATCGCACCTTGAGAACTAAAGTGTCACAAATCAAAATTCTGCAATTTTAACATTTTGCAATAAAACGACATAAAATTGCGCCATCTATCATCAGACATTCTTCGGAAGAGGAACAAGAACCTGAAGAACCTAATGCAAAAACAAGAAAGCGACTTTGAAAACCCAAAGAATGGTGTCAAGCTACGGCTAAAAGGCTAAGAAATACTGGAAAAGCCTATACCTCTATGTCAAAAACTAAAAAAATATATACCGGAACGCCGACTTAGAAATCCATGTGGTGAAAAATGCCGATTAGGATGCTCTTCCAAAATAGACGATACCAAGCGCCAGGAAATCTTTCAAGCTTATTGGAATCTTGGAGATGTTTCCAGACAAAGGGACTTTCTTGCATCATGTTGCAAAGAAATAAATTCCAAATATCGATATCCCGTTGATGCAGACCAAAGTTGACATAAAAATCATGCATTTTATTTTGTTATTGACGGCACGGAAATGAGAGTGTGTAAATTATTTTTAAAGGCAACATTAGATATAAACGATCGGCCTATAAGAACTGTAATTTCCAAGAAGGATCAAAATGGCTTTGTTGAAGGTGAACTACGTGGAAAACACGGAAAACATCCAAAAATAGACGATGATCTAACTCAAAGAATTATAAGGCATATAAATACAATTCCCATAATTGAATCACATTATTTAGGAGAACAAACTGAAAGAGAATATATAGATGGCAGCAAGACTATATCTGATTTGTACCGAGATTTTAAGCAAGACCAAATTAATGAGAACAAAAGTTTTGGTTCCTATTCATACTACTTAAGTATATTTAACACGAAATTCAACATAGGTTTTTTTCAACCGAAAAAAGATCAATGTGAACTTTGTTTATCGTATGAAAATGCAAATGGTCACTATAAAGATCAGATAAAGGAAACTTACGACTTACACCTCGAAGAAAAACAGCTGAGTCGAGAAGAACAAAAGAAAGATAAAACTGAAATAGGAGAAAACAAAAAAGTGATAATTTATGATTTACAAGCGGTAATGCAAGCTCCTAGAGGAGAAATTTCTTCCTTTTATTACAAGTCAAAACTAAATTCATATAACTTCACAATATCTGAACTAGCTAAAGAAGACCCAGAAGTTGGGAAATTGAACAGTCGGTATGCTAATGTGGAATGTTTTTTCTGGAGTGAAACAGACGGCAATAGGGGAGCAGTGGAAATTGGTTCATGTGTGCTTGAATATCTTCAATCTTTAGCTGAACGAGAAAATAATGAAAATCTTGAAATAGTTTTTTATTCGGATTACTGTTGTGGACAGCAGAAGAATAAATTTTTGGCAACTGCCTATCTTTATGCTGTTTCGAACTATAAAATTAAAAAGATAAGCCATAAGTTTCTTATAAAGGGACATACACAAAACGAAAATGATACAGTACAGGGGCGCCGCGTCGATTCTAAACAAAATGAGACACTTCTTTGCTCATCATAACTTTTCGAAAAAGATAGTTACAGACAATGAGCCGGCCTTCGTATCCGTTATGTTCAGAGAATACTTGAAATTACATGGAATAGAACACCACACTATTGCTATAGGAAAAACTCAAGCTCCAACTCTCCTATAGAGCGGTTTCATTCCACACTTACAGAAAAGTTAAAAATACTTATACAAATATCCCCAAAAGAAGCCGTAGACAATTTAGTTATCACCGCAGTGACAATATACAATCAAATTATTCATGCTTCTAGTGGTCACACCCCTTTCAATATACTATATGGACCTTACGCTACAACACCCGCTTTTGATGAGGATTTCCCTGTATATGATTATTACGTTCGACAAAGAAAAATGCAAATGCAACCCTTTCTTGATCATGTACATAGAAACACATCTTCTCGAAGACAAATAAAAATAGACAAGACTCTACTCCTGACATACAAGAAAATTCTCGAGAATATTCCAGCTTTAAAGCAAAATATAACAAATCATCCCTTAACAAACCTATTATTGTTAATCATCAAACCGGAAATACCATTCAAGCTAAGGATTCAAGACAAAAACCTCTTAAAATGAATGTTAAGTCCCTTAAACGTTTAGGAAAAACTAAATAATTCCCTTGTTGCAGATTGGCAGTGCATGCCCTAACCACTTCTACCCATTCACAAAGGGCGCAATGTTCAACAGATGACCATAACGGCTACTATTCCGAAGAGATTGGAACTCAGAGAGAAATCTCACATCATCATAGATTTCTTATTGCAGTCGACCTGCAACCCTTTCAAGAAATAATACACGAACTCCCTATTCGAAATCAGACACACATTTACCCACTTTTACCGCCCTTGTATGACCGACATCTAAAACAAGTGAGAAATCAATATGCAATGCTAGCCCAACGTCAAAATAACCGACGTAAACGTGGACTAATTAACGGATTAGGTTCAGTCATCAAATTTATTACCGGTATCCCAGATAATGATGATTTAGATATCATTAAAAGTCATTTTGCTAACATTAAGGAGAATCAGAATTTCATTATAACAACACAAAATAAATTCATTCATGTCGCAAATAACATAAACGACAGACTTTTATCTTTTACCGCCCAAATAAACAATGACTTGATTCTTGCAAAGTCAGCCCTAAATAAAATAAACCAAAAGATTGATGATCTAATTTCTGCTAACTTGTACAGTCGCGGCCATTGGAATTAGGCAATCTACTGACCTGTCAAAAACGAAATTCAATATGGAAGTTCGGGTCAAGCATTAGGTCAAGCACTGTGTTGTTTATTCTGAATGTCATTGATTCTGTCACATTCTGGACAAACGTCCAGATTTGAATTATCGGATTTTGTGTTTTTTTGTGTGTTTAGGTATTGTGTTAATTAAAATGCCAGCGATTTGCATCGTAAATGGGTGTGGAAGTCGAGGTAACAGGGATAATGTGAAATTTTATTCAGTTCCTGCTATTTTAAATCATTGGCTTTTGATCTAAAAATATGAATTATCAAAACAACGCAGGGCTTTATGGATTGCTGCAACTGAAAGCTCGATTTTCCCTTAATAATGATACCTTAAGATATTCACTCTCCATCTCAGAATTTATTAATAAATTAAAAAATACGTGGAAACAGTAGAAACACTATAAAATTCACTTTGAAAACAACAAGGGCCAGAACACTAAAAAATACGTAGAAATACTAAAGACTATAAAATTCACAATTCACTATGAAAACAACAATGACCAAAACCAATGAAAAATACGCAGAAACACATAAAATTCACTTCGAAAGCAGCAAGAGCCAGAACACAAATGCTCTCCTTATGAACGTCAAACGTCACCGGCTTGTCACCGCAATATTTGACCCGAACGGCCATTAGAAAATCACGTGATTGAGATTGCCTAATTGGCACACACTTTAAAAACGCACCTCGTATTGCATCAAAATCTGACGTTTTTAACAAGCCGGTAATGCCAAAACTGTGTCAAAGTGATAAGTCAGTGGCGAACTAGAACAGTTTTTTTAAGTTTTAAAAAAAAATTGAAAAAAAAAGTACCATATGTTAATTAACGATGAAAAACCCAAAGCAATTCTAATGATTTCACAAGGGAAAACTATATGTGCAGTCGTCTTAACCCTTGACTGTGGAAGTAGTATAATTATGAATTTGAAGAAAAAAAGGGTTGAAACTGCTTCTATCACGAACCTACAACGACGAAGACGATCAAGAAAAACAATCCGACAAGAGGATCAATCTCTTCTTGATGAGGTCGTTTCATATCCATTTATTTAGGAAATTAGAGCAAAGAATTGAGTAGTTTCCCAGCTCCAGCTAGAACTGCGCGAAGGGCGCGAAGGCCTATTAAGGAAACTGGATTTAAATGTCATTCAGCGGCTCGTAAACCATTTTCAGTGCAAAGAGATAGACAGTGCCGATTACAGTTTGCCCAGTTATTTTCTCAAGAACCTGAACATTTCTGAAGCAATATAGTTTTCTCTGACGAAAAAGTTTTTCAGTCATGCAATAGTACATTATTAGGCCACGACGAACCAGGTATGAGTATGAGGCCTACATCCAATTTAATCAGTCTAGCGGATGATTTTCTGTCCATGAATGGGCCTGTATAAGTGCTGAAGGTCCAGGGCAGATCTATTTTATTGATGCACGTCTGACTAGCGAGAAATACATAATTAAGAGATGTAATAATGCTCCATCCACTAATGAACGCTTTGGATATAATTTTACGTTCCAGCATGTAAGATCATGTTAAAAGCGAAAATGTTTGGGCCTACCTTATAAAAAAAATTTACAATACAGAATTTGGACTTGCTTCGAAACAAGATGCTTTAACATTATTAACAGACAATTAGTACAATTTTCATAATTCAATTTACTCAATGCAACGAAGATTGCAAGCAGTAGTTAATAAAAATGGAGGTGCTTCCAAATATTAACATTTTTTGTAAGGAGTTAGTTTTTACTAAATAGGCTAGATACAAAAGGTTTTTTTATTTTTTAGTTGGGGTCCAAAATTGAACTTGGTGGACATAACATTACACACGCCACTGACCACTTATGTTGGTTACAGTTTTTGTCAGATTTTGATGCAATACGAGGTGCGTTTTTAAAGTTTGTGCCAATTCCAATGGCCGCGACTGTACATCGATCACATAGCTTTGTTAGCAGAGTTCTTACGAAAGATCACTCTCACAATTAGCCTTTCTCGTCTAAATTTGGTCAATATTGAATTTTTCGAGATACTGGAAATCACTCTTATAGAGACTAAATTGTTAGAGACATCATGAGGACCAACTACTATAAAGCATCCTTATGAGCTATTAGAACAATCAACCCTAATTACATACAGGAATAATTCGGTCCTTCGACTTATATTAAAGATACCAATCTTAAAGCCACAAGTTCAATCACTCTATCAGATCTTCCCACTTCCAAGAGCGGATGATACAATGCTACTTAATCCTACTGAATTTTGCTCTAATAAAGTTTGGTATGATAAGTGCATCTTGCACAAGGAAACAAAATACACTTGTCACAAAAAGTATCGCATAATTTTGAAACTGGAAAAAAAATTTAAATTAAATATCAATTTTTAGCAGTACATTTTAATGAACGTGTATGAACTCCTTTAGGTGTGTAAAAACCCATAATACACCAAAATTGAATCGTATTTTTTTGTCGTAGAAAAAAATTAAACAAAAAGGAATAAGAGATAAATTTTATTTTTATTATCATTTGCGTTTTAAAATTTCCTGTGTGCAGTATTTCTTTGCTTTTTCATAAAGGAGGTGTATTCGGGTATTTTGACTAAAATATGGGTAATTTAATACCAGAACAAGCAGCCCAAATCGTGGCCTTAATTGAAGATGGACGATCGCAGCAATATGTTGCTGAAACTATGGGGATCAACCAATCCAGCGTTTCAAGAATTTTAAGAAGGTTTAGAGAAACTGGAGGTTACAATAGAAGGACGTCCCAGGTGCACTAACCCTGTAGATGACCGGTATTTATGTCTGCAAACCTTGCGGGCCCGTCATGTTACAGCCAGGCAACTGCAAAATGTTCTCTCCAGGGTCCGTAATGTTCGAATATCGGTTAATTCGGTTAGAAACAGATTGAGAGAATTTGGAATTAGAGCTAGAATGCCTGTTACTGCTCCATTGTTAACCAGGGCACACCGTGTAGCTCGTTTAAGATTCGCAAGAGAACATGTTAATTGGGATATTAACGACTGGGCTGATGTTCTTTTTACGGATGAGTCGAGATATGCACTTTTCGGATCTGATAGACGTATTCCAGTTTATAGACGCGCAGGTGAGCGATTTTCTCAGTGTAACATAAGAGCAGCCAGAAATTTTGGAGGTGGCTCGATTATGATATGGGGAGGCATCTGCTTTGAAGGTCACACAGAGTTAACAGTGTTTCGTAGGGGATCTCTAACAGCTGATCGGTATATACGGGAAGTTCTTCAAGAAAATGTAGTGCCGTTTGTTCGAATTATTGGGAACAATTTTGTTCTTATGCAAGACAACGCTCGTCCGCACGTTGCCAGAATCACAATGCAATACATTGAAGATGTTGGTATTCAAGTTTTAGATTGGCCAGCAGTTAGTCCAGATCTAAACCCAATTGAACATGTTTGGGATTTTCTAGAAAGGCGCATAAGAGCTCGTAATATTGCACCAGACAACCTTGATGAAAATGCTTTGAGAGAAGAATGGGAAAATTTAGATTTGGAGTATGTAAGGGCTCTGATAAGAAGCCTTCCACGGAGAATGAGAGATGTTATTAGAGCCAGAGGTGGCAATACCAGATACTAAATTGCTAAAACTTTCCTTGGAATTTCTTATTTTGTTAATTTGGATTCTTTAATTTTTCTTGAATACTTGTTATTTTCGAAATTTTTCCCTGTTATTCTTAGATTATTAATTTTAATTAAATAAAACACTGTCAAACATTCTTGAGTTTCATTACCTGCCATTTACAAAAAAAAATTAGGAGATAATAATAAAACTTCTAGTCACAATCTATTTATGCGATACTTTTTGTGACGATTGTATATTTGCAGTAATCCTAGACCAAGCAATTGCAGTTTCGATCAACAAATAAAAAGTTGTCTGCGCGTCAAACTACTTCATACAATGGACTACTACAAGATTACGCAGAACTTTGTTGTCATTACAAACAGAGATCCCGCGACCATTGGATGTCCTACTTCATGGAAATGTAACATGTACATTGTAAACCGCAACTGCAGTGTTGACCCGTTGCCGTATCAGCTTTCGTAAGCCGCCCTGCCAGAACTACCGCCGTCATTCCAAATTCACTTCGAGGAAATCCGCATACCCGGGGGCACTCATCTAAAGGCTGTAAAGAATCACTCTGCCCGAAGTAGTCTCCTGGACCGTGCAGTCAGTCTGCGGTCTTCTGTTCTTAACCTTACTATTATTTGTAGTTATCAAACGCAAGCGAATCCACCGCCTGTTCATAGGACCAAAGCCAACCGTCGCTGCCCTTCGCTCCGTTTTAAGGGGGGAAGAGTTATGTAATTAGCCCAAACTCGATTTACCCGACGTACGGTTCCAACCGTTAGCCACCAATTAGTCGGAGAGCCAGCGCCAAAAAAGTGCAAGAGTTTCATGAAAGCTGAAAATGTAATATAAGCTTGTATTTGTGATGTATATAACTATACTCGAGTCAGCAAGTGAGGTAGCGGGACAAGCTACGCCCACGCACCTTTGAATGTGTAAAAAAATAATCGCGATGAAAGAGTTTCATGACAGCTGAAAATCTCTCAATCGATTGTTTATTTGATAAAAAACATGACGCACATGGTCAGATAGCATTATGTTAGGACAACTAGAGTCAGCATGCCTATACAGGGTGGTCCATTTAACTTGAGACAGTCTAATATGTCGAAAACGGTGCGTTTTTGAAAAAAAAAGTTCAAATAAAAGTTACATGGTATCATGTGGGAAACAAAATGGCGGTACTGATTTTTGACTTTGACAACGTTTTCAAGGTTATTTCAAGGTCAACTCTTTTTTTCAATGGAAATATATTTTTTTATTACAGAATCTTATTCTACAGAAAAAAACAAGTAACTTTTACTTGAAGCATTTTTTGATCCGGTTTCAATTTAAGCTGATAAAAAAGAACGAATAATTTTTTTGTTTTCTCCTCACAAAATCGAACAGTAGAGAAAGGTTACCAAAAATACCTCAAAAACTATAATAATTGATCAAAATGTCGATCGCCAACTTCAACACACTTGTCAATTCACTTTAAAAATCAAACACACAGTTCATCAAGAGGTTCCCACAACACCGGATAATATGATGGAACACATAAGAAATGCTTAGAGCTGTCAGTAAAGAAACTGTAATTTGGTGCCATGAAAGCTTTTTACAGCGAATTAACAAGTGTGTTGAAGTTGGCTGTCGTCAATTTGATCAATTGTTATATTTTTTGAGGTATTTTTGGTAACCTTTCTCTACTTTTCGATTTTGTGAGGAGGAAAAAAAAATTATTCGATCTTTTTTATCAGGTTAAATTGAAACCGGATCGAAAAATGCTTCAAGTAAAAGTTACTTGTTTTTTTCTGTAGAATAAGATTCTGTAATAAAAATATATATTTCCATTGAAAAAAAAGAGTTGACCTTGAAATAACCTTGAAAACGTTGTCAAAGTCAAAAATCAGTACCGCCATTTTGTTTCCCACATGATACCATGTAACTTTTATTTGAACTTTTTTTTTCAAAAACGCACCGTTTTCGAGATATTAGACTGTCTCAAGTTAAATGGACCACCCTGTATAGGCATGCTGACTCTAGTTGTCCTAACATAATGCTATCTGACCATGTGCGTCATGTTTTTTATCAAATAAAGAATGGATTGAGAGATTTTCAGCTGTCATGAAACTCTTTCATCGCGATTAGTTTTTTACACATTCAAATGTGCGTGGGCGTAGCTTGTCCCGCTACCTCACTTGCTGACTCGAGCATAGTTATATACATCACAAATACAAGCTTATATTACATTTTCAGCTTTCATGAAACTCTTGCACTTTTTTGGCGCCGGCTCTCGGACTAAATCATCAATCAATCAATTCTATTTCTACACTTGCGTCTATTTCTCAACGTGACTCCTTCAGTATGCGCGTGCGCGTACTTTCCACAGAAGATTTTAAGGTTAGGTTTTCCTGTTTTGTTTTGATTTTGAACTTGTACTTGTTTCGTAACGTAACATTGTTTCTACTGACCCTAAAGTTTCTATTCACTCCGTTTAGGGTAATTTTTGTAGTTACATATCTGTTGATTCGTATCGTGATGGAGGGAAACAGTGAAAACATTAAAAAGGGCTTATAGATAAGTAAAAGTGATTGAGTAAGTCTAATGAGAAGTAAGTCCAGAAGTGAAGATGTATCCAAATTTTGTAGATATGTATATGTCTGTACTTGGTGTTCCAAAACATTTTCAAATCAGGGCAATTTAAGCAGACATACCAAAAATATGCATGATTCGTTGGTGGCTGGAAGGAAAAAAACAATATTTCCTAGAAAAAATGATTTCTTTGTCGGCGATGCCCGGATAAACAAAATCAAAAAATTGATGCTCTTGGACTAAATTTATTCTCAATTCTTTATGTGTAGAGTTTTTGCAACAGTTTTTGCTTATCCGGGCATCGCCGACAGAGAAATCATTTTTTGAAGGAACCTCGATTATCTGTGGCGGGGACTATAGATACTTTCTTTTAGATTTTATGTGCATTTTGATTTTTTCTGTGTCAAAATAAATTTTTCACCCAAATACATAGGTACCTTTGTGTTTTATTTATTACAGATATAAATAGTTAAGGGCTAGATTGAGTTTCTTGCGCTAATTTTTTGCTAAGTAAAAAATTATCCTAAACGGGGTGGATAGAAATTCCAGAGTCAGTAGAAACAAAATTAGGGAATTTAGGTAACAACGTACAAGATCAAAATCAAAACAAAACAAAAAAACCTAACCTAAAAATCTTCTATGGTAAGTAGGCGCACGCGCATACTGAAGGAGTCACGTTGAGATATAGACGCAAGTCTATTTCTACCGCTCATTGTAATAAAAGTTTGAAAATTCCTTTCTTCGAGTAAATTATTTAATTACGGGTAAAAAAACTTCAGATACAAGAATACTGGTCTACCAATAGTACGAGAGACGGCTGCAGAGAATCTGTCGTCATAAGGTGGACGAGCGAAAAAAATATGAATATTAGTTGAGGCACTAATTAAGAGAATACGCGAAGGTTGCCTGCGAAAATCCTGCCGAAACAGTGTTTTTCAAATTTTTTCATTAGATGAATAATTACAGTAACTATCTTTTAGAGGTGGGCATGAAATGAAATCACCATGTTGTAGGGGAGCGTGAGGCGAATTCAACCATATAAGGCTGCCTGCCCCCACCCTGCCGCAACACCCTTGCAGCCTGGCTAAAAAGGTCGGTTTTTTATTAATAACTATCGTCATCAGGTGGACGCATAAATTAGGTCTCAAATTAAAGGTCTCGATCTCCTCTTTCCATCAAACTAAGGCTGCCTGCTCAAATCCTGCCGAAAGATGTGGTTGCCTCGTGTTTAAAGTTTCCGGTACGCGCTAGGTATTTGCGGAGCGCGAGGTGTTTAGTGGCGAAAAAGTCGTCTACAAAACACCGAAACGAGTTTTTATTTTTGCTCCTTGTCACTTTTCGTTACTTCTAATATTTAAATTATCGATAAGGATCTATAAAACAAAACGTCATGAAAACCATAGTTTGATATCAAGAGGAATTCAGGTCCATGATGGGGTGGGGGGTTGAGGGGTAGATGTTGATTGGTTGCTTAAAAAAAAAAGCATGAACTTTTTTGACAAGAAACGTTTATTAAAGTACGTTCAAGTTGCATATATTCCTATATTTCAAAATTTAAAAATAGTTAAACCTAATTTTTAAAAAGCCATAATTTTCACAACTGCCAAAAGCTTCATGTGAAGATTGGTCCAACACATTACGTGCAAAAAACCAGCCTTGCGACGTGTTTCATACAGTATTTTTTGTGATTCATTCAAAATATTTAAAATTCAAAATACTTATGGCCGTTTCCACCAACTATTTTAGGGGAGCCTTAACGATAAGTATTCCCTAAAATGACATTTAATTTTTATATAGAAAAATGTCAGTTTAGGGAATACTTATCGTTAGGGCTCCCCTAAAATAGTTGGTGGAAACGGCCATTATAAACTCATCTTAACACTCACGCGGAACGCACTCTAAATCCTATTCCAACACTCAGGGATGAAATGAGATCTCATTTTAACACTGTATTAGAACACCTGCTTATTTTGGCGTGTGTGTTAAAATGAACAACTTTTGACAACTAAAGTCAATGTCAAAAAGATGACATTTCCTAACTAAATTTCAAAATATAAATTTTGATAGTCTATCGGTGAAGAATAGACGGTCAGCTAATGACAGATTTTTGCTAACCGGTTTTCTCTTCTCTGGGAATTTAACCACTGAAAATAGGGAACTTGCAAGTGAAGTAAAATTTTCCAAATTTGTTTTAAATCGATAGTGTATACTGCACAATATTTATATGACCAGTTTTTATTTAACTGATACCGCTCTTGTTACACAAAAAATAATACTAAATTTGAAATAAAAAATTTCCCGCCAAAACAATACTTCCATGATGGCTACCTTTTTTGACGTCACGATTCTGTAAACAAACCTGTCAATAGGAAACTTGCAAGTAAAAAAAAATTACAAAAGCAGTCCTTCACAATATTTGTATTTGAAATTCTTCTCACGACGATAAGGAATAAAATTTATGCACTTTTTCAACGCTGCATTAGAAAATTGCTGAACAACTCCATTGTCTTTCCTATAGAGAAAACAATTCATCTTAAAACAAGCACGAATTTCACGTTTATTTAAAAAAAATAAATAATCGGAAATGAAAGCTCGACGACTTCTACGTCTAGATACTGCACTTGCGGTGGTAGCCGTAGCGGCCAGAGGGTGGAATTCCTAGGCCTGGCTTCGCAAAAAGCACGCGCGCGGCGCGTTGTGTTAGATCCTGACGTGTTGTTTTATAGATCCTTATCAATAATTTAAATATGAGAAGTAACACAAAGTGACAAGGAGGCTACCATTTCCTAAAACTTTCCAAGAAAGAATGCGACAGACTAATGTCGATGGCAAACAGCGTGAAAATTATTCAAAAACTCCCAATTTATCCGAGCAAAATCTGATTTATCATTTTGTTCTATTCGGAAAGAATTTATTTTGTTTTCAGTTTAGGTTTTTGCTTGTACTGAATTTGTATTGAATAACTTAATAACTTTCTGCTTGACTGACCTAATTTGATTCTGTGAAAAGCAAAATAATGAAAACACTACAAATTTTATACATTAGTTCTTTTCGATTTCATTTATATTTTTTTATAGGGAGGCACTCACTATTATTATCACATTTGCTCCGGGGGGTGAATGTGATATACCAGCATCGTTTTAAAAAAAATTATATAGCATTTTCCAGAAAGAAGCTAATTGAATGTTACCTCTAGAATCAATTAAGGAGCGTTTTTGAAGCATTGACTAATTTTTATAATTTTTTTGTTCAATTAAAAGTGTAAGTTTTAACCTTTTTAATGTGAACTATTCAAAAACTATATCAAATTTACCCCACTTAACCATACACTTTTTAGACAAAAAAATAAATCCAAGACTTCCTGGCAACACCCTAGGTCAAAGCACTGGCGATTCTATAATTGTACGTTTATGTATGCATTACGAGAGCTTTAACAAGTGCGGATGACTGCTGGACTAACTTTCAGCTGATACGACCCAGAATGAACTTGCGCATCCCAGCAAAGCGTAGATGTCAAAAAAAGTAGTTCAAACGCAAATTCATGGACGCCTTCAAGACGATCATATCAGGACAAACTTCCAAGCCTTTGTAAACCAGAACCTTCCGTTAGAGTACCCAGAAAGCATTGAGGAGCACTGAGCAATAATGAAGACGGCAATAACATCTGCCTCGGAGGAAATAATCGGCTACATAACAAAAGAAATATCAAGACTGGTTTGATGAAAATGACACAGTAGTCCAAGATCTTATAGAAAGGAAAAAAGAGCGCATAATTCATGAAAAAGCGACCTCAGTTCGACTGTAGAAAAAAGGCAATACCAGGAAGCAAAAGCAGAAGTTTAAAGGCGAATGGAAGGAAATCAAACGAAATGCAGCAACTAGCTGAATCCGACACCACCAGGGCTTTCTTTCAGGCTACTAAGATGGTATACGGACCAGCCACTCAAGGACTTTCCCCTACGATCCAAAAATGGCACATGACTGCTGAAAGACAGTTCCTCCATTAATTCTCGTTAGAAGAAACACTAACAGGAACTACTCAAGAGAGAATCACAAATTAATGATGACATCTTCAACGAAATTCCACAGAAACCTATACAACAAGAACTGAGCGAGGTTCCTAGACTAGACGAGGTTGAAAAGGCAATCTGACAACTAAAGATCAATAAGTCAGCTGGTACTGACAACATTCCTGCTGAATTCTTCAAACAAGGAGGCCCCACGCTAAGTGCCCAAACCATCATCCTGATAAGGAGCATATAGGTGTAATGAGACCATACCTGCCGAACTTAGAGATGCCTCCATAGCTGTCATTTTTAAAAACGCAGGCAAAGCTCAATGTGGAAATTACCGATAAATATCTTTGAAGGGATATAACCTAAAGATGGGTTACGTTACAGCGAACAAGAAAAATTGAATGGTATACGTCCATGTTATTTTAACAACTTTAACACGTGAGTATCATCAGTTATTTCCCAATAGAGCCACACCGTGGGTAAATACCATTAAAAACATTATAAAGCAGTTCGAGAACAGAAAAACTTTAAAAGGAAAAAAAAAATAAAATATGTGTTACAAGGAATGATGAAGAGGACCTTCAAATTTTATTGGTGTATGAAGGTAAAAAGACAAAAAAAAAACAGTCAATTGATAACCTCTTAATTTTAATCATTTGCAGATAATCCTGAACCAGGCTGATCCTGGTTTCCTAAATACGATCCTATTCACGGATAAAGCCACTTTCACAACTGCTGGCATGTATAAAAGGTGGAATAGGCGATATTATGGGCAACTTTGAACCCACATAAAAAGCTGGAGGTAAAAATTCAATGACGACGGTCTGCTCATGTGCGGTGCGAAATTCAAACAGGGAAGCATATCTTAACTTTTTGGAAGTCGAAATTCAGCGTCTCTTGGAAGAATTGCCCATAAGAAAATATACAGAATAGTTTGGTAAAAAGGTGGGGCACGACCACACAATGTTCAACCCGTCACAGATTTCTTGAATGCCAGATATAACCAATGGATTGGCCGATAGGGACCTAGTGGGTAGCCCGCGAATAGTCCCTACTTGACTCCACTGGATATATTTTTATGGGGATATTTGAAAAACAGACTCTATTATGACATTCTGGAACAGAAAGTTATACATAATCTGAGTCAGAAAAACAAGATATTTAAGAATTGTTTTTTTTTTGTATGATTGTATAATATATGGATAAATTTTTTCATGGTGATTCATTGCGTGTGCCGCACTTGAGATTACACAGAAAAAACAGACATCAATAAGTTTGCAGCGCTTGGAAAGATTTCAACACATATGATAGTCTTCACTAAAACAATGCCAAATTTTATCGCCAGAAGCACTTACCTACGAATTGGCAACCTTGACTTCAATGTTCCAAAAGAAATTGGTAATGAAGATTTTATGTAGGTATTTTTTAATACATGGTGGAACAGAACTGCTGGAAAAAAACACAGTCGTCGTTAAATACTCTGGAACCTTTCGAAATAACACTTTTAGAAGAATTTTTCACCACTAATAATTTCTTCGATATACCTAAGATGGAAGAAATTGATGATCAAAGTGAAATAATTGCTGAAAATACGATAGTTGAAAAACCAACAGAGTTTATAAGAACCATAACCAGAGTTTATAAGAACCATACTGGCTCTTGCAATGTCCCACTGAAAATTAAATTATCATTTTCCAATTTCAGCGGTGCTAGCCGCCGCTCAATGGTACACACATGTACGAATCTGCTAGAACTCTACTTACACTGGTTTTCAAAATTCATCTTACGAATTCAATGCTATTCTGAATAATATGTCGTTCAAGTATACCTACTCATCTTCATTTTTTATATTGCTGTATTAGCTTTAAGTGATTTCACTACTAGAAATAGGTTTCAAGTGAGGTTTGTCTCAAATTTAAATATAAAGACAAAATTATACTTTTGCATTTTCAGCATTTTTGAAATCAAATTAAAATATCTTCACTCATAATGATTTATACGAAACGAAACGCTATTCATTTTTCATCATTTTGCTTCACGTGAAAAGTCTATTTGAAAAGTTATTTTTTAATGCGAATAGAGATTTTAAAACTTATTTTAAATATATAAATAGATACAAGTTATCTTACAATGTTATTTTCCCTAAGGATCAAATCAAGAATAACTGTTTTAGATGTCTCGCTTATTTCGGTAACATTAGCCTACAACTTCAATTTTTTTAAAAATTTTAACATTTCTTTTCGAAAGATAAATACTGTAAAATCACATATAAAGTGATTTTAAGCGAATGATCAAGATATTATGGTATTTAACTTGGTTATTGTTACGGTTTATGAAAATTTAAGAAAGGGGAAACTCCCATTACCCACCAAGGAACAATAGAGCAATCCAACCAGAATGGCTGCTTATGCCAGGCGACAAGCAATGAGATTGGCGCCATAATTTCAATTCAAAACCGTGATTTTTTTATGAAAAAACTGTTTTTTGTTTATTTTGTGGTGTTTTAAAGTGATTTTTTAGTGCTTGGAAGGATTCCTAAGTTCCGTATTTTAAGATGGAGAGTTTTTATTTTAGGAAGTTATTAGTGGAAAACCCAAATGTTGGCAAAAAGTATCATTTCCTTTTGACAAACCTTTACCTACTAAACAATTAGGTACTATCCAGGATTTGTTTCCTGTTTAGTTTTTTCTTAACCAAATCCTGAATCTTAATGGTTATGCCCCAGGGCTATATGGGTCTCATTTTGTAACATCCGACGAGTTGAAGACATCAATCGAGCGTCGGAAGACATCTAAAAGACGTCTTGAAAATCTACGGAAGACATCTTAAAGACGTCTTCAAAACGACCTTGTGCTGTTTGGGCTATTATTAAAACTGCCCTTGTTAAAGCATTTATCCCAACAAATATCATCAAGGGTTTTGAGAAAACAGAAATCTATCCATATGATCCAGACGTGTTTCAAGAGAGCGAGGCAGCCAAGAACATTCTCCAGAAATCTACCATAGAAGACCTCAATCAACCAGTTACTTCCAAAAACTCGACATATCAACCTTATCTGGAGTTACCTGTAGAGAAAAATCCTGATCCAGAGTTTCCTGAAGAGGAAATCGATAGCGAACCTAAGATATTACCACCTTCTTTAGAGCCTACAGAACAACCATCAGGCAGTGTTGCTTCTGTTCTCAATTAAGATAAGTTCAACCTCAAATTAGTTTCAAAATAGTTAAAAGTATCTTCTTAACTATATAACCTTGAAAATAGGGTCTCAATTCGACTTTTTCTTTTTGCCAGTAATTTCGCAAAGAGCAGTTGGCAACACTAATGCTCCTTGTAAGTACACTGTTATTGTCCCTATGTATTAATAAACTATATGAAAAATATTCTGAACAAATTCAAAATTTATTTTCTCTGGTTAATTGCAGTAATTCGACTATGCCTACATTAAATTGCTTCAAAATACTTCTTCCACGTTTCTGTTACCTCTTGTACCAGCAGAGTGCTGTTATCCTATAAGCAATGATATCCTCTTGAATCAACCCGGATGACTTCTTCACCTCGTAGACTAGCGGATATTGGCTCTTGAAAAGCATCAACTTATACCGTCCCAGTCTTTAGTCGAGGGTCACCAGGGCCTACCCTACAGAGAGGGTATTTGGAAGTTAATTTCATTGAAACCAGACATAACTATATTTTTTTCAAATATTCCAGTTTTTCTGGTTAATTGCAGTGAGTTGACTTCGACATACGGTAAATTACTTTTGAATACATAAAAAAGTTCCATCTTGTATCAGCGCAGTGTAATTTTCTTAGGCAATGATCTCTTCCATTGAATTAACCCGGATGACTTCTTCACCTCGTAGACTAGCGGATGTTGGCTTTTAAAAAGCATCAACTATACCGTCCCAGTCTCTAGTCGAGGGTCACCAGGGCCTACCCTACAGACAGGGTATTTGGGAGTTAAATTTTTGCAGAAACCAGAGAAAACTATATTTGTGGTCAGAAGATGAGCCTATGGGACCTGCATTGAACATGCGTTTAAATTTGAGACCCAACTTATATTCACCTTCAAAAGACATTTTTTCTACGACACATACACAGGAAGTATTCCCAAGAATTATACCTGTTATGGGTATTCCTATGTACTTTTTGAAAGTAGAGAACGTAGGAATAACGATAATTTTTTCTGCTGGTAACCAAAAATACTATAGTTTCTTATTGGAACCAGAGAAGGGTTAGATGGCGTATTTTACAACATATACCACTAAAAACGCCATTTTGCATATAATAGAAAAAAAAAATTCAAATTTCAAAAGACCCCAACCAAAATGCTTCAATATAATCAAAATCCAAAATACCTCAAAATATTCAACATCCAAAAATATTCTACTCCTTCTTGGTCCCACAAAATTGGGAATCAGCAATCGTGAACTGTGAAGATACCACTCGAAAGAAAATATGCTTTCAATGTTCTGGAATCAGAAATGCTAATGTTTCTAATTTTAACCAGAAGAAAATCGCAAATATTTTCAGAATGCATAAACCAAACCTGCAGATATTTTTGCAGAATCTACTGTTCAAAAAATATCTATACCATGCCGAAGGAATAAAAAAATAAATTACATCCGACATAACCTTTCAATGTCCCAATTTCTGGACGTCTACTTTTAAAAAATTCAAACAAATTCTCTTGAGAGTATGTATGCCTGTTTCCGATCCGCATCGTATATGGAATCAACAGGTTTTTCAAACACTGATATTTCTTCCAGAATTCCTCTAAGTAGACAAAAATTGGATCTACTGAAAGGTAATGTAGTTTATTTTTACAATTCTTTATTGAGTCATTTTCTATAAATACAAATTTTTCAGAAATATTAACAACAAACAATAGAAGTTAATGAGAATCAATTATTAAAACGGTCGAGTGTTCAAATTATTTCTTTTAAGATGGCAAAACTAATAAATCCAAATCCTATCACAATGCGATTACAATGTATTCTATGTCCCTACGGACTGTAACAGATTAGGTAGTATATAATTAAACCTGAACAAGATTGCGGCACACGGCCTTGATAAAATTAGAAAAATTGATTTAATTATTATGAAAGAACACATTATAAATATATTAGTACACCTTGTGAAGATTGCAATCAGCAACGGTCAATTTCGTCTGGAATATCTAAATTGTGCTCAATATACCTACCAATCAGGAACTAAAACAACAAATAAAATAACTATAGACCCATCTCCATAATCAATGTTTTTTCTCAAAACAATGGAAATGGTAATAAAAAAACTGGTGATATCATTTATTGAAAGATTTATCTCATTATGATCTATATAAATACGGATTTCTTGAAAATAATAGTACTCTGAGTGCCACTGTTGATATTTTTAACTATATTTCAACTTGGATAAAAACAGAATCATAATAGCAGTTTTTGTTGAACTACACAGTTGTGACACTCTGGTAAATCGAGTTAACAATAACGACTAATTATAGCCAATGGCTATTCGGCTACTACAAAACCTTAAGATTAATTTGGCGAAAACAAAGTACATAATATTTAAAATTTCAACAGAAAAACAAAAACTTACAGCAAGTTAACATATCCCTTAGTGCCGGTTTATTCACCTTCTGATAAACTTTCAGGTATGCAATCTGACGGATGAAAACGCAATCTGTAATCCCATTGGTCAGCCAACTATCCGCCGACTAATAGAATTATAGAACGGTGAACTTATCTTACAGTTAGTTACCACAAGTTAATCTGAAACTGAATAAACCAGACCTAAATGGATTAAAACTAGAAAATGTAAAAAGCATAAAATAACTGAGAGTTAAACAGGATAAAAATCTTAACTGGAAGGCCCACATTCAGCATATTGAAAACAAAATCATTCCGTTCATGGGAGCACAAAATGTTAACACTTTTCAGGTAATGCAGCCAAATATAAACTATATAATCCCTTCAATCCTGCGATACCATATAATAATTCATAGCCTATAAAAATAAAATTACACTATAGTTTATCGAAACAACATCAGATCAAATAGTGCTAGAAGCTAGGCATTAAGAAACCCTATTGGTGAAGCCTCACAAGTATATAATAATATTTCTAGTGGAATAAAACAAGAATTTCTTATTTAAATGATTTAGTTATAGCAAAGAAAATTATAGCTATAATATTCTTTGGTTATAGCATTGTATAATCAAACTCTAGTATATAATAATATTTCTAGTGGGATAAAACAAGAATTTCTTATTTAAATGATTTAGTTATAGCAAAGAAAATTATAGCTATAATATTCTTTGGTTATAGCATTGTATAATCAAACTCTAGTACCATCTGGTACCAATGCTACAAATGCATTGTCTGGCAGTTCATTTCATTCAGTTAGGCAATCAACCTAAATTTGAGTTAGCTTTAGTATAAATAGTATAATATGATGTATGAATATTTTTGTTACTGACGAGGTTACTGATTGCTTAATAAATGATGTATTTCAAAAAAAAAAAAATATACAACATTTGTAAAAGATTTATTTCTTGTGAATCAGTTGAAGTTTTCTGGCCTTCTTATATGATACGATTATTGATTTTATTGAAGTTTAATGTATTTATTTTATTAGGAGTACCTATACGTAATACTTATGTGACGCGCCTGTAAGTTTGAAAATCAAATCCGTGCAAGTCACATGAAGAATACTTATACTCCGAATGAAATACAATATTTTATTTTCAAACGATCTTCATTCCAAGTAGGGCACATTTTTAATTTAAATTATGACATTCATATTTAGAAGGATCACCTTTATAAGCACCTATACCTGTATGTACAGGTGAACTACCTTAAGTCGCTATGGGAAAACATGTATAGCGGCGTATAAATGGTATACTCCGCCGGAGTATAACATTTATACGCCGCTCAAGCTAAAATTCATCGAAGTGAGTCTTATACCCTGTCAAAATGATCACAAAATTACTGGTATATGACGTTTGAAAATAAAATATATTTCCAGGAATAAAGTCAAGTTAATAATGAGGTCGAATAATTGAAATCACTGAACATAAGTAAGGTTGGAAAATACCGTAGGACAGAAAACAGTTCGTAACGTTAGTACGACATACTCATAATTAATTTCCTATTTAGCTACTATGGCTCCGGTATCCTACTGGGACTTTGGTTCATTAACGAATTACGAATTATCCAAATCCATCATATATTATGGTGCTAATTTTCTTGGATTAGACTTTTGGGAGTCAGCTGGGCTTTTTCTTAACATTGTTAGACGTAAGTAAATAATCTTCCTGGAAATAGAATTTAAAATAAGGACATTAAATTTAACGGGCATACAAATTACAAATGAAATCCTAATAGGTAATATGTAGTTGAACATTTTCAAAATTTGAAAAATGCTATACATATTAAAATAGTATATTATATACCTAGGTAGAGAAGTTGGTCATTATAATGCGTAAGGTATATAATGACTTTCTCTACCGAGGAATATATGGAATTTTTTGCACTACTGCTAGTAGAAAATAAGAAAATTTGTTCAAAATCTGTGCTCAAATTATTTTTTTTGAACGCCTTCTTGACAGTGCTGCCCTCTATCAACCGCTTATGGTAACTTCCTATGTACCTACAGAAAACTTTTTTTTTTAATTAACGTATGAAATTAAAATTAAACCAATAAAAAGATGACAATATCCTTGCGTCATGACGTCATTTTCATTATTGACCTAGGTATTTTTTAATTATTTTCATTATTCACCTAGGGAGAGAAATTCAATTTTTTCCTAGAAAAATAGATTGAATTATGACTATTTCTGAGGTTAGTAATAAAAAAAATAATTTCTTTGACATCAAAAGCTTCAGACTTTTTTAGCACTCCTTGTATAAAGATATTATTTTAGAATAAGAATTCAAGATTTACTTAATTATCTTCTCAAAGCTTCTATACAGAGTTTTAAGAAAAATCATAGCCATGAAAAACACCCGCAAAAAACTTGGAAAATATTTATTTTCTAAACTTAAAATCTGAATCGAGCGTCTAATAATCTAATCGTACCTTTTTTATTGGCCTAAGCCAAAAGGGGAAACGACTTGCTTTAGTGTAGAAGAAGGTATATCAATGTTATTTATGGTATCTTTCATTTTTCCTATAATCATTAACTGTACCGGGTTATTCACTATATTTTGACCCCCCACCTGCAGCATTTACCTTTACAGGTAGATGATAGGTGTAAATACAAAAGTTGTGCAGTTTTAGCTAAATTTTTAGAATTCCTCGTCAGAAACAAGAAATTATTGTCAAAAATTTGAAATTTCGCGTAGTTTCAACTTTTTTCAAATGGAATGCCCTATATTTGGTTTTATATTCTTGACTTGAAGAGCACAATTTTTCGATTCCTGAAATATATGTATAGGCTGTCTATATTTGGTTGAGCTGTCTCCAACATATTTGGTTCTAAAAATTGTAGAAACACTATTCTACTGACTTAGATTTTGTGAACCATTCTACCTATAAAGGTGAAAACCGCAGGTAAAATTTGAGACACTTGGTTCCTCTGATAGTATTTTTATAATTTTTAGAGCAAAACATGTTGGAGACGGCTCAACCAAATATAGACAAACTATATGTTTTTGGAATCGGAAAATTGTACTCTTCAAAAATATAAGACTCCATTTGAGAAAAGTTGAAAGTACGGAAAATATCAAATTTCTCAAAATAATTTTTTGTTTCCGACGATGGGTTCTAAAAATTTAGCTAAAACTGCACAACTTTTGTATTTATACCTATCATTTACCTGAAATGTAAGGGCTGCAAGTGCGGGGTCAAAATATAGTGAATGTACAGGGTCTTTCCCCATATATTGACCCCCACCCTACAGGGGTTATGTCGAGGGTTATGTGAAGGGATATCAAAATATTTTAAATACAAAAGTTTTGGGGTTATACATGAAATTTTTGAATCCAATGTCAAAAACCTTTTTGTTTTTTTAGAAATGTCAAATTTTGATAGATGGTCAGTTTTTTCTTATGGAACACCCTATATAGGTATGATTTTATAGTTGGAAAGAGTCGATTTTTCTGGTTTCAAATATACAGTGTGATTTTTTAAGTGTGCAACATATGGAGATTTTTTTTAGTTATAGCAGAACCCAAATACAAACAAGGCCAAAAGTTGGTGCATGTCTGATAATCATATTAGGTGCACTTAGAATGGTTGCAAGTCAAACAGTATACAGGGTAGCTCAAACAATATCAAAGCTGTATTGTAAAGTACCCTTATTTTAGAAAATTTGCTGAATTTTCTATGTTATGGAGAAAAGTTGTTTAGAATTAAAAGTTATGCCTAAATACCAAAACATAGCCTCCTAAGATTTTTTTTATTTTCTTTCGAAAAAAATCTGTTTTCTTTATTTTTTTAAATTTTTATTTCCGCCCTTAATACTTTCAAAAATTAATTAAAATCAAATCAATTTTACATAATTTTGTTCAAATTCAAGCATATATTTGTAAAATTAACTTAGGTTTTTAATTTTTTATGGAATCACAAAATTCATGTTTGTTGCAATGATATTCAACACAACTTTAAAATGTCGCAATTTTTTTTTTAACAAGTTGAAGCATTACTTATGATAATAGCCATATTAAAAAAACTCTCCTCATAGTGCAAAATTTTTATTTTATTTAAGTAAATATTACTCGAGATATTACTACAATTTTGATATTTTTTGAGCTACCCTGTATATTGTTTGACTTGCAACCATTCTAAGTGCACCTAAAATGATTATCGGACATGCACTAACTTTTGGCCTTGTTTGTATTTTGATTGTGCTATTACTAAAAAAAGATCCCATATGTTGCACACTTAAGTAATGACACTGTATATGGTTCAACTACTTTTAATTGAGCTCTCGATTGAGCCGTTTTGGAAATATCGGGCTCTCAACTTCAAGAAAATAATACATTGAAACACATAAGCTCTGTTCCAACCGACATGAGAACCGTTCCAGAACGGTATATTTTCCAGTCGCTCAATTCATTTGTCAATTAGGATAAACGTCCATCTTATTGAAAAATAGGTGAGCAACTGGAAATTACCGTTCTAGAACGGTTCTCATGTCGTTTGGAACAGAGCTTATGTATTTCAATGTATTATTTTCTTGAAGTTCAGAGCCCGATAATTCCAAAACGGCTCAATTAAAAGTAGTTGAATCATATATATTTATCAGAAAAATCTACTCTTTTCAACTATAAAGTCATATATAGGGTGTTCCATAAGAAAAAACTGACCATCTATCAAAATTTGACATTAATAAAAAAACAAAAAAGCGAGCAAAAAAGTTTTTGACATCGGATTCAAAAATTTCAGGTAAATGCCCAAAACGAGGCCCAAAACTTTTGTATTCACAATTTTTTGATATCTCTTCATAAAACCCCTGTAGTGGGGGGATCAATATATGGGGAAAGACCCTGTACCGTGCGTTCAATTTATCTTGATAACATTTTAATTCGCTGTAACTTTTTTGTTTTTGAAAGTATCAAGGTAAACAAAAAAACAAAATGTAGGGTTAGTAGCCAAGTTTTTTTTCAAGTTACCTATAAAACAAAACACTATCAATTTTTTGACATATGAGCCAACATTATATTTTTTTAAATGGAACACCCTGTATATTATATATGTGTTTGATAGAATATCTTATTCCGATTACGATGATATAATACACTCCATATTTTAGTCCACTCGTTTTTGACAAATCGGCAAAAATATATGAAACTTTTGAAGTGAAACTTATTAGGCGGCGATCTGATATTTGGGGGGAGAATCATTGATAGTGCATATAAAAATTTCATATTTTTGCCGATTTGTCAAAAACGAGTGGACTAATATATAAAGTGTGTAATCGAAATAAGATATTCTATCAAACGCATATATAATATACAGGGTGTTCCATTTGAAAAAATATAATGTAGGCTCATATGTCATAAAATTGATAGTGTTTTGTTTTATAGGTACTTTGAAAAAAAACTTGGCTACCAACCCTACATTTTGTTTTTTTGTTTACCTTGATACCTTCAAAAACAAAAAAGTTACAGCGAATTAAAATGTTATCAAGATAAATTGAATGCACGGTACAT
This sequence comes from Ceutorhynchus assimilis, assembly GCA_917834065.1. NCBI lineage: Eukaryota > Metazoa > Arthropoda > Insecta > Coleoptera > Curculionidae > Ceutorhynchus > Ceutorhynchus assimilis. Next base: position 6,758,826 of record OU892290.1, read on the forward strand.
ACATCAAAAAAACATGGGACAGTGGTTGAAGAAAATTAATTGGAAAACATTAAACAATATTTTCAACTTCAAATATTTTTGGCTATTTAAGCTTAAGGAAACCCTGTATAAGACTTGAAATATAGGATCCAAAGACATGACACATGACCCTACTTTTTGTATGCCTTAGCATAATCTCTAGTACAAGGAATTTCATACCTATGTGACTGGGGGCACCCCACCAACGAAATTTCGAAAAATCAATACATGGTTCGTTCGCCCATGTAGGCCCAACCAATAACTTTTTTGTCCACCCCCCAAAAAAAAGTTATTGAAAAAATTTTTTTTTTTTTCCAGCACCCCCAAAGTTGAAAATGAGCAATCTGAAATAACCGAGGAAATAACAGTCCATCGATTGCCCATGCTTGCTCACCCAATATCTTTGTTTGCCCACCCTCAAAAAAAAAGTTAATGTAAAAATAAAATGTTGACAACTGTTTTTTCATCACCCCCAAATTTAAAAATGAACAATCCAAAATAACAGTTCGTTTGCCTATCCATTGCCCATGTTTGCCCACATAAATTTTTTTTTTTCTTCCAAAAAAAAGTTATTGGAAAAATAATGTTGACAATGTTTTTTTAGCAGTCCCAAATTTGAAAATTATTGACCAATCTGAAATCACAGCTCGTTTGCCCATCGAATGCCTATGTAAGCCCACCCAAAAATTTTGCTTGTTCACCCTCCAAAAGAAAGTTATTGGAAAAATAAAATGTTGACAACTTTTTTTTAGCACTCCCACATTTGAAAAGTATTGGCCAATCTAAAATCACAGTTCGTTTGCCCATTGAATGCTCATTTAGGCCCACCCAATAACTTTTCTTGTCCACTCCTAAAAACATATTAGTGGAAAAATAAAATGTTGACAACTTTTTTTCCAGCACCCCCAAGTTTGAAAAGGACCAATCTAATATCACAGTTCGTTTGCCCATCGAATGCCCATGTAGGCCCACCCAATAAATTTTTTTTGGATGGTGGGCAAACAAAGTTACTGGGTGGGCAAACATGGGCAAACGAACTGTTATTTTAGATTTATTATTTTCAAATTTGGTGGTTTTGGTCGCGTTTTTTTTTGCAATAACTTATTTTGGAGGGTGGGCAAAAGAAGTCATTTGGTGGACAAACATGGGCATTCGATGGGCAAACAGTGATTTAAAATTGGTCAGTAATTTTTATTATAGGAGTGCAGGAAAAAAAAATTGTCAGAATTTAATTTTTTCAGTAACTTTTTTTTGGAGGGCGGTCAAACCGAGGGGCAGTTAACTCATCAAAATCCGTGTACAAGTTGGTCAAAATCCCAAAAAATCTTGTAAAATCTACTTAAAATCCCTAAAAATCTTTAACATCCTTAAAAATTTAACAAAATCCCACAAAATCCCGCAAAATCTCTTAAAATCTCTCAAAATCCCATAAAATCCTACAAAATCCCACAGAATTTTATTAAACCTAAAAAAATCTCGCAAAATCTAATAAAATCATTGAAATTTCTAAAAAATATTCTAGTGATTATGAAATAATTTTTGAACGAACCGCCAAATTAGGCAGCCATTACAGTCGGCAGTGATGCCGCTGCTATTAAATTTGTTATTTTTGTTTAATAGTGTAATATAAAAAAAGATAGGCCTATGAAAACGTTCAAATTTACTCTGCGCTTCGTTTAAACCTTAGATTATATATAGTTAACACTAAAAGATGAGTAATCAACTTCCAAATATGGTAGAAAGATCTCTCTCCAAATATTTTGATTTTGTCTCTCTTACTTTGTTTACGCTGGTTTTCTATAGTACGATTTCCAAAAATTCGTTTACATTTTGGATCTTTAGACATCTCTCTCTAAGGCAATATGTAAACGAAAAGAACACTATACAAGTCTAGCTAAACAGAGTATATTGTTTGGGTGGTTCCCAATAGAAACCGATTACAGTACCAGCGTAAATGTCAATATATATTATTGTGTGTTTATTTTATCGACTTTTTTGGGTGTTTTACTGCTTTAAAGTGGAATTGTTTAAAAATTTATCATTTACATGTTTATACATTTCGTGAAAGTTTCTTATTCAGGATTCAAAATGACTAATAAGTGTGCAGTGTGTCAGAAAACAGGAAAACCAGCGGATTGTTTATCATTTCACCCGTTAGTAATAGACGGAGAGCCAGCGCCGAAAAAACTCTCTGAATTTACTAAAGCTAGTTTTTAGACAGTTGATTACAGTAGTTATGTACATGAAAATACCGCGGTCAGTCAAGCGAAACTTGGGACAGGGACCTAGGGAGTGCTGTCAAAGATGTCGAAAAAACTTAGGTAATGCAACGAATTTACTAAGGCTGAAAATCGTTATACACATTATATATTACATATAAATAACAGTAATGTAAGTCAGTCAGTTGAATAGCCGGACCGTGCTGGTCAGTCAGCCCCAATACATGTAAAAAAAATTAATTATGTGCAATTAATTTACTAAACTCCAAAATTGTTCCAACGGCGTAAGATGTCCTATTATTCATCAAAAAAATATTCAGTCAACTATCTTGCGGGACAACACCCGTCAGTCAGCAAAAAAAGAAATTTTGTTTGATAAAAATGGGTTGGATCCTAAGGATTGGATTGCGCGGTGTTGTCGCGTCAGAGGTAGGCCAGCGGCCGTTAATTTAATGACCGGCGGCCTGTTATTTATATTTAACCGGCCAGCGGATAAATAACGGTCCGGCGGTCGTTAAATATACCTTTTCGATTTCAATTTCGCTCATGTTATATTAAGATAACAGTACAGTATCACGAAAATAATTCAATTCCTACAGTCCCTTAGTTTGAAAACTTGCGGCAGCCATGGCTGGATTAAGCTTCTATGGGGCCCGGGGCTAGGGAAGTTTTAGGATGCCCTTTATAAATTGAGTGCAAAAAAATTTATAAAAAAAAAACTATATTCCTGATATAAGTATATACCTACATGTTTTACTAAAATAAGTCAAAATATCTTTTTTCGTAACTTAAGTTTAACAAATACTTGTATGACATCAGTAAATTCGAATTCCTTTAGAACGTCTGTTTCTATCTATGCCCATAAATGTTAATGAAGACAAGCGTTCCTCCTGCATTGTTGTTCTTGTTTGCGAAACATGACTAGTGCATTTATTATCTATTGTTTGCCCATGGGCCCTTAATCAGCATAAGCCTCAACGTACATTTTTCAAAAGTAGGGCTCCTGCGGGGCCCTACTGGACCGCGGGGCCCAGGGCTGCAGCCCCTTTAGCCCCCCCTTAATCCAGGAATGGCGGCAGCTCAAAAAAAGCAGCTTCTATTGGCTTCTCAGAGAAGAAATGATAAACAGCATTTTCTCACCATTCAATTATTTCCATTGCAGCAAATCTGTTTTTCGGATATATCAGATAAGTCACCTGAGTAGCAAGCAGAGCCATCATGTCCTGATGGAAAGTATGTAAAATATAGTTTCCTTATGTAGGTACCTACCTAAAATCACTTTTTCCAAGTTTTATCGAAATTTAAAAAACAAACAAAAGATCTATAAAATTAGCGAAGATAAGGAAGGACGGTGAAACTATGTGTGACACCCTGTATAATATTAATTTTTTTTTATAGAGAAACAGTTAGTGCAGTGCTCATGTAATCGAAGAAGTTGCTGAGGTATTAAGGTCGATATATTCCCAAGAACAGTGAGACATATTTCAATTTTTAACTTTATTTATTGAATACTTACATAATTTTTTTCTACGCCCGTGCGTAAACTAATCACCTTACGTATGCTTAAGATGAATTAAATTCGTCTCTTCAAAGCAATGCACTTTACTACGATAGCGCCCAAAGTAGCAATTTTGATTTTTAATCATAGATATTTATGCGTAAGGCCGTGATTATGTTGGAGCTGTGATAAGCGATAAACGCAACGATACTAATGATACTTTACATTAGCATCGTTGCTTTTATCGTTTATCACAGCTCCAACATAATCCCGGCCTAAGGCCGTGTTTATGTTGGAGCTGTGATAAACGATAAAAGCAACGATACTTATGAAACTATACATTAGTATCGTTGCTTTTATCGGGTATCACAGCTCCAACATAAACACGATCTTAGGCCGTGATTATGTTGGAGCTGTGATAAGCGATAAAAGCAACGATACTAATGATACTTTACATTAGTATCGTTGCTTTTATCGTTTATCACAGCTCCAACACAAGGCCGGGATTATGTTGGAGCTGTGATAAACGATAAAAGCAACGATACTAGCGAAGCACCGAAATACAATGCCTGTGTTTGTACGCAGGTGTCTATGTTGGAGCGGCGAGTAGAGCAGCGATGATACTTTTGATCGGATACTTTTGAATAGCTCTTATCACCGCTATTATCGACCCTCTCATAGCTTTTATCACAGCTCCAACATGAACACGGCCTTAGCGTTAGAAAATAATTCACGCATGGGTTTCATAGAACATTTCTTGTACAAACTGTAGGGTTCGAATGCCTTCTTCAATACTGAAAAGTTAATGTGGGTTTACTTTCAGTCTATTTAACAAAGTATTGTGATATTTGTTAAGGAAAAACGCACGAATGAAAGTCATTTTTCTGTCAAAAATTACAAGCAAATTTTAAAAATTAGGGAAAATACAGCCTAAATATAATAATTAATTGATTCGTCCACTTTATTGGATGCATAACTCTGCTGAACAATTTTTATTTCACTAGCAAACGTCATTTTCGACCCTAAAAAAAGAGAGGAAAATGGTTCTTTCCCTCCCGGCAGGAGGAAAAGTGTTTTCCTCCCGGAGGAAATTTTTGTTTCTTCACTGGGAGCAGAAATTTTCCTCTTTTTAAATTAGTGAATCAGCAAATTTTCAGAAAATTCGTAGACATATATTATAATCTTGTCGATTTTTATCTGACACTTCAAAGGAATGTAAGCTGGTGGCTGTTTTTGCCATATGAAACACCCTCTCGCTCCTCATATGGAAAGTGTCAGATTAAAAATGACGGACTTTACCTATATGCGGTTCTTCACATATCGATAGTTGATAGGTTGATAGTGATCCATCAAGGTGTTGTGAAAGACAGTAGAAAAACACTTTATACATACCTCCGGAGGAAAATGTTTTTCTCCCCTTGGATATTGACGCCTTATTCCATTTCGCGTCGTGCATCAAACTATTCGCGGGAGGAAAAGCACTATTTTCCTCCCATGGTATGTGAATAGCTACTAGTAGTAGAAAAAAAATTCTGTGGTATTTGTATGTAAAGCTTTCTTTTTTTCACTGTGATTGGTAATTTTATATTCGTCAGAAAACGCTAACTATCCGCTTTTTGCGTAAATTACTTTTTTTAGTATTAATCTAGTTGAGAAGATGAAGAAGATGAACAAGAAAATAACTATTTCAGCATGCAATAGAGTGTTGACGCTACCTCCGACGCGACGACGCCGCGCAATCCAACCCATTTTTATCAAACAAAATGTTTATTTCTTTTTTTGCTGACTGACGGGTGCTGTCCCGCAAGATAGTTGACTGAATATTTTTTTCATGATTAATACGACATCTTACGCCGTTGGAACAATTTTGGAGTTTAGTAAATTAATTGCACATAATTATTTTTTTTACATGTATTGGGGCTGACTGACCAGCCCGGTCCCGCTATTCAACTGACTGACTTACATTACTGTTATTTATATGTAATATATAATGTGTATAACGATTTTCAGCCTTAGTAAATTCGTTGCATTACCTAAGTTTTCTCGACATCTTTGACAGCACTCCCTAGGTCCCTGTCCCAAGTTTCGCTTGACTGACCGCGGTATATTTATGTACATAACTACTGTAATCAACTGTCTAAAAACTAGCTTTAGTAAATTCAGAGAATTTTTTCGGCGCTGGCTCTTAGACTATAAACAAAACTTATGACATCGACATGATTGAAGGGGAAAAAAACAGTGTCGGAGGTGCATGTAGGCCACAAAAATACAATATGGTACATATTTTGATTTTGTATTTCTATTTAACACTATTTTTTAGTATTCCGGATAATTTATGATATGGAAAAAACATGGTTAGGAGCATTAAATTTAAAATCCAGCTCAGTAAGCGAATGGACATATGTTTGTGCAGGCCATTTTAGCAGTGGAGACTATAGATTCTCAAAAACTGATGCTAAAATTTTTAAAGCCCCTACTGTTCCTGTTGTTGCAAGCACCAGCGCTTCTAGAGTACTGTCCAGGTTGAGGGGTACTTGTCGAGGTACTCGTTCATAGGTTTAAGTATGTAAAAAAAAATTTATTAATTTTGATTTTAGAATGAATGAAATGAAATTCGCTCTGACTGGTTTGTGATTTCTGCAGAAACAGACCTATTGTTTTGGTCCCATCTCATGTATTTTTTTTTTGGAAACAGTCCACTTTGCTTTCAGTTTAAGTGCTCGAATTTATCATTTTTAAAACTACCTTTTTCTGGAATTAAATATATATTTCAAAAAATGATTTTTTATGGGTACGCTTATGGGAGCCTTTGCTTCTAATAAAATACCTCTACGTATTTCTTAGGAATACGTAGAGATTCTTAACACATGTTTGTGCCACCTTGCTCCAATGCTTTTAGATAGGGCGTTACCTATCTTGTCACGTTAGTAGATATTAAATCTATGGTTTAAACGTATCGGCAGTTGCAACATCGTGCAAATCGCGCCTCGCATGACATTGTGTGCACCCGAAAGTGGCTATAAGTTTCGTGCGGCACGTGACCACATTGGGGGTATTTGAAGGAAACAACCTAAAAATTTGTGTATTTTTGAAATTTCGCCGTCTAGCCCTCCGAATCCTTTGAAAAATAATTTCTAATTGAAATATAATTCACTTCCCAGGATTAGGATAGTATATGGTAGACTAGGGTCAAAATACCCTCGTATTGTGCCGTTGTAGGATTTAAAAACAATGCCGCCGAATATACAATATGAACGTAAATAAATGTCTTTATAAACTATTAAACTGCAAATTAAACAAGAATAGAAATAAAACACCGAGAAAATATCAAAAGAAGAAAGCATGTCACTCCAACTGCCATACAATCAAATGGGATAAGCTTAGATTGCCTTACCTCCAGTGTCAATTAGCGACGTCACGTGCACGAAACCAATTAGTGATTTTTAGAGTTTCGTCGGTGGTAAATTTGTATGGCATAACCATTACATGCCTATTTGTTGATTGGTCCTCAGACGGCCATTCTCCTAGGACACAGAAACTACGCGCGCAACTCGTGGGTTGCAGGTGAGCGTCCAATGAGAAGCGAGTTTGTTACGGGCTTGCGTTATATTCTTATTCAGGAGCCAGTTCAGAATAGGCCCCTTGCATCAAATTTTTCTATTGCTGATTTCGATAGTCCATGAAAAATAAGTCAACACGTGTTTTTTCTTTTTCTTGTTAGTCAAAAATTGACGGCGATACAACGCTTTGAAATGTACTTCTGACGTCATAACTTATAATACGCTGTGACGTCGCACATGCTCAGTATATCTATATATACAAAACTCAATATTTGTATAACTTTCGAAATAATCATATTTGGACAAAATAAAAAAACACGCATCGTTTTTTCGATTTCCTACAGTTTGCAATAAACAATAATCAATTTAATTTTCCATGCAAGTACCCTATTATTCATTCCTTCTTTTTTTGCAACATGTAATTCGATAAAAAGCAAACTAATACTTCACGTATTACTTTTGAACTCACCGCAGTGTTGTTAAAAATTATGTTAAGATTATACTTGACATGTTCCTTTGCACTTTCATGATGTTCTCGGATGAAACATTTATCAAAATGAAAGTGCAAACGATGTTAACATACACTTTAAAGCTCTTATTTTGTCTGATTTAAAGCGTTGTAAAAAATCAGTTTATTATTGGTATAATGTTCGATTTGTATTGTCTACATTTGTTCTGCAACAATACAAACTGGCTACAATCCAACCCACTAGTTGCGTGTGCATGTCATCTTTTATTACTTTGCAACTTGTATCCATTACAATTAAGCTATCTTTTTCTATTTATGCGAGACAGGTCAATTTCAAAACCAACCAACCGCTATTTTTTTGGCGACATTTTCATATCGGGTCTTCAAAAAAAAAACAATCAAAGATTGCTATGGTTTTTTAAACGTATGTCTTAGCAATATTTTTCTTTAATTTTGACAATGTCAGTCAATGAAATTTAATGTCAAAATGTCATGTCAATAATCCTGACCAATAAAGAAACAATAATGCGACGTACGTTTTCGTAAGCAAAGCAATCTTTGATTGGTTTTTTTTTGAAGACCCGATATAAAAATAGTATATTAAAATACAAGTTGCAGAAGGCCACATATTCCCGCACGAATTCGAAATTTGGCCACGACCGACGAAGAAGCGAGTGGACGAACGAAAGAGTGCGAGAATAGCCTTCTGCAACGTGAGTTTTATAATGTTTTATACTATTTTCTCGATTTTTGATTTTATTTTTAATTATTTTAAAATTTTTTGTGGTCGATAGTTGGGGATTTTTTATTTGCAAAATATGTCAGTTGGTGAGTGGTGACACTTACTTACCAACCAACTGACAGGTGGATTCTATTATTTTCATTGAATTAAATAAACACTCTGGAACGGGCGCCCTGCTTTATGCTAGTGTGCCGAATTTTGATATATGCAACCCAGCAATACAGAGGGATTGTTGTCTCACTCGCACTCATTGCGATTAACGTAGAAGAAAAAAGAGCTTCTTCATCTTTCTAACCTCAATGATCCAAACACTTTAAACAGCTGTTCTCAATAGCCGCCATAGTGCAGAGAGAGATGCAAATCCCACTTGTTTGTTGTCCTTCCTGGCACAAACCCTTGTGTAGAAACATTATGCAGCCACCGTTCCAGTGTGTTTGTTTAGTTCATTGATTATTTTGGAAGGTTTGACAATTTTGAAGGTACCAATAGGTAGGTACACAAAACAAATGTCACTAAAAATCGTTGAAGAATGGGCTTCATTCTTCAACGATTTTGCGTACGAGAATAATGACATTCTCACACCAAAATCGAGAAAAATATTTTCAAAAGCCCGAGTTCAACTAATTATTTTAATTTATTCGATTATTTTCTTCGTTTCCACAGGGCGTTTAAATAAAGATGACTCCCCAACTTAACTCAAAAGAATCAGTCATAAATTGCCAGGAAAAATTGTTTAATAGGAAAGTCGGCAAAAACAGAAAACTGGAAATTATTTTTGTTTATTTTATAATCCTACTGTTGGAGGACGTAACTTCAAAATTTTCCCGATATTTTAAATAAAGAGTCGGATGAAGATCAGTTTCGGAAAATCTGAATATCTTTTTTTGGATTAACCTATTTTGATTAGCTTTGTAACAATTTGAAGAGCTTTTCTGGACTCTTCTACCAGAATTAGACCAAAAAATTCCAATTGTGCTTTTGATTATTTTCCTAATTGACACGTGCTGCCCTCGGTAGTGCCTAATACCAAAGAGGCAGGTTTTTATGCTTTCTCCGAAATTTAAAAAAAAAAATTGGTGAAAAAGGTAAAAAAGGTGAAAAATAACCAGGGGGCGGATTACGAACTCTCGATTCGAACCGAAACCGCCATGTTACACCAAAATTTTGATTTCGAACGCACTCCATGCGAATGCATTTCGACGAAAGTCACTCGACTGGTTGATGTCTGTCGAAAAGCTATCGAAACGAAATCGAGTCCAATAAAGTTAAGTTATGTTGGATTTTTAGGGGCCAAAATTCGTTTGATTCTTTATTTTGTTTTGACGTTTTGTAGTATTTTGAACTTTGAACAGAAAAATCGCTGAAAAAAATTGTCTTAAAATTAATGATCGCCATTGGCAGGTTTTATTATCTTTTATAGATAAACATTCTCTATTTGCTAGAGGTCAATTTGCAGGGCCCAACGGCAAAGTCATTCAAAGGAAACTCTGGAACAGCTTACAGAAAATAAAGAATCTGTGGGTAATTGTAGATGAGGTCGTACCAAGTCAATAAGGTTCTGGACCAAGACTGTGCTAAGTCTAAATAGTTCAATAAACCTTGCCTCTGGGTCTTTTTTCTTGAAACAGGGGAGCAGGGTTCCCAAGAGAACGAGTGTTCCGTCTTTGTACCTACTTATGTCGTTATCATTTGCATATCATTGAAAAAGACGGAACACTCGTTCTTCTGGGAACGCTACTCCCTGTTTCAAGAATAAGGACCCTGGATGTAAAAAGGAATCATAACTTTCTCTGATTTCTCTTCTCATATGAATTAATGCACGATTTTCTCGTCTTCTTGCATCATTTTGCCTTCGCCGCCTTATGACTCTGATTATGGTAAACATATTACTAACTTTTTCCTTTTATAAAAATTTTTAAACACTTTGGAATTGCGAATTTAATCTTTAAAGAACACAAATAACCACAACACAACAATAAAAAATTAGAATTAGTATTAAGTCAATGTCAAAAAATTGACAAAATTTGGTAAATTTGAGTGAAAGGCGTCACAAATCTCCGAACTCACACGAACACAAAACGAAACTTGTACCTAATCATCTCTGACGTTTCGAGCACAATCGATGCGTATTCACTTTCGTATCGAGTGTCCATTTCGAGTCGTGTTTTCGTAATCCCCCCGCTGACCATAGGGAACAGGGAACCCCAAATTAAGTAATGACCGCCTTTTAAGGGTAAGAGGGATGAAAAATCCAGTAATAGTTATTTATGATATAAGTGTTAAAAGTACATTTTTAAGGCACGCATGTGAAAGTTTGCAGAATGAGCGAAGCGAATTCTGCAATTCACATAAGTGCCTTAAAAATACTTTTAACACAAATATCATACAATATTTTTTCTACAAACGGCAATAACAAGCAATAACCGGTGACAAATTGGATTTTTAAATGAATAATAAATTGGAAACATCTTTCCTACGTAAAATTATTGAATTTGATATTTGTCAAAAAATTCAAACAACCAGCACCTTGTTTTACAGGTAATGAAATGTCTCGTCAGTTTCTTGAAAGTCTGTCGTATGGTCTATCGTGGTCAGTAAGCTTTTTGCTAAAAATGCAACAAAATACACAAGAAAAAGAGGGTTGCATCAATCCCTTGAAAAATATAGAGGAGGCGGCCGATGGAGCTTCCTCAGTTGTTCAAATTTTAGCATTAATATTAATGTAAATAATTAAAAATACAAACTTTTTTTGACGTTTGCTTTCAAATTTTGATGTTTCATTTTTAACACTAGTGCCTTAAAGACTTTTAACACTAGTGCGATAAAGTAACATTTTTAATGCTTCGAGGGGGTGTTAAAAATTGCATTTTTAACACGTTTGTAGAAAAAAACTATTAAGGAGATAAATACTGTTTCCCCAATAAAGACAAAGTCACAAGTTAAATCTAGAGCTGAGACAGAGTTGCTTTGAAACTTGAGCATTATTAAGTATGCAGTTTTTTACAAAGAGAATTGGTTTTTGGGACGTATAGTTTCTTTAAAGAAGAAGATTATAATCAAATTTCTTAAACAACAATTAGACCACTACATCTGGCCGGACAAAAAATATGGACCAATAGAATTATCTGGACATGAACCTTTTTTCATAAAACGTGCTGAAAAATGCAAAATTTATAAAGAATTTAAGTAAAGCTTTAAAAAATATATATATTCGGGAACACTGGAGGAAAAACCACTATAAATCTTTAGTTTTAAACTACTTTTACTGTAAACAGAGCTGTAAGCTGTAATATACACTGAATTATGTTTATTTTGAAGTTTATTTATCATCAAATCATAAAAGCATGTCGTTATTAGCTTATATTAACCCACTAATCCAGCTTAATATATTATATTGGCGACAGCAGATCTTTCAAAATTTCCAAAAATCCTTTAAAATCTCCAAAAATCTTTCAAAATCTTCAAAAATCCACTAAATCTCCAAAAATCTCTAAAATCCCCTGGGATCTTCTTCTGGGATCCTAAAAATCTTCTAAAATCCTGTAAAATCATGTGAAGATTTCCAAAATAGAAATCCTACAAAATAATTGAAGATTTAAAATCTGTGTACAGTGACATATTCTAAGGAGTTAACCACCCCTCGGGTCAAACGAAGTTATTGGGTGGGCAAACATGGGCATTCGATGGGCAAACGAACTGTGATTTAAGATTGGTCATTAATTTTCAAATATCGGGTTGCTGAAAAAAGAAAGAGTTCTAAACATTTTATTTTTCCAATAATTTTTTTTGAGGGTGGGCAACAGAAGTTATTGGGTGCGCCTCGGGGTGGGCCTACATGGGCATTCGATGGGCAAACGAAGTACGAACTGTTATTTTAGATTGGTCAATAATTTTCAAATATGGGAATGCTAAAAAAAACTGTCACAATTTTATTTTTTCAATAACTTTTTTTGGAGGGTAGGCAAACGAAGTTATTGGGTAGGCCTGCATGAGCATTCGATGGGCGAACGAAACGTGATTTCACATTGGTCATAAACTCAGTCAAAAATTTTCAAATTTGGGAGTGCTAAAAAAAAGGTTGTCAACATTTTATTTTTCCAATAACCTTGCCAATATCTTTTTTTTGAAGGTTGGGCAAACCGAGGGGCAAACGAAGTCATTGGATGGGCAAACGAACTGTTATTTAAGATTGTTCATTTTCAAATAAAAGCTCAAAATTTTATTTTTCCAATAACTTTTTTTTGGAAAGTGGGCAAAGTTATTGGGTGGGCAAACATAGAGAATCGATGAGCAAACAAACTGCCAGGGGTAGGTCACTCCCCAATTAGGTGTACAAATGTTGAAATGTAATTTAAAAAATACATTTAATTACCTCAATTACCTTGCAATTACGTTCAATTACATTTAATTACACTCAATTACAAATAACTAAATTACATTCAATTACAAATAATTACACTCAATTACATTCAAGCACAATTCAATTACCTTCAATTACGTTCAAATACCACCCAAATACATTTAATCAATTACATTCAATTACATTCAATTACGTGTAATTACGTTCAATTACATTTAATTACATTCAAATACTTTCAATTACAATCAATTACTGTCAATTATATATAAATACATGCCCTCTCCATCATCCATTTTTATTTCCAATAAAAGTTAATTACATTTAATTATATTCAATTACATTCAATTACACTCAATTGCACCTAATTACATCAATTACATTCAATTACGTTCAATTACAAACAAATACATTCAATTACATACAAATACATTTAATTACAAAAAAATACATGTAATTGAATGTATTTGTAATTAGGTGTACAAATTCTATTGAGTGACCTACCCCTCGACAAACTGTTATTTTAGATTGTGCACTCGATTGTTCAGTTTGAAATTCGGGGGTGCTGGAAAAAAAATTTAAAACTTTTATATTTCCAATAACTTTTCTTTGGAGGGTGGGCGAACAAAGTTATTGAGTGGGCCTAAATGGACATACGATAGGCAAACGAATCATGCGAGGAATCATGTAATGATTCTTCAAAATTTCAGTGGTGGGGGTGCCCCCATCACAGAGCTTCAAATATTGATGTTAAAATTTACCCAAAATGTCATTGAATTTACCCGAGAATTTACCTTAAAAAAATATATCTCAAAAAACTGTTAGGAATGGTATAGAAGTAAATAATGTTTAATCAGTAGCAAATGAGCTCTACTACCACCTCATCAAAGGAATACGTCCACTTACCAGTCACCCTGTATAGTTGGCTTCAGAAGGGCCTGCACCCACGTCATCGATGCAGTCATATGAGAAAAATTCTGTAAATCTGTTAAAAGTGACTGATTTAAATTCTTCTTGGACTATTTGGAAGCACTTGAATAGCCCCTACAGAGAACCCCTGAAACATTTTAGCCCTTGACATCAGCTTTGCTGTATATACACCACCAAGTGAATGTAAAGTCAGCAGTAACTCGATTAATAATTAACTGATTCAATTTTTTCTTCTTCCATAAACCTTACAGCTCGCCTTACAGTCCCTCAATTTTTATCGATTTTCTCAAAAACTAAAGAAGCACCTAATTTTTAATTAAAGGCCCTAATTAGCACACTCGTTAACACATAAACTCAGAACTTTTTTTCCACCATGGGACTGCTAGGTTTATGGCAATTTGCCAGGGTTGGCAAACAATTTTCTCCACTTTGGTTATTGCATGGATTTTTGATAGATATTTCCATAATAATTTACACAAATATCCATCCATACAAAAATCCACACAAAAATCCTGCAAAAATTTTTAATAAAGGAAAAATTTAAAATATATAACAAACACTTTTTTATTGAAACGAAACACTCAAACTCTCTACAAAAAAAAAGGAAAATAAAAACAGTTTTTAAATCTAAAATAATCACTTTACTCTCCTTTATCGAGGAAAATTGAAATAAAATTCTGAGATCAATAACTAAGGGCAGTGGCGCACCCAGGGGGGGTTTGCTATCGGGCCAGGGCCCCCTCCCAGGCCGCCCCTCCAAAACTGTATTTTTACGTTTAAATAATGTAGTAACATCAAGGCGTGCCACCCTGACACCTCAAGTTTTTTTTTAGATTTTCAGTCACAATTAAGTCACAACTTATGTAGCCCCCCCCCCCCCACCCCAAACATATTTTCTGGGTGCGCCACTGACTAAGGGAAATGTACAAAAACAAAAGAGTTGGTAGGTGATAGATATAATTTTCACTGATTTGTGATTTTACTTATATACTTTATACTATTGTTTGTCAAAATGATAATAATGATGATACTTGATAATTTTTACTAGTTCATGTACTTTATCAGATTAAAGACGGTTTCGAATATCACTCCCAACAAAACTTTATGTTGAATTGTTGGGTTATGCTATAATACCTAAAAATATTGATCAAAAACTCAAATATCCACCAAAAACACAAATATCCACCAAAAACACTAAAAATCCAATTCTCAATCCATCATAATACAATTAGCCGGATTTTTGCCAACCCTGCAATTTGCACTGCTATAACTTAAGGAATATATCTCGGGATATTTATTCTAAGTGGAGCTTTGAATGCGAGTTTGAATGTGAATGTTGTAAAAACAAAAGTCACATTTAAAGCTCCACTTAGATTAAATATCCCTAAATATCCCCCAAGTTATAGCTGTGCAAATAGCCCTTATTAGAGAACTATAGTACTGACTTTGGTACTGACCATTCCAACACAGCTGACCATGACAATTTGTACTGAGGGGTAAAGAATGTACTCAAGAATGTATTTATAACCAAATGATATTTAGAAATTTTTCGAAAATGATCGGTTACACCCTTGGTTACACCTCAGCGTGAAGTATAACTGGAATAATGGTCAATATTTATTAAAGTATAGCCTATCCTACTATAGCACCTCGTGTCATTTTCTTTTTTGAACCTTTTTTGAGGAAAAAAAATAGAATATGATTATTACGTCAAGGTTTCATTGGGACCTTCCAACAATTATATTGGCCTTTCGGCCCAGTGTGCTTCAATTTTCATATTGGCTTCATCCGGAATTAATTCGCTTACTTTTTCCGTAGAAGATACATACCATCCATACCACAAAAAAACACAATCGAGAGCAAAGGCCCGGCACAACGCACATTGCGACATTGCACAAACACAAATAAATTAATAAAAATAAAAATAAAAAACGTGGAATTGGAAATACAGGGACCACCACTCAAACAAACGTCAACCCTCCTCTTTTTCTTCGCATGAAACAAAAGACAAGTCAGATACGCGTTCGATATCACGGTTGTAGGTTGAGAATGATTTTTAGGAGTACAATACGTCAGAATACACTATTTACACATCGATCGGTCGCGCTTTTGACGTTAAACAATTTTGCAATTTTGATATTTTTGTGTTGTATTAACAAACCGGTATCGTATTTCTTGGTAGAGCAAGTGCAAAACTGGTGCAATATGCAATATTCGTGATCCATTGACAGAGTCCGCGTTGCACTTTTCCTTGCGTTCGGTATTTTGCTCAAAGAGAGCGTGCAGAGCGGAACCCTAATCACATAACCAGCGAGCGCACAGCACAGAACAGTTAAAAGCTGTATCAGAGGTGTGGAAATTTTAGGTCTGTTTCTGCAGAAATCACAAACCAGTCAGAGCGAATTTCATTGGTTCAAACTAGTTTTCTGACTGTTTTCAACCAATGAAATTCGCTCTGACTGGTTTGTAATTTCTGCAGAAACAGACCTATTATTAAGCGAACGTGAATGAGCCTGCACCGAGTACACTTTTTAAATAAACGAACGGTAAATTCATGCTCGGAGAACTAAGATCAAAATACCGAACGCACGGTTTGTATTTCATTGAGAAAGCAATGCACTGAGTGCTGTTGGTGCGCCACCGGCTAAATAGCTCGTGTCGCATTAGTTGTATTCCTTTCACATCTAGGAGGAGCTCCAGAACAGCTCCGGGGCTTTGCACTGAGAAATCCTCCTTATGGCCGTTGCCAATTTTTTAGCGACCACTGCTATTTTTTTTTAGAATAGGCTCCAGCCAAGTTCTTAACTGTGGTAATAGAGTTCACTTTATTGAACCGTCTTACCCGTGGCAGCAAAGTAACTTTGTTGTGACTATAAAGGATATCTTTGTTGTTACAATAAAGTACCGTAAAACGAGGTTACTTTATGACAAATTTTACGGTTTCGGTTGACTTTTCTGAAACTAAAAAGAAAAAATTAATTTCTGGTAGGTCAATGATAAACTCACATCATTTGGCTTTTAAAATGCAATGAGATATTTTGAAAATTTTTAGAAGTAGAGCCGTGGTTTACAAAAATAATTGTCACAATCTCACCCCTATCAATGGGGTGACAACTAAAAATTTGCAAGCAAGTCCAAATTCGTCCTTTAGCGGGCCGAGAATATGACACAAATTAAATAAAAATGGGACTAATTTTATTAGATTTGTTTTAAATTCACCCCTCTAGTCGTGAGCACGTCTAACTGATGTGTCACAAAGTGCCCCCAAAAACAAATTTCATTGAACTTAAATGGTTTATTTGTCTAATAGGTACATATAAAAGTAAAAAAAACATAATACCTAACTTGGAACTAAGGTAACTCAAAAAATAAACTAAAAGAAGGTTACTCGAAAAAAATAAAAATAATAAAATGGTACTACCATTGTTAGTACCACATAAATTGTGTCACAATTTCACCACGAAATTTGTTGAAATTTTATTAAACATGGCGTCACATGCTTGTTGATTAGAACTATGAAAATGTTAATTCATCAGTGAATAGCCAAAACCACAAAGAACACTACCTAAACTCAA
The DNA here is from genome assembly GCA_917834065.1 of Ceutorhynchus assimilis. NCBI lineage: Eukaryota > Metazoa > Arthropoda > Insecta > Coleoptera > Curculionidae > Ceutorhynchus > Ceutorhynchus assimilis. The sequence goes on from OU892290.1 coordinate 6,776,194, forward strand.
ATCCTGGCTACATGAGATAGTCTCAGTTGGGTAAGATAAAGTTTACAGCAGAAGTAAAATATTGAAATTATCTGTTGATATTTTCCGCACGCTCAGCTGGACGCCGTGTTTCACAACATTAATTGATATACTGATTTGTTGGCGCGCTTTTTGGAATGCCTTGAGCGCAATCGCGAGGCTGTCGGTTGAGAAATGCGCGAACTGTTGAGAATTTGGTGCGCCCGCTACCATGTGTCACGAAGTCACCTGGCCGTTCTAAAGTAACCCCGTTTTACGATAACTTTATTGTGACTATAAAGTGACTTTGCTACGACTATACAGTTTTATTTATGACAATAAAGTAACTTTATTGTGGCTACAAAGTAACTTTGGTGCTACTATAAAGTATTTTTGTGTGACCATAAAATTACTTTGCAGTGACAATAAAGTCAGTCAGGGCCGGTTTAACCAGGGGTCTTTTGGGTGCAGTAGCACCGGGCGGCAAAATCTTGGGGGCGGCGCGCGAAGCGCGTAACCCATAAAATTTCAATGTATTCTCTTTATTATTATGTTTTTATTTCTTGAAGCATAAGACGAAAAATCAAAGCAAAGAGCTATAAGTTAGTTTAGGGATTACTACCCAAACGCCTAGAAAAAATAAGTAAGTACGTAAGTACACCCGTCTCTATAGCCATGCCCAGCTCTACTTAAATTCTGTGGAGGCCGATTCTCGGGCCAGGGAGTAGAGCTCCCTGAGAGAATAAATTTTTTGTCTTTATCATTCCCGTTTACTTTTCGATTACGTTGACAAGAACAAAAAAGTTCGTTCTATCGAGGAGCTCTACTCCCTGCCCGAGAATCGGGCCCCGGCGGACGATAACAGATAACAGTCAGCTCGCATCTCACTTCAATTATTCATTTCAAGATAATAATAATATTGTTTGGCGGTGGCGTCGTTGCGTAATAAATATTATACCTACAGGCTGTCCCTGGGAAAACAGTCTACCCCGATTTTTTCGATTTGAAATGAAAATCGGGAAAAACGTTCGGACACGCCGATTTTTGATTTGAGGGTGAAATATTTTTCAGTTTTTTTCTTCCCCGTAGCTTCAATCCCTTAGCTAGGGGAGAACAACCCCCCAAACTTGAATAGGGGATAAGGGTCGTGTCACACCTCTTTTCAAAGGTCTCATTGAGTTCTTTATGGCCCTAGAATTTCGTCTTATTATTTTCATCCGACACACACAATTTACAATTCACGTGTTCACCTGATTAATAATAATGATGAAAAACTTCAATTTCAACTATTTTTATTAGGGGGAGCTTTTACTGTTCGTTACAGATGAAAATGATAAGACGGAAATCTAAGGCCATAAAGAACTCGATGAGACCTTTAAAAAGAGGTAGGACAGGACCCCTATCCCCTATTCTAATTTGGGGGGTGGTCCCCCCCAGCTAGAGGGTTAATTAAAACTACGGAAGTTGACTGAAAAATGATTCCCCCTCAAATCAAAAATCGACGTGTCCGAGCGTTTTTCCAGATTCTCATCCCAAATCCAATAAATCGAGATGGACTGTTTTCCCTGGGACACCCTGTATAAAAGAATTGAATAAATTTTTTGAAATAAATGCTCCAAAAAAATTGTTTTGTTTTTTTCCGAACCGTCGGGGGGCGCTGCGTTTTTGTAGCACCGGGCGGCAAACTACCTTAAACCGGCACTGAAGTCAGTTGCTCATGGTTGAAAAGTTAATTATGGCCGTTTGTACCAATAATTTTAGGGAAGCCTTAGCGTTAAGTATCCAATGATATTTTTGCGTGGAGAAATGTCACTTTAAGGAAAACTTATCGCTAAGGCTTCCTTAAAATGGTCGGTGCAAACGGTCATTAGTGGGGTATGTTCATGGGGTAAAAATAAAATACAAATTCAATTAAACAATACATATATATTTTATTAAAAAATAATATTTTTTTATAGAAATAAAATATGGACAGAAAAATGGAAAATTGTAAAATTGTCATTCCCATTAAAAGAAGAAATACTCTTATAATGAAAAATCAAAAAACCTAAATCTATAAAGGAGCATAAACAATAAATACAATAAGACAAGAGCCTTTATATAGGGAGATCAGTAATGAGATAGGAGGTTGGTTGAATCAAAACAAACTTGGAGAAGTTCTGTGACGAATGTACTGCCTCCTCGATCGATTTTTTGCCTATTTTTGAAGTCAAATATTTCGGAAAGTATAAGAGATATTTGATTGCGGTTCGAAGCATATTGGGGCGCATTGTTTGGTGTTCAAGGTATATGGTATCGTACTGATATGCAGAAACGTTATCTTCAACATACAGGGTGGACAATAAAACAGTGCAAAGTTTGACAAATTTCAGGGTGTCGCCATTTCTTTTCAAACATGCTCCTGCTTTTTTTCTGGGTTCAAGAAGAATCAGTAGTTCAATGGTAAAAAACAACTTGAAGGGTTTTTGAATAAATCTCGTAGTTTCGCAAAAATTTCAATTTAACTGAAAAACGACTTTTATCACCCTGATTCTTTGTCTCAGTTACTCAAAACAATTTTTTTCATTATTGTTGGTTCAACGTTTTCGTCTTTTTTGGTTTCGAGAAGATTTTATACAGGGTGAAAAAAAAATTAAGTTTTTATAATAATTCATTATTGGGGCCCCCTTTTTTGGGGGGCAAAGCCCCGCGGAGATAGGCCGATTTTTTTTCTAGCCGATTTAGATATACCCAGTTAGTAACAACAAATTGTTTTTGATACCAATAGAAATTAAAAATTTAAAAAGGAAGTATAGTTATTTCACTCGTAGAAAATAGTTATTTATGATATTAGTGTTAAAAGTACATTTTTAAGGCACGCATGTGAAAAATTCACATAAGTGCCTTAAAAATACTTTTAACACAAATATCATACAATATTTTTTCTACAAACGGCAATAAAAAGCAATAATCAGTTACAAATTGAATTTTTAGAATGAATAATAAATTGGAAGCATATTTCCTATATAAAATTATCGGAGTTGACATTTGTCAATAAAAGGATGTTTTGTGAATAAAGCCAAACAACCATTGTTGGCTTGGTTTCGCCTTGTTTTTTTGCAGGTATTTTGAAATATCCTGTCAGTTTCTTGAAAGTCTGTCGTGGTTTGTATAGCAATTTGCTAAAAATGCAAGAAAACGCAGAAAAAGAAGATAGTTGCGCCGATGCTTTAAACAATATAAATGAGGCAGCCGATCGAGCTACTTTAGATTTGCTACCCAAAAAATCCAGATTGCAATATGAGATTGCTTACAAAAGGTTTGCTGAATGGTGTGAGAAAAAAAGGCGTTCCTGGTAAATATACCGAAAATGTATTCCTGGCTTATTTTGAGGAAAAATCGAAGATTTGGAAATCATCATCTCTGTGGTCCAATTATTCAATGATCAAAGCTATGCTACGTATACATATTGATGTAGATATCAGCAAACATTTTAAACTTATCGCATATTTGAAGCGCCAAAGTGAGGGTTACCAGCCCAAAAAATCGAAGATCTTGACTAGAAACCAAATTGAACAGTTTTTGAAGGGTGCACCGGATGATGAGTACCTTCTGATGAAAGTAGCAGCGATTGTTGGGATATTTGGTGCCTGTCGTAGGGAGGAGCTTTGTCAGTTGACTCTTGACAACGTGGAATATATGGGCACTTCATTATTGATTAAAATATCAGATACCAAAAACAAGGTTCCACGAAAATTTACTATCGTTGAAAAATCTTATTTGGATATATATCGCTCTTCGTCCAGCAAATGTCGGACATCAGCGGCTTTTCCTCAAATACGTGAAAGGAAAATGTACCAGAAATCCGGTCGGAATAAATACGTTCGGAAAAATGCATGCTGCTATAGCAGGATTTCTGGAACTTCCAAATTCAATCCTCTATACGGGACACTGTTTTCGCCGTTCTTCGGCGAGCTTACTTGCTGATGCTGGAGCAAATTTGACGACAATTAAGCGGCACGGGGGATGGAAATCCTCTACCGTTGCTGAGGCGTATATCGAAGACTCCTTGGAAGCTAAAAACTCTATTGCCCGAAAACTGCTTACAGTGGAAAAAACATCAAGAGATGTTGCCTCGACATCAACTGGAAATGCAGTTGTTTCCGTTCAATCCTCCTCGACCTCCTCAATCACTGAAAGTGGTGCGGAAGGATTAAATTTATCAAATTGTTCACATTTTACAATTAATATTAACGTAAATAAATAAAATTCAAACTTTTTTTGACGTTCGCTTTCAAAATTTGATGTTTCATTTTTAACACTAGTGCGATAAACACTTTATGGCACTAGTGCGATAAAGTAACATTTTTAATGCTTCGGGGGAGTGTTAAAAATTGCATTTTTAACACGTTTGTAGAAAAAATATTTTTCCTAATACGTGCACAACTTAAAGCTTATCCGAACTCCGCTTCGCGTCGTTCGTCTAACTGCTTTCGCGTGCGGGAAAACATGACTTTGCGCACTGATTAGGAAAACTACTATATATTGTTACAGCAAAGTGACATTATGTTGAAATAGTAAAGTGCATCCCACAACTAGAATAGGATCGTTTTGCAATTTCAGCTAAAATTTTTGCTATGATAGCTGAAAATACACTAATAAAGAATTTTTGGCTGGAAGTTTTCTCAGTGTACGCACTTATTCCTGTCGAAAAGTGTTTGTTGCACCTAAAGTGCCCAAGCCCAGATTAAACCATTTAAATGCACTATAGCCAGCGCATCTGTTCCTTTCAAATCGGGGTCGACTAACACCGAAGCGAGTAGCTCTACTGTTTTAAACTCTTGAAAGGAATACAACTACTCAGTGCAGTTGTTTATTGTTATTTTTGAAATAAAGAGGTGGTTGAAGGGGGTGTGACCCAGAAATGAAAATTTTAGTGCAAGAAAAATCTAAGAATAAATATTTAAACCGCAACTTGCTACGATGGTCCGTTTTCGAGTTAGGGCGGTTTGAAGTTAAAACTAGGTGTTTGTGACGTCACACTATCAAGGACAGTATTAACACGTGTAAGAATATTCCAAAACAAAAGACAATTATCTTCTAGAGCGAATTGCAACCACTCAAAGTATAGGGTACGGTTCACTGAAGACTACGATTTCGGCGGTTGTGACATCACAAGCTGCTGCATAAATTGTCTTCACAAGGAATTTTCTCGAAGAATATTTTGAATATAGGACTGCGGTTTTAACGAGAGATCTTAGAATTTTTTTCTTGATTTAGGTAGCTTAAGTCGTTTTTTAGGGTCACACTCCTTTTAATGGTTTTTCATCAAAAAGTCCCAAATTTAATTTTTTCATTGTGTTTTTTATATTTTTCTGCGAATCTACTACCAAAAATGTCAAAAATCGCTTGTTGATGGCAATTGCCTTGGATGGAAAGCAGCAGCAGTAAAACCAGTGAATATGAAGAATATTTAGGGCTTATAGCAGAGAGGGAAGAACTTTTTTTTTAAATCAAATTATAATAATTATCTATAATAACGACAAATATCATTTTTTTAATAAAATTCCATAATTGAGGTTTGACGTATATGGGATGGTGCAGTACGATGATATTTCATTGGGACTGCACGCGTGCATTTCTTTTAAAGTGTCAGTTCAAAACCAGTGTTGCACTTGCTCTACCAATGAAATACGCTATCAGTGGGCGGGCATTGAAACTACCAATCGGAAACGCCATTAGTTTATATTTCTTTTAGGCTAAGTTCAGCTCTCTCTACGGAGCGTAACTTTATGAGCAATGAGCATGGATCATAGACCTGCATGGTTGACCTGCACCGAATTTTCGCGACGAATGTAGTTCATCCAAGGACCAAGGACGAACCATAGTTCGTATGTGACCTCATAAGTTTGAACGGTGTCTAGAAGCTACATCCACGCTTCCGTGTAACTACGTTCAATATGACTTGATGGGTTTCTCGCGGAAGCGTTTGTGTTCTTGAAATCATATGGAAGTAGATCGTCGCGAAAATTCGGTTCTGCATGGATATCGTGACGTCATCTGCAGAGTGCGCCCTGAACAAGGTCATAAGCCGAACGCAGGCAAGGATAATACACACTACTACTATATGATAGCATATCTTCATAAGGCCTGTGTGTAACAAATCTGAAGCCCCCCACCACGCCAAATGATCAGTTGTGACGTAGGCAGCATGTCCTTTCTCGCCTTGGCGTAGGCTGTTTGCACCACAGGTTATGAATCCGCGGGGACCGCGGGCTTCCGCTTTATGCATATTTGGTTTTACTAAATTAATTGACATTCTAAACAAGCTTTTCTATGTCTCGTTTTCATCTTCCCCTTTGGCTTTTATGTTAATCAAAATTAAATAATACTTTTCTCCATAAATTTGAATTCCAAACTACGACCGCTACTGCAAAACTGCCAACAGTCGACGACTTATAAATGACGTAAGAAATGGTGACAAACCAATAGGCCCCTTGCATCAAATTTTTTTATTGCTGATTTCGATAGTCCATGAAAAATAAGTCAACACGTGTTTTTTCTTTTTCTTGTTAGTCAAAAATTGACGGAGATACAACGCTTTGAATTGTCCTTCCGACGTCATAACTTAGGTATAATACGTTGTGAGTTGTGACGTCGCACATGCTCAGTATATCTATATACAGTGTGATTTTTTAAGTGTGCAACATATGGGAATTTTTTTTGGTAATAGCACAACCCAAATACAAACAAGACCAAAAGTTGGTGCATGTCACAGCCTCCTACAGTTAACAAGCCATGAAGTTAAAAAGGCAACACCGCAATCTTGCCGCCAAGTGGTGCTGGTGGTGTTTGTTTTTATAAGTATATATTTTTTATTTTGTTAATAATAATGACAAAAAATGCATCATTTATTGTACTAAAGGGTCAAAAACAGTAATTCAATGAATAATATAACTATATGTGTAAATAAGAACAGTAAATAATTGATTTAAATGAATATATTTCTAGATTCTAAAGTGTTATAAGCCTATGTTTCAGTATGTCTTTTGAAAATCTAACTTTTTCTTTCTTCGGGATTTTTTCAGAAGGCAGGTTTATTCAAATACTTGAGCTGATTTCCGAAAATAAGAGGTACTTTTAAGAGTTGGACGTTTTAGTTTGAACTCTCGAATTACTCCTTTATTCTTGTTTGTTTCAAATCTAATTATTTCGGTTTCTTCAAAATGTTCACAACACACCACAGAATTTATCGTTATGGTATAATCTCGCCAATCTCGGGTATAATTATCTTGGTGTATTGCTTTCATCCACAACTTCTGCATTTCAGAATTTTTTTGGAAATAAATTTTTGCATTTCTTCAGTTTTTAAGGAACTCCTAGTTCAATTTGCACCCAGGAACACAGTAGTTTCATGGCATCTGGAACAAGTTTAAATATCTTAGGTAATATATCGAGACCTATGCTCTTGTACACAAATATTAATATTGTTTTTATTGTTATTTTACCTTACCTAACCTTCATTTTTGCTGCTGTACCCATTTGCTGAAAATTTGCAATCAAAGCACAAAGGAACAGGTATCAACTAAATATGGGCAATATATCGGTGTGTTTCTATCCACTTTTTCGTCAATAATGCCCACAAACATACTAAACTGCAACAATACACAATGAACGTAATACACAGAAACAAACCTCGATAACAAAATAGCACCATACGCGACGTTGCCGTCATTTCCAACTTCATGGCTTGTAAGTGTAGGGGGCTGTGTGCATGTCTAATAATCATATTAGGTGCACTTAGAATGGTTGCAAGTCAAACAGCATACAGGGTAACTCAAACAATATCAAAGCTGGTACTGTAAAGTACCCCTATTTTAGAAAATTCAGCAAAATGTTAGAGAGAAAAGTTGTTTGGAGAGTTATGCCTAAGTACCAAAACATAGCCTCCTAAAAAAAAAAATATTTTTTTTCGAAAAAAATCTGTAATTTCTATATTTTTTTTATTTTTTATTCCCGCCCTTAATACTTTTAAAAATTAATTAAAATCAAATCAATTTTACATAACTTTGTTCAAATTCAAGCATATTTGTAAAATTAACTTAGATTTTTAATTTTTTATGGAATCCCAAAATTCATGTTTGTTGCAATGATATTTAACACAACTTTAAAATGTCGCATTTTTTTTTTTTCAACAAGTTAAAACATTACTAATGATAAATAGTCATATTAAAAAAACTCTTCTTAAAGTGCAAAAGTTTTATTTTATTCAACTAAATATTACTACAATTTTAATATTTTTTGAGCTACCCTGTATGCTGTTTGACTTGCAACCATGCCAAGTGCACCTAATATGATTATTAGACATGCACCAACTTTTGGCCTTGTTTGTATTTTGATTGTGCTGTTACTAAAAAAAAATCCCATATGTTGCACACTTAAGTAATGACACTGTATAAAAAACTTAATATTTATATAACTTCCGGAATAATCATATGTGGGCGGAATTAAGAAAAAGTAACGATTTTTTTTTCGATTTCCTACAGTTTGCAATAAACAATAATCAATTTAATTTTCCATGCAAGTACTCTATTGGCGACTCAGGCTATGCTCGTAAGTTAATTTTTTCGTCGATTTAAAATTCACTTGCGTTCGGTATTTTGCCCAAAGAGCAGAGCGACCAGAGGCCAGAGGGTGATGAAGCGGAGCAGTAATCGACACGTAACCAGCGAGCGCACAGAGCAGTTAAATGCTGTTTCATAGCCCTTTTATTTTAAACGAACGCGAATGAGTCTACACCTAGCACACTTTTCTAACAAACGAGCGGTAAATTCGAGCTCGGAGAACTCGGATTATAATACCGAACGCACGGGAAGTCACTCGGACATGCCCGCAAACGTAAAAAAGAACACTATCAATATTGTCAAAAAAAATTAGTTCGCGGTTTGCGTTTCCGGTTTTTTTCCCCAGATTTCTCTTCTTCTTTTATTTCAGGTCCATTACTAATATACCTACTTGTTCAAAACCGAAACAAAACAGTTTTTTTTTTGAGGTTAGTGACAAGGCTTACTAGATTTTTTTCCGATTTGCGTTCCAAGAAATACACACTACTAAGGGCGGATATTATAAAACTACTTTGAGAGTTAACTTAAAGTTAACTTCTGGAATTACATGTAATTCAAAAAGTTAACTTCAAGTTAACTGTCAAAGCAGTTTTATAATACCCGCCCTAATAAGGATTGCTTATCGGCTTTGTTTTTGGTAATCGCCGTCATATCGGTGTGTCACCATTTCCGACGTCAATTATAAGTCGTCAACTGTTGACAGTTTTGCAGTAGCGGTCGTAGTTTGGAATTCAAATTTATGGAGAAAAGTATTATTTAAATTTGATTAACATAAAAGCCAAAGAGGAAGATGAAAACGAGCCATAAAAAAGCTTGTTTAGAATGTTAATTGATGTAGTAAAACCAAATATGCATAAAGCGAAAGCCCGCGGTCCTCGCGGATTCATAACCTGTGGTGCAAACCATCGTTGCCACCTTTTTTTTAGCGACTCTACTAGATTTTTTGTCTGAATCTACTAAAAATCTACTAAAGCAATTTTGAAAAATACCAAAAATCTACTCTTAATTTAAAGGCTGTTTTTTTTAAGTTAAAAATCAAAATGACTGTTGGCAATACATAATACATCATCTAAAAGCAATACCTCCAGCAATACAATGTAAAATTGTCAATGCTTTCAAATTTTTTTATGTAGAAAAGGCTTGTGTTGCCAACATATAGTTAGGTACTAAATTTTTGACTTGGGGAATTATCTTTAAAAAAGACTTTATACTCGACTTTATATCTCATATATTTGTATACGTATTAGAAATGTACTGTTTGTTTCACGAGGGTTTGTACTTTTCACATCATTTGCCTTCCTCTTTTAACAAATAAAAATTAACTGAAGCAGATTAATGACGTCAAAAACGTTCGTCAATTCTTAAAACCAGAAGTCATTCAATAAACATTTCTTATGGAAAAGTGATCTATGTGGAATTTTGCTGAATTTTTGATATTGTGTATAGGGAGTCGTCCTTAACAAAAGTGATCATTGCGCTAATGTTCAATACCCAACAGTTTTCAAGATATCAATTAAAAACTTTTTTAATTTGATACTCTTCAGTATGACGTCACCAGTATGCTCACAGCACCGAAAATTAAAACTATCCTTTTCACTTTTGACTTGACTACCTATACTTATACTCTTCTCCTTTTAACATTTAGGAAATAGAAAAAAACAACAAGAGGTACAAATGAAATCGCTATATGACAGACATCATGACATGAAGTTGACGATTGCGGCAGCTAGGTGTTGTTTACATACCTACCTATTTGTCACTAATCGCTATCGCTATCTTTTTTTTTTCTTAATTTTAAAAGGAGAAGAGTAAAGTCAAAGTCAAAAGTGGAAAGGATAGTAATAATTTTCGTTGCTGTGAGTGACGTCATACTGAAGGGTATTAATAAAAAAGTTTTCAAATGATATCTTGAAAACTGTTGGGTATTGAACATTAGCGCAATGATCACTTTTGTTAATAGTAGGATAAACGTAGCTGCATAACATACGTGGAGGTGCAACAAATTGGCAACAAGCTGATTTCAGCGGAAATGTTTAGTAACTGACCTCCTATTTAACCTCCCAAAAGTCCCAATCAGTCCTAGGGGTGGAAGGTTGAAAAAAATGGCCGCCATCTTGGATTTTTTTGTTTTTTCCAAATATCTCAAATTCTATTAGTTTTTTCGAGAAAACTCAAGAAACCTTTTTTGTTGAGAATTTAATTCTCTATAAAAAGTGTCTCTGCGTTTTTTTTTAACATGAAGGATAACGGAGATATAGTTTTTTTTTAGAATCTGATTTATAAATTTTTCACTTTTAGCGCCTTTTTTGATAAAATGTGAAGTAAGTGCAGCTATTTAACAAATCATCCCATTATTAATGATTAAATTATATCCTAAACTCGATTTCGTGACAACCAAAAATGCCCATGACACACAACCGCGTATTTTACCGCGCATTCACCTACAGGATAAATATGGATCAGGTGGAATCACCGCCACGCGACAAGTGGCGTTTCCAAACGGCCAGCGGGTGAATTATAACACATTGTTTTCTGATTTTCGTGCAATCAGAGCAGTTGATTCTTGTTAGTATGTTGCATATAATTAATTTTAATTGAATATTCTTTTAATGCGTAACAGGCTGGATTTACTAAGGTATTAGACGTTGTGAGACAGTGGGTCGATTCCGAACTGTAAAGTGTATATTATATTATAGTAAAAGCGGACATGACTTCGTTAAAAAACAATATGCTATGTGGTATTTGTGAGAAAGACAATAATGAAAAGACAGTGCAGGTGACTTTGAAAGGATTGCCCAGTTTAGTGAAAGCAAGTAAAATTCGCGGGGATGGTAAGTGGGAAGATTTTAGTGAAAATTTGCCAGTCGTACATGCAGCATGTAGACGGAAATACACGCATCCAACCGAACTTTCCCAGTTTAGTAGAGAAGTTCCTGGTCGTGTTGAAGTGTCACAACCGCCAAAAATAAAAAGTACACTGCGATCAAAAACTGAGAATGTTTTTAATTTCAAGACATATTGTTTTTTTGTGCCGAGAACATTGATATAAACCTTCTGAAGAGGCCAACAACAAGCCGTTAAAAATTGAGAAAAAGGGTTGATTTCCCGAGACGAGAACTCACTTATTTTGTAATATTTTTTGACCGGATTAGAAAATAATAAAAGATAAAAATCTAAAGAATAATGCTGTTGTTTTAGTTTTTCGAAAAAAAAAATTGCAAATTGAAAATATCACGACCTAAATACTCGAAAAAAAGCATCATTTCTATCGCTCGGTACATCCAAACCCATCGCTTTTTTAAAAAAAATGAAACAAGAGCATTGTTCTAAATTTTATTATCTTTTCGAATCTTCTTGATTCACTAAAAAATATTAAGTAGTTTTTGAGATCTCGTCTCAAATTGTAAGCCCTGCAAACACGGAAATTCAAAAATTTTGGCTGCAGCTAGGTGCTGCCTCTGGCGGATTTAATTTCGCACCGGGGTAAGTAAAAATTACACAACGCGAGAGGACTGCAAGGCCAGTTATTAGTTTGTGTAAATAATTATGGTGAATATATTTCATAATGAACTCAAAACGAACAAAGATAACTTTACTAGAATTCAAGAAACGAAAGAGGATATTATATAGCATAGTTAAATACAGTTACTACGTGAAGGTTAGGAATAAAATCCATCAAAAATACAAGGTTGATTTTTTTTTCAAAAAATCTCGGATACCTACGTCGATTTTTGATTTTAATGGCCGTTTTTTTGATGAGAATTTCATACATTTGTCAAAACTGACATACCTACCAACAATAAACTAACATGTTTTCATTGTTGATTTGAACCAATCAGATTGGAATTACGTGATAATTTATATTAGTGTAAATTATTGCATAGTAACTAATGCGAGAACTGGTGTTTTGACAAAAAATTTGAATTTTTGATTCATGAAATTTTCTCATAAAATACAGTGTATCCACTCAAGTTCGCAGCACATGGGAAACTTTTTTATTATCAATTTTACGAAAAAAAGTTATCCTTTATAAGAGTTTCTGCTTCTTGAAAAAATAATATCAAACTATGTATTGAAAGTTGAAATAGCATGTACATACAGGGTGGTCAAAAAATAGAAAAATATACAGGGTATGTCCTAAGTACGGTCCGTAACTTCAGGATGTCATTCCTTACGATATTTTAACAGAAAAAGTTCCCATAAATATGTGACCAGAAATGCGTAGTTTCTGAGATACAGGGTGTCAAAGTTTTAGAAAAAATCGTTTTTTCCGCTCAAAAATTTTTCCATTTTTTTTTTTTTTAATTTGGCAGGTTGATTTGTGATAACGAAAGGTTTCTTTTGACTGAAATATGACTTGCTTAATCTGAAAAAAAATATCAAAGGTTTAAAAAAATAGTGATGTGCCATTTTTTTTCTACTTTTACCAAAAAAACCCTGCATATTTTCCTATTTTTTAATCCCCCTGTACCGGGTGTTTTTTTATCTTCGATATCATTTTGATCACCTGTAACTTTTTTGTTTTTGAAGTTATCAAGGTAAACAAAAAAACAAAATGTAGGTTAGTAGCCAAGTTTTTTTTTTTCAAATTACACGTAAAACAAAACACTATCAACTTTTTGACATATAAGCCTACATTATATTTTTTCAAATGGAACACCCTGTATATTATATATGTGTTCGATAGAATATCTTATTCTGATTACAACAATATAGCACACTTCATATTTTGGTCCACTCGTTTTTGACAAATCGGCAAAAATATGAAACTTTCGAAGTGAAACTTATTAGGCGGCCGGCGGTCTGATATTTGGGACGAAAATTATTGAGAGCATATATAAATTTCATATATTTTTGCCGATTTGTCAAAAACGAGTGGAACAAAATGTGAAGTGTGTTATATCATTGTAATCAGAATAATATGCTCTAACGAACACACATATAATATACCGGGTGTTCCATTTAAAAATAGTACATTAAAATACAAGCTTCATAAGACGTGATTTTATCGCACGAGCCCTATATTAGAAAACGAGCCGGAGGCGAGATTTTTAAAGGACGAGTGCGATAAAATGTCTTATGAAACGAATATTTTATACTATTTTTCTATTCTGGTATTGTTTAATTAAAAAAAAACAAATTTTTCTTGGAAATTTTATTCTCATATTTCCTGATTTCATGTTTAGGTTGGTAACATTACATGCAAAAAATATTTGAAATTACATGTAATTCAAAAAGTTAACTTTAAGTTAACTGTCAAAGCAGTTTTATAATACTCGCCCTAAATCTTCTATAAAATCGAGAATGACACTGATGGCCATCAGTCAGCCAGTGTTACCAACTTCCGATAAGTGAAAAAGGAGTGTCACAAAGAGCTTCTTTTCGAAACTACTTTTAGTGTCGAAAAGACTTCGATATGAAACCAAAATAAAAAAAATATAATGTAGGCTTATATGTCGAAAAATTGATAGTGTTTTGATGTTTTGTTTCATGTGTAACTTGAAAAAAAACTTGGCTATTAATCCTACATTTTGTTTTTTTGTTTACCTTGATATCTTTAAAAACAAAAAATTTACAGGTGATCAAAATGATATCAAAGATAAAAAAACACCCGGTACATGCTGTTCTAAGTTTTAATAGTTTAATACTATATATTTTTTTCAAGAAGCAGAAACTTTCATAAACAATAACTTTTTTTTTGTAAAATTGATAATAAAAAAGTTTCCCATATGTTGCGAACTGAAGCGGAAACAATGTACAACTCGTGCAATGGAAATACCTATATTTTCAATTTTTGACAAATTTGCACTCATGCGTTTTTAACAGAAATGGGCACTGAAAAAGCACTGGTGCTCCTATTTAACTAAAAATGCATCCGGGCAAATTTCCCAAAATTTTTCGACAATTTCCATTGCACTCGACATTTAGAATTTCATACATCTGTCAAAACTGACATTCCAACAATAAACTGACATGTTTTGATTGTTGATTTACGTTTTATGCGTGTATCAAACGTCAAATTATTGAAGCAATGTCAAAAAAGGGCGAATCTCGTGCAAGTGAGAATTAGGCTTCACGCGATAATTGGCGCGACACTGGTGTTTTAACATTTTTTGACAAAAAATTTAAATTTTTGATTCATGAAATTCTCTCATAAAAGCTATTTTCGGGTTCGAAAAAAGGACGGTTCTAGAACGGTTCAAAACAATCGCACAGTTCATCAATCAACTAAATGACAACGGTTCAGCTATCACAAATTTCAATAATAAACTGTGCGATTGTTTTGAACCGTTCTAGAGCCGTCTTTTTTTCAAACCCAAAAATAGCTAAAATGCAACTCAAGCAATGGAATTTTTAATCTTGAATTAATTTCCAAGCTGGTGTCAAATGATAGTTCATGGAAAACTCAGATAAGAATGTATGATCGGTTTAGCTCTAAAATCAACCGTTCAGGTTTTACAGCCTGTCAAAGTTGCAAAAAAGTAAATTTTCAACTCTTATTATTTCCGAAACAGTTGAAGATAGGTATAGGACATGATACATAAAATAAGTTCAGAATTTAACGTAGAAATAAGAAATGAAATTAAAAAAAATCCTGTGCAGTTCACACCCGGTAGAAGTGAAACCTTCATCGAACTGCATGCATTACACACATACTAACATACACAGTGGCGTCCCCCCCCCCTCCAAAAGACTTGAGAAAGAACGCAAATAAATAGATATACATAGTTTGAAAAAACTAAAATACACGCTGGGGTGCTTTGTTCCACATTTTTCATACATTGAGGACCCCACGCTTTTTTGACAATAATTAAAATATTTTTTGTTCATTAATATTTTCTGTTTCTATTAAAAATTATTTTTCACTTTTTAGTTCAATTTACTATAGAAGCGTGTTTTTTAGTTTTTTTAAAATATATTTATTTTTCACTTTTTAGTTCGATGTATTATAAAAGCGTGTCAGCCCCAGAGATTTCCAGACTTTTCGAGACATTATCCAGACTTATTCAGAGCTTCCCAGAGTTTTCCAGATTCCATCCAGATTTATCCAGACTTGTACAGACTGATCCGGATTCTGGAAAATGAACCCCAGGTCTTTTGGGACCTTTTCCAGAATTTTTCCGACCCCTTCAAGAAATTTCCAGGCCTTTTCCAGACGTTTCCAGAGATTTCCAGACATTATCCAGATATCCAGAGTTTTCCAGAGTTTTTCAGACTTCATCCAGATGAAATGAAATGAAATGAAATATATTGAAATGAAATGAAATGAAATATATTACAGAATGGCATATAAGTATACATGCAATAAGCAAAAAACCCGTTATTTACATACTATAAAGTCTTTGAAAAAACTATGCTAAACTTAAACTTATACTTATGCCCCTTTTATTAATAACTTAGTATAGCATTAGAACTGTTAGTACCCTAAGTCACAGGTGACTTGTCGAGACTCAGTCTTTTAAAATTACCCATATAGATATACTTTTTGCAAGTAGGTACAATTGGTAGATATAGTTAGCAATATATTACTTACAACGCTACATTCATCATAAATTACAATTACTACAATAGCATGAAACTGTCAAAAGGCAAACATTAAACATATTCTAAAAATTTTCACTTTTCTTCGGAAAATTGAAACCAATGGGAATTCATTAGGATATTGTATTACATTAATTTATTTTCATATTTTTAAAAAAGGTAAGTTCCGTACAATGAGGTCTTGACTACGTTTTAACCATTCAACCATTTTCAAATCGAACACCTTTTTTCTCCTAATATGCTTATATTCTAGAGGTAGAAGATTAAAAACTCTTGGTCCCACATATGAAATATGACGCTGACAGGCTGTGAAATTTACCCTGCTTGAACAAACGTGTTCCCATGTTATAGATCTTGTATTGTGAAGACCCACCGGAACAGTTTTGTATGTATTTTTATTTTGCATATAATGCAATGTTTTTTTCAGATAGAGCTCTCTTATCGTCAAAACTTTACTCTCGGCAAACAAATTAATTGAAGGGTATCTTTTTGGCTTTCTATTTATTATCTTGAGAATATATTTTTGGGTAACCACCAAGTTCGACAAAACCGTGCCACACGCGCTACCCCAGATTCTTATGCCATAATTCAAAGTAGATTCAATCAGGGCTTGGTAAACTATGTTCAAAAGTGCATAAGGCATGAATTCACGGAGTTGGTAGAATTTATAAATTGTTTTTCTGATCTTTTTAGTTATGTAATCAATGTGCACATTATACTTCAGGTTCTTATCAATGTAAACTCCAAGGTATTTCAGACAAGCTACAGACGAGATTTCAGCTGTGCATCTACAATCTGCCATTTCTTTAGGATAGCAGTTATAATTATGTATTCTTAATTTTGCGGGTTCGTCCTGCTTTATGTTGTACATAGAAAAATTTATAAAATGAGTTTTACTGTTATTTAGCGTTAGAAGATGCTGATCCAGCCACAATCCGACCATTGTAACATATTTTTCTGCCAGCGTACGCGTTTCTTCCCATGTTTTGGCTTTTACTAAAATCACAGAGTCGTCAGCATAACAGATGACCGAGCCATTTATTTCTGGTAAAATTCTTGTAAGATTATTTATATATATCACAAATAATAGCGGTCCGAGGACTGTACCCTGCGGCACACCACATTTTACAGTTCCCTTTTCTCCAATGAAATTATTTACCTTGACTTGCTGAGTTCGATTACTTAAATATGACTGGAACAGTGATAACTCTGTTCCTCTTACACCTATTTCACTTAGTATTTGCAGCAAAATGTGATGTGCCACAGTGTCAAAAGCCCTTGCTAGGTCAATAAAAATACCAATAGTTTTGTATCCCTGGTCAAAATGGTTCAGTATCTTCTCTGTTACAAGTTGGATAGCATCCTCAGTACACATCTTACTTCGAAACCCAAATTGACTGTTTGATAGAAAATTTATATCTTCTAGATGTTTTTCTAATTTGATTTGATACACTTTTCCAAAAATTTATTCACCGTAATCGCAATAGGTCGATAATTCTCAACTTTTCGTCTATCACCAGTCTTGAATACAGGAGTTATAATGGAGTTTTTAAGAACACTGGGGTAGACACCTGTTGCAAGAACTAAATTTACAATATATTTCACTATCATTCTCCATTATAGAGAATGATAGTGAAATTACTGAAAGCAATAAAATGGCAGAGAAATTTCTTGATTACTACTGTAATATAGGAAAAAATCTCAGTGAAAAATAGTTGAGAATAATTATGTTTTTGAAGGGCCAGGTACCACCTATGATGTAGCGACTTTTGCAGAGGTGACGGAAAATGAGTTGATAATACAAATAGGCTCTCTTAGGAATAAGGCGTCAAGTGCAAATGATGGTATTTCCGCCGTTATTATTAAAGACAATCATTTAGCTCTGCTGGAGCCCCTGAAATATATTAAAAATTTAGTTCTTGCAACAGGTGTCTACCCCAGTGTTCTTAAAAACTCCATTATAACTCCTGTATTCAAAACTGGTGATAGACGAAAAGTTTAATCCAGACTTTATCCAGATTTGTTCAGACTGATCCGGATTCTGGAAAATGATCCCCAGGTCTTTTGGGACCTTTTTCAGAATTTTTCCAACCCTTTCCAGAAATTTCCAAGTCTTTTCCAGATGTTTCCAAACTTTTCCAGACAATATCCAGACTTATCCAGAGTTTTACAGACTTTATCCAGATTTATCCAGACCTTATCCAGACTTGTACAGACTGATCCAGATTCTGGAAAATGATCCCCAGGTCTTTTGGGACTTTGGCAGAATTTTTCCGACCCTTTCCAGAAATTTCCGGACTCTTTCCAGACGTTTCCAGAGAATTCCAGACATTATTCAGACTTATCCAGAGCTTTCCAGATTTGTCCAAACTTCATCCAGATTTATCCAGACCTAATCCAGACTTGTACAGACTGATCCGGATTCTGGAGAATGATCCCCAGGTCTTTTGGGACTTTTGGCAGAATTTTTCCGACCCTTTCCAGAAATTTCCAGGCTCTTTCCAGACGTTTCCAGATATTTCCAGACTTTTCCAGACTTCATCCAGATTTATCCAGACATTTTCCAGACTTGTTCCAGCTCACTTGGCTTGTTCCAGGTTCTTGTTATGTGTTAATATAAGCGTGTTAAAAAAGTGTCGCTTTTTCGTTTCATGTCGCTTTTTCGTTTCATCGAGTCTCACATCACTCCCAACGATTCTAAAGAAGTTTTCACTTCAAAATTAATGTTTTCATTTAAAAAAATAAAGTTAGCTGTCACAACTTGTTTCTGGGTCACCCTGTATACATGATATTACCATCAGAAAAACGGCAACTGAAATCAAAAATCGATGTGTCCGAGGTTTTCATGAGCAATCTCACCAATGTGTGAAAAACTTTTCCTTTTTATTATTTTTCTAGGTTTTCTGGAAGTTCTTTATGTAATAAACGAATAAACATCATCTCTCCCACCCTCGTAACTACTCCACCTCACTTTTTTTGGTGTAAACATTTCAAGTATCTATTTTGCTGTATTTGTATGGGTAAATTTTATTATCTTCGTAATATATTTTTGTGTTTCCGCACATTTCATTCTCCACATTCTTATTTGTTAAATAAAAAGCACAATGTAAATTATAAAACTATTATTATAACTGTATACTTTTTAATTTATATTAAATATAATACCTAGGTGTATTAGTTTTGCCTCCACAAAAGTCCATAGGATTTATTATTCACCTTCCATGCAATTTGATCACACCCTTCCGTTATCTCGGAAATATTTGCCGTAACGTCGTCTATCACGGTCCTACTTTGAACTCGGCGACAAAGAATGAATTTCGCGCGCTTGAATTTGTTGTTGGCCTCTGAAGCAAAAAAACAAAATTCAAACAATCCGCTCAGTTGCTACACTACATATTAAAGACACAATTCTTGAATGCTGCAAGGAAAGAAATGATGAGTGGAGTAGAGAGGTGCATAGAAGAATATGCAATGAAGGGGATCTTGTAGCAGCTGAGGCAAAATATCATGTCAATTGTTACAGCCTTTTTCTAAAGGGAAAAAGCCTTGGAAAAAGCAACACACAAGCAGGAAGACCTATAAATGATATTTTTGAGAACGCTTTCACGATGTTATGTCAATATCTTGAAAATGACACTGAAAATTGCCAATTTTCCCTGAAAGAATTACTTGATAAAATGAAGACTTATTTACCTCCCGACACTGAGCCATGGTCAGTTTATTTTTTCAAAAATAGATTGAAAAAAAAATATCATGAGAAAATATTAGCTACGGACATTCCTGGAAAACCTTCAGTGATATGTTTAAAGAATAATTGTGAAAAACTTGTTTCCGATGAGTGGTTAAAACAAAGGGATAGTAGAAACAATACACCTGAAGAAGAACGTGTTTCCATTCTAAAGGCAGCCGCCCAAATATTAAAAGAGGACATTAGGGGAATGGTTACTAATTTGGATGAGTATCCTTCTTGCGATGATATCAAAACAGGTGGAAATTCATTTTTTCCTAATTCACTTGACGTTTTCTTTGAGGAGTTGGTCCTGAAAGGCAGGAAAAGCCCACTATATCAGACTAAAGTGTCTGCAATGAAAAACTTTATTATCTCTTTGGTACGTGTTAAATCCTTCCTTTCACCAGTGATGTTTGGTCTGGGAATTCAACTGCACCGCAAATATGCCTCAAGATATTTGATTGATACACTTGCAGCTCTTGGTGTTTCCGTGTCATATTCGGAATGTTTGGCATTTGAAAACTCAGCGATCATTAATCATAAAGACTCTATATTTGACGAAAGTTTTGTACAGTTTGTATATGATAACGCAGACTTTAACATTCGTACCATGGATGGACATGGGACATTCCATTCTATGGGAGGAATAATGTGTTGTTCGCCTTCTACTGGCTCTAATATTCAAAGTATTCCTAGGCCAAAAAATCGGGTTCTTGCGTCAAATGTTGGAGAATTTGGGAGTCTACGTTTACAGGTAAGATCTTAAAAAATATTTAAATTATACAAGGTAAAACTTTGTTAAATCATCAATCTTTTTCTTTGCAGTTCTACAAAACACCTGCCAAAAGCGGACTTGGTCGTATTAAAATGGAATCCATTCAAGAGGAACCAAATGCTGAAAATGAACGTTTACCGGTACTTCTAGACACTCTGTGGCTAACTGGTAAGGTTTTGTCTTTTTCCTCAATTTCCTGGACTGGTTTTATGTCTACTCTTGAGTCTGACTCCTTGAACGTGGATACAAGTATTATACCGTTACCCTTTATCAACTTGATCCTGGCAACTTGAACACAATTTATACAGCTCTTTCATTTGCGGCCGAAAAAAGCAAACGGTATGAAAAATCTTGTATCGTAACGTTTGACCAACCACTTTTTCAAAAAGCTGTAGATATCGTAGAAGGCTCAAATAAAAGTGATATTGTGTCTTCTGTGATTGTCAGGCTCGGAGGTTTCCACACTCTGATGTCTTTTATGGGAAGCGTTGGAAAAATCATGGCCGGAAGTGGCATAGAAGAATTGTTGACAACCGTATATGCAAAAAATACTGTACCCCATATGATGAGTGGCCATGCTTATTCTAGAGCTTTACGAGGACATTTTCTAATACATGAAGCTTTAATTTTAATTATGTTGGATGACCCAGAAATTCTCTCATTATCCGAAGAAGACATTCAAAATATTCATAGTTTGTATAATGATACCAAACTCAATGTTATCAAAGAAAATGGATTACTTATTGAAGTTCAAGAAAAAGTCTATGGACGAATTGATGATTTAGCTAACACTAGCAGAACTGGAAAGTTGTGGGCAAATTACTGGAATTTGATCAATTGAATAAAACTTTTTGTTCAAGCTGAAAGAATGGGAATTTGGTGGCTTCATATTCACTGCATTAAACGGATGATTCCTATATTTTATGCTACTGGACATAATAACTACGCCAAGTGTGCACATCTTTATTTGCTACAAATGAAAAAATTGAAATCTATCAATGAAGAAGAATATTGTCGTTTCGTAAATCAGGGATTATTCACCATTCGCCGAAGAAGTAAATTTTGGTCAGGAACATGGAGCGACATGGTAATTGAACAGAGCCTCATGAGAGCAATGAAAACTCAAGGAGGCCTGACTCAAGGCCGTGGATTTTCTGATGCCTCTTTGGCCAGATGGATATCAAGTATGTCATCGTGTATCCCTATTGGTATATCTTTAGAAGAGTTTGTTCAAGTAAAGTCAATATCTTCAGATCAACATATTGAATTAACAAATGCCCGACAACGCCGAAATGAAAGTGATTTAAAAAAAATTCTAGAGTGGCTACAAGATCACAACCCCTTCAAATGTTCAGAGCTTTTGTCTATTTCAACAGGAATTATTGCTTCTCCTGATGTAAATTGTGATAAAGCTCAGGAAATCGGAGAAGTCATTTTCAATAGTCACATTGAGAAACATTTTACTGATATTCAGTGTAAAAGAAAGGACAATATCAAACATTTGGCTTCTATGAATAGTAGCATCAAGCTACATAATACATATATAGACTTCAACCCGATGCAACTTTTCAACAGAATAATTTGTTCAAATAAAACACCAGAAGAAATAAAACATTGCTTCAAATATGAGTTGTCGCCATATCCTTTATCACTTTTTAAAGATGGTAATCTAAGAAAAGGAACAAAATCTCAACTTCTTCAGGAGCTTGATAAGATCTATAAGCCAGAAAGTATGCCCCATTCAGACACTGTTTATGTTATAGATGGAGGATTTCTGCTACACAAAGTCTCATGGCAAAAACCAGCCTCATATAATGACATCTTCCTTCAATATGTAAATTATGTTATTCACAACTATAACAAGGATTGTGTCATAGTCTTCGACGGCTACACGAAAGAGGTTATATCAACCAAAGAAAGTTTACAACGATGCAGATCAAAGGGAAGCATAGTAATTTCCATCCATGCCCAAGCTTCGGTAATTATACCACAAGTGGATTTTTTGAAGAACAGTCAAAATAAGACACAGTTTATAAATATCCTTCGAACCTACTTTGAAGACGTAGGTATAACTGTGCATCAAGCACCCAGGGATGCTGATTATCTTATTACAATGACAGCAGTAGAACTATCCATGATAAAAAAACACGTCACAGTTGTCTCAGAGGACACCGATATAATGGTTTTGCTTATACATCATGCAAAAAATAAAAATATATCCATGCTTCGCCCAGGGAAAGCAGCAAAAGGTAACAAAGTATCAACGATATCTGGCATACAAGATAAACTTGGACATCTGAAAAAACACATATTGTTTTTGCATGCCATATCAGGATGTGATACCACATCTTTCCTGTTCAATAAATCCAAAAAAACTTGTCTTTCGCTACTTAAGGAAGATAATGATCTCTCCCAAAAATTTGACGTATTTTTGAATAGTAATGCAAGCAGAAATGATTTTCTTGAGTCGGGATTAAATTTTATTTTGAGGCTGTATCGCTGCCCAAAACATATCAAAGATATTAATTTGTTGAGGTATACTTTATACAATAGGACAGCATCAAGGCAAGGACTCAAGTCCACATTTAATTTGGCTACTTTGCCCCCAACCGCAGACTCTGCAGAACAACATGTTCTCAGGACATACTTTCAGGTATCACCCGTGAACTACAAAAATAACAAGTTTTAGAAAATATGTTCTATTTTTCAGATTCAAGAATGGATTGGCAACAACTTGGACCCTCTGCAATACGGGTGGAAGAAAAATAAGCAAGGTAACCTGATACCTGTACAATGTAAGGAAGCTGTAGTTCCCCCTGATCTATTGAAACTGATTTTTTGCAATTGCAAAGAAAGTAACTGCTCCAAAAACTGTTCATGCAGAAAACTTGGACTTAAGTGTTCTTCCAAGTGTGGGCAATGTTACGGAATCAGTTGTTCGAACTGTTGTTTCGTGGTAGATGAGGAGGAGGATGACGGTCTGGATGACGTCACACAGGAACTTTTTGAAGTTTAATTTGAGATTATTGAATACATAATATGTACACTATTATTATAAGCTTCATTATTTTTGTATTATACGCTTGTTCATTTATGAAAAATTGATATTTAATTCGAATGGGATAAAAGTAAAGAAATGTTTGAAATATTCACCATAAAAAGCTCTGTATCTCCCTTATCCTTCATGTTATAAAAAAAACGTACAGACACTTTTTATAGAGAATTAAATTCTCCACAAAAAAGGTTTCTTGAGTTTTTTCGAAAAAACTAATAGAAACTGAGATATTTGAAAAAAACAAAAAAATCCAAGATGGCGGCCATTTTTTTCAACCTTCCACCCCTAGGACTGAATGGGACTTTTGGGAGGTTAAATAGGAGGTCATTTACTAAACATTCCCGCTGGAATCAGCTTGTTGCTAATTTGTTGCACCCTGACCCCCCAGATTGACTCAGCTATAAGGACATACACAACATCAAAAATTCAGCAAAATTCAACATAGATCACTTTTCCATAAGAAATGTGCGGGGTCCTTTGTTAAAAAATTTGATTGTGTCAAAAGAAGCGTCATTAAAAAAATATGACAATATATTATCGTCGTACGGGTTCTATACAGATAAAAAACGATATTAGGGAATAAATTTCAAAAAAAAGACATTACATTACGCACTAAAATACATTGGGCATGTTCCGTTTTTCGATTTAAATTAATTTTTCCACAATATGTAACAAAGTAAAAAATACCAGAATCTACTAGATTTTCTACTAGATTTTCTACTAGAAATTCTGACTACTAAAATTTTACAAAAAACCTGAAAATCCACCAGAAAAGTAGAAATCTACCAAAAGTGGCAACGCTGGTGAAAACAGCCTACGCCAAGGCGAGAAAGGACATGCTGCCTATGTCACAACTGGTCATTTGGCGTGGTGGGGGGCTTCAGATTTGTTACACACAGGCCTTATGAAGATAGGCTATCCTACGAAAGCGTAGAGGGGCCACATCCTACTTTTTTTTTGGTATTCACACTTTTTTTACGAAATTTCGTAAAAAAAGTGTGAATTCACAAACTTTTTACGAAATTTCGTAAAAAAAGTGTAAATTTTTGCTTTTCTGTAAAAAAAGTGTGAATTCACAAACTTTTTACGAAATTTCGTAAAAAAACTGTGAATTCACACTTTTTTTACGAAATTTTGTAAAAAAAGTGTGAATTTTTGTTTTTTGTAAAAAAACTGTGAATTCACAAACTTTTTACGAAATTCACACTTTTTTTACAGAATTTCGTAAAAAAACTGTGAATTCACACTTTTTTTAAGAAATTTCGTAAAAAAAGTGTGAATTTTTGCTTTTCTGTAAAAAAAGTGTGAATTCACAAACTTTTTACGAAATTCACACTTTTTTTACAGAATTTTGTAAAAAAAATGTGAATTCACACTTTTTTTACGAAATTTCGTAAAAAAAGTGTAAATTTTTGCTTTTCTGTAAAAAAAGTCTGAATTCACAAACTTTTCACGAAATTCACACTTTTTTTACAGAATTTCGTAAAAAAAACTGTGAATTCACACTTTTTTTACGAAATTTCGTAAAAAAAGTGTGAATTCACAAACTTTTTACGAAATTCACACTTTTTTTACAAAATTTCGTAAAAAAAGTGTGAATCTGATTGTTAAATGCAAATGGCAGTTATACATTCTTCATTCAGTCTGCATTCAACATTATTGTGTGTATGTGATTTCTAGTGCATCGTAAGATCGTTTTTTTCAACAGAGGATACAAGATACAATGGAGGAGGTGAATATATGAAATTCTCTTATTAGCTACCTATACTTCAACTGTAGATAATACCACCAGTCAATAATGTACGCTTTTATTCCCGAGGATTCACGAACCGAGCCGCATTGCGGCGAGGGAGTAAATATTCCAAAAAAATTATATCCATTATTGCCAGTAGTATACTCTACTTTATTTGCGAATAATTTATTTATTTGAGGATTTCAATAAACAACTTTTCATTTTCATCCATCTCAATACAAAAAAATATACCTACAAACACTAGGGGTTTGACATTTAACACTGACACTTTTGAGTCTGTTATTTGTTTGTATTGTTGTGGACAAGCGGGAATAATAACTACGGGGAATAATGGCTATTGATCCCGCGTTTCGTCATTATTTCCTGTGGCCTGTGGGAATAAGATAACGGTTCTTCAAAAAAAAAACAAATCAAAGGGTGCTTTGATTACGAAAACGTACGTCGCATTATTGTTTCGTCATTGGTCAAGATTTTTGACATGACATTCTGACATTACAAAACTCAATTTTTAGGTTAGGAAAAATATAGCTAAGACATACGTTTTTAAAACCATAGCCAACTTTGATTTACTTTTTTTTTAAAGACCCGTTATGACGTTATACTGCAAAAACCACAAGTATAATACGTTATACAGAGTGTCCCCGTTCAACTGGTCAAAAATGCTAGGGTATACATAGAGGAACCATATAGAAGTAGTTTGAGATAGGACACTGATGGTCGGAAGTGCGTCGTTTCCAAAATACAGGGTGTTGGAATTTTACACGCATCTTGGGTGGGAGAGATGCAGGAAATGTGTTGAAATGCATGGAGATCACTTCGAGCATTTGCTTTAAATAATTAGTTAATTATAATTTATTTATTGTTTTGATTTTGCTCGAGAAAATACACAAAAACCGTCTGTGCCAAAAAAAAAATTAGGGTTCTTGTTGAATTTGATTTTACGGTGCGACGGAGAACAAAAACTCAAGGGGCCTTTATCGTTGAAATTAGATGATTACTCCAAAAAAAAAAAAAAAATTTTCTTCCGAAAAAACAGTGGCGTACCATTTTCTTCAAAAAATTTAACACACATGTGCTTCAAGTCCGTCCCTGGAAAAATCAAATCAACTCCAGTTCCTTAAAAAGTTGCATCACCACCCATCACTTAGATCCTGAAAATTTCTTTAAAATTCTTAGAAGCGTTTTTAATACAGAGGGAAAAATTCGATTTTTTTGTAAAATTTGAACTATTTTGGAAACGACGCACTTCCGACCATCGGTGTCCCACCTCAAACTACTTCTCTATGGTTCCTCTATTTATATATCGTAGCATTTTTGACCAGTTGAACAGGGACATCCTGTATATGATTCATAAATAAAGTAATTAATAAGTTGGCATCTTTTTAATAGCTTCTGTAGCTGATATGTCATGATTAAAATAGAATTAATTTAGGTAGGACTAGTGTTCGGATAATACCTATAAACTATGTTATTTATTTTAGGGTGATTTAACTACCAGAAGTATATTAAAATATTTTTCCTATGGGTTTAAGCAAAAAGAAATTTTATTAATGCTGCGGACTTTACATGGTATTATTATCTCACACAGAACCCTTAAAAGAGTACTACAAAAAGCGAATCGCTACCGAAGAAAAAATTATTCATCTATTGGGGATATAGTTCGTTTCATTGAGAACGAGATAAAAGGGTCTGGGCAGTTACATGGTTATAGGTGGATGCATCTTAGATGTATTCAAAATAACTTGGTTGTGACTCAGGAAGTAGTCGCTGAAATTTTGCGTTTTTTGGACCCAGAGGGACATGATATACGTAAACGAAAAAGACTTAGGAGGCGCCAGTATTTGAATAAAGGACCCAATTTTTTATGGCATATAGACTCCTATGATAAATTAAAACCCTACGGAATATGTATAAACGGATGTATAGATGGGTTTTCCAGGCACATCATTTGGCTAAGGATGGGACCCACATCAAATGATCCCAAAGTAAGTCAAGAATGATTGAAAAATTTGATCCCTGTATGACTTTCACGTATATCCTTTTAACTTCTTAGGTAGGTAGTTCTTAGTTGTATTAAGTAAATGGAAATTCAAACGTGCATGCGTTTCAGTTCTGATCCTTGTTTTATTGTTCAATATTTTTGTGGTAATAAAACAAAAATTCTGTTAGAAGTTGAAAAGTTTCACATTTTGAGTTCATATAAATAGTTTTATTGATTAAATAAGAAAATAATGAAGGATAATCTCAAAAAAAAAAAAAAACTAGGACTGCTAAGAGATTTCGCCACATCAACCTGTAACAATAATTCAGCTTCCATTTTCTCTGCTATATGGTATTTCTAATGATGGCTGGAGGCATTCAAAACAAGCATAACCAAAAAACCTTAAAGTATATTTTTTTCAAACCGCACTTTTCTCAGTTGTAAGTTAAATTTCTTGAATAAGTTTATTACAGCTACATCCTCAATCAATTCAATTACGAATTTTTATCGACAACAGCTTATCGAAACTAGTTATGGAGACATCCTAGTAAAGTTAAAAAACATAATATTATGTGGATAGGTAATATACAGTGTGTCCAAGATGAGGATGGGGTTAAATTACATAACTTCAACTTTGTGGAAAAAAAATTAAACTCAAAAACAAAATACCTAGCTAAATTTGTTAGTAGGTATATAGTAGGTAGATTTCGTAGATTTTTCCTAAATCTATAACTTTCAGGTTATCGGTGGCTATTTCTTGGATGCCTTAAGAATTACAGGCGGATGTCCTGAAACTGTTCGTTCTGATATGGGTACGGAAAATGGTGTAGTAGAACGTATTCAAAAAACATTGCACGAAACCTTTAACATTGAAAGAAATGGAAGACCACCCCATCTCTATGGAAAAAGTACCCATAACCAACGAATTGAATCTTGGTGGGGTATGCTCCGAAAACACTGCGTTCAATATTGGATGAATGTTTTTCAATCTCTAAGAGAAGAAAATTTTTTTCGAGGAACTACCCTTGACAAAATGTTAATTCAGTTTTGTTTTTCTGCCATTATAGAGGTAGGTTACCAATAGCTACACAATTCGGCTCCGATCTAGTCCTTTTAAGTCAGCATTTTATTTAAAAAACAAAACGCGCTTAAGGAACGCTATAACACTATATTATACTATAACTAAATCAACTTAGTTTCTTTGGGGTTTTGCTAACTTACGAGGAATAGATTTCCCACTAGGCGTTAGGTGAAAGGTCAGCTTGGATTGGTCGACATTTTCTTTATTATTGATTCAATTTGATAAGCAATGAACAATGCACTTAACGCGCTTTGTTTTTTTAAATAAAATAGGTACTAACATACGTGGATTATTTATAGATTGCACTAGGCGGATAGCTCGCAAAAATGTACCTTTGTTGTCTGGTGAGCGCTGTTTCCACTGGAGCTGTTTTATTTAGGAGTTATTTGGTTAAAAATAGTAATTTTTGTAACTAAGTGCGCGAAATGTCACCAAAAACATTTCCCTCACGAGTTGCAAACAAAATTTTTTCTACAACTCCATTTAAATATCGATCATTTGAAGCTTAAATTGCATTAACACTCAAAGGCAGGTGAATTTCAATTATTTTTGGTTTCCTGGTTATTGAAATTCAAGTGAACATGAAAAAATTTAACAAACGTCATCAGCGCAATTAATAAATACTCCCTAATAGTACTTATTGAAATTTGAGCCTATAATGTGGACACTCTGTACAGGGTGACCCAGTATTAAGTCAACACCTTTCCGCTAAAAAACGGATTTTTGAAAAAATCAAGATAGCCATTTGGTGTATTTTGTTTCTAGGAATTTGAAAACGTTTTTCCATTTTTTTTTTTAGATTTTTCGTTCAAGCGCTGTGACGAAAAAAGTATTCTTTTTTAAATAGAATAACCTACATTATATTTGAATCTATTTTTTTAAAGGCTCCTATTTTCCTCATTCCAAACATATAGTTTGTTTGTCTTTATTTCAGTAATTTACGATATATTCTCACTTCGAGATCTGAATGGAAATAGCCGAAAACGTACCTATCATGAAACAATAACCAGCAGTTTTATTAAAGGTAAAATTTGATTATACCTTTTGGGCTATTTTTTTCCAATCTCAAAGTGAGAATATAATCGTTAATTATTGGAATAAATATAAACATATTTGAAATGGGAAAAAAGGGGCATTCGAAAAGTACCTACATTCAAATATAGGTTATTCCATTTGAAAAAATTACTTTTTTCAACACAGCGCTTTTACAAAAAATCTAATTAAATTTCGAAAAACGATTTCAAATTTTTGGAAGGGTGGTCAGCCCTTAGCGGGACACACTGTATTAGTATATAAACTTTTTCGCTAACATGGGAGTTTCTATCTATATTCTCCTTTTTTTGACTTCACCAAATTCAATAACTGTGGCAAAATTTAAGAAAAATATTGCTACTTGACTTGACATACGTTCAAAAAACCATAGTCAACTTTTACTTTACTTTTTTTTTGAATACCCGTTGTCATGAAGCCGACTAAATTTTATTTATTTTTAGACTGAATTGGAACAAGTTGTTCAGGACTGGAATATTCATAAAATAAGTAAAACAAGGAACAGTATTTCCCCAACTGGAAGACCTGCTTTGATGTACGAGGTTCCGTCTTTATATGGAGCTAAAAGTTACTTAGTGCCAGTACCTACATTTGCTATCGAAGAACTTTCCTCAAATTGCACATTTTCAAATTATCCTTGCAACGAAGATTTTTATGAACTTTGTACAATTTTAGTAGAGGAGCATCAATACATCCGAAATAACAACCCTACTGATTGCATTGAATTGTATAAAAAATTAAGAGTAGATTTACATAATATTTTTAACATTACTGTTTAATAGATTAGCTTAGGGCCACAGTATCATAGCACGCAGTTTTCGTGACGCATTGACCCTAATTTAGTTATAAGTAGGTAGGTAGTCCGACAAATGTTGAGTTAGGTATTGAGCAGTTACCACAAGAAGCAGGAAAAGACAAGGTCGTCGGGGATATTAAAGGGCCAAGTTCTTGTGGCGTATGTATCTATTGTTACAAGTTGAAACCATAATTATGGAATATGCATTAAACGATGTATGAAGTATGGATGGATTTTCACGTGAAATAATGTGGCTCAGATCTGGAACATGAGATGGTCTCAAAGCGACATGTCACTGACATGTATTGTTTCTTGTTCCTCACCAAATTTTCAATTTCTTTTTAATTTTTTTCTATTAGGTACCTACTACTCTTTTCTATGACCATTGAAAAATAACAAATGTTCAACCTAATTATCAGTGGAAATAAAATAAATAATACTCAAGAATACTGACATTTTATTTCTTTATTCCAAATAAATAAAATACTTTTCTCTATACAAAAATAAACAGGACATTGAACAAAAACAATTTTTGTTTAAAAATGCACTTGATATCTCAAGTGTTAATCTTAAAAAACTATAATAAATGAAAAAAAATAATTTCTCAAACTAATCTATTCCTTGGAGTACCTATGTACAGGGTGTTCTGTTATAAATGGTCCCCCCCCTTAACTTTTTTATTCGACGTTTTCGAAAGAAACGTCAAATGTGAAAGTTTTAAGAAATTGTCAAAAGTCTTTAACTAGGTAAGTTTTAAGCATATAGGGTGCGTCAAAGAGGTGTAACAGAGCGTAGTTATATTTTTTTAAAAGGAACACCCTGTATATTATGACATTTTTGAATTCTACGGAAATTTCTAGATATATTTCGTGTATAATGTCATATACCTAAGTTCAACTGTTTTGGAAATATTGACAGTTGAAAATTGACTTCTTTTCAAGTTTGACAGGCTGTAAAACCTAAACGGTTAATTTTAGAGCAACACCGATTTTACATTCTCATCTCAGTTTTTCATAAACTATCATTTGAGAACAATATTGAATTTAACCGGAGATTAAATTTAACCGGAATTTTCATTCATAGATTAAATTCAAAATTAGTGTCAAATGATAGATCATGAAAAACTAAGATGAGAATGTAAAATCGGTTTTACTCTTAAATTAACCATCTAGGTTTTACAGCCTGTCAAATTTGCACAAAAGTCAATTTTCAACTGTCAATATTTCCAAAACAGTTGAACTTAGGTATATGACATCATACACGAAATATATCTAGGATTTTCCGTAGAATTCAAAAATGTCATATTATACAGGGTGTTCCTTTTAAAAAAATATAACTAGGTACGCTCTGTTACACCTTTTTGACGCACCCTGTATACTTGAAACTTACCTAGGTAAAGACTTTTGAAAATTTCTTAAAACTTTGACATTTGACGTTTCTGTCAAAAACGTCAAATAAAAAAGTTAAGGGGGAAAATCATTTATAACAGAACACCCTGTACCTACCTATTTTGGGTAGGTAGATATGCTCTTGGGCATAATATTATCAATAAAAGAAAACAAATTTGAAAACGTAAAATGACGAAGAAACAAAATGAAATTCTTGAAATCTGCTACTACTTACTTCGATTAAAACAACGCATATAACAGAAGAGCGCTACAACAAAAGCGCGCTGTTACAAAACAGCGCGTAACATAAGAGCGCTATAACAAAACAGTTGGTAACAGAAAAGCGCTGTAACCTGTAACAGAAGAGCGCTGTGACAAAAGACCGCTCCAAGTATAGTATGCATGAACATTTGCACTTTCATCATTAACCCAATTTAAGAGACATTACCAAACTTACCGATAATATCCCGGTTAGTTTGAAATTTGAATCAGACATTGAATTGCAAACTAACCGAGCTATTATAGATATGTAATGCCTCATTACAATTGCAAATCAACACAAACTAACCGGGTTATTATCAACTAAGGTGAGTTTAGTAATGTCTCATTAAAATAAACTTACCCGAACTAACCAGGTTCAAAAAAAGAATGTTTTTAAGTTGAAAAAAATTTCAAACTAACCAGGTTTTTATCGGTGAGTTTGGTAATGTCTAATCCATAGGTCTGATCTGAGCTGCTTTCTTTCGGACCGGATCATTCGATTATAACGCGTTATAATCAGATGATCATGTTCTTTCGCATTTTCAAGTTTGACGTTAGCGGATCATGATTCGAACATACTGAACATATCAAAATTGCAAACTATCAAATGTTTATGCATACTATACTTGAAGCACTATTTTGTGCAGCGCTCTTTTATTACAGAGCCAATATTGCCATACTGGAGTTGTTTTTTCAGAGGGTTTGTTCGTTCTGAATAATCACACGATATCCATTACCCAAATATTGGAACTCAAAACAGACTTCAGCTCGTTCCTGAATACCACGTAGCTCTCATATGTGGATGATATCTGTAATAATCCAGAACATGTATGCCCTATTGGCAGCCTAGCAACCCCGAGAGTTTGGGTAAAATCAACTTTAATTGTTACGATGGGTAAGTTTGATCCAGTACAGAATCTAAACAGAGATTCTCGCGTTTTGTCATCTGTTTCTTTAATAAATTTCTTCAAGAAATTGAAAACGTTGCTTTGTTCAAGAGTAGTGTTTTCGGGATTATACAATATTATTTTTGAAAGACAATTTCTCACGGAAGGTTTTAGGGTTTCATAGACATTCAAAATTTCGGAAAATGCCTCTACCTTTTTACCCAGTTCTTGCTGAATACACTTAACAATGAATGCTGGTTTTTGTATAAGTTCCTGATGTGCTATATCCCGAATAAGTTGTCCCAAATTGTCTTTGGTCGGGGCCCATTTACAATCATACGATGCAAAAACGTCTATAAGTTCGTCATGAGAGACAGAATCAAAATTTTTTTGGGCCTCCTCAATAGTTTGTTTGTCAGTTTCGGAAATAAAATTCAAGAAATTTGAAGTAAGTTCATCATCCTCAAAATGGATGAAGAAGCAATATTTAACAAACACCGGCGCCATTTGTATCGGAAAATACTTTTCTGAGGTGTATCCGCAGAATAATATTTTCCCAACGGACCTCCATTCTTTGTCACCAAAATCATGCCTGATACACGGTACTTTAAATATTGTACCGACGGTACATTTTTCGTAAAATGTCGACCAAAATTCTGATAGTGCGTCTCTCCATACGCCGCCAAGGTCCTCTGCTATTTCCCTTTCGCCCGAGGGTAAAATCATCTCTATTTTCAAGGATCCGCTATCGAAGAAGTTTTGCTCAAAAGCTTTCAATAAATCTTCAAAAATGTGACCTCTTCTTAACACCATGATGTTTTCAATTGGTGCTGCTTCCACGTTATCAATGTCTCCATAGCCGATCTCGAAAGTCAGTGGGTCCTGAAACATTACCTACCTATATTATTTATTCACTAAAAATCTGATAAAAATACGATGTAGCTACTATACAGAGTGTCTCGATTCTAAATGTCATAAATGAAAGTAATGGTAGAATAGTATATTAAAATACAAGTTGCAGGCCACATTCTCGCACGAATTCGAATTTTGGCCACGAGCGACGAAGGAGCGAGTGCATGGATGAACGAATGAGTGCGAGAATAGCCTTCTGTAACGTGTGTTTTATACTATTTTTTCGAATTATGATTTTATTTATCATTATTTTTCAAAAATTTGTGTCGTTAGTTGGAGATTTTTTTTTTTAAATAAGTTAGTTGGTAACACTTAGTTACCAACTAACTGACAGAAGGACTTTATGATTTTGAAAGATTTCACAATTTTGGAGGTACCAATAGCTTTACTTCGAAAACAAAATGTCGCCAAAAATCGTTGAAGAATGAGCTTCATTTTTCAACGATTTTGCGTGACATTCTTACACGAAAATCGGAACTAAAATTTTACATTATCAGCCAGGTAAATGTGTTTAGTGGCGATTAAAGGAAATTACTGGGAGTTGTTGAGCGAGCCTAACACTTCCAAGTGCCAGTAAAATCTCTTACCCAGCGTATAATGTACGGGTTGTTCCTCATATTTTGACAACCACCTGGAGGATTAATTACAGGTAGTAGGTGAAAGGTGTAAATACAAAAAGTGTAGGGATTTTTGCATATTATTTTTTGGGACAGATCAAGCAATCGCCCATCACAAAGCGCGGAACAAGCACAACTTGGATTTTTTTAAATAGGATACCCTGTATATTATGACATTTTTGAATTCTACAGAAAATTCTAGACTATCTTCAACTATTTTGGAAATATTGACAGTTGAAAATTGCCTTTTTTGCAACTTTGACAGGCTGTAAAACCTAAACGGTTAGATTTAGAGTAAAACCGATTTTACATTCTCATCTTTAGTTTTTCATAAACTATCATTTGACAGCAGCATTGGATTTAACCGGAGATTAAATTTAACCGGAATTTTCATTCATGGATTAAATTCTAGGTAAGTGTCAAATGATAGTTCATGAAAAACTAAGAAGAGAATGTAAAATCGGTTTTACTCTAAAATTAACCGTTTAGGTTTTACAGCCTGTCAAAGTTGCAAAAAAGTCAATTTTCAACTGTCAATATTTCCAAAACTGTTGAAGATAGGTATATGACATTGTACATGAAATATGTCTAGAATTTTCTGTAGAATTCAAAAATGTTATAATATGCAGGATGTTCCATTTAAAAAAATCCAAGTTGTTTTGTTCCGCGCTTTGTGATGGGCGATCGTTTTGTCTGATAGTTCCAAAAGATAATATGCAAAAATCCCTACACCTTTTGTATTTACACCTTTCACGTACTATCTGTAATTAATCCTCCAGGTGGTTGTCAAAATATGAGGAACAACACTGTACAATAATTTATTTGTCATGGATTTGATTCACCTCGCTGCGCTCGGCGTTCAAATTCATGCGCGTCACATAAATATTACTTATACTCCTAATAAAATAAATATCTATTCCTAAAAAAGCATAATGCACGGCTAACATGGGATTTTTGGCTTTTATTGTCAGTTTTGATAAGCGTTGAAAAATTGACTTTTCTGCAAAGAATTTACCCTATGTAACAATATTTTGAAAGCTGCGATAAACTTATAAACATTTGTGACTGACAGAGTCAAATATGTTGACCTGTCAGTATTTTGATTGAGAAAATAGCTAGTTATGTAACAAGTTGTAAAATGAGCGTGTTTTTGCACTAAATGTGAAGATTGGAACACGAGCGAAGCGAGTGGTCCCGTCCAACACATTGTGTGCAAAAAAAACAGCCATTTTGCGACGTGTTTCATACAAGATTTTTTGTGATTCATTAAAAATATTTAAAATTCAAAATATAAACTAATTTCATCACTGACACGGAACGCACTCTAAATCCCATTTTATCACTCAATGATGAAATGAGATCACATTTTGTCATTGTATCAGAACTCACTGCTTATTTTGGCGTTTGTGTTAAAATGAACCACTTTTGACAACGTGAATCAATGTCAAAAAGATGACATTTCGTAACTGAATCACAAAAAAAAGTTTATCGTATTGTATTTATTGACAAATTTCAACTTCGATTGCACTGCAATCACTCAATCAATCAATCACTAACTATTATAAATTTTTACTCACCATTGAGAATGGCTGATTGTCCATGGAAACGAAATCTTCATAGAATGATCTAACATCTACCCTCTCTGGAGTCTCTGACATCTGATCTGATGTTGAGGTAGACGGTCCAGATATGGAGGTACTCTAAAAAATAATGGAACATGAGGTAATAATTTTTCAGGCACCTGACTTAAATATTATAGGCGTCCAAAGGGTCAAGAAGGGTCATCGGTATCAAATAGACTAATGAGCAACTGAGATGAACTTTCATAGTTTTCGCAGATTTATTCTTGCCATTCTTGCCTAGATAGGTAGCGTAGAGCGTAGCGACAAGTCGATGTCATAATTTTTAAAAACGAGGCAATAGTGTCAAATATGATTATATCCTAAACGTCGGAAATGGAAATTCAATTGAATTTTCAATTTCCGAGTACACGTACGCCAATGTGACTTGTTTGGAAAAGTTTGACATCGACTTGTCGCTATAGTCCGACACATACTATTTTAAAGTCACGTGATATTGGTGGCAAAAAACGTATGTCTTTGATTATGTAACTTTGAAAAACTAATTGATGACAGTGACAGATTTTCAGGTAAAAATATTATGAACAACGCTAACGCCGTTATGCATAGACGATTTCCAGCGACTCGCCGGAGTTTCGCCGCTCGCTGAACAGTATTGCAATGCATAGCGGCGAAACTTCGGCGAGTCGCTGGAGATCGTTTATGAATACGGGCGTGAGACATGCACCAATTTTTTTTCAATTTTTCTGTCACCGCCGTTTAAGATGTATTCAACAAGGATAAAAAAAATCACGTGACTTTAAAATGGTACCTATTTGTCGGACTTTACCTATCTAGGCAAGAATTGTCGACGGATCTAGTGACCTTATATGCTCGGACCCTATAATGCGACGTACGTTTTCGTAATCAAAGCACTCTTTGATTTGTTTTTTTTTGAAGACACAAATGACAAATACAAGGTACAAATGACAAGATACAAAATACCAAAAATTCGGAATTTTGGTACACGTGTTATTATATTTTTGTCTTGTAACTTGTATCTTGTATTTGTCATTGTGTCTTCAGTCTTAGCTAACACGTTGCGTTAGCTATGATAATCTTTGCGTAAACTGTTTAGTTTAGTGGCGCCATCCATGTAATGCCCACAGGATAGAAGATTGCTAGAAGATTTGTAACCTGGAACTCCTTTGAACATGTCACCGATATGGAGACTTAACTCACCGGATTATTAACGGGTGAAGACAGGTCATCTATAAGTTTATCTAGGCTTCTTCTCCTTAACGTCATTGTCAATCTTGGTGGGGTTTTTATACCTGTTACATAATCGTCATCATCAATGGAATTTTTCAGCGATGTTTTTCTCTTGGTTGATAAATAAAATCGAACGTTGGTCAATCCGGTCACTTTGTAAATTTCGTTCACATCAATGTCATTAGTAATTTTATGACACTTATAGTCTTGCAGCTCAAAATCAAATTCGTCAATTTTTCCGTATGGGCTCGATCCATCTGGAAAAAAAAGTTGGATTGCTGTTTCAGTGATGTCTTCGGCCTTTGCTATTTTCAGTATAGAGATCCTTCGGTTCCCCCCTATCGGTCCCCTCACATGTTTAAAGCATTGTTTCTTGTCGCAGTAGTGCCTCCACCCAATTTCTACCATTCTTGTTGACTTTTGAGGCTTTTCTCTCATTTTTTTTGTCGAATGTGCCTTTTCCTTATTGTTGTCACCAAAATGATTGAATGTTGTTTTTAGTTTTTCAATCAGGGATTTTCTGCGTGTTTTTAGAGCACAAGATTTTAAGGCTAATCTATCTCCGTGTGCAGGCAAATAAGTTGAAAGCTCTTGGTCTGTCATGACTTTAACTGCAGCAAAATCAATCTAAAAGAAAAACACAGAAGAAAATGATTTTTATCTTGGATCCGCCAATTTTTGGGTGTCCCTAGAGAGTAGAGGGCGACTCGCCCCTAATTTTTTATAATTTTTTCTACTTTCATACGAACAAATGAAAGGACCCCGCACACCTCTAATGGGTTTTTGGTTTTCTGTCGAACTCTATGAAATTTTGATATGTGGTAGACCTTGACTTCCTGATTAAAAGTTCTCATCGGCTCAACCCAATCCTATGGCTAGTTTTCAAAATACAGGTATTTAATGTCCAAGAAATGTACACATTATGCATTTAGATCTACCTACCTGTCACCAGAATGGACAGGTATCTTTCAGCTCAGGTGACAGGTATGGGTAAATGCCGAGGTAAGTGCATATAAACGTGTACGTTTCTTGGATATTGAACTACCTGTATCTCGAAAACTAGTCATAGGATTGGGTT
Source organism: Ceutorhynchus assimilis (assembly GCA_917834065.1). Classification (NCBI taxonomy): domain Eukaryota; kingdom Metazoa; phylum Arthropoda; class Insecta; order Coleoptera; family Curculionidae; genus Ceutorhynchus; species Ceutorhynchus assimilis. Next base: position 6,814,531 of record OU892290.1, read on the forward strand.
GGGCCAATGAGAACTTCTTATCAGGAAGTCAAGGTCTACCACATATCAAAATTTCATAGAGTTCGACAGAAAACCAAAAACCCATAAGAGGTGTGCGGGGTCCTTTGGCATGCAAGTTTGTTACAAAGATAATGCATTGTTTGACTTTTCCAGTTGTTTTCTAACGGAAAATTTTGGTCAAGTATTTGCGGAAAAAAAAAATTGCTTCTCTCCTTTACAGGCTTGTTTGAAATTTGCAAAATCGTATTTATGGTCTTTTTTTTTTCAAATAAAATGAACGACATTTTATTTATAAATTTTCGACTTATAAAGGGTGTCCCTATAGGAACGCACGTTTTGGTTTTGCGGAAACAGTTCGTAAATGGCGTGATATTTTTCGTCGACACAATGCGAATGCAATGCGACTAGTACGGTGACGTAGTGTTTTCACGTCCATTGCGATCAAAAAAAAGTAGTACAAAAATTATTAGCTCCGATTTGAGCTCCCGGTGTAACATACAAAATTTTGACATTTCAAAGTTTTTGAAGGGTGAACATAACCAATTTGTACCAGTATTTGTTCAATTTTTGACACTTACGTCTCCTGCACTATGCTGGAATGGTGGGCAATGACATATTAACAAGGATAGACAGTACCAGACATTATAGACCAAGATATTTTGGAAATTTTCGTTGTAGTGCTTTTTTTTTATCGCAATGGTACATACACAACAGAAACATTTTTCTGATTTTTCGCAAAGTTAATAATTATTTTTTGAACGGTCGTGTGATTTGGCGCATTGTGTCGACCGAAAATGCCACCCAATCGACAAAGTGTTTCCGCAAACCATTCTCCATATTTGTAGTGTGTTTTAGCAATAATAATTCGTTGTGACTCATTCAAAATAAGGAAGTTAGTGTCATGTCGTAAGTGACAGAAAACAAATGAATACGTCAAACAATGCATATTTATGTTACAACCTCACCTAGATGCCAAATAGTTATTTATACACCAAATAGTGAGTCAAATGAATGTTTATTTATGAGATGAAAGTCTAACCCACGAGCTTTAGCCAGTGGGTTACTTTTCTTCGAATGAATTAACATTTTAACTCACGTGATGTATACAAAGTTTCATCCCATTCTGATGAACATTTAAAAAATAAAGTAATAGGAATCAAATTATAGAAACAATTCATTTTTTCTACAGCCGTGCGGAAAATTCAATTTTCCGCACTGATATTCATGCCGAAAATGAGTTTTTCCGCTCTTGTGCGTTATAGCTATTTACCTAACAAGTGCGGAAAATAAATTTTTCCGCACGAGGGTGCCGTTCACCGAACGACGCGTAGCGGAGTTCGGTGAAGCAGCCGAGTGCGGAAAAATATTTTCCGCAAGTGTTAGGTACAATAGTTTTTCTTCGAGCGTGAGGAAAATATACATACATCAAATTTTTTTATTCAAGTTCCATCTACAATTAGCTCTTATTTATATTATAGTTAATAGTAGAAGTGCAATTGCTGGCACTACTTAAATTTAAAGCGTACGCTAGCTCTAGCTGATGATTGGTCAACGGCGGCGGCAGCGAGGGCAGTTGTATAGACGCTGGCGTTTGCTGCAACGGTATAATGACTTCAGTTGATTGCAGTTGGTTTTCGGAGTCCATTTCATGAGTTGGTTCGGGATCAGCAACCACAGCAACTATGTATTTTCATAGTCAATACAGGGTGCCGTCGGATTTAAAATGTAATGCCATCATCCTGTTGAGGAGTAAAAGCCAGCGTCTCTACAACTGTCGTCGCTGACGCCGCCGTTGACCAATCATCAGCTAGCGTCTGCTTTAAATTTTACTAGCGTCAACAATAATCAGGACATGATTTTAACAATTTTGACATATCAGTGTGGAAAACATTTTGCCGCACCGTGCGGTAAAAGTTTTGCCGCACCGTGCGGGAAAATTGATTTTCCGCACTTGAAACAGTGCGGAAAATTGCATTTTCCGCACGCTCGTAGAAAATAGTTATTTTCCTAACAAGTGCGCAAAGTGTTACTTTTCCGCACGCAAACACAGTTATACGAACGACGCGAAGCGGAGTTCGGATAAGTGTTTGCGTGCGGAAAAGACACTTTGCGCACGTGTTAGGAACAAAATTTTTCCTACGAGCTTCATATCAAGTAGGTAACAACAAAAATTTAAAAAAAAAAAACGATAATTTGTTCAATTATTTTTAATTAACTTGGAGCGAACCTACGCATTTATCAAACAATTACGTAACAAAAAAATAATAATAAAAAATCCTCGTCAGAGCTGTTCATCTTAAAGCGTTTAAATTTGATGAGAAAGTTTGTAGATTCTTGCATATAAATAGAGAACAAATCTGACAATGTGTCAAAGTTAATTATATTCGGTGTTCGTATAGATGTAGGCTGCTAAAGAAACAGAGAAAAACTTGTCATCATGTGTCAAAGTCGACAGGTACACTTATTGTTGCTTGACAATTATTTTTACTTTTCGGCACTCAGTGCGGATAAGGCCTGTATCCGCACTGAGTGCGGAAAAGTGTAACTTTGAGTACCGAAATGCGTGCGGAAAAGTACTACTTTGCGCACGCTCGTAGGAAAAAAAAATTTCCGCACGGATATCGGTGCGGCAAAATTTCCCGCACGGCTGTCAAAAAAATAAATTAAATTACACTACAAATTATACAGGGTGTTTTTCAAAACCCGCTCACCCCCATAACTTTTTTATTGTCACAAATAAAAAAATTAAATTTGGTGTATTCGTTAATGACCCAAATGTGCATTATTTGACGTATTCAAATATTTTTTATCACTTCCGGTTTGACCGGAAGTGACCCTAACTTTTTTATTGTAAATGAGACACGATGTATATTTTTCTTTATTTCAATAGAAAACTTCATTACCAGTACACACCTCATTTGTCACTTTTTGACATTTGATCTAATCAAGAAATTTTATAGCATTCTTTGTATTCCAGAAAAATTTAGGGTCAATGTTTGAATAAACTAGCGATTGTGTGGTATTGAAATGTACGTAAAAAAATGCTCTTACGGAATATGCTAATGAGCCATAGCCTCATTTACATGGTGCAAGTAGCTTGAGCAAGTACTAACGCCACTAACTTAAATTTAGTAACTTGAATCGTGTAGACACCTTGATTTAGTACTTGCGCAAGTAAAGTCTTTAGTCAAGTGAATAGAAGCAGGTTCTATTTACTTGAGCAAGTAGCTTCCCCCATTCTCGTTTTTTTACTGGCTTTAGTGGACTAGACGCGTGTAGACAGGCAGCCGAATTTAGTGATTAGTGAAGTACATTAGTAGCGTTTGAATTTGAATATTTTTGAGTATTGTGTTGCACGTTGCACCTATTAATTGCCATTGCAATGTCGTCTCGTTGGACGGAAGAAACCACAATTAAATTTGTGCAAGAGTACAGAGAACATCCGTGTTTATGGAACTCTAAAATTCCACTTTACAAAAACAAACAAGTAAACTAACCCAACAACGTTTTTCTTTTTCAATTTCTTTCGATAAAATTTCTGACAATTCTCCACAAACACTCAAAATGCATTTTTGAATTTCTTTTCGAGCTTGTACTTGCTGCCATTTCACCTCAATTTGCACTAATCACTAAATTTGACTTAAAATCAGAAAATGCATGTAGACACTCACTTGCACGGAAACCAAGATTATTTAGTTACTGTCGTTAGTACTTGCTCAAGCTACTTGCACAGGGTAAATGAGGATACCCTTTCCATTTGAAAAAAATGATATAATTCAAAAAATACGCTTCCACTATTTTTGAATGACTCTGTAGAGGAAATAAAGTACAAAATAAGATCAGAACTAATTTTCCCAGGTACCCTGGAGCGAAATCAAGCATTTCAACTAGTTCATGGTGCTCTAGATTATAAAGTAAACATTTAAATAATTTGGAGATAAAATGTCAAAAAGTGACAAATAAGGTGTCATTGTACTCGTAATGTAGTTTTCTATTGAAATAAGGGAAAATAGACATGCGGCGTCTCATTTACAATAAGGAAGTTGGGTTCAAACCGGAAGTGATGAAAAATATTTGAATACGTCAAATAATGCACATTCGGGTCATTAATGAACACACCAAATTTCATTTGTTTATTTGTAAAAATAAAAAAGTTATAGGGGTGAGCGGGTTTAGAAAAACACCCGGTATAGGTATACTTATTTTCGCACGTCTGTAGTAAAACTATTAAACCTAACACTAGGGGTGGGCAAAATAATCGATTAATCGATTAATAATCGATTATTTCGAATCGGTGAACGGCAGACTCGTGCGGAAAAAATCATTATCCGCACTTGTTAGGTAAATAGCTATAGTAGTATGAAAGCGCTAATATCTAATATTGAAATTGGTGGGCTAGGTATTACTAGATAATTGCTTGTTTGTATCTGTTTGCATCAGAGTGATTTTAAAAGACCCAGTTGTCAAATTGAGAAATCGAAAGAACTGAATTTGATTTCGAAAAAACATAAGATTATTGTTTTGAAAATCTGCAGTATAATGAAAAATCTAGAACGAAACACTGCAATACGATAACTGCAAATAACAGCCTTGGCCTCAGTCTGGCCGTTATTTGCTGTTTATCAGCCTTATAACGTTAATAACTATTTAAGTCACTGAGGTGATAAACGTCTACTTACCTACCTTTGTTATTATGCGTTCAATAATGTCATTTTTAAACATCAAAATGGGATGAAAACATAAAAAAACATAGGGGTGCAGTGGAAGATCAACGATTTTCAGGAGAAATCTGTATCAGGCTGCGCTCCGCCAATGTTATTTTCCAATGCCTGCAGGACGAGCTATTGCGTGGATCCACAAAAAATTAGAGAAAATATCAGTGAGCTCAGATAATTATTGTGTTTAGTATAGTTCAATGAGTATACAACAAAGCAATAAGAGCTTTCAATTTGAAGATTTAGGACATGATGTGGGCTTCAAAAATTCTATTATCTGAGCCCACTGATATATTCTCTAAGTTTTTCGTGAATGGACAATATAACACGTCGTGCAGGTATAGGAAAATAACATTGGGAGAGCGCAACCTTAAAATGAAACTACTTGCAATTCAGTTCGACATTATCAATTTGGAAATAAATTACATAAAAATTGACACAGTTTTTCCATTTGCAATTTTTTATTGGATTATGTTAGAGATGAGAAAGGTGGTAGAGTTCTCCTTTCAACCCATCCCTGATTTGCCACTGTCCAATAGACCTAACAACTCGTTCCATTATATTAAAATTAACCCACCTTTTCATCTATAAATCTCTGTATGATTTTGTCTTCAACGTTGCGAGTTTTCAGAAACTCTTCCAAAGAATAATTGTGATCATCCTTTAAAAAAAAATACTATTAAAAAGAGCAGTTTTATTCCAAATAATTCTTGTGCATAAAACCAAAATTTGATTTGCAAAATAAAGTCCTTAATTGATTTATTGTTTCCAAAATGTCTTTAGCACTGGAGAGTACCTAGTGAGCCAATTCTGTGCGCATCCGTAAGCAAATCTATCTCGTAAAAATTTTTGATCACGTGTTTGGCAATCGATATGTGTGACGGATCGACCAAACACGTGACAGGAGCAAAAATGTTACTTTTTTCCCAATGGAAAAAAACTGGAATTTGTTTTTCCAATGGAGGAAAGTAACAGGTACAGTCACAAAAAAAATAGTGTCTATTAGATGGAAAAAATTTTAGCGCTTGATGTGTTGTCTCCTTCCGCTTTGCGTCGGGTGGCAAACCTCACCTCGCGCTAAAATCTAGTACTTACTTTTTTCTCTTGTATAATAAATAACTATTTTTTTCTATCAAACGAGTCACAGTTTCAAAATATGTAAAAATAACGACCGAAAAAGTCGTAAACGTTTTCCACTATATTTCACTTTTTTATCGAAGGGTATAAAGTCAAAGTTTTAAAAAAAAAAAAGAATAAATTCGAATCTATGTACATATATACAGTGTGTCCACATATATAGGCCCAAATTTCAATAAGTACTATTAGGGATTTTTTAAGAGAAAATCTGATAGTGAATTCTTGTTTAGAATGGTCTACAACCCAAATGTACCAATTTTTGTTCAATTCTATACAGGGTGATTACAACAAAATATTTCCAAAATTTAATGGACCAAACCGCAAAAAAGTCATATTTTGAGACAAGCTCACTGAATTAGTTTAAGAATATCCTTTACCGAAACTTCTAGTAAGCTTGTCCCAAAATATGACATTGTTGCGGTTTGATCCATTAAATTTTGAAAATATTTTATTGTGATCACCCTGTATAGAATTGAACAAAAATTGGTACATTTGGGTTTTAGACCATTTCAAACAAGAATTCACTATCAGATTTTTTTCTAAAAAAATCCCTAATAGTACTTATTGAAATTTGGGCCTATAAATGTGGACACCCTGTACACCAGTAAAGCCGTAGAAATAAAATTAAAGGCCTTATAAGTGCCAGATTTGAGTAGATATAAGACAAAAAAAAAAACAACAATTGAATCGGTCGAAAAATAAGAATTTTAGAAGGGTGATCAGTCGGGACACACTGTATATATAACACAAACGTTGTATGTGTGCGTTTTAACTGTAGCTTTCATCACATAGCGTTGCCACCTCACAAAAATTAAATGTAATAGATTGAAGCCAAAACTGTAATAGAATTGACTTCTTGGTAATAGATTCTGTCATCTGTCAATTTTTCTGGTTATGCCTATGACAAATGACATCACTCAGTGATGAAAGGAGATCACAGTATCAGAACCAGAACACAAAAAGATATGACATTTCATAACTAAATTACGAAAAAACATTTTTGTTTTATTATGTTAAAGTTACCTACTTACAATAAAAACATTAATGTTCAATGGAAAATGAAGAAAAGTGTCGTAGTGGAGAGAATCAATTACATTGTTGGATACTACATATGCATTTAGGTACCTAGTAAGTTTATGAAAATGTCTCGGTTTTTGTGCTAGGACAAAGATATCTACTAAAATTAAAATAAATTCTATGTAGTTCTCAGCATAATAATTTACGTGACATTTTCTATTTCTCCCTTGACTATTTAAATAATTATAATAATTATTATGTATTACCATTTCCAATCCGCTTTTACATTAAATTCAGATGGACAATGTGAACTCTCAAAAATACCCACAGTCTGCGATAACAGGACGTACATGCGGTATAAGCAACGGTATAAGGTAAAACCAAAGTTTTCAGGTAATACTAGCGTGCAACAAGCTGAGCATTCCAATATTCTTTTACAACATGACTGTGTTAAACACAACCTGTATTTCACCAACTTAGATTGTGATTGTAAATATAGGACCAATGAGCAAGGGACTCAGTCTAGTGCATGTGTAGTGAATTCCCTCTCTCCCCAGTCTTCTCTCTGCGTAGTGAATTCCACTGGCGGGCGGCTAGACATAAGACATAAGATTGCGACCCAACGTTGCCGATTGATTTCGTTGCTAGGCGCGTGCGTCGTTCAGTCCAGTCCAGTTAGTTACACCAGAGAAACCTGGAATAAATTTACTATTTATTTCTTATTATTATACAGTGTGTCCAAGATAAGGAGGGCCAGTATGGGGATCTCAGAAATGGTAAGAGATACGAGGTCGCTTAAATTAGTAAAAAGTTGCGCAATTTTGTGCTCTCTAAAATGGCGCTTTGACATTTTAATAATTCCTGGTACTACCGGAAATATCCGGAAAAAAACGAAATTCGCCCAAAACGATTTTATTTTTTCCTGACCTTATTAGAAGAGGTATTTTAAAATAAATAGCACCTCATCATTGCCACTTTTTCTCCTCTACAAGATGACATTTCCAAATTTGAGATTTGACGTTTCGTTTTTGGCCCACCATCATCAACTTCATTTTTTTAAATACGGGCCTAGAATTTTTATTTCAGATTTTAAGAGCTTCTGATAGTTCTGATGTCCCAAAACCAATGACGTATTGCACTCATTGAAAAAATTCTTATCATTGGCACTTTCCATAAGAACTTAATGTGTTAGAGAGAGACAGAGAAGAGAATTTTGGTAGGAAATTACTAAAAAATAAAAAACGTATTTTTTCGAATAAATGCGATACGTCATAGCTTTTTGGACATCAGAAGCTCTTAAAATCTGAAATAAAAATTCCAGGTCCGTATTTAAAAAAATGAAGTTGATGATGGTGGCCAAAAAACGAAACGTCAAATCTCAAATTTGGAAGTGTCATCTTGTAGAGGAGAAAAAGTGGCAATGATGAGGTGCTATCTATTTTGAAATACCTCTTCGAATAAGGTCAGGAAAAAATAAAATCGTTTTGGGCGAATTTGGGTATTTTCCGGATATTTCTGGTAGTACTCGGAATCTTCAAAATGTCAAAGCGCCATTTTAATGAGCACAAAATTGCGCAACTGTTTACTAATTTAAGCGACCTCGTATCTCTCACCGTTTCTGAGATCTCCATACTGGCCCTCCTTATCTTGGACACACTGTATATGAAAGCTTTTTGAAATTAGTCGGGAATATGAGGTGCTCAATTCGACCACCTCTATACAAGTCGCGAACATCCACCTACAAAACATGAAATCCTATGTAAAATGACCTTCCGGATTCGAATTTTTTGTTCGCCCTTTGATCCGGAATTGCGAAATGCGTCAAAACATGACATTTTTGAAAAAAACTAAAAATTTTCATTAAACTAATATTTTTTGCAAACTAGTGCATAACTTTGTTAATTGACGTCCGATCGTTATGAATTTTGGATATGATATTTTTCAGTACTTCCCTGATATAGTTTCATAACAATAAAAAATGTAGAACATGACATAAAAGCTACGTAGATTTTTTTTCCTCTAGATTACACAAAATATCGTCATTTTGCAGTGTAAAATGGTGAGTCGAGAAAACTTTTTTATCTTTAGAGATAGATAACTAGTATAAGCGAGAAAAATGTTGCCAACAGAGCAAGGAAACTTTTTTACTTAAACTTTTTTTTCATATAACGTTTAGTTTGGACTGTATACTTTTTTAAAAACCGAAAAAAAATGAATCGGCGCGTCTCATCTCTTGGCGTTGCCGCTGCTAGATGCGGTGCAGCGAATAAAGCGATCAGTGTGTCTGAGAGAGTAAACACGACTGCCTTTTTCATACGTGCAACAAAGATGACGCGCATTACAATATTATTATGATACTATCTATAGGGAGTATAGGGGGATTTATGGGATTGAGAAATGATAGGAATAATAATTTATTATTTTATTTATTTATTTTTATTTGTACTTCTACACACACCTTTAACTGGTATAGGTACCTACCTACAATAAGAGTGCTTATACTGAATATCCACTATGGCTAAATTAAAAAGAAAACAAAAAGTTAGACTTATAGTAAGTTACACTAAAGAAAATATAAAATAACAATCACAGAGATTTAAAAAAGCTAGTAAAACTGTTGTATTGAAAAAGAGATTTTATGGCAAAGGTATTTGTATTAAATAAATCAGTACCAGATTCCCTTACCAATCTGTTACATTCGCCAAGCATATTGTTTAGCGGTGAACAAACAGCTTTAAGTAATACATTATCTTGGAATGGTTTTTGTTCAATATTAACTAAGCACAATTTTAGGAACATGGAATGCAATTGTATTAATTAAATAACTGTGCCGGTACTTGACTCTATTTAAAATAGGACATATAAAGATAACACACTGCATACTTCTCCTGGTGTAGCGAGGGTACCCAACTTTTTAATATTAAATTCACTTAAAATTGAATTGTAAGAGATCATAAGGTACAATGCGGTCTGACCAGCACATTGTATAATAGTCTGATGACAGTTTTTAATTGGAAATACTGAGTTTCTAATAATAAAGCCCAGAACTTTAAATGCCTAACTCAGAATGATCAGATAGTGAGTGTTAAACTTAAGCATTGATTGCAGATGTACTCCCAGGTCCTTACATTCAAACTTCCTGTCAAGGCTTAAATTATTTATGTTATATCTAATTAAAATGTATATGATTTATCCTTCTGGTAAAAGTTATAACGTGACATATTTGCTAAGCAACATTTAGGAAAATCTTGTTTTTGCTAAACCACTTTGAAACACAATTTAGGCTTTCTTGTCAAGTTTTCGAAACTCTTAATTATTTTAAACATTTTGAATTCATCTGCAAACAACAGACTATCAGAGAAATTAATACAATCTGGCAAATTGTTTATGAAAATGGCAAACAAAAGAGGTCCCAGGTTACTTCCCTGAGGATCGCCTGATGAAGCCATAAAACTCCTTTTCAATACATTTATTACCAAATCCTTGAATTCGATGCAAAAGTTGACGGTCGTCTATTGTTTTTGCCATGTTCCATAATTCATTTTGCTTATTCAGCTTATTGAATGTGAATATTTGCTTCACTTTTCTCAAACCCCTACTGTCGCGATTTTTATTGCATATTATGCAAATATTTAAATAAGAGGATTTAATTCGCTTGCTAATACATTTTGAAGCAGCCTCTGCTTCAGGTCTTTTTTTGTAGGCTTTTCTGGTATAAGCTCGTCTAAATTTCGCGTGATAAACAGGATTTAATGATAAAAACAGTTCTCTTTTGTGATCATAGTATCTTAGAGAGTGACGTTCTACATTTTCTATTATTATGAAACTATGTCAGGGAAGTACTGAAAAATATCATATCCAAAATTCATAACGATCGGACGTCAATTAACAAAGTTATGCACTAGTTTGCAAAAAATATTATTTTAATGGAAATTTTTAGTTTTTTCAGAAATGTCATGTTTTGAGGCATTTCGCAATTCCGGATCAAAGGGCGAACAAAAAATTCGAATCCGGCAGGTCATTTTACATAGGATTTCATGTTTTTTAGGTGGATGTTCGCGACTTGTATAGAGCATCTTTTAAACGCTTCCTAGGAGGCGTCAGAGATTCCCAACTAAATATCATCTAAATATGACTCAGCCGGAAACTGCGCTAGCCTCGTGTAGTTGCTTGCCTGGAGAAGCGTTCTGATTGGCGACAGATTATCGTTATCTATTGTAAAAATCAAGAAATGCGTCCCGATGCCAGACATTCGACGGGACGGGAGGACTGGGACTCCTAAATTTGGTCACACGGTATCGGCCCGAAAGTATCGATACCCGATACCAAATTAGTACTTTTCCAGTAGTATCGATACACGCCAAGTATCGAAACATAAATATCGATACACAAGAGTATTGATACTAAATTATAAAAATTAATAATTTTTGGCGCAATCTAGTACAAACAAGCAGTACTACAGTAAAATTAATGCCCATTAATTTTTGTGAAGGTAATTTGTCACAAATCTAGATAAAAAAATGTGAAAATTCAAGTTCAAGACTAAAACTATTAATAAAATTAACGTATTTAGTAAAAATTTATAGGTGGCAGCTGGCAGCACAACTAGAGAAACACCAAAGATAGAAATATCGATATACAAGTTAAAGTATCCATATTAGTATAAGTATCGATAGCCAAGTATCGAGTCTCAAAATCTAAGAATCGGAATAAAAGTATCGATACTGTAGGTACTAGTATCGAAGTATCGTTCGTGTTCCTATTGGTCATAGGCGTACCTAGTGTAAGCGTAGAAATTGCCAAACTTGTGTTTATCATACGTTTATTGATTCTTCGTTCGCGTTTGAGATAAAAGATTTTTTACAAAACTCTCCTCTGCCCCTTCAGGGCCTTCAGACGTTGTTAAGGTTCACTCACTTGTCGCACTAATTTTCGACTCAAAGTAATTATTATAATCGACATTTCGTGAAGCTCATGGATGGGCTTAAGAGCACCATTTTGCTTTAACTTAAAAACCTAGAAGGAATAAATAGCTTTGTTATCAAGATCAAAATACCCTCTAATAAAAATCAGAGAATCAACAGAAACCGTCATGCCTTTTACGGGAAAGCAACGCGCGTTTTCTGTGCGAGCATTTTTCAAAAACGGTCGATCACTTATTCGTGCTCGTCGGTTATTTCGGCTGACCTAACCCCACCTGATTTTTTTTGTGGGGTTATCGTAAGTCCATTGTTTACGAGAATGATCCACAAAACTTAATAGATTTAAAAAGGAATATTGCAGAAAAAATCAGGCCGAGTATCGTATATAACTTGGACTGAAGTAATTTTAACCCCTTAGGTAAACTTTACCTTCGGGATTAAAATTAGAACTTCAGTCCCGCGGTATATTGGTATATAATATACTATTTCGCACTTCCGGGACTAAAGTGACAACTTCACTCCCTGTTGAGAGTGACTGAAGTGTCCCTTTTAATCCCTCCGGGATTTTCGTAGATAATTGAGCAATGTACATACTGTAGACTTTTTTATGCTTAGGAACGCACGCTTCAGTTTCGGAAGTGCGAAAAGTATCGTATATACCTTGGGACAAGTAATTTTAATCCCTCAGGTAAATTCTGCATAAACTTTACCTTCGGGATTAAAATTGGAACTTCAGTCTCACCGTATATATTATACTTTTAAATCTGGCGCTTTTTGAGAGGAGAATTGGCAACATCGCGATCCTAGTCTAGCCGGCCGAAATTGTATATTCCATCGGTCGGTGCGCTCACTGCGCTCTCTCCGTCGCATTCACACTTGGCACGGCACAAGGTCGGCGTTCGCCCCAAACAACTCCAATGTTTGATAGAAAAAATGAAAATAAATGTAGGTAGTCGAAAATATTGCCCAATGCCCACGACTTTTTTGAATTCCTTGTTTTTTTAAAACCTGTCACTCTACTGTTTGATAAAAAAAAGTGAAATACACTCGAAAGTGTTATCTACAACTTTTTCGGTTATGTTTATTCTGAAACTATGACTGCAAAATGTTCGATTAAAAATATGAAATGTAGTCGAAAATATCTACGACTTTTCCGGTTCTTATATGTTTTGTTCAAACCTTAGACAGTTCAAACTATGACTCCAATGTTTGATGAGAAAAGTGAAATAAGGTCGAGAATCTTACCTTGGTACCTACGACTAATTCGAATTTCTTGTTTTTTAAAAAACTTTGTGACTCCATTAATTGAGAGAAAAGATGAAATGGTATCTAGTCGAAAATTATTATGTCCGACTTTTTTGAATTTGTTGTTTTTTCCAAAACTGTGACTCTATTGTCTCATAAAAACAATGAAATACCAGGTGTTCCGAGAAAGTGGCGCGACCCTATAAATTTTCTGATTTAAAGAAAAACAAATTAAATGCGGCGCATAAGTTACATGAGTATTTCACATAAACATGCATTATTTGAATAATTCAACTGATTTCTGTCACTTCCGGTTTGACCGGAAAGTATTCTAACTTCCACATTTTAAATGGAAGACCTGGTATAGTTTCACTTATTTTGAGAAAAAATTTATTCTTCGTTCAACGTCACCCCATTTATGACTTTCTGACACCCAACTCGAAACCTAACCTCAAAGTCATTCAAATCTTCAATCTAGAGCCAGGGCCTTCTTATTTAACCGGAAGTTGCTAAAATATTCTATTTTAAATGACACTCTGTATATTTGATTACATTTTTGGGTAAAGCTCTGACAGACCTATCAAACGGTTTTTTAAAATAAAAAATCGGTTGAAAGAGACCTAGAGCCATTTTTATTTTAAATCTAAATGACCTTGAAATAAGGACTAGAATGTGTAGATGAATCAAGTTAGTGTGAAATTTCTTTTTTTGTGTTTATTTCAACATATTCCATACGTTAAAATCTCAAAATTTTGGACTGCTCGATTTTAATAGTTAATATTCAATTTTTCGAAATTTTCAAACGCTGCCACTGTGTTTTTTTCAAATGGAAGCCTATGGTTTCTATTTCGCGATATTGCAGGTTAAATACTAGTACCAAAAAAAAAAAAAACAAAACATTAAACTTTCTAATTGTATTAAAAATAAAAAAAAAATATTTTTTATCGATGTCGAGGTCATCTAGATTTAACATAAAAATGGCTCTAGTAACGGTATTTTTCAACCGATTTTTGATATCAAAAAACCGTAGGTATCTAGTCTTCTAGAGCTTTATCCGAATATTTCACTCATGTATAAATTTTCCTATGGGAGAAGTGTCAAATCAAAAAATTACAGCGGATATACAAAATCGAAAACACCAAAACGAAAACACCAAAACGAAAATACCACGTCGTCAGGGCAACAAGTTTGACAAAAAATCATAGAAAACACGCAATCGTGAAAAATTATCGGTAATTTTTAAGCACTCGTGGTATTACCCCCGAATATACAAAATCGATAACACCAAAACGAACATACCACGTCGTCAGGGCAACCAGTTTGACAAAAAATCATAGAAAACACGCAATCGTGAAAAATTATCGGTAATTTTTAAAAGCACTCGTGGTATTACCCCCAAAATATACAACGTGTCATTTGAAATAAGATAATGTTAGTCACTTAATAAGTTTTTCAAGCTCAAAAAATGCATGTTATATGTTATATCACTATTAAACCCTACCAAATTTTAAATTTTTATCTCAAAAAATATAGAAAAAATATGGGGGGCACCTAGTTTCGTTGTCACCCTGTATAGGTTAGGTATATTTTTTATGGATAAAAACAAAAATCTGAGAATTATTTGTTTTTGCCGGTGTACCCAGGCATTGAAAATACATATTTAGGGTATAATAATATCTAAAGCGAATGCAAATTTTACAAATATCTACAAATTTATGGCAGAAAGTAATAATTAATTTTACTTTAAATTATGACAAGTCAGATCGGGAACAGAAGTTGAAAGGTTCCAAATTATTTATTACTTTTAAGTAGGTAGCTTAATAGAGAATTTTATGTATTTACCTCCTCCATTGTATTCTCCGCTCAAAAAAACTATTCCAAGATGCACTAAAAATCACATACGCGACGCGATGCGATGCGCGTTTAGGCGGAGCTACCGACACAAATACTTACAATAATGTTGAACGCAGAATGAATGAAGAATGTAACTGCCATTTGCATTTTACAATCAGTTTACGAAATTCACACTTTTTTTACGTAATTTCGTAAAAAAAGTGTGAATTCACAGTTTTTTTACGAAATTCTGTAAAAAAAGTGTGAATTTCGTAAAAAGTTTGTGAATTCACACTTTTTTTACAGAAAAGCAAAAATTTACACTTTTTTTACGAAATTTCGTAAAAAAAGTGTGAATTCACAGTTTTTTTACGAAATTTTGTAAAAAAATTGTGAATTTCGTAAAAAGTTTGTGAATTCACACTTTTTTTACAGAAAAGCAAAAATTTACACTTTTTTTACGAAATTTCGTAAAAAAAGTGTGAATTCACAGTTTTTTTACGAAATTCTGTAAAAAAAGTGTGAATTTCGTAAAAAGTTTGTGAATTCACACTTTTTTTACAAAAAACAAAAATTCACACTTTTTTTACAAAATTTCGTAAAAAAAGTGTGTTTTTTTACGAAATTTCGTAAAAAGTTTGTGAATTCACACTTTTTTTACAGAAAAGCAAAAATTTACACTTTTTTTACGAAATTTCGTAAAAAGTTTGTGAATTCACACTTTTTTTACGAAATTTCGTAAAAAAAGTGTGAATACCAAAAAAAAAGTAGGATGTGGCTCCTCTACGCTTTCGTACTATCCTATAGTAGTACACTGAGAAAAGTCCCAGGAGAAAATTCTTTGCTGGTTTTTTTTTAGCTGTTACAGTGGAAAATGTTTTAGAGGTAGCAATGTTATTTTGCTTCTACAGAAAAGACCACTTTGCTGAAACTACTTTATTGAAACTGCAAAGATATTTCTTATTCCAAACCCAAACTTTGCTGTTATAGCAAAATTAAAATTTTATGAAAATATTTCTGCTACTCCGAAATAGAACTTTTCTAAGATAGATAGATACTTTACTGTTGCAGCAAAAAAAAATTCCTGTAATTTTTGTTATTGTTACAGTAATGTTTTTTGCTACCCTAGCCAAATAACTTAACTAAAAATACCGTTCGGACATTTCCGTGATTTCTTCGGGTCCAATTATAACCGATAAAATATGTTTCGTGTTTATTTTCTTCCATTTTAGTTTAGTAGCTAACGCCGTACGGTGTGGATCGTGGATGCTGTCGAGTCAAGTCGAGTGTCGGTCGCTGGGAATCTTTTTGGAAATGGTGCCAGCGCATCCATCAAAACTAGCAGAAACAACTCTAGCGCCAAACTTTTCATTAATTGACTTATTTCAGATCAGGTAATGAAAGTTTAGGGGTTTAAATAGAGTTTGTTTATCTCCTGGTTTTGTTATGATGGACGCGCTACACTGAGAAAATTTTTTCATTGTCATAGCTAATTTTTCTGCTGCCGTAGCCAAAAATTTTGGCTACATAGTGGACAGCCAAGATCTTTACTACCGCCGAAAAGATAACTTTACTGGCACCGTTTATTTGCGGTAGCAAAGTGACTTTATAAAGAATTTACTCACAGTTTCTACAAGGTCACTTTGCTGGCATAGAAAAGCTACTTTGCTGTCGTAGGTAAGTAACTATGCTGTCCTAGAAAAGAGGTTCTATACCCTCAAAAACATCCTTTTTTGCTATTGAAAAGTAGATTGCTAAGACAGAAAAGATATTTGTTGTTGTTATTAGAAATGCTTCCTGAAATAGGAAAGCGTTTGTCTCAGAACAAAAAATTTCTTGCCAGAATCAGCCAAGTATTTTATTAGCCATGGGAAGTTATTTGTCTCACCAATAGCAAAAATATTTTGCTGGAAATCTTTGGAAATATGTAGTAGCGCGTCCATCATAACAAAACCAGGAGATAAACAAACTCTATTTAAACCCCTAAACTTTCATTACCTGATCTGAAATAAGTCAATTAATGAAAAGTTTGGCGCTAGAGTTGTTTCTGCTAGTTTTGATGGATGCGCTGGCACCATTTCCAAAAAGATTCCCAGCGACCGACACTCGACTTGACTCGACAGCATCCACGATCCACACCGTACGGCGTTAGCTACTAAACTAAAATGGAAGAAAATGAACACGAAACATATTTTATCGGTTATAATTGGACCCGAAGAAATCACGGAAATGTCCGAACGGTATTTTTAGTTAAGTTATTTGGCTAGGGTAGCAAAAAACATTACTGTAACAATAACAAAAATTACAGGAATTTTTTTTTGCTGCAACAGTAAAGTATCTATCTATCTTAGAAAAGTTCTATTTCGGAGTAGCAGAAATATTTTCATAAAATTTTAATTTTGCTATAACAGCAAAGTTTGGTTTTGGAATAAGAAATATCTTTGCAGTTTCAATAAAGTAGTTTCAGCAAAGTGGTCTTTTCTGTAGAAGCAAAATAACATTGCTACCTCTAAAACATTTTCCACTGTAACAGCTAAAAAAAAACCAGCAAAGAATTTTCTCCTGGGACTTTTCTCAGTGTACTACATATTTCCAAAGATTTCCAGCAAAATATTTTTGCTATTGGTGAGACAAATAACTTCCCATGGCTAATAAAATACTTGGCTGATTCTGGCAAGAAATTTTTTGTTCTGAGACAAACGCTTTCCTATTTCAGGAAGCATTTCTAATAACAACAACAAATATCTTTTCTGTCTTAGCAATCTACTTTTCAATAGCAAAAAAGGATGTTTTTGGAGATATATAAACTCTTTCTCTAGGACAGCATAGTTACTTACCTACGACAGCAAAGTAGCTTTTCTATGCCAGCAAAGTGACCTTGTAGAAACTGTGAGTAAATTCTTTATAAAGTCACTTTGCTACCGCAAATAAACGGTGCCAGTAAAGTTATCTTTTCGGCGGTAGTAAAGATCTTGGCTGTCCCCTATGTAGCCAAAATTTTTGGCTACGGCAGCAGAAAAATTAGCTATGACAATGAAAAAAATTTCCAGGCCCGTATTCTCAGTCACACCTCAAATTAAGGACTCCTCGTGACTTAAAGGTCGCCTTGAATAAGGACGCCTTGGTGGTATGCGACTTTGGCGTTTCATAGTAGCAAATTAAAGAATCCTTATTGAAGGAAGCCTTGGCATAAGTTTTGCAACTGGCAACAACGGTTTCTACGAAATGTCTATTGTTATTGTCATTAAATTGTCATTATTAATATATGGTTCTATGAGAAAAAGGTCAGATAGCTGTAGAAAATGTGATTTGTCTGTGGAATTCATGCGCAAGTAATTATGGCGATCAAGTACACTGAGACTGAGAAAATGCTCTTGGTTCAGATGGGAGCTCAGCATAGAGTCACAGTTGAAAATAAAAAAAATAGACGCCGTATTAGGTTTGTTCGGAATTAGTTCAGAATCAGTTCTGAAATAATCTGCGCTTGCGCATTTGTTCATAAAGAACATAAATAAACAAATGCGCAAGCGCAGTTCAATTCAGACCTCATTCTGAATTAAATCCAAACAAATTCATTATTCTAGGGAAAACAGGCTGCCTGGGATGAAAATTGTATTTCCTTGACCATTTTGTAGATAACCGACAACCATGAAGTTGCTTCGCGATATAAGAATAATAATTGACAAAATAAGAATAATATTACGTAGCGAAGTCAATTATTATTAAAAATTCAAGATAACGAAAATTATACAGAGTGTAAAAAAATAGTGTAGGTTCCGGACTTTGAAAGGTGATACTACATATGAAGATAATGAAAAAAGTTCCTATGAACATATGCCCTAAGATACTTTTTTGTTTTGTGAGTAAACTACCCTCTACCCTTATTGAAACTACCCTTTCGGAACTGTTACGATTTTTTTTACTATCACCATTCGCTTTGGTATCGAAATGTATGCGAGAATACCAAATTTCCAGGAAAATATTTTGGCACTGATGCAATATTCGTGAAAATAAATAAAATCTATTATTTTCATCTACCATTTGAAGGGCTGTAACTTCTTCAGGGAGCATCTTAGGGCATATTCATAGGAACTTTTTTCTTATTTTCATATGTAGTATTACCCCTCGAAGTCCGGTACACTATTTTTTTTACACCGTGTATATACAATTAATCTATTAATTTTTTGGTGTTTCAACTTTCTGTTTCTTTTTCCTCTACCAAATGCGAAGTCTAGCGACCTAAAATACTTTGTTCTTTTGTAATATGTGAGCGAACTTGCCTCTGATGAAGAGAGCTTCTTGTCTCGAAACATGTAGAGCGCCGAGTAGAGCGCTTTAACTTGATCAAAGTATTTTGTGGAGGAAAACTTTGTGTATTCTTTTGGAATTTCAACTCCACTTTGAGACATGGACTACTTCTTTAATTTAGAATCCTAATGGATTCTGCATGTCTCGATTCTTGAATGTACCTTCTTGGCCTCCGCAGCACAATCCGCGTGTGGCTAAATTCACCAAAATGTTGCAATGCCACGGATGCAGTGATTTATCGACTCACTAATGCATGCTAATGCCTGTTTAATTTAATACTGCTTTTTCTACCATTCCACCACGGTGCCTATACCAGCTGAATTTAGCCACACGCGGTTATCATCATCAGCGACATTTATCTCTGCAAATAAATTTTCCAGCTCATCCATACTAATTACAATACTTAAAATAAACTTTGCACATCAATGAAATACAGTTCACGTTCTGTCACCAATTAGGTTCACGTGCTGTCACCAATAGGTTAGAAAACCAGTCTCAAGGGACCTCTGGACATTCCTCAAGTCAAGGAAGGAAATGTGCCGAAATACGCATGGGCGGCGTAAGGACGCCTTGACAATTTTGACTCTGCAAGACAATTTACTGCGAAGGTCACCTTCAAGGAATCCTCAGCACTCAAGTAGGCACTATGAATACCGGACTCAGTGTACTGTGTATTATCCTTGCCTGAGTTCGGCTTATGTACCGTTCACGGCGCACTCTGCGGATGACGTCACGATATCAAGTCATATTGAACGTAGTTAGACTGGCGTTTCCGATTGGTAGTTTCAATGCCCGCCCACTGATAGCGTATTTCATTGGTAGAGCAAGTGCAACACTGGTTTTGAACTGACCCTTTAAAAGAAATGCACGCGTGTAGTCCCAATGAAATATTAGACACTTTAAGTTAGACAAAATACGTTAACGCTAACGTAAGATTTGACAGCTGCGCATGCGCAGTTTCTTTTCACCAAAAATAGCGTGTTACGTGTCACGTTATTTAACGGGTCTTTGCGTGTACCTTATCCGTAAACGTTCGTTGAACCGATTGGGCCCGAAAACCAAATTGCCGGTGTAGACCTTTGCCGAATGTATTTTAACCTTAAAAAAGGTATCATGTAATTCAAATAATCAAAATACACACTGAGAAAACTTCCAGCCAAAAATTCTTTACTAGTGTATTTTCAGCTATCATAGCAGAAATTTTAGCTGAAATTGCAAAACGATCCTATTCTGGTTGTAGGATGCACTTTACTATGTTAACATAATGTCACTTTGCTGTAACAGTAAAGTTTTTTTCTGCCACTAATAGTTTTTTTCTGATACAGTAGAAACACTTATTATTAATAAGTATGTTTTATACCGCGGCAAAGTGCATGCCTGCAACTATGAAAAAGTTTTTTATAAGTTTTTTTAATTATTGCTGGAAAGATTTTGACTTCTTCAGCCAAAAGATTTTCAACAAAATCCATCGGGTGGTGAGGTGGGGGGTGATTTGCGATCCACGAGGTTTCCCGACGCTAGCATCGCTCGGTAGTCCGTGGTAAACGTCAAACGTAGAAGGAAGCTTCTGCTGTCGGCTCGTGCAATTTTGTAATCAAGTCAATAAGGTGGAGTCGATCGAAATATTGAATTGTTTGTTTTTTTTAGTTAGTGGGTGAATGTGGTAGGGTAGGTATACAACGGTATATAATGATGTATCTATTTAATATTTTTTATGAGCTTATTCTTATTCTCTTCAAGATATTCTAAAACAAAAAATGTTGGTTTTCTGTTTTTGTCTTAAACAAGATGGCGTAGCCTAATCCTTTTTTCGAATATTATTATAGGTATTTTTAATTGATCGAGGAGGCAGTGCATTCGTCACAGGACTTCTCCAAGTTTGTTTTGATTCAACCAACCTCCTATCTCATCTCATTACTGATCTCCCTATATTAAAGGCTCTTGTATTATTGTATTTATTGTTTATGCTCCTTTATAGATTTAAGTTTTTTTGATTTTTCATTATAAGAGTATTTTTTTCTTATAATGGGAATAATAATTTTCCATTTTTCTGTCCATATTTTATTTTTATAAAAAAATATTATTTTTTAATAAAATATTATGTATTGTTTAATTGTAGGTATTTGTGTTTTATTTTTACCCCAGGAGCATATTTACCCCACTAATGGCCGTTTGCACCGACCATTTTAAGGAAGCCTTAGCGATAAGTTTTCCTTAAAGTGACATTTCTCCACGTAAAAATGTCATTGGATACTTATTGCTAAGGCATCCTTAAAATGATCGTTGCAAACGGCCATAATCAACTTTATAACCATGAGCAACTGACTTTATTGTCACTGCAAAGTAATTTTATGGTCACACAAAAATACTTTATAGTAGCACCAAATTTACTTTGCAGCCACAATAAAGTTACTTTATTGTCATAAAAAAAACTGTATAGTCGTAGCAAAGTCACTTTATTGTCACAATAAAGTTACTTTATTGTAACAACAAAGATATCCTTTATATTCACAACAAAGTTACTTTGCTGCCACGGGTAAGACAGTTCAATAAAGTTAACTCCATTACCACAGTTAAGAACTTGGCTGGAGCCTATTCTAAAAAAAAAATTAGCTGTGGTCGCTAAAAAATTGGCAATGGCCAGAAGGAAGATTTCTCAGTGCAGAAAATAATTTCTAATTTGTCCTTTTCACAACAAAATTTACAGGTAGGTGAGATATAACGTTAACAAATATAAAAAACACAATGAAAAAAATTAAATTTGGGACTTTTTTTATGAAAAACCATTAAAAAGAGTGTGACCCTAAAAGACGACTTAAAGCTACTTAAATCAAGAAAAAAATTCTAAGATCTCTCGTGAAAACCGCAGTCCTATATATATTCAAAATAGCCCTCGAGAAAATTCCTTGTGAAGACAAATTATGCAGGAGCTTGTGATGTCACAACCGCCGAAATCGTAGTCGTCATAGCAGTAAACCGTACCCTATACTTTGAGTGGTTGCAATTCGCTCTAGGAGATAATTGTCTTCTGTTTTGAAATATTCTTACACGTGATAATACTGTCCCTGATAGTCCAGTGTGACGTCACAAACACCTAGTTTTAACTTCAAACCGCCCTAACTCGAAAACGGACCATCGTAGCAAGATGCGGTTTAAATATTTATTCTTAGAGCCGTTTTACACGGCAAAGTTTCTTTACGAAATTATTCACGAAATTATTGCCGAAATATTTCGTAAGTTTACTTTTCTTGGTTTCGCCTTTTCCTGTTTGACACGGCAAATAAAATTTAGCAGAAGTTTCGTGAAAATATTAGTCATACGCAGGCGCAGTTACGTTTTGCCATCAATAATATTAAATCATAACCTCATATCATATCTTGGTAAACCAAAACAAAACAAATAAAACTTTCGTTTTCTGATTGTTGTTGAATCTCTGTACCTACTCTTCTGTAGTTTTATTAAGTTGAATTTCTGTGTTCCTTCCATAATTAAAGTTTTGTTTACCTGGCTTTGACCAGCTGGTACTCTCTCTCCCACCCTATGTTTTTAGGCGGAACAAATTTTTTCCACGGATAAGCACTCTATCTTTATCTTTTACATAGGAAATTCATTGACGGATTCATAAAGTTCGATGGAAAAGAAAGCCCCGTTTATTTTGTAATTGTGTGCGCCGAAACTCACGCAAAACTCAAGTTTTTCTTGTCGTGTAAAACAGGAGAAGTTGACTTACGAAATATTTCGGCAACAATTTCGTAAGTAATTTCGTGAAGAAACTTTGCCGTGTAAAAAGGCTCTTAGTTGAGAAAATAAAAAAAAATATGCGAAATAGTTAATTCCGTGTTACGTAACTCGGAAATAGTTAGTTCCGTGTTTCGTAACGCAGAAATAACTATTTCCGAGTTACGTAACGCGGAAATAACTTTGAAAATAAAAAAAATAGATACGTATCCCTTCTACGCCGTGAGTTGCTGACTCCGGAATTTTGTTTTTGAGCTGTAACTTTTTTATTTGTTGACCAATTTTCTTTTGTTTTGGCTTGTTTGAAATAGAAATGAACAGACTAACGAATCAGGGTAAAACTTTTGACATTTGAAAAAAATCCAAAATGGCGGACTTTTTCAAAAATTGCCTAGTTTTGGATAGCGCTGGAACTTTTTTGGGACACCCTGTATAAGTTTTTTTAATAAATTCCTAAAGTTCATAATTTTGCGAACATTTTAAGACCTCGACAGAAAAAATCGGTTGAAAACTAAGTGAAATATTGGCTTTTTTGTAATATCGAATTTCAATTTTTTATATTGACAGGAAAATCTGAATATGCTATTTCAGCTAGAATTTTTTTTTCTACTCGACATATTTCTTCTATTTCGGGCTTGTTCGAAAGATAAATGGATAGGATAAGGACTCGAAGTGAAGATTTTGACTGTTGAGAAAAAATTAAAGATTTCCCAGTTCCTTTAACATAGCCAAAAATTTCCACCTTATCCGGAGTAGAAAATTCGCTAAAAAATCAACTACGAATTTTTCTCCAAGCTCGAAAAGCAGATAAAGGAAGAGAAAAATTCAGCAGTTATTTAATGGTACCTATCTGCAGCAATTTCTCGAAGCCACAAAGCACAACTAATTGTTATCGACCAAGGAGTTCGCTTGGATTCACGCAAGTATTGTCAGCTTGTGTTCGTCATATGCTATCCGAAATCAAGGTTGTTTGAGAGAGGTAGGTTGCCTGATAACTTTTATGACGTCATCTGTATGCTTGAACATAATGCAAATCTCCATAAGGCAAAGGCACTCTAGATGCGTCATCAAGTTACCCATTACCAGACAACCTGGGCTGCGTTCAAAAACGGCTAAAGCCGAGCCAAAATTGGAATATTGCGTTCAAGTTCGGCTCCAGCGTGCCAAAAACGGTTGGCTTTACACGTTCCAAATCGGCCGCGGTAAAGTAACTTTTGGAGGCTCTTTCAACTGAGTCTAGAAATGGTTATACGAATTTTGATTGGATGAGACCAAATTCAATATGGCGTGGCGGCCAGGCAAGTTAGTTTTGAATATGGGTTTTCATGCATATTTCAATTATTTTGTTTGTTTGCAGCTTCGATTTTAATTATTCAATAAAATATTTGTTAACTAAGTACGTTAACTATTAAGTCGGACAGAAACTAGATATTTTTTGTGTTTTTTTGGTCCATGAATGGTCGCCACGCCATATTGAATGTCACGTGGTTTGGATTGCATATTGAGAAACGGTATTTGGCGTTCCAGCAAATTCACACCAGATTTGGCATTGCCGGTAGAAGGGGTATTAATAGTAGGTTTTGGCATTAGCATTGCCGTCTTTGAACGCACTCCAGTTAACTTTAGGAATCTTGATCCGAAATTGAACAGCTCACACCTCAAGACTACACTTTTATGCAGGTAATTTTATAACTTACCTAGTTAACATTTATTGTTCCGATTTTGGTTCTCACAAAAACTTTGATAAAATTGTACGATTTTGTATTTCTCATCCTATGAGGTAAAGATGATAAATACTGTTTGTTTATAAGATGGAGCCAGGTGACATAATAGCCGCTTTACTATCAACTATCTAAGAGAGCAAGTTGCGGATTTTATACAGCCCGTTGACTGGCCGCCTAATAGCCCAGATTTGAATTCCTGCGATTACTTTGCATGAGGGGATTTGGAAGAAAAAGTCCACGGAAATAGGGCTACGTTCAATAATTTAGGAGACCTGCACAACCGAATCATTGAGTTTTGGGGAGAACTGCTGGAACAACGTAACATTGCCAATTCTATCGATTCTTGGCGTAGACGTTTAGCATGGGTTGTTGAGGCCCACGGAAAGCATATCGCCTCTTGCCCCTTAAATGTGTTTACTTTATTTTTTAAAATTTTTAAATAAAAATATTAGTCGTATTGTATTGTTGGAAAACTTATCGTTAACTTTTTCAAAATTGGCTATGTTGAAGGAACTGGGAAATCTTTTTTTTTCAACAGTCAAAATCTTCATTTCGGATCCTTATCCTATCTATTTATCTTTCGAACAAGCCCGAAATAGGAGAAATATGTCGAGTAGAAAGAAAATTCTAGCTGAAATAGCATATTCAGATTTTGCTGTCAATATAAAAAATTGAAATTCGATATTACAAAAAAATCAATATTTCACTTAGTTTTCAACCGATTTTTTCTGTCGAAGTCTTAAAAAGTTCGCAAAATGATGAACTTTAAGAATTTATTAAAAAAACTTATACCCTAATAACACAGGATCTTGCTGGTATATCCCACTAAGGTACCACTAATGTCCCGATGTTTCAGACATAGGTAAGACATGCCAAAATTGTTTCCTTTGGAACATTCTTGGAACGTTTTGATTGGGACGTTCTAGAAACATCTTTAGAGGCTTTCAACATTCAATTTTTATTTTTTGTATTAGCAAATTTAAAATTTGATTTATCAATCCATTAACAGTTGAATAATCTACTATACCTAATACAGGATATTTTGAATTTTTTAATAATAATTAAAAAAGTAAAACGAAAGACCCGTCTCAAAATTACTTTTACAAAATAATTTAAGGCATTTTTTAATTTTCGAAGAACTTTGAGACCTTGGGTCCTATTAAAAAATGTATTATTTAAACAAACATCCATCCGCCCATGCCCACCCGCTATAGTTGGAGCTTATTGCTTATTTTGTAATTTGTAACAACTCTACTCTGGTAGTACCTGCTCTGCTTGCCACGCTTGCCATTAGCCAATGGGCTCGACTTTTGACTGTAACGTTGTCAGATTTTTGTCCGAAATTATTTCTGAGTGTCCGGAAAAAATGAATATTAATAAAATAACTGACCTAATAAGACAATTAATTTGAGCACACATCAGAATTCTACAAAACGTATTTAAAATGAATAATCTCTAGTGATATTTGAAATGTTTTCAAGTTTCGAGTCTGGCTGTTTTAGTATGTGAGTGCGCTAGAAAAAGAAATCTGGCAACGTTGGAAGTGATTTCGGCCCTGCCGCCGGCCGTTCGATTCGGCGGGAAGCGCTGGTGTAGTTTGTCACACTTGGCTTCCATTTTGTTTTTGTTCTCTCTGTACTCTGTATTCGTTTTCAAACGTTTGATGCAGGTAGAAGTTTTATTTTTTAATTTAATATTTACTATAGTCGGTACCATTGACTATAGTTTTTTTTTCGAGTATAAACCTAGATATTTTCTTCTTTGTGGAATTCAGTGCGATTGTGTCGTGAGTTTGTGCCTTTTTCAAGGTAAGTAAAGTGGAAAATGGAGTCCAGACTCAGAGAAAAAAGAAAACTTTTAAATAAGCTTAATCAACGGTTCAAACGCCTCAATAAAGGTGAAAATATTCAAATAAGTGAGGATACTGTTGCCTCAACTACCTCACAGGCTTCAGGCTCTGGGGGCCAAGCTGAAGCTTACAGTCCTGAGCATATGCCCGTTTCTTACCATTGTTCAGACACTGACTCTACCACATCTGAAAGCTCTTATGAAGACGAGCCCAGTTACCTTGAAAATCCCCATGAAAATAATCCTTACCTTGAAAATCTTGACCAAAATAACCAACCCGAGAACCAACCTATCTTATCAAACCAAACAGAGCAAAATAATGAATCTTTGTCATCTTTTTTAGGAAACTGGGCTTTGAAGCATAACATAAACCATTCTGCTCTATCTGATCTTTTAACTAATTTAAGAAAATTCCATCCAGATTTACCTAAAGACTCGAGAACTCTTCTTAAAACACCCCGACAAACTGGTTCCCAAATTAAAATAGTACAGCCAGGATTTTATTATCATTTTGGGTTAGAGCAGTGTCTGAAAAATTTGTTGGTTGAATTTTCAAAAGAAAATATCCTCGAAACAAATGTTCTAGAAATTTGTGTTAATGTTGATGGCTTGCCTCTTTCCAAAAGTTCTGGAAACCAAGTCTGGCCAATAATGGTTAATTTTGTTAGAAATAAAGATTTTATTCAGATTTGTGGGGTATATCAAGGCAATGAAAAGCCAAAAAGTAGCAATGAGTTCATGTCCGATTTTGTAAGGGAAGCTATAGAACTAATAAATAATGGTTTTTTGTTCAATAATACAACATACAGTGTTAAAATACATGCTTTTATATGTGATGTTCCCGCCAAGTCATTTTTAAAATGTGTAAAGGGCCACAGTGGCTATATGTCATGCACAAAATGTGATATAGAAGGCAATTATATTGGAAATCGAACCTGTTTTCCAAAAACAGAAGGGTTTAATTTAAGAAG
Source organism: Ceutorhynchus assimilis (assembly GCA_917834065.1). Lineage (NCBI taxonomy): Eukaryota > Metazoa > Arthropoda > Insecta > Coleoptera > Curculionidae > Ceutorhynchus > Ceutorhynchus assimilis. Next base: position 6,841,989 of record OU892290.1, read on the forward strand.
CGATTTGAGTTTCCGAACAAAGGAACAGGAAAGCCATCATATTGACACCACAATTTTAGAAAATATTCCAGGGTTAAATATGGTAAAATCATTTCCTCTAGATTATATGCACTTGGTGTGTCTAGGGGTAATGAAAAAGCTACTTAATAACCTGTGGCTCTCTGGGAAACCACCATATCGTTTGTCTTCCCAACAAATCAAAAGTATTTCAGATCAATACCTAGCATTTAAAAAGCAAATTCCACAAGAAATTCTAAGAAAACCGAGATCTTTGTTGGAAGTGAAACGGTGGAAAGCTACTGAGTTCCGCTCTTTTCTATTTTATTTAGGTCCTGTTGTTTTGAAAGAAAACATACCTGAAAAAGTATATGAAAACTTTTGTTGTCTCCATGTCACAATAACATTATTGTCAAAATGTTGCAATTTGGGATATGCTCAGCAATTATTGAAACATTTTGTAGAAACATTTTCTTTACTTTATGGGAAAGAAAATATTTCCCATAATGTTCACAACTTGCTTCACCTTGTCGACGATGTTCAAACATTTGGTAGCATAGAAAATTTTAGTGCTTTTCCTTTCGAAAACCACATGATGTATATAAAAAAACTAGTTCGTAAAGGTGACAAACCCCTTCAGCAAATTATCAACAGAATCTCTGAACGGGCAAACATCAGAGATTCAGGTGCAAATTCTACCAAATCCTATCCCATATTAAGAAAAGAGCACTCTAGAGGACCACTTATGGACAATAATTCCTTATGTGTGAAACAATTTGAAATAATTTTTTTTAACAATTTTTTCTTATCCTTGAATGAAGGGGATAATTGTTGTGTACTTAAGGATAAAAGTTTAGTCCTGATAAAAAATATTATAGTTTCTGATAAATACACTAAAATAATTGGTCACACATTTTCAAACTTGGAAAGCTTTTATAGGTCATATTGTGAATCCTCAAAATTGGATATATTTTTAGTAAATGCTGTAAATACTAGGCTCCACTGCTGGGATGTAAATCAAATAGCCTACAAATGTGTTAAATTAAGTTTTAGAAACAAATTTGTGGTTTTTCCTCTAATTCATACCCTTAAATCAGCTTAATGATTTCATTACATAGTCATAACTAGAGATGTAAAAAAACGTTTTTTCTTTTTTTCAAAATAATTTCAAATGTAAAATAGTATGTGTGCTACTTTTTTTAAATTTAAAATAGTATGTGTGCTACTTTTCCGCACGAGTTAGGAACACAATTTTTTCTACGAGATAGAAGGAACATCCCTACGTAATGTAAATTTTAACACTAATATTTGACAACATTTATTTTGCAACACCTGTTAATAAAAACAAATAGAGTATTTTTTCTTAATATAGGTTAGGTATTTTTAAGTACAAATAAAACCTAATTTTTTAATAATAAAAAAAAAAAATCTGAAATAATGTGCCTTATTCTGAAGACAATAAAATCGAGAACTTTTAACAATAATTTGTACATTTGATGTATCTACTATCTATGAAATTTTCGAAATTTTTGAGCATAAAGTAACCATTCTATAGTAACTTGACAAGAAAAGTTAAGTTTAAAGCGAAATAATTTAATGAATGACATTATTGTTTCGATAATTCTCAATGCTGAAATTTGTGTGTGTCAGCTTATAATTTGAAAAATGACAACCGTCACTTTTCCGCACTAGTGAAACTTTCTAAACTAAAACGCGGAAAAGTCCGCACACTTGTAGAAAAAATAGTTATTTTTCTCTGAATGACATTAAAAGTGGCAAAAACGGACACAGCTTTTTACACCTTCTGAGCCTATCAAGTGTCATTAGAAACACTTGACAGGCTCAGAAGGTGTAAAAAGCCATGTCAGTTTTTGTCATCTTTTTTGTTGATTTGCTCCGAAATTTTGACAGGCACATGACTGGATCAGAGAGTTTCAATTTACAAACCACGTGCCTGTCAAATTATCAGAACAAATCGACGAAAAAGATGACAAAAACGAACACGGCTACTATACAACATTCCAGGTAATAATTTGTATTGAACTGGTTATTGAATTTGACAATGACATTAAAGTAAACAAAAAATTTTTAACAAATGTGATCAGTGCAATTAATAAATGCTTATAAAAAAGTGGATTATGAGTGAAATTGGAACAGATTCAGAGAAAAAATTTATTGTTCCACACATTAGAAACTCAGATTTAATGCTGATTTTCTGCTGTGTGAAACATAAAAAAACGCTTTTAATGTCATTCGGAGATTAGAATAGCTATTAAATTAAATATTTAAGTAGGCACATCCATATTCCATCCGAACTATAATGGCATCACCCAATAAGACTTGGACAGTTGTTTGTTTTTATTATGTTAGTTTTATTTCCCAAATACAATATAATTGAATTTTTTTTATTATTGTTACATGTGACGCTTTTATATTGATCTTGACAAAAATATGTCTTCGCCCAATAAAACCTGGACGGTTGTTTTTATTTTACGGCCGACGAGACTGTGGAAGCAGTCCCAACCAGATGGATCAATGGGGATGATTGTCTGTGGCCTGCTGTCCCAGCTGAAAAACTTAACATGTTTATCAAAAACTGTGAATTCAATTCTTGCTGGCCATCGCACAAAGTGCGAACATTCAGAAACGCAACCTATGGTGAGTAAACTTTTTGGGACCCTTTATTTTTATAATACCGGGTGTTACGAGATTAGTTTCGCGCTGGGATTTGCTGGATTTTTTTCCAATGGCAAAGATTTTTGGTATAGAGTATAGGTTTGAGAAATGTCATGTTTTGACATATGTGTCAATGTTTGGTAACTTCCGGTTTGACTGGAAATGGCCCTAACTTCGTAATTTCGAATGGCATCCCAAGAATTTTTTCGCATTTTTGGGATCTGCGGATCATGATGTGTAAAAATAAATTTTGATCCAGAATTCTAAAGTTTCTTCAAAAATGTCCAAATTTGACGTTTCCATACACATCATGATCCGCAGAACCTAAAAATGCGAAAAAATTCTTGGGATGCCATTCAAAATTACAAAGTTAGGGCCATTTCCAGTCAAACCAGAAGTTACCAAACATTGACACATATGTCAAAAGATGACATCAAACCTGTACTCTATACCATCTCTATACCAAAAATCTTTGCCATTGGAAAAAAAAAACAGCAAATGCCAGCACGAAACTTATCTCGTAGACACCCGGTATATTATGCATTTCTCAGATAACTATAAAATCGCAAGAGCCAAAGCGAATAAAGCTGAAACTACTAGCGATCTAAATACAGATATAGGAGAAGATACGGAAAATGTACCAATCAAAAGATTCAGGAGGAAAAAATATTTATCTTCGTCTGACTCTAGTGAGGATGAGCCACTAATATTAAAAAAAAAAACAAAAAATAGTCAAAAATCTGCCTCCTCCACCATCTTGGACAGATGTGATCATGGATGAAGACCCAATTAGTGAAATAAATAATAATTTTAATAATTCACAGCCCAATTATTTAGAAGGTAATTCACAAATTTATTTAGTTTTTAAAAATATTTAGAAACCAAATTTTGTAGATTTTAAGTTTAATTTTTAAGTTTCACCAGTCCTATGTATAGGTAACTGATTACCTCTATAGGTATTATAATGTTTAACATTGTAATAATTTTCTGGAAATAAATAAAGAAAAAAAAAATTGATTATTTTTTGTCACAGAACGAGTCACAGACGTTTCTAACTCGCAACAATTGACAAGCTCTCCGCCATCAACAAGCTCTCAGCCATCAACAAGTTCTAGGACACCGTTACTACAGGTGCAGCCAGTAGGTAGTCCTAGAACTCCTGTGCAAATGATTCAGGAAAACATGAGTAAGTTTTTTAAGCCAGTTTTTAAGTAGAATTTCCTTTATTTTAATATATTTCAGATAAAACATCGAAAGGTTGCTGCTGTAACCCGAAGCTTTTGTACAACATACAATCTCTATTATTAGAAATAAATGCTAAAGTTGGAAAATGTAATTGTCATATTTTCAAGGAAGAAGTTAACAATAACATTTTGGCAGAATCACAACAAGATTTCCCCATTTCTTCCAGAGAAAATTTCAAGGAATTTGAAAAATTCCTATCGATCGTTTCTAATTATACAGCCTTGGTAAATATGTTCTCATTCCACAATTACTTCCTAAGCATGCATAAGTATCTTTCGTTTTCATTTTCCAATTTCAGGTTCAGTTATTCTCCAAACTTGGGGGCATCAATATATATGAGTTTATAAAACGATGCATTGCACCCATAATAAAGGACACATTAGCAGAAGAGTTTTCCTTTTTGGGTAAAAAAGGAAAAAATACATTTGGCACCACATTTTTGGCTAAAGCAGTAATTGGTAAATATTATTAAAATAAACATACCTACATATTTAAATGCCTTTTGATATTTTAAATCATTCCAGAAACTAGGTTTCTTTTTCAGGAGCATTAGAAAAGTATACAGGGTTCCAACTATTTCATATTTCATAGGAACGGAACAGTATTGCTATCTTGGGAACGGTTAAAGTTACGAGAGCGTTTAAATTAGAAAAAAGTTGCTATTTTTGAATAATATTGAAAATATTTATAAACATATAGCTCATTGGAAAAAGTATTATAAGGAAAAATAAAACAAAACAAGCGTGAGTAGGTGCGAATCACCCGTCTCTCTCTAGACCCAAATATCACAGTATTTTTATAACATATTAATCACAGGTATATAGGTAAAAATTCAAAATATCACAGGGCTTAAGTTTGGTATACAATAGAGAGTAGAAAGGGCTAAAATGGGTAAAATGTAAAATCACAATAAAATAAACAGATAAAAAGAAATATAAAAAGAATACAATAAAATAAACAGGTATAAAAAAAAAGGGTAAATAAAATCAGCAAACACACAAAATATCACGCAGTTAAATAAGACATAGAATCACAGCTCGACTAATTGGTATTAGCGTGTGCCAGTAACGTGCTCCACATAGATGTCCCTAGACCACCTGATGACATCACTGCACATTAGCTTACGCATAAGTTTGGCGTAACGCTGAGAAACATTGCACTGACGCAGGACGGCCTCATTGTCCTGGTCCCAGGATCCAAGGGCACCCACAATAAAAGCATCCAGAGTCACGGTTTTGCCCTGCGCCTCCAGCTCCGCAACCAGTGGCAGGTATTTTTCTCGTTTTGTTTGCCTGGCTCTTTGCAGAGACTCGACGCCATTTTCGAATGGTATTGTGACGTCGATGATGGTTACTTGGTTGTCTTTAGTCACCACAATGTCAGGCCTGACGTTGGTGGTTGTATTTGGGACGGTTCGGTTTACCATTACCTGTCCCAACCTCTCCGGGAGCGCCTTCACCAGTCTGTCCTGAACCGCGTTGTGTCGATGCTGCCAGGCAGCCGAATGGACCCTGCAATGGTTTATAACATGAGGCAGAGTCTCATCCTGACCGCCGCATCGTCTGCAGCGCTTGTCTCGATTGCTCCACCTCTGAGTTGCATTGAGGGGGACGCAGTCCAGTCTGGCTCTATGGATGAAGCGCCAGTCGCAAAACCGGGTAGCGAAGCCGTCTCTGACAAAGTGGTTGCTTGCTGCACTGGTAGAGCTGACCCTAAAAACCGCTGAGGCAGGTTCATCCACTTCTTGCAGCTACGCTTGATGAGCTGGTCCAGTGGTTTGACGGCGTTCTTCTGGACGTGCGCACCTCTCATAATAAAGCTGAGTTGCGGCATTATGAATGTGTTCAAGGCGTCGATCTTCTGCCAGGGTGCAAGAAGTGAGGAATCGACTTGCTCCGTCTGGACAACCATGCGGGCCACTGTATCTTCAGGGTTTTGGGCTATGTGGTAGCCGGTCGGAATCCCCAGGTGCTGGTAGGCTTGGCCTTCTTCCAGGATCGGAATCTGTCCCCCCTGCACATGGAAGCCGGTGTTGAGGCACTGGTGTCTTTGCCTGCAGTCTAAGTGTAGTGATGCGCACTTGGCAGGCTTGAATGTTAGGCCACATCTACTTGCGACCGTCGCCACCGTGTCGAGAAGCGTCTGGAGGTCTTCCAGGCTACTATCCATAACTACCAGGTCGTCAGCAAAAGCCAGCAAAGGGAGTCGGCCGTCAGCAACCATGCAGCCAAGCCCAGTCTCATTGGCCGCTCTGATAATGGGCTCCAGAGCCAAGTTGAAGATTATTGGGCTCAAGGGACAGCCCTGGCGGACTCCAGCATGAATTGGGAAGCTGTCCGTCTCGCCGGTCGAAACTCTGACTGTTGCAGTGCCGTCTGTGTAGATGTCCCTGCAGATGTCCACAAAAGATTGATCGACGCCGAAACTGGCAAGTACGTCGAACATGTGTTGGTGTGGGACAGAGCCAAAAGCGTTGGCCAGGTCCAGCCACGCGACAGCGCAGGATCTGCGTCCCCTTCGCGTTTCATCCAGAATACTCTGGAGTACAAAATTATGTTCTAGGCAGCCCTCGAATTGTCCAAAGCCTTTTTGGGCCGGAGACACCAAGCCGTGTTGCCTACACCACGCTGACAGCCTGTGCGCCAGACAGGATGTGAAGAGTTTGTATATGCAGCCGCACAGGGAAATAGGCCGCCAGTTGCCAGGATCATTGCGGTCGCCCTTTTTGTGAATAAGGATCACCACGGCACTCTTCCAGTCCGCTGGCACTCTTCTGAACTCGAGGACTCGGTTGAAGAGTGACGTCATGGCCAGGCATCCCGGGTCTAGCTTTTTCAATTGATGGTAGCGGATGCCATCGTTGCCTGGGGCTGTGTTTGACGTGCGGTTCAGGCGCTCCACCAAGTGTTGTGGCTCGAAAGGCAGCGTAAGTGTGTGGCCATTGGGACCAACTGGCAGTTGCACTGCATGATGTGGACCGTCGAGGGGTTTCAGGCTGTGGGTTTCGGTGAAGTAGTTCACCAGCCTGTCATTCTCTATGGTGCAGTGCTCGTTGTTGTCTCCCGTTGTGGTTTTACGGAATGCCTTGGCTTTGCTTCTCCTGTAGAGCTTTTGGATTTCGGCGGCTTCTGCAGGATTGTACCGATTCGGGACTTGTTGTGGAGGGGGCGGCGGTCTTGGGCGGTTAGGTGGCCTGTTTGCATGGGGTCGGGGTTTCTGGGGCCTTGCAGCCGGCGCAGTTTTCTCCCTCATGTCGGCGACGATCCTGGAATACGCCGCCTCCAAGTCCTCAAAGTCGCGGACCGCAGCCAGCCATTGGAGCCACCGGATCTGATCGGCATTCGGGACTCTCTGTCGTTGTGGTTGTGGTCGAGCGTTGGGGTGCAATGGCGGGTTCTGAGGCTGGGCGGGCGGTTCTTGTCGCCAGGGGGGTGGCGGAGGCTCAGCCGGCGGCGCCTGGACGAGTTCTACTCGTTGGAGTGGGTTGGCTCTGCGTTGAGGCGTGTCGGCGAGAGGCTGGGGTTCGACAAGCTGTACTGGGTGTGCGGCAGGCTGTACTAGGAGTACGGTAGGCTGTACCGGGTTTGCGACGGGCTGCACTGGCTGCACTGGGTGCGGAGCGGGTTGAACTCGGTATGGGGCAAGCTGTTCTGGGTGTTCGGAAGGCTGCACTGGATGTACAACAGGCTGCGCTAGCTGTTCGGCAGGCTGTGCTGGCTGCACTGGGTTTGTAGCAGGTTGCACTGGGTGTGTGACAGGTTGAACTGGGCTTGCGGCAGGCTGTTCTGGGTGTTCGGCAGGCTGGACTGGGTGCGCAGCGGGTTGAACTTGGCGCGGAGCAGGCTGCTCTGGGTGTTCGGGGGTTTTTGAATAATATTGAAAATAGATTGAGACGTTTATTAAAATTCAATTTTAAAAATTTACAAAATACAATGTGTTTTAAATCTAAAATTTATACTAGCTCTAGGGATCTAAGAAGCCAGTTCAACCTTTTAGGCAGATTTCAACATTTATAAACATATAGCTCATTGGAAAAGGTATTATAGGGAAAAATAAAACAAAACAAGCGTGAGTAGGTGCGAATCACCCGTCTCTCTCTAGACCCAAATATCACAGTATTTTTATAACATATTAATCACAGGTATGGAGGTAAAAATTCAAAATATCACAGGGCTTAAGTTTGGTATACAATAGAGAGTAAAAAGGGCTAAAATGGGTAAAATGTAAAATCACAATAAAATAAACAGATTAAAAGAAATATAGAAAGAATACAATAAAATAAACAGATATAAAAAAAAGGGTAAATAAAATCAACAAATACACAAAATATCACGCAGTTAAATAAGACATAGAATCACAGCTCGACTAATTGGTATTGGCGTGTGCCAGTAATATGCTCCACATAGATGTCCCTAGACCACCTGATGACATCACTGCACATTAGCTTACGCATAAGTTTGGCGTAACGCTGAGAAACATTGCACTGACGCAGGACGGCCTCATTGTCCTGGTCCCAGGATCCAAGGGCACCCACAATAAAAGCATCCAGAGTGACGGTTTTGCCCTGCGCCTCCAGCTCCGCAACCAGTGGCAGATATTTTTCTCGTTTTGTTTGCCTGGCTCTTTGCAGAGACTCGACGCCATTTTCGAATGGTATTGTGACGTCGATGATGGTGACTTGGTTGTCTTTAGTCACTACAATGTCAGGCCTGACGTTGGTAATTGTATTTGGTACGGTTCGGTTTACCATTACCTGTCCCAACCTCTCCGGAAGCGCCTTCACCAGTCTGTCCTGAATCGCGTTGTGTCGATGCTGCCAGGCAGCCGAGTGGACCCTGCAATGGTTTAGAACATGAGGCAGAGTCTCATCCTGGCCGCCGCATCGTCTGCAGCGCTTGTCTCGATTGCCCCACCTCTGAGTTGCGTTGAGGGGGACGCAGTCCAGTCTGGCTCTATGGATGAAGCGCCAGTCGCAAAACCGGGTTGCGAAGCCGTCTCTGACAAAGTGGTTGCTGGCTGCGCTGGTAGAGCTGACCCTAAAAACCTTGCCCTGGTCCGGTTTTCTAGACAGTTTGGCGCTGTACATGGCCCGGATGGCATTTTTCACGGCTCCCTCTAGTTTGGAGCGTGTCGCCGGCGTGATCGTTTGAAGCTGACGGGCCGTTCCGAACCTGATGCATAGAGCCTCTTCTTCCGCCGTCCAATGAACAGTGATCAGCCGGTTATTGAGGCGTCTGGTGGAGTTACGAGCTCGGGACCACAGTGTAGCGATGTCGCCTCCGTCTCTTCCAAACTCTGCCGTCAAGTCCCCAGACAGGTAGCGAGCGAGGTCGGCTTGCGTCGGTGGGCGGCCAATTCTTCGTCGAACCACTTCGTTGAGCTGAGAGTGGGCGATGCGACTAGTCAGCATTTCAGGGCACGTCAGCATACGATAGGCCTGGACGACGGTTGCAACCTCTGTCAGGTCCGCGAGCGGCAGGATGCCGGTGCCACCATTCTTTCCAGACACGAAGAGAAGCTCAGGACTAGCGCGCTGAGGCAGGTTCATCCACTTCTTGCAGCTACGCTTGATGAGCTGGTCTAGTGGTTTGACAGCGTTTTTCTGGACGTGCGCACCCCTCATGATGAAACTGAGTTGCGGCATTATGAAGGTGTTTATGGCGTCGATCTTCTGCCAGGGTGCAAGAAGTGAGGAGTCGACCTGTTCCGTCTGGGCAGCCATGCGGGCCACTGTGTCTTCGGGATTTTGAGCTACGTGGTAGCCGGTCGGGATCCCCAGGTGTTGGTAGGCTTGGCCCTCCTCTAGAATCGGGATCCGGCCTCCCTGCACACGGAAACCGGTGTTGAGGCACTGGTGTCTTTGCCTGCAGTCTAAGTGTAGTGATGCGCACTTAGCAGGCTTGAATGTAAGGCCACATCTGCTTGCGACCGTCGCCACCGTGTCGAGGAGCGTCTGGAGGTCTTCCGGGCTACTATCCATAACTACCAGGTCGTCAGCAAAAGCCAGCAAAGGGAGTCGGCCGTCAGCAACCATGCAACCAAGCCCAGTCTCCTTGGCCGCTCTGATAATGGGCTCCAGAGCCAGGTTGAAGATTATTGGGCTCAAGGGACAGCCCTGGCGGACTCCAGCATGGATTGGGAAGCTGTCCGTCTCGCCGGTCGAAACTCTGACTGTTGCAGTGCCGTCTGTGTAGATGTCCCTGCAGATGTCCACAAAGGATTGATCGACGCCGAAACTGGCAAGTACGTCGAACATGTGTTGGTGTGGGACAGAGCCAAAAGCGTTGGCCAGGTCCAGCCACGCGACAGCGTAGGATCCGCGTCCCCTTCGCGTTTCATCCAGAATACTTTGGAGTACAAAATTGTGTTCTAGACAGCCTTCGAATTGTCCAAAGCCTTTTTGGGCCGGCGACACCAAGCCGTGTTGCCTACACCACGCTGACAGCCTGTGCGCCAGACAGGATGTGAAGAGCTTGTATATGCAGCCGCACAGGGAGATAGGCCGCCAGTTACCAGGATCATTGCGGTCGCCCTTTTTGTGAATGAGGATCACCACGGCACGCTTCCAGTCCTCTGGCACTCTTCTGAACTCGAGGACTCGGATGAAGAGTGACGTCATAGCCACGCACCCCGGGTCTAGCTTTTTCAATTGATGGTAGCGGATGCCATCTTTGCCTGGGGCTGTGTTTGACGTGCGGTTCAGGCGCTCCACCAAGTGTTGTGGCTCGAATGGCAGCGTAAGTGTGTGGCCGTTGGGACCAACTGGCAGTTGCACTGCATGATGTGGACCGTCGAGGGGTTTCAGGCTGTGGGTTTCGGTGAAGTAGTTCACCAGCCTGTCATTCTCTATGGTGCAGTGCTCGTTGTTGTCTCCCGTTGTGGTTTTACGGAATGCCTTGGCTTTGCTTCTCCTGTAGAGCTTTTGGATTTCGGCGGCTTCTGCAGGATTGTACCGATTCGGGACTTGTTGTGGAGGGGGCGGCGGTCCTGGTCGGTTAGGCGGCCTGTTTGCATGGGGTCGAGGTCTTTGTAGCCTTGCAGCCGGCGCAGTTTTCTCCCTCATGTCGGCGACGATCCTGGAATACGCCGCCTCCAAGTCCTCAAAGTCGCGGGCCGCAGCCAGCCATTGGAGCCACCGGATCTGATCGACATTCGGGACTCTCCGTCGTTGTGGTTGTGGTCGAGCATTGGGGTGCAATGGCGGGTTCTGAGGCTGGGCGGGCTGTTCTGGACGCCAGGGGGGTGGCGGAGGCTCAGCCGGCGGCGCATGGACGAGTTCTACCCGTTGGAGTGGGTTGGCTCTGCGTTGAGGCATGTCGGCGAGAGGCTGGGGTTCGAAAAGCTGTACTGGGTGTGCGGCAGGCTGTACTAGGAGTTCGGTAGGCTGTACTGGGTTTGCGATGGGCTGCACTGGGTGCGGAGCGGGTTGAACTCGATATGGGGCAGGCAGTTCTGGGTGTTCGGAAGGCTGCACTGGATGTACGACAGGCTGCGCTAGGCGTTCGGCAGGCTGTGCTGGCTGCACTGGGTTTGTAGCAGGTTGCACTAGGTCTGTGACAGGTTGAACTGGGCTTGCGGCAGGCTGTTCTGGGTGTTCGGCAGGCTGGACTGGCTGCACTGGGTGCGCAGCGGGTTGAACTTGGTGTGGAGCAGGCTGTTCTGGGTGTTCGGAAGGCTGCACTGGGTGTACGACAGGCTGTGCTGGCTGCACTGGGTTTGCGGTGGGTTGCACTGGCTGTACTGGATACGCAGCAGGTTGAACATCGTGTAAGGCAGGCTGTTCTGGGTGTTCGGAGGGCTGCACTGGGTGTTCGGCAGGATGGTCTGGCTGCACTGGGTGCGCAGTGGGTTGAACTTCGTGTGGGGCAGGTTGTTCTGGGTGTTCGGAAGGCTGCACTGGGTGAACGACAGGCTGTGCTGGCTGCACTGGGTGTGCGGTGGGTTGCACTGGCTGCACTGGATACGCAGCAGGTTGAACAAGGTGTGGTGCAGGCTGTTCTGGGTGTTCGGAAGGCTGCACTGGGTGTTCGGCAGGCTGTGTTGGTTGTACTGGGTTTGCGGTAGGCTGCACTGGGTGCGAGGCAGGTTGACCTGGGTTTGCGGCAGGCTGTTCTGGGTGTTCGACAGGCTGCACTGGGTGTATCTGAATCGGCACCGGGTGTACGCTGGGCTCCACTGATAGCTGTACTGAGTGCACAGCGGATTGCTGCACCAGGGGCTGCTCTAGGTGTGTGGTCAGTTGCTCTGAGTGCTGCACTGGGTACAGGTAAGGCTCGAGGCGTACGTCAGGCTGCACTGGTGATCGACGAGTCAGTGCTCCCTGCTCTGGATGGACGACAGGGAGCGGTATCGCAGGCGGGGCTCGTTGGGGCTTCCCTTGTTGAGCATCGAAGGTCTGAAGCAAGGTGGGCTTCTCGGGGGCATGGATCCGGTCGAGTGGTCGAGGAATCATTGCCCCCTGCAGTGGATCGGTGGCAGAGGGCGGCGGGGCTCGTTGGGGCCTTTCCTGTTGAGGATCGAGGGCTTGTGGCAAGGCAAGCCATCCGGGGGTATGGACCTGGTCGAATGGTCGAGGAATCAGGGCCCCCTGCTGTGGTTGGGCGGCAGGGGGCGGTATCGCATGCAGTTCTCGTTGGGGGCTCTCCTGTTGAGGGTCATTTGTCTGCGAGAGGGTGGGCTGTGCGGGCACGTGGGCATGGACGAGTGGTTGAGAAATCAGTGCCCCCTGATGTGGATGGGCTGCAGGGGGCGGCGACGCATGCGGGGTTTGTTGGGGCTCACCTTGTTGTACGGCCACGTGTTGCTCTAGACGCTCCATATGAGGGGGTGCGAGCAGAGGAGCTGCATTTCGTCGCCTCAGTAGAGGCTGTTGAGGCATTGGCAAAGGCGGATGTGCCGCCGCCTCGCCGTGGGCTGCGATCAAATGGGCTTTAATTTGCTTCAACTTACCATTTCTATCGCCACACACCCCACAGCTGAATGCTATTCGTTTCTGGTGGTATTTCTTTGTGTGCTTGTTCAAGTCGTTGTGGTTTTTGTAAATTCTTGGGGGCACAACCTCGCAAAAAGGGCAGCTCAGGACGACAGGAAGAGGCACCGTGATGTAGAATTCCTCGTGGTCTGCCGCAGCCATTTTGTTCCGGTTTCTGTAAGACGAAAAAAAAAAAAAAAAAGAAAAGTTACACAGCCGAAAAATGCCGCACAATCGGTTCGAGCAAATCTAGACACTTAACGCACTAAACGACGCCACTACAGGAAAAAAGGTTTCCAAACCGAAGGAAAAAAGGTTTCCAAACCGACCGAAAATACAATTTTAAAAATTTACAAAGTACAATGTGTTTTAAATCCAAAATTTATACTAGCTCTGGGTATCTAAGAAGCCAGTTCAGCGTTTTAGGCAGATTTCAACATTTATAAACATATAGCTCATTGGAAAAATTATTATAAGGAAAAATAAAACAAAACAAGCGTGAGTAGGTGCGAATCACCCGTCTCTCTCTAGACCCAAATATCACAGTATTTTTATAGCATATTAATCACAGGTATATAGGTAAAAATTCAAAATATCACAGGGCTTAAGTTTGGTATACAATAGAGAGTAGAAAGGGCTAAAATGGGTAAAATGTAAAATCACAATAAAATAAACAGATAAAAAGAAATATAAAAAGAATACAATAAAATAAACAGGTATAAAAAAAAGGGTAAATAAAATCAGCAAACACACAAAATATCACGCAGTTAAATAAGACATAGAATCACAGCTCGACTAATTGGTATTGGCGTGTGCCAGTAACGTGCTCCACATAGATGTCCCTAGACCACCTGATGACATCACTGCACATTAGCTTACGCATAAGTTTGGCGTAACGCTGAGAAACATTGCACTGACGCAGGACGGCCTCATTGTCCTGGTCCCAGGATCCAAGGGCACCCACAATAAAAGCATCCAGAGTCACGGTTTTGCCCTGCGCCTCCAGCTCCGCAACCAGTGGCAGGTATTTTTCTCGTTTTGTTTGCCTGGCTCTTTGCAGAGACTCGACGCCATTTTCGAATGGTATTGTGACGTCGATGATGGTTACTTGGTTGTCTTTAGTCACCACAATGTCAGGCCTGACGTTGGTGGTTGTATTTGGGACGGTTCGGTTTACCATTACCTGTCCCAACCTCTCCGGGAGCGCCTTCACCAGTCTGTCCTGAACCGCATTGTGTCGATGCTGCCAGGCAGCCGAATGGACCCTGCAATGGTTTATAACATGAGGCAGAGTCTCATCCTGACCGCCGCATCGTCTGCAGCGCTTGTCTCGATTGCTCCACCTCTGAGTTGCATTGAGGGGGACGCAGTCCAGTCTGGCTCTATGGATGAAGCGCCAGTCGCAAAACCGGGTAGCGAAGCCGTCTCTGACAAAGTGGTTGCTTGCTGCACTGGTAGAGCTGACCCTAAAAACCTTGCCCTGGTCCGGTTTTCTAGACAGTTTGCCGCTGTACATGGCCCGGATGGCGTTTTTCACGGCTCCCTCTAGTTTGGAGCGTGTCGCCGGCGTGATCGTTTGAAGCTGACGAGCCGTTCCGACCCTGATGCATAGAGCCTCTTCTTCCGCCGTCCAATGAACAGTGATCAGCCGGTTATTGAGGCGTCTGGTGGAGTTACGAGCTCGGGACCACAGTGTAGCGATGTCGCCTCCGTCTCTTCCAAACTCTGCCGTCAGGTCTCCAGACAGGTAGCGAGCAAGGTCGGCTTGCGTCGGTGGGCGTCCAATTCTTCGTCGAACCACTTCGGTGAGCTGAGAGCGGGCGATGCGACTAGTCAGCATTTCAGGGCACGTTAGCATGCGATAGGCTTGGACAACTGTTGCAACCTCTGTCAGGTCCGCGAGCGGCAGGATGTCGGTGCCACCATTCTTTCCAGACACGAAGAGCAGCTCAGGACTGGCGCGCTGAGGCAGGTTCATCCATTTCTTGCAGCTACGCTTGATGAGCTGGTCCAGTGGTTTGACGGCGTTCTTCTGGACGTGCGCACCTCTCATAAAAAAGCTGAGTTGCGGCATTATGAAGGTGTTCAAGGCGTCGATCTTCTGCCAGGGTGCAAGAAGTGAGGAATCGACTTGCTCCGTCTGGACAACCATAAGGGCCACTGTATCTTCAGGGTTTTGGGCTATGTGGTAGCCGGTCGGAATCCCCAGGTGCTGGTAGGCTTGGCCTTCTTCCAGGATCGGAATCTGTCCCCCCTGCACATGGAAGCCGGTGTTGAGGCACTGGTGTCTTTGCCTGCAGTCTAAGTGTAGTGATGCGCACTTGGCAGGCTTGAATGTTAGGCCACATCTACTTGCGACCGTCGCCACCGTGTCGAGAAGCGTCTGGAGGTCTTCCGGGCTACTATCCATAACTACCAGGTCGTCAGCAAAAGCCAGCAAAGGGAGTCGGCCGTCAGCAACCATGCAGCCAAGCCCAGTCTCATTGGCCGCTCTGATAATGGGCTCCAGAGCCAAGTTGAAGATTATTGGGCTCAAGGGACAGCCCTGGCGGACTCCAGCATGAATTGGGAAGCTGTCCGTCTCGCCGGTCGAAACTCTGACTGTTGCAGTGCCGTCTGTGTAGATGTCCCTGCAGGTGTCCACAAAGGATTGATCGACGCCGAAACTGGCAAGTACGTCGAACATGTGTTGGTGTGGGACAGAGCCAAAAGCGTTGGCCAGGTCCAGCCACGCGACAGCGCAGGATCTGCGTCCCCTTCGCGTTTCATCCAGAATACTCTGGAGTACAAAATTATGTTCTAGGCAGCCCTCGAATTGTCCAAAGCCTTTTTGGGCCGGCGACACCAAGCCGTGTTGCCTACACCACGCTGACAGCCTGTGCGCCAGACAGGATGTGAAGAGTTTGTATATGCAGCCGCACAGGGAAATAGGCCGCCAGTTGCCAGGATCATTGCGGTCGCCCTTTTTGTGAATAAGGATCACCACGGCACTCTTCCAGTCCGCTGGCACTCTTCTGAACTCGAGGACTCGGTTGAAGAGTGACGTCATGGCCAGGCATCCCGGGTCTAGCTTTTTCAATTGATGGTAGCGGATGCCATCGTTGCCTGGGGCTGTGTTTGACGTGCGGTTCAGGCGCTCCACCAAGTGTTGTGGCTCGAAAGGCAGCGTAAGTGTGTGGCCATTGGGACCAACTGGCAGTTGCACTGCATGATGTGGACCGTCGAGGGGTTTCAGGCTGTGGGTTTCGGTGAAGTAGTTCACCAGCCTGTCATTCTCTATGGTGCAGTGCTCGTTGTTGTCTCCCGTTGTGGTTTTACGGAATGCCTTGGCTTTGCTTCTCCTGTAGAGCTTTTGGATTTCGGCGGCTTCTGCAGGATTGTACCGATTCGGGACTTGTTGTGGAGGGGGCGGCGGTCTTGGGCGGTTAGGCGGCCTGTTTGCATGGGGTCGGGGTCTCTGGGGCCTTGCAGCCGGCGCAGTTTTCTCCCTCATGTCGGCGACGAACCTGGAATACGCCGCCTCCAAGTCCTCAAAGTCGCGGACCGCAGCCAGCCATTGGAGCCACCGGATCTGATCGGCATTCGGGACTCTCTGTCGTTGTGGTTGTGGTCGAGCGTTGGGGTGCAATGGCGGGTTCTGAGGCTGGGCGGGCGGTTCTTGTCGCCAGGGGGGTGGCGGAGGCTCAGCCGGCGGCGCCTGGACGAGTTCTACTCGTTGGAGTGGGTTGGCTCTGCGTTGAGGCGTGTCGGCGAGAGGCTGGGGTTCGACAAGCTGTACTGGGTGTGCGGCAGGCTGTACTAGGAGTACGGTAGGCTGTACCGGGTTTGCGACGGGCTGCACTGGCTGCACTGGGTGCGGAGCGGGTTGAACTCGGTATGGGGCAAGCTGTTCTGGGTGTTCGGAAGGCTGCACTGGATGTACAACAGGCTGCGCTAGCTGTTCGGCAGGCTGTGCTGGCTGCACTGGGTTTGTAGCAGGTTGCACTGGGTGTGTGACAGGTTGAACTGGGCTTGCGGCAGGCTGTTCTGGGTGTTCGGCAGGCTGGACTGGCTGCACTGAGTGCGCAGCGGGTTGAACTTGGCGCGGAGCAGGCTGCTCTGGGTGTTCGGAAGGTTGCACTGGGTGTACGACAGGCTGTGCTGGCTGCACTGGGTTTGCGGTGGGTTGGACTGGCTGTACTGAATACGCAGCAGGTTGAACATGGTGTGAGGCAGGCTGTTCTGTGTGTTCGGAAGGCTGCACTGGGTGTTCGGCAGGTTTGACTGGCTGCACTGGGTACGCAGCAAGTTGAACTTGCTGTGGGGCAGGCTGTTCTGGGTGTTCGGAAGGCTGCACTGGGTGTACGACAGGCTGTGCTGGCTGCACTGGGTTTGCGGTGGGTTGCACTGGCTGCACTGGATACGCAGCAGGCTGAACAAGGTGTGGGGCAGGCTGTTCTGGGTGTTCGGAAGGCTGCACTGGGTGTTCGGCAGGCTGTGTTGGCTGCACTGGGTTTGCGGTAGGCTGCACTGGGTGCGTGGCAGGTGGACCTGGGTTTGCGGCAGGCTGTTCTGGGTGTTCGACAGGCTGCACTGGGTGTGTCTGAATCGGCACCGGGTCTACGCTGGGCTCCACTGATTGCTGTACTGGGTGCACAGCGGATTGCTGCACCAGGGGCTGCTCTAGCTGTGTGGTCAGTTGCTCTGACTGCTGCACTGGGTACAGGTAAGACTCGAGGCGTACGTCAGGCTGCACTGGTGATCGACGAGTCGGTGCTCCCTGCTCTGGATGGACGACAGGGAGCGGTATCGCAGGCGGGGCTCGTTGGGGCTTCTCTTGTTGAGCATCGAAGATCTGAAGCAAGGTGGGCTTCTCGGGGGCGTGGATCTGGTCGAGTGGTCGAGGAATCATTGCCCCCTCCTGTGGATCGGTGGCAGAGGGCGGCGGGGCTCGTTGGGGCCTTTCCTGTTGAGGATCGAGGGCTTGTGGCAAGGCAAGCCATCCGGAGGTATGGACCTGGTCGAATAGTCGAGGAATCAGGGCCCCCTGCTGTGGTTGGGCGGCAGGGGGCGGTTTCGCACGCATTTCTCGTTGGGGGCTCTCCTGTTGAGGGTCAATTGTCTGCGAGAGGGTGGGCTGTGCGGGCACGTGGGCATGGACGAGTGGTTGAGAAATCAGTGCCCCCTGCTGTGGATGGGCTGCAGGGGGCGGCGACGCAGGCGGGGTTTGTTGGGGCTCACCTTGTTGTACAGCCACGTGTTGCTCTAGACGCTCCATATGAGGGGGTGCGAGCAGAGGAGCTGCATTTCGTCGCCTCAGGAGAGGCTGTTGGGGCATTGGCGGAGGCGGATGTGCCACCGCCTCGCCGTGGGCTGCGATCAAATGGGCTTTAATTTGCTTCAACTTACCATTTCTATCGCCACACACTCCACAGCTGAATGCTATTCGTTTCTGGTGGTATTTCTTTGTGTGCTTGTTTAAGTCGTTGTGGTTTTTGTAAATTCTTGGGGGCACAACCTCGCAAAAAGGGCAGCTCAGGACGGCAGGAAGAGGTACCGTGATGTAGAATTCCTCGTGGTCTGCCGCAGCCATTTTGTTCCGGTTTCTGTAAGACGAAAAAAAAAAGAAAAGTTACACAGCCGAAAAATGCCGCACAATCGGTTCGCGCAAATCTAGACACTAAACGCACTAAACGACGCCACTACAGGAAAATATGTTTCCAAACCGAGAATGACCGAGAATGCCGATGCCGGACGCCGAACAACTTCACGCGCGAATGTGAACAATGGAATCACGAACTACACTTTGATCTTAGCCAAAAGGCCTAGAAGCGATGGCTGAAAGACCTCGGTCGATGGCCCTTTGAACAATTAGTTCAATAAATATTGTTTACTACTACTGAAAATATATTTTCGTTGTTGCCAAATTTCTATTAGTTTCGCAAATACAGGGTGAGTTTTAAAAATTTGCAATAACAATTTTATCAAATTTTTGAAATCTATTGATTTTAGAGACATAGTTTACACACAAAAGTATTATATTTTTTTCGTGATACTGTACTGGATAGCAAACTTCAGCCCGACCGTTATTTGCTACTTATCGGCCTTATTACATTAATAACTATAACATTCTTCAAAAATTACAACTTTTTTCTATTTTAAACGCCCTTCTAACTTTAACCGTTCCCGAGATAGCAAGCAATGAAATAGTTGGGACCCTGTATACATATTTTTAAATTGTTTAAAATAATAAAATAAAAATAACAGTATCCGAATCTAATCTTTCTGTTGTAATAGTTATTTACCTAACAAATGCGGAAAGTGATACTTTACCGCACGCAACGGCAGTTGACCGAACGAAGCGGAGTTCGGTCAAGCCGTTAAGGGCGGTAAAGGCACTTTCCGCATGTGTTAGCTACAAAATTTTACCTATGAGCATCTACATCTCCAAAAAAAGGCATTGATAAAATTAATTAATGAATCAGATTAATTAATGAAATTAGATAAGATTTAGAAATGATCAAAAATCCATTTTCTGAAAAAGAGAGGATTTTTGATTATAAATATCAAATTCTACTTCACCGCACACTATGCGGTAAAGTGCACTTTACCGCACACTTTGTATTCTACTTTACCGCATACTATGCTGTAAAGTTAACTTTACCGCACACTATGCGGTAAAGTGCACTTCACCGCATAGTGTGCGGTAAAGTGATACTTTCCATTTGCAAATACGTGCGGTAAAGTGCACTTTACCGCACGCTCGTAGGTAAAAAATATTTCAATTTTTTTTTCTACAATAAGAATATAATTTGGATTAAGAGATTCAATTCTAAATTATGATTTTTAAATATTAAATTTAATGAAACCTATTACATACTTAAATATCAGAAAAGTAGCTTTTGCCTTTAATAACCGAAGTTAGTGTAATTTTTAATTGCATAATTTTTAAAGATAGATACTTTATGTCCTGAAAATAGTACATAAACAAATAAACTAACCTCAAACAAAAAATAAAACAATTAATATACCTAACAAAAATAAATTGCTCTGCTTGCTTGTGTGCTTGTTTTATTTTCAAATACATATTATTACGACAAACCCCTTGTTCATGCCTTTTCAGAAGAATATTTCTGAACAACATCTTCCTTTTTTTAATATTCCTCTGCTATTCTGCTTCTTTGATGAAGTTTCATGCATATTATGGATTAATAGCAAACCCAATACTAACGTATATTGGGTGGTAGTCTGAATAAAAACGAAGTACTTGCTACTACTACAGGTAGTATAGGCTTTTTACGTTATATTTAGGATGTCGTCACATTTAGTAAATTTCTGCTGCCAACCTAACAAAACTAAAAGTACTTTTCAACGCATTTAAAGTAGGGCAATTTCAGATGTTTTTGGTTGGCAACGGCGCGCGACGTTGCATGATTTATATCGATTTTTATAAACATTTTCAAATAATGCGTGTCGATTCATTTCGTTATTTTAAGCTGTCAGTCGTCTTGATAAATTATTATTAACTATTTTGTATAATTCTAATTAAGTGCCAAAAATACGTTACAGTTAGAAAAAAGTTCTTTCAAGAATTCAGTACTTCTTCGTAGCGTAAACTTACTCAGAAAATGCCAGCAGGTTTGTCGGAATCGGCCTCAGGAAAAGGTAGTATACATAATAACGTATTTCCAGCAGGAACGCGACCATTTTTGCTTCTTACTGCTGTGAGGCATGTAAGTAGATTACCTATTTTCCGTTTCGTTTGACAGAAAAGACTATTTTTACCTGGTATGCGCGCGCAACATGAGGCAAGTCTTTTTATTAGCTAACTAGTACAGGTGTGAAGTCTTCGTTTTGCACGCTGGACATCTCCTTACCCTTGTTCATTGCTCGTGGTCGGACAAAAATAAAAGTACGGTTGATATTCAACTTGACATAGCTTGACAAGTGACACTCAAAAGTATCTTGAAATTTTCATTGATAAATACGTTGCAAAACACGCGGTTTTTCTTCTTCTCTTTTTATCCCGTGCAAATAAGGAGGATGGATTGCCATACGTAAGTCTCACATAATTTAGTACGTTTTGCCTCGTCTTGTGCATCAATGAGCGTTCTGTGTCTTTTTTTATCTAATGAAGTTTTCGTATTATTACCTCTTTGGTTGGTAAAATAGATAGGTCTACTGTCACGTGACATTCTGATAAATTATAAGAAAAAAAATAGGCATTGACAACATTGTCTCTTTTTGTTCTATGACGTCATCCTAAATATAACGTAAAAAACCTATAGTATATTCTACGAAGTATTTACTTCACAACAAAGGATTTAAAATCTGTTTTTTTTTTTAAGATAAAAGTCAAAATGACATGTAAAATTGTCAATGATTTCAAATTTTTTATGTAGAAAAGGCTTGTGTTGCCAACATAGTTACTAAATTTTTGACTTGGGGAATTATCTTTAAAAAAAAAACAGACTTTACTAATTTCCGGTAGTTTCGAAATGTAGTATCTACTTCATTTTAAAGTAAACACTACGAAGAATATACTACTCGTCGTAGTAGCAGATACTTTGTTTTTTTTTCATGCCTCCCTCTGTCTTTTCCATTGATAATAATTTAATTGTGCAATATAATTATCCATCCAGGCACACAGGAAAACAAAAACAAAAAATATGTTTGGTTAGGATCACTTGTATTTGACATAAAACCGCATCCGGAATTCCGTTTCATGTGAACCATCAAAAATTACGATTTTCAAAAAACTGCGATTTCCGGACCCGCAATGCGGAATCCCGCACCATGAGAACTAGGCTTTACCCTGATTCGTAGTCTGTTCATTTCTCTTTCAAACAAGCCAAAACAAAAGAAAATTGGTTAACAAATAAAAAAGTTACAGCTCAAAAACAAAATTCCGTTTTTTTTTGGACCACCCTATATTTTATTAAAACCATAAATAAAAACACAAGAAAAACAAAACCCAGCAAAACGCACCCCAATACTCGATGGCATAACAAGAAAAACAAGAACAAAACTAAAATAAGAGTGCTTTCTAAAATAGGTACGGACAGATAAATGAAATGCACAGAACACTGGGCCTAAATGTTATTTATGTTTTTATATGTCAGGTTATATTATACATCAGTGCGTCCGAAAACACACCAGAAAATTTTACTCTTCTGACCACGTGACCATATACCCACTCTCAGCTTTGGGTAAAATTTAACCCTTTTTCGAACGCACTCTAAGCTAAGTGTGTGTGCAAGAAGGACAAAAAACGATTCCGTCAACAGCTGTTGGGTTGGCGGAAGTTACGGAATAATCATTCTCGATGCGAGTTGTCTCCTTTATCAGATAACAAAATAAACGCTTTTTTTTGTATGACCATGTTATGGTTTTTGCTGTTAAACTAATGTAATGTTTTTTCACAAGGGTTCCTACTTCGGTTAATAGATGGCGCTTGAAAACGTGGATGAATCATCTTTAAAAAGTTCTCGTTTTTGATTAATTTTATTAAAATCTGTTTTTTTTTAAGATAATTCCCCAAGTCAAAAATTTAGTAACTATGTTGGCAACACAAGCCTTTTCTACATGAAAAATTTGAAAGCATTGACAATTTTACATTGTATTGCCAACCTAATGTCAGTTTGACTTTTATCTTTAAAAAAAACGCACTTTACTATAGGGCAATCCAACGACCTGTCAAAATGAAATTCAAAATGGAGGCTTATGCCTTTTAATTTAAAAAAAATGCCGTTTTATTGCGATTTTTGATTTGTATAAAGTCTGTAAAGTGTTGATCTTGTGGAAAATGCATACGTTATGTCAGCTTAGTTGTGGGAGCCGTTCTAATCGCGAGAAAGTCCAGTTTCATGCCGTTCCTGTAGAGACAAAACACAGTTTTTTAACGGGGAAAAACGATTTGTCTGTACTTTGTGAGGGCTTATTGGATTGTAGTGAATTGTGGCAAAAGAGAAAAAAACTTACGAAATCCATATTAAAAAACCAAAAAGTCTCTCTACATAAATGGTGTATGGATCCGATCCAAGCCATTTACTATCCTCCACATCAGCTTGTGTCGATACCTTGAATAGCAGACAAATAAAATAAACATCAGGATTCAGGATTTGGTTAAGAAAAAACTAAACAGGAAACAAATCCTGGATAGTAGCTACCTAATTGTTTAGTAGGTAAAAGGTTTGTCACAAAGAAATCATAACTTTTGCAAACATCCGGGTTTTCCACTAATAATTTCTTAAACTAAAAACTTTCCATCTTAAAATACGAAAATTATCCTTCCAAACACTAGAAAATCATCTAAAAACACCACAAAATACACAAAAAACAGTTTTTTGATGAAAAATTTCACGGTTGTTTGAATTAAATTTATGGCGCCAATTTTTTGGCATTGACCATGCACTGACCGCCATTTTGTTTGGATTGCCCTATTATTTTGTTTTTATTACAATATATCATTGTAGGTATATTATAATTGAATTCACCATATTAGTTAGGTTAGAAAAAATCGAGCGCGAAATTTGAAATGGGTTCCTAAACACATTTCAACAAATTTGACAGCAATGTATTTCTTATGGGGGATTCAAAAGAGTAATTTTCAGACGGGAATATCTCGGGTTCTGGGCATTTCTTAGTATTTGAACCTATTAAACGTCAAACTTTAAACATATTTCTCTACAATTCATGCTCTAATTGTTTTTTTAGACATATGAGTAAAAAATATAAATGATTTTAATTGAAATTGTCTGTTTTCCGTGGACGTACGTCGGGTCTAAAACCAGCTGTAAGAAAGTGAGGTTATGTGATGTATTATGATTGTCGGTGAATGGTTTATTTATTCATTTATCACTAGTTTAGACATAGTGTTTCAATTTTTTTGGATTATTGAAGTACATCTGCTAATCAAGTATGTAGGTACACTTTTAATTTATTATAATAATAGTACCTATATATATTTATGGATCAAGCAACGACATACGTATTTTAAATGAACAACGCCTTCTTAAATTAGTGATATGTTTATTTTAACAATGTTTATTCAATTTTCAATCACACTCTCGGGTAATTAACATATTAAAAAAACTATCTATACAACTTACTTCCCTAACAAACGTTCTATCACGTCTAGAGAGGCTTTTAAAATTGAGTCCCCATAAGACATCAATGCAATAATTTTTGAACTAGGAACCCGCGCAAATTTGAGATTCTAACCTAACTAATATGGTGAATTTGAAAACATGTTTTTAACACGTAAAATCCTAATTATTCACTTTCGTCACTAGATATTTTATCACTAGTGAAAGTGACGTTTTCGGCTAAGGTGAAATATGACGAAAGTTGTTTATTTTCTAACGATCATGGAAAAAATGATTTTTGACGAAAGTTATTTATTTTTAAATGGCCAGAAAAAAAGTTTTTTGCAGATGCTAGTTTGTGCAATGAAAGATTTGGATTTTGTTGGAATTTTTGACATTTTTATACCTACAACATACAACATTTATTATTAAAATCCAAGAATCGTAAACTAACAGGATTGCTCATCCTGAGAAGGCGTACGTTCGCCGGTTCTTGAGTCCACAAGGTCTGCGAGTGACGTCACCACGCCAGCAGCTAATAGTGGTGACGTCACCCGCAGGCCTCGATAAAATGCTTGCGATTCAGGCTCGTTATATCATTTTTGCGACGATTTTAAATGAAGAAATAAGAAATAGCTATTTATGTAACAAGTTGTGAAATGAGCGTGTTTTTTGCACTAAGTGTGAAGATTAGGTGGAAAAAGCGGGAAAACAGGGACAATTCACGCGAAAAGCGGGACCTGAAATTAATTTAAAAAAAGCGGGACCGATTAACAAAATGCGGGACTGTCCCTCCTAAGGTGGGACGTCTGGCAACCCTGCAGTCCCGGATTCACAGTCTCGATATCGAATACGACAGCTCCGGACGTCCCGTGTATACTTATCGAGAAATCGAAAAATAGAATCGCTATTTTGACAATTCGATACGAAT
Source organism: Ceutorhynchus assimilis (assembly GCA_917834065.1). NCBI lineage: Eukaryota > Metazoa > Arthropoda > Insecta > Coleoptera > Curculionidae > Ceutorhynchus > Ceutorhynchus assimilis. The sequence continues at coordinate 6,866,875 of OU892290.1, forward strand.
TTCGACTCGACTCGTGAAATAGAATCCGGAGCAGATCATATCGTTTCGAGCGCGCTAAAAGTTGACAAAATGCAAAGCCTAATCTCAGCCTGATCATACTCTTTGATTCATCGAATTTGACGGAGCACGGAGCAGCTCCGTGTGAGATTTCATTGGGAGCGTTCTATTGCTCAAGTCGAACACGTGAATGTCGCCGAGAGCACCGCTCCGTTTCCGGAAATGTGAATCCGTTCCGGAACGCTTTTTGATCAATCGGGTGCAGTTTTGAGGCAAAAGTTGAAAGCTGTAAAAGAGTTTCATCAAAAGAATAAAGTACGTTCGGCTATTGATTTCGAATCTTAGAGCAGGTAAAGGTAAAGAGGAGTAGTAAGTAGGGTTGCCAGATTTCAAAAACTTAAAAGCGGGAGGTAATAGTGCCCTGACCCTGACTTAATTTTTTAACTTTTCCGCACTAGGTAGTGCTTTCATGACCTAAAATGCATGTAAAAAAGTGGAGTTTCACGCACGCTCGTAGAAAAAAATTTTGTTAGCAAAATTTTCGACTGGTTTAAAAGTTTTTTGCTTGGCAATCTCGCGAATCACATTGGCGAACTAATTTTCCAATAGAAAAAACCATAAATAAAGTGGAATAGTGGAACTCAAAGACAAAGCCAGAGAATCTCAAAGCTCAAACTCCTTATACAATCTACAGTCGGTGTCACAATCAGACGCCCGAGCCAGCTAGATACGCTCTAATAGGTTTGAGTCACTGTAGGCTCGAATAGTTCTGTCTTCGTTTGGAATTCAAAATAAAAAAAGATGCAAATTAACTATCAGAGCGCGCCCGCCACTCGACGTCAATTCAACGGGCTTCGGTTGCGCTGTGAAGCCGGATTTATAATCAAAATTATGGAAAAAATAAATAAGGACACCTAAGGCGTTTTCTCGCGTCCACTTTTTTGAAACTGGTTCAAAACTATTTCGAAACAGTACATTCTTGCGATAAACCCATGACGTCACGACAACATTGGTTCAAACCGTTTCGAAATACAATCCAATCCACGTTTTCAAACCATTTTCTCGCGCCGAGAAATTATGACGTCATGGTGAAATTATTTGAACCAGTTTTGAATTTTTTTTTGAAATATTTGAGACGGGAGAAAACGCCTCTACTTTAAAGTATTACTTCATGTAATTTCTATTTTGGGGAAAAGCGGGAGTTTTGTTTAAGGGCGCGGAAGGCTTAGTGAAAAAGCGGGAGACTCCCGCCTAAATCGGGAGGGTTGGCAATCCTACATGGAGTTGGAAAATGAAGCCGTTTTCTTCCAGGTCATTAATGTCAATTAAAAAGATGCAAATACACTCAGTGCGCACTGAATCTACCAATCGGAAACGCCATTAGTTTCATAAGCAGAATAGCGCGTTCCTACTCCTTATGTCCGTAGGACAGCGTATTACCTGCTCTAATTTTCGAATGCTGTGCCCTCGTTTGGATCATATTCGCTTTCAGAGCACTCTTGCAGAGATCTGTGATGTCACCACCCAGACGGGGAGTCCTTTAGGAGCAGTATAGCAGTAAAGCCAAACAAACAATGCTATTAGCACGATAGCACAGCATATACAAGAACAATTATGCCTGTATGCACCATTGCACAAATTCTCTGATTAAGACTTTAGCCGTGATTACATAATATTTCTCTTATGCACCAACCGTATCTTTCTCCTAATCGGCAATTAACTTTAATCGCCCGGTGGCCTGGAATTAGAAATAGATAACCGCGGCCCGCGGCTAGGGCTTATGGCGTTTCCTATTGGTAGATCTAGTGCAGAACTAGTGCAATTTTTTCTATTCCTGTCTTTTTCTTCTACAGATCGATTAAAAGGATGCAAATACACTCAGTGCGCACTGAATCTACCAATCGGAAACGCCATTGTAATAGAGAGTTCTGGTGCTGTCCAAATTTCAAATACCGTACCTAAAAGTTGGGAAATAAACAAAAAAAAAGCTGGGTTAGATCACTCAATTCAGCTGTCAAAATGTAAACAGAATAAAGGGATTAGAGGATTTTTGTGTCTTCGTGTCCGAGAACTATAAAATAGCATTTAATATACCGACCGTATTATTAGCGGTACCGTTAGGGTAGCGTCTGGAAAAGGCACGAGAACTTTCTAATAGAGAGTTTTCGTTGTCTTTTAAAAGCGATTCCGATAGCCGCTATTTGACAAATTTGACATTTGAGCTAGCATTTATCGTTATCGTTACCGATAAGTGCCGGGAGCTTACGGACGGAAGACAAAACCATAGCGAAAACGGAAAGCATGCGTATTTCCTATGTTTTTGTTGTGGTTTGTTTTTGTTTTTAAATGTTTTTGGTTTTCGAAATAGATACTAAATTCCCTCAAAAGATCGAGAAATCGTTTCACGGATGAGGACAATATTATTTATTATATTATGTGCAATCGAGTGTTCCATCCTGAAAATCTCGCACTATTTTTTATAATTCTGGCCACATCATTTTTTAAGTACAAGCCCTGATGGAGCCCTAAACTTTTGGGCGAAACTTGGTAAAGACTTAACAGGCCTTCTATTTTTTGTCCTAACCTACGAATCACCCCTCTTCATTGGATACCAATAGGACACGAACTTCTCTTAAGCATTTATTATTTCATTAGAAGAAATATTGGCCAACAACCCCTCCTATATGACGATGCATCTAAATAGGCTTTTGTAGTAGCCAATTTTGTAAAGCCTACAGGGAAAATTAATGAATTTTGGGTACTAAGAAATTAAAACAAAGTATACAAAACGTATATTAACACAATGATAAACACAAACTATTAAAGAAAGGTTATGTTTGTCGAATTCGACTTAACGTTAACGTTAAGCGGATTGAACGAAAACTATTTTTACGATCTGTCAAATAGCGGCTTTGTTTTCGTATCCGTTATGGTTAACCGTTCGAATTTGCCAATACAACGAAAACTCTCTAATAAGTGGGGTTAGATGTTTTATTAGACACTTTAAGGTTTAAAGTCAGGCCTATAGTTTATTACAGCAACGCGAGATGTCAATGCTGTCGCCCCTATAGTGTGCCCTAACTTGACTGTCAAAAAAAAAATAGAAATCTGCATTTGGTCAAATTATGCGATGGAATGTTTTTTCTTTTTCTGGCGGAAATTCGAAGTATTATTCTGTTTTACATAAACAGGATTGTAGTTTCGACCAACGCAGATAATTTTGAACGTTCATCCGTCGGATTTTTTCCTAAACAGTGTAGCTACGGGCGTATTTCCAACTATTTTTGCAGTAGCGAGAAAACTACAAGTTCAAAAAATTTGAAAAAAATATATGTTGCGTAGAATTGCAATAGTAGTTCGTAATAAAAATAAGGGGAAACTTACGGAAGCGCTGGAGGATCAAGGTAATAAATTTTTTTCAAGTCGACCGGTCGACTTATTAAGTCAGCCGGTCGACTTATTAAGTCGACTTATTTATGTCGACTTATTTAAGTCGACTTATTTAAGTCGACTTATTTAAGTCGACTTATTTAAGTCGACTTATTTAAGTCGACTTATTTAAGGCGACTTATTTAAGTCGACTTATTTATGTTGACTTATTTATGTCGACTTATTTATGTCGACTTATTTATGTCGACTTATTTAAGTCATAAGCCAGTCTGCAGTTAAGGTATATTATCCGGCCGCTGCAAAAGAAAAGTGAATTTTCCATATGCCTAGCAGAAGTCCGGTCGCTAAATTTTCATTTTTGCAGCTCAGCACTGACATAATTTTCAGTGGCTGGAATCCCCGGAGAGAGAAAATCGGGCAGCAAAATCTGTCATTAGCTGACAGTCTATAAAGTTAGGTGTGGGAGAGTCACTACGGGGGGAAGTGGATAATTTGTTTGAAAATTCTTGAAAAATTAATAATGCACTGTAGGGATTTTTTGTTATTTCAAGGAGAAAGAATTGACCCCTAATCACAACCGAGAATACTTTCTCTGGTCAAGTTAGTTTTGGAAAAGTCACTAGGGGACTAAAAAGGTCAAATATCGCATAAGTTTTTACCCTCTCTGATATTTTCTCTGTTTGCCCATCAGTTGAAGGGCCTGATCGATAGTTCATAAATATAGATCTATCCCTCCAAATTCCTAAAATTCTCTTAACTTCACGCATAAATAGTCACTTATTTAAGTCGACTTAAATAAGTCGACTTAAATAAGTCGACATAAATAAGTCGACATAAATAAGTCGACATAAATAAGGCGACTTAAATAAGTCGACTTAAATAAGTCGACTTAAATAAGTCGACACAAATAAGTCGACTTAATAAGTCGACCGGCTGACTTAATAAGTCGACCGGTCGACTTGAAAAAAATTTATTACCTTGATCCTCCAGCGCTTCCGTAGAAACTTCATCTATTCGTTTTGAAATAAATGGTGAAAAACTAATTTTTTTGTCAGTTTTTGCGATTTAACTCAAAAATGGGGAGTCAAATTTGCTTAAAAAAGTTATGGATTAAAGTATATCGATAACCATTGAACATATATTTTTTTCGGAATTTTTGAACACAAGGATCAGAAAATAGGGGTTGACTTTAAACCTTAAGGGCGGGTATTATAAAACTACTTTGAGAGTTAACTTAAAATTAACTTCTGGAATTACATGTAATTCAAAAAGTTAACTTCAAGTTAACTGTCAAAGCAGTTTTATAATACCCGCCCTAAGTTAGACAAAATACGTTAACGCTAACGTAAGATTTGACAGCTGCGCATGCGCAGTTTCTTTTCACCAAAAATAGCGTGTTACGTGTCACGTTATTTAACGGGTCTTTGCGTGTACCTTATCCGTAAACGTTCGTTAAACCGAGTGGGCCTGAAAGCCAGATTGCCGGTGTCGACCTTTGCCAAATGTATTTTAACTTTAAAAAAAAGTTGTCATGTAATCCAAAATAATCAAAATACGAAAAATTATTTCTAATTTGTCCTTTTCACAACAAAATTTAGAGGATAGTTTATGATTGTGAGTTATATCTCACAATCATGACGTTAACGTTTACGTGAAAATTTAACTTAAACTGATTTGTGAGTACCGACGATCACTCGACGCTATAGTAAAAAATAGGGTTTACGTTTAAAGATTACGTTAACGTGTTTGGTCAAACTTAAAGTGTCTATTGTGATGGAAGGCGGAAGCAGATAACGTAAACGTTAGATTTGTGCGTAGATTCCGAAACTCCTTTAGAAAACGGTTCTGAAATAATCCGAAACCATTTCTTTGGACAATTTTTTGGCGGGCTGGAACAAATTTATAGATGGGTTTCCAAGGCGTTGGAATGAGAGGGAGAATTATTCTGAAGTTTTGAATGATCTTAATTTTCTTTTTCACCAGTCGGTTTCGCCTCAAGAAACCAACAGTGTTAGATCTTCTTGAAAAGGTTGAATGTGCAGAAGATGCCCTAAGGGCCAAATTATGGACTGACTGGTGAACGTCTGGTTGTTACCTAGCAGGTACTTTCTATGCACTAGAGAATAGAAAGTACCTGCTAGGTAACAACCAGACACTTACCAGTTGGTCCATAATTTGGCCCTAACGCCCCTAACTTATGACAGTGTACCTACCCAGTATATGCTATGCAATTTTATCGCTTGAGTCCAATAACTAATGACTATGTAATTACTGTTTATTTTTATTTCAAATAAAATTCATACATGCCCCATACCCTGGATCCTAGATGTTTTGCTTGTTTTGTTTGTATATACAATAGGGAACTTGACAAAAAATTTAAACATGAAAATATTACTATAAATCATAAGAATACATTAATTAAAACCTATATCAGCGAAAAAACAATTTTTTTTTGTCGCAAACGGCCACAATAAGGAATTGAAAATGCGGAAAAATTCAAATTATTTCCAGCGGAAAAAACGCTCTGGTACTGGTCGTGACGTCATGTAGTATGATCTGTCAGTGTCTGTCAGCAACCGTCCATCATACCGTGAGTTCGTCTTGAAACACGGAGCGCTCAGAGCATTTTAGGTCTTTTTTCCTTATGATGAGAAAAACAGGACTAAAAGAACAAAATAGCAACTCCGAGCGTTTACTCGAACTCTACATAATAAATACCCGTTAGCTGTGTTTATTTACGTTTTTCTCTGATTTTTTAAAGTTTTATCATTATTAGAATTGGTTTACTTGGTTTAATTTCAATGATTAGCTCAGTATTATATAAAAAAACGATATACCTATTAATTATGACCGAAGAAGGAAATTCCAAAGGCCAATTCGCCAATCTGTAATTTGTGATATGTTTATAGTAGCAAAAGTAAGTATGTGCGAATCTTTTTTTCCATTATAACTTAAAAATTTACAACTCGCATCAACCCAAAATAACAACAAAACAAATAACGGTGGAAAATGTGGAAGTCAACCAAATTAAATACAATGAAGTGAAATATAAAGTTTGACGACAAGGTGACGCAAAATCCAAAATCATACTACGTGACGTCATCCAGATTCGCGCGCATTTAGAGTCGTTTGAAATGCTTTTAATACGCGCGAAACTTTAAAAAAATTTCACCAAGTTATTATTGAGTTTTAGGGAATAATATTTGGGGAATACTCTTTCAAGGCATAAATAAATGATTTAAAAAAATAAAAAAAAAAATGTAAAGTTCCCTATTTTGCGACGTTTCCAGCTCCTTGCTCTTTCAGCGCCGGACTGACTTTTTAACCGTGATCACATAATTAGCTGTGATTCCGTGATTAGCTAATTGGGAAAATACGTGAATATCATTCCGAGCCCTCATTCATTAGTTGTATTCCTTTCAAGAGTTTAAAACACTAGAGCTACTCGCTCGTCACTCCGGTGTTAGTCGACCCTGATTTGAAAGTTGCGCTGGCTTTCGTGCATTTTGAATGGTTGAGTTCGGACATGAACACTTCAGAGACGCTTTCCAGTAACGCACTTTAAGCACTCCTGAGCTGCTCGCTGCTCTAGAGCGCCCCGGGCTGTTAATAGACGTTCTGTTGCATTAGGGCCGGTTTCTCAATAGCGAGTCACCTCCGGGTTAGTTTTAACTCCAGGGTAAGCCTTTCGAGTTGCTATATTTACCCTGGAGTTATATTTAATTCGGGGGTGACGCGCTATTGAGAAACCGGCCCTTAGAGTTCCGCGCAATTTTAGGTCTGTTTCTGCAGAAATCACAAACCAGAGTAAATTTCATTGGTTGAAACTAGTTTTCTCACTGTTTTTAACCAATGAAATTCGCTCTGGCTGGTTTGTGATTTCTGTAGAAACAGACCTTTTATGGGTGCATCAAAAACACGACTCACGACTCGCAAAGTAGGGTGCGTTCCAGTGAAACTACAGGTGTTGTAAGGTGTTTGGGGCACCAGAGTGTGAAGCTATGGGTGTGGAACACCTTGAAATTCGTCACTGGAAAGCGGCTCAGGTAAAACCGGTGCAACAAACACTTTTCGAAAGGAATAAGCGCGTAACGACCTGGAGCTGGTCCAGAGCACCTCCTAGGTGTGATAGGAATATAACTAAAGTCTGTTTTTTTTTTAAAGATAATTCCCCAAGTCCAAAATTTAGTAACTTTGTTGGCAACACAAGCCTTTTCTACATAAAAAATTTGAAGCATTGACAATTTTACATTGTATTGCCAACATAAGGCGTATTTTAGCGAGAGTTTTAACCCAGTAGTATGTTGTATTTACTTGGGATACTACATTTTAGCGAGCATGGCTAACATACTATGACGTCACAACATCAAACACAACATAAAACTCGACTGTAAACATGTAAACATCCTAGGAGGGATAGTTACTGGTTGTAGTATGTCAGTGCATCTTTTTCTAATACACGAAAATGAGCATATGGGCAAAACATCAGCTGATTACGCTACGATTATCGATACAGTTCTTTCCATTATAAATAGAGGATTGTTTTTCCTCATTTTGCCATGGTTTATTTTAGAGGTTTTTTGCAAAAAAAATAAAAAATCTTCACTTGTGCACAAAAGTGTAATTTTTTTTTTTTTTGGCATAGGTACCCATAAAATTCAAAAATACCACAATCTATCGAAAATATTCGAAAATCTTCACTGGAGAAATAATATTGAGACTCGAAAACGCTAAATTTTACAAAATTCAACAAATCCAAATAAACAACGATCGTGGCGTCCTCTCTTAGACCCTTTGTCAAATACACTCCACCTGTTATTTGGGTAACTATGACGTCATGAATCGTAGTATGTGTAGTATGATGTTTACCTGTCGCTAAAATACGCCTATAATGTCATTTTGACTTTTATCTTTAAAAAAAACGGATTTTATTTTCTTTCCAATAATTGTGTTTTCGAACGTGCCCCCGCCTTGCTGACAACTTGACACTAGGGGCGCGTTCTTTTATTCAGCAAAGCAATAGAATAGAATAGTATTCCTTTCACACCTAGGAGCAGCTCCGGGGCTTCACGCGCTTATTTCTTTCGAAAAGTGTTTGTTGCATCACGCATCTGTTCCCTGTAAATCGGGGGCGACTGAACACCGGACCGAGTAGCTCGAGTGTTCCAAACTGTTGAAAGGAATACAACTAATGGATCCATCTGCTGCCAGCATTATGAGACAGACATTCCAATTTTCTATGAGCTAGACAAAGAAAGGCTAATTACTGATGGATCCACCGCTGAATAAAAGAAAGCGCCCTAGACATCTTGGAGTGGGATTCTCAATCGTTAGTCGGTACGTAACGTTCCGACTCGTTTGTGGAAAGGCGATTCTCAACAGATTTTTCGGTCGCTCTATACCGACCACGTACCGACTTCAAACGTCAATTTCTCTCGGTATCGCGTGAGGTTCCGAGAAGTCAATCGTTAGTCGATACGTAACGTCTCGTCTGACTCGTAGAAAGGCGATTCTCAACGATTTTTCGGTAGCTTTATACCGACTTCGTACCGACCTCAAACGTCAAATTCTCTCGGTATCTCCTGAGGTTCCGAGAACATAAATGGAGTATTTTCATTGGCTGTTCAGTATGTCATTCAATAGACTTTTTTCACCCCTTAAGATAACGGCAGTTTTTGGATCAGTTATGGTTATCTTTATCGGCGATACCGATTACCACGACCTTCAAAATCAGAGATTTTGCATCGCCAAACATTAACATATTTCCGTTACCTATTTCTATTTTGCCCCTAGGTAATGAACTGCGCCTGGGCCTTCGGATATAAACCAATTTCATAACATCAAAATAATACTCTCGAGATTAAGAGTCAATCTCGACGCTTCGCGTCTCGATTGACTATATAAATCTCTCGACAGTAATGAAACACTTCCCTACTTGGTATGTAATAAACTATTAGTTTATTAGTGTAATAAACGGTTAGTTTTGAACATAATAAGGGCAAAATGGCGGTTCATCAGCGCATATACGTCCATCTCTCAACAGTGTTTTTCTGAAATGTTGGATTTTGTTTTTGGTTCCAGTTATTTTTCCTTTAACAATGAGATTTTTCTACAATTAGACGGTTCGGCAATGGGAAATCCGGCGAGCCCAGTGTTAGCTAACCTAGTTATGAATGAACTAATTTCTACGATAATCCAACAACTGCCCTTTAAACTGGGATTTATTAAATTGTATGTGGATGATACTATTTTATCCTGTGAAAATAATAAAGTGCCTGAGCTTCTTTCCTATTTTAATAATTTTCACCAGAGATTGAAATTTACAATTGAAAAAGAAAGTAACTGTCAATTGGCCTTTCTTGATACAATGGTTATTAGGGAGGTGGACGGGACGCTAAAGACCAATTGGTATACTAAGCCAACATCATCTGGTCGGGTATTAAACTATTTGTCATCCCACGCCACATGCCATAAAATAAGCACCATACATCACCAACCTATTTTTCAGAATGTTTAAATTGAGCAGCCCAGAATTTAGGAAAGATAATGAGACGAAGCTTAAGCAGGTGTTGCACAACAATAACTATCCACGCAGTTTAGTAAATAGGGTAATAAATCAGTATAAACATAAAATCAACAATCCGAAACCGAATGAGGACAGAACAACTAAAAACTATTTCAAATTTCCTTTCATTAACGGCCTCTCCAATAAAATTAAAAACAAGATCGAAACGAAACTCCCAAACTGCAAGCTAGCTTTCTATAATGTCAATACAACTAAAAATTTGTTTTCGAAATTGAAAGATAAAATCCCTACAGAACTTAATTCAAACTTAGTATATAAAATTCCTTGTGCTGACTGTAATAAATGTTATGTGGGCACAAATCTCTCTCTTTTCCTCCTCCTCCGTTGTTGTTGTGAGAGAGAGATCTCTCTCTTTTCCTCCTCCTCCGTTGTTGTTGTTGAGAGAGAGAAACATCATTTTTCTAACAGACATAATTTTAACTTCCAAGAAACATCAATCTTAGACCGAGAGACGAACTACTTTAAAAGAGGTATTAGCGAAATGATTTACATAACTCTCAATAATACAATGAACAATAGAACTGATGTGCAAGGCTTAAATGTTCGTTATAATTATCTATTAAATTTGTATAAGCTAAATTTTTGAAGGAAGGGAAAAAAAAAAAAAAAAAAAAAATAAATAAATAAAAATAAGTTTAAAGAAATTATATATTTAAGGGGGAAAAAAAAAGAGGCCGAGACATTCCTATGCATAGGTGGACGATACACCAAGATACTGTATTTAGTCGCGGCTGTGTTTGCCAACTTACTGTAACCTATACGTGTTTATCGATATACAGAGCAAAAATTAAAAAATAATTTAGACTAATGTGTGTCCCTTTGTGTTTTGGAATGTTTCCTACATTGGTATTTGACGTCAAACGCCCTTGCTGGTAAAAAATAGGTATGTAATTCCTTTCAGATTGATTAATTAATAATTACTGCCCAGTTTGTGTTGTTTTTTGTTTTTTTTTTGTATGTGTTTTTTTTTACAATTTTTTTATTACGTTTTTTACTAATTTTGTACTATTTTATTCACATTTCTTACGCCATGTATATCCGGAAAAAATGTGTTATTCGGTTTAGAATTTTTCTCGTTCGTGTCTTGCCAAACATTTTAAGATCATTTTTTGTTTGTAGCCTGTGAAGAAGACCAAATATATGGTCGAAACGTCGGCATAATTTTTTGAAAAAAGGGAGTTTTATTCCCAAAGTCCTGAACCCATTATCTCTACTCTATCTCAAATTTTAATAATATAGTATTCCCAAGAATCGTACGTTAGACGTTCGTTCGTCAATTCTCGAGTAGGCAAGGCCTGCGAGTGACGTTACCACTATTTCCGGCGTGGCGACGTCATCCGCAGGCCTCGATGGGATGCTCGGATTCAGATTGTGCTCGTTTTCTTGTCGATTTTAAAAATGTAGAAAACCCGAGCGCAAAGTAGAAATTTGCGCTTCCATTAGAAAGCACAAAGTAGCACTTTTTAGAGGAGCGAGCGTTTTGTTTACTTTGCCGCTCGCCGAGCGACAAAGTAACCAAAACGCTCGCTCGCCTAAACTTTGCCGATTGATTGCACCTTGAAATGCACCTGAAATGGTAGAAAAATAACCAATTTGTTTTGAAATTTGAAATTAATTTGTTTCAATTATAATTTTTTCAATGTTAATGGAAAATCATTCCATTGTAGAAAAAATCATGTGTGTAATTTGAGCGCAAAGTAATATTGTCACTTTCGCTAGATAGTCAAGCACGAGCGAATATATCACTTTGCGCTCTTGAATAAATAAACAAATACCTAGAATTACCTAGCTATTTAGGATTTAGGAGATTTAGGTAAATCATAAATAACATGACCTGTCAAAAAGCAGTGTGACCAACATTATTTCACTCGGTGCTACGAACTATGACTCGAAAGAAGTTAAGAATTAGTTTGGAGTCGGTACCGACTCGATACCGAGATGAACTCCGACCGGTATTTACCGAACGGGACGTGCCATTTCGAAATTTTGCGGTTTCTCATTGGCTGTTTGTGACATTCATTATTTGTAGGGTTGCCAGACCTCCTATTTTTAATATGAGACTCATATATTTTAACTGTTTCTCATATCTCATATTAGCATGTTTAATATGAGACTAATGCTCATATATTTTGAATTAGAGATGCACCGAATAGTGGTTTGCTGGCTGTATGTGCATCTCTTCAAGAGTGTCAAAGTCACGAATTTTGCTCATATTGAAAAACCATACAAATTCAAATAGGTATAGCGCCTCCTATGCAGGAAACATCCGCGCACTCGGAAAGGAACCGAGGTCGACAAAAAAAAGGTACGAACAACACTAGTTTCGTACAGCCAAGCGACTGCGAAACACTCTCTCTTTTTTCGCCAAACACGAAACACGAACACACAATTTTCAATCCGTTTTTCGCATACAAAAAAAAGTCGATGAATATCGCGAGCTCGCCGGTTACCGGTTTCGAAATAAAAGCCGGTAGTGTTGTGTAACCGAACCAAAACCCGGGATCCCGGTATTAACAATTAACTTTGAACTAGAAGAACTCCAGAAACACAGGTAAGGCGCCTTTTATCATATTGTCTTTTGTATGGTTATTTTTTGCTACATATTCATTAGTTGCGCTTACAGTCCACGTAACTCCGAAGGTGATTCTAAAATATCAACCATTACACCAACATTTTCTGTTCCTACGAGCCAAATTTGAACCTTTCTTTTTAGAATCAAAAATCATAATTAATAATTATTAGCAAAAATCGCCATATAAAGCAAGTTTTTTATGTGCAGGTTTGTGCGCCTAAACTTTCGCTATCCATTATTCTCTATTTTTGAGGAATTTCAAGGCCACTGAAACCGACTGTAAAACTTATCGCTTAGGCACCTACCTATCAGTTATTAAAAATAAATTTATTTCATTTTCGCAAATAAACGGAAAAAAGAAATAGTTGTTTACTAAATAAAAAACTCAATTATTTCCGATAAGTTTAAGCATTGCAAGCACAGGTAGATACATTGGTGCTAATAATGAGATTGTAATGATTGTATTACTTAATTTCAAAATAATTTTTCGCTATATTTAATTCTATAATTTTCGCTTTTCGACGATTTACAGGTTTTACATTACAGCCTGCAAATCCAGGTATATACCTTATTCTTAGGTATATACCCTATTTCATAGATTCTTTGCTTTGAAAAAGACTTTCTTAATTTTTTCAATTTTTTCTTGGCATTTCGATCAACATGCCGGAAACTGAGGCGGCAAACGCTGCGCTCATCAAAAAATTAACTAAAAAACGTTACGTCTGTGCTAGCCGAATCACAGAAACGTACACGGTTGCACAAAAAGCCAAAACCAGTGACTCTCAAAAAGCACTGCTTAAAGTAAGGTTTGAGAATTTGGAAGAATCTTATTCTGATTTTCAAAAATATCATAATGAAATCATTGGTATAATTGATGATAAGGAATATGACCAGCAGGATGCTGTCAGAAAAGACGCAGATAGTTATTATTTTGGGTCAAAACAGGTTTACTTTGAATTATTTCCACCTAGTAGCACACCAGGTAGTTATGTTTTAGCGCCAAATCAATCAAACCAGGCAAGCTACACCGCGAAGTTACCAAAATTAACTATTCCGAATTTTGATGGCAATTTACAAAATTGGACAACATTTTATGACATGTATAGATCCATGGTACATGATTCTACATTGCCCAATATTTCCAAATTTCAATATCTAATTTCATTATTGAAGGGGGAGCCCCTTAATCTAATAAAGTCCATTCCTACTACGGATGCTAATTATGCAATAGCTTTTAAAACTCTCGAAGATCGCTATCAGAATAAACGGCATTTAGCTACAAACTACTGGAATGCAATTAATAATACTTCCACTCAAAAAACAAATTCTTCCAAAGACTTAAGAAACCTACTGGATACTTTTAATGAAAATGTGGCTGCGCTCGAGGTGTTGGGATTTCCAACCAACCAGTGGTGTTTTGTTCTTTTCAATATGCTGCTTACAAGGCTAGACTCAGCTACAAGAACGGCATTTGAAATAGAGCATAGCAAAATTGAGTTACCCACCTATCTACAGCTTACCAATTATCTCGAAAGTCATTGTAGGGCCCTCGAATCAATCCAAATGAGTTCACCATGTCCAATAAATCTCAACAGGTCCCAAAAACCTCAAAACTCATATCACCAAAGTAACTTGAAGTCTGGTAGCTATTCTGGTATGCCTAGACACTCAGGAGCTCAAAGTCTAGTAGCGAACACTGAATCAAATGCTCACGACTCTCAAATACGACAAAATAACCCGCAATCAATCCCAAATATCGCTAATATGGCTGCTCAGTCCTCATCTCATGATCCTGCTAGATATAAATGTCGATTATGTCAGCAACCTTTTCATTCATTATCGCAATGCCCTCAATTTCTAGGTAAAACCCCGTCAGGGCGTCTAGCTTACGTTAAGCAAGCCAACGCTTGCATCAATTGCTTAAGGTCTACTCATAGGCTAAAAGATTGTCCATCCACCTTTAGTTGTCGGATATGTCACGTCAAACACCATACTTTGCTTCATTTTCCCAAAAACACTGGGCAAACCAGTCACCACGGTCAAACGCCTTCCTCATCGGGTACACCTGCCTCTATTGTCAGTCCATCGCAAATGGAAAGTCCCCATAGTGCACAACTACAGCAATCACTCAGTTGCGAGTGTGCAGCGATGGCTACCTCCATTCCTCAAACCACTGTCCTCCTTTCTACTACAAAGATTGAGGTGCTTGACTCGAGAGGCAATTATCAGATAATCAGAGCCGTTTTAGATTCAGCCAGTCAGGCCAACTTCATAACCCAAAAGTGTCTCAATCGCCTTGGTTTATCCAGGACAGAATGTCACATTCCGGTCGTCGGAATAAGTCAATCGACTTCCGACACTTGTGGCCTTACAAGTTGCACCATTAAGCCTATCGGCAAAACTGACCCTGTCTTTTCGTTGGAGGCATTAGTTCTATCCAAACTTTGTTCAGACATGCCTTCTGTTAAAATCAACACTCAAAGTTGGGGCCATATATCAAACCTGACACTCGGAGACGAGCACTTTTCTATTCCTGCTCCCGTAGACATGTTGTTGGGAGCAGATATCTACTCCCAAATTCTAAAATCAGGTCGGATTCCTGGAAGTCAAGGGCAAGCATCAGCTTTTGAAACATGCTTTGGTTGGGTTCTACTAGGACAAACCTATATACAGCCTAGACCAATTTCATACAATCTGATCGATTCCTATTTAATTTCCCTGCATTCTACGCTTGAACAAAGTATATGCAAATTTTGGGACTTGGAAAATATACCCTCTAAGAGTTACCTATCTCCTGATGATCAGAAATGCGAATCAATTTACCAAAAGACTTTAACCAGAGATAAGTCAGGAAGATTTGTAGTTTCGCTGCCCTTTCGCCATTTCGAACCCGATTTAGGGGACACTTACTTTCGCGCCTACAGATGCTTTCAATCCTTAGAATCCCGATTAGTCAAAAATCCAATTCTATATCGGCAGTATGCTGATTTCATGAATCAATACTTACAAAACGGTCATATGAGCCTTATTAGGGCTCAAGAGGCTAAACCCAAATTAGTGAATTACCTCTCCCATCATGCGGTGGTCAAACCCGGAAAATCAACCACCAAACTTAGAGTAGTTTTCAATGCTTCGGCAAAGGGTTCCAAGGGCCTCAGTTTGAACGATGTGCTTTTGACTGGTCCAAAGCTTCAAAAGGATATCAACACGATACTTCTTAAGTTCCGATTTCATCCAATCGTCTTCTTGGCAGACATCAAACAAATGTACCTGCAAATAAACCTGACTCCAGAACATAGGGATTTCCAAAGACTCCTTTGGCGTTTCGATCCTAATGATCCAGTGGAAGAATATCGTCTCAACACAGTGACCTTTGGTGTAAGCTCTAGTCCTTTTCTCGCAATTCGTACACTTCAAGAGTTAGCCTCATTGGAAAAACACAAATACCCGGAAGCGGCGCAGGTACTTCTGGAGGATACTTTTGTTGATGATATTTGTTCAGGTACCTCGGACTTGGAGTCTGCATTATCTCTGCAGAAGGACATGATGGCTCTCTTGAAATGCGGTGGCTTTGAGCTAAGAAAATGGGCAAGCAATCACCCGCAACTACTATCATCTCTCTCCCCCGAAGAATGCCAAATTCCCGTGTCGTTCGACAGGGAGGAACCATTATCCATAAAAGTCCTAGGTTTACAATGGGACCCCTCATCAGATAAAATGTTTTTCGCTTGTGAACCATCAGACAAGCCGTGCACCAAACGCAATATCTTATCCGAAATTGCTAGAATTTTTGACCCTCTGGGATTTCTGTCGCCTGTCTCCTTCTGCGCTAAACACTTAATGCAAAGGCTGTGGCTTTCTAAAACCGGCTGGGACGAGCCAGTCGAACAATCTATCCAAAACCGTTGGTCTCAAATTCAATCAGAACTTCCTGGTTTAGCTAAAATACTTTTTCCTAGATACATTTTTTCGCAAAATATTCTACGTTGCCAGCTGCATGGATTCTCTGACGCTTCCGAGTTAGGCTACGCTGCTGCAGTCTATCTTCGCATAGAGTCGCCCGAGGGTGTCATTCAAACCTCTTTGATCATTGGCAAGGCTCGAGTAGCACCCCTCAAATCGCAAAGTGTACCTAGATTGGAACTCCTAGGTGCCACTCTTCTATCCAATCTTCTTCAGTTTGTTATGGAGTCATACACTAAACTAGCTATTATCGACGAAGTTTTCGCTTACACGGATTCCCAAGTTGTCTTGGCTTGGATTGCTAGCTCACCACATCGATGGAAGAGCTTTGTAGCCAATCGGGTTAGCCACATCCAAGAAACGATCCCAAATGTCAAGTGGTATCACGTGTCCACTCACGAAAATCCCGCAGACTGTGCAAGCCGTGGCTTAACTCCTGCCAGTCTGGCAGATCATCCCTTATGGTTTCAAGGACCTCCCTGGCTTCTTCAACCAAGTTCTTCATGGAATCGACAAACCCCAAATTCATGTGGTAATCAAATAGCCGCAATCGAAGAAAGGTGTCCCATTCTTTTAACGGCCCTGATTGAGGATCATATCCTCGACACTCTATTAGACAAATATTCCTCTTTGTCTAAAATACAGAAAATCCTTTGTCAGTGCCTGAGAGTTTTTCACAATTATCGTCACAAATCGTCTCCGCTTACCGGAGCGATCTCCTCCTTTGAACTTCAAAACGCTTTGCTCCTTTTATCCAAAAGAGCTCAACAACGCCGATTTTCAGGTCTCATTGCCCAAATTCGAAACAATGAGCTAGTTTCAAAGTCCTTTCGACCTCTTGCTCCTTTTCTTGACAAGGAGGGACTGGTCAGAGTGGGCGGACGGTTAAGACATGCCCATATGTCCTTTGAAGCCAAACATCCCGTTTTATTACCTCGCGACCATCCTTTTACTCGTCGTCTAATTGAACAAGTTCACCAAGACAATCTACATCCTGGTTTGAATACCGTCCAGAATTTGTTGCGTCAGCAATTCTGGATTTTATCTACCCGAAGAGCGATACAGTCTGTGCTTTCCCGCTGCATCAGATGTTTTCGTCTCAGACCAAAAGCGTATACGCCGTATATGGGAGACCTACCCTCGTTTCGAATCTCCCAACTTAAATGTTTTTCGCATGCCACTCTGGATTATGCTGGCCCCTTTAATATAGTCATGGGTAGATATCGAGGCGCCAAGGTTCTAAAAGCCTATATATGTGTCTTTGTGTGCTGTGCCACCCGGGCAGTGCACATTGAGCTTACTTCTGACTTGACCTCCGAGGCATTTATTGGGGCATTCCGTCGCTTTATTTCTCGGCGTGGGCGGGTAACCCATCTCTACAGTGACAACGGAACGACGTTTGTGGGTGCCAATACTCAGCTGATAGAAATGTCCCAATTGGCTGCGGATCATCTTCAAATTCTCTGGCATTTTAATCCCCCAGCTGCTCCGCATTTCAATGGCTTGAGTGAGGCCGGCGTCAAAGCGGTAAAGACTCATCTGTATCGAGTGATCGGTGATCAGCGACTCACTTACGAAGAGCTAAACACTTTCCTTGCTCAAGTGGAAGCCGTCTTGAACTCCAGGCCTTTATGTGCCCAGAGCTCCGACCCAAACGACTTGCAGCCATTAACCCCGGGACATTTTCTTACCCAAGAACCTCTAAATTCTTGTCCTGACCCTGATTTGTCCCATCTCAAATTGAACACTTTGTCTCGGTGGCAATTAGTTCAACGATTGAACGCAGAATTTTGGAAACGCTGGAAGGATGAATATCTCCACACCTTGCAGCAACGCTCAAAATGGACTCAAAATCCTTCTAAAATAACTTTAGATCAACTAGTAATTATCAAACATGAAACGAAACCTCCCCTGCATTGGGCCCTTGGCCGAGTTGTTGAGCTACATCCCGGACCAGATGGGCATGTTAGGGTGGTCACCTTAAGGACCCAGCAAGGACTGTTTAAACGTCCTATTGTTAAGCTGTGTCCTTTGCCAATTGGTTAGATTCCAAACCTTACCAATGTATCTATGTTTGTGTCGTCGCGGGTCAGAATTCTTACCTCATTTATTTTAGTTTATTTTTATTTATTTTATTTTTTACTCAATTTTATTTTTTCTCTTTGATTTTTGATTTCAAAACGTTGGTTTTGAGTGGGCGGAAAATGTATGTGCATCTCTTCAAGAGTGTCAAAGTCACGAATTTTGCTCATATTGAAAAACCATACAAATTCAAATAGGTATAGCGCCTCCTATGCAGGAAACATCCGCGCACTCGGAAAGGAACCGAGGTCGACAAAAAAAAGGTACGAACAACACTAGTTTCGTACAGCCAAGCGACTGCGAAACACTCTCTCTCTTTTCGCCAAACACGAAACACGAACACACAATTTTCAATCCGTTTTTCGCATACAAAAAAAAGTCGATGAATATCGCGAGCTCGCCGGTTACCGGTTTCGAAATAAAAGCCGGTAGTGTTGTGTAACCGAACCAAAACCCGGGATCCCGGTATTAACAATTAACTTTGAACTAGAAGAACTCCAGAAACACAGGTAAGGCGCCTTTTATCATATTGTCTTTTGTATGGTTATTTTTTGCTACATATTCATTAGTTGCGCTTACAGTCCACGTAACTCCGAAGGTGATTCTAAAATATCAACCATTACACCAACATTTTCCGAATACCGGATATTCGGCCGATTGTCACGGCCGAATAACGAATATTCGGCCGATCGTCACGGCCGAATAACGAATATTCGGCCGGTCCTCGGCCTGGTTTCTTGGCCAAATATTCGGCCATTATTCGGCCGAATATTCGGCTAAAATGAATTGTTGGTTGCATAATTTCTTAGGCTTTTGGAATTTCTTCTGTTTTAAAGGTTGGGTTGTTGGGTTAGTTTGGGGTTGGCATTGTTGGCATTTGTCAATACCGATTTTATTTTCATTAATGTGAATTCCCGTGGCGACTTGTGTGCATTTGTGTCTTTTTGAATAATTGCCGAATATTCGCCGAATACCTTATCGCTGTTGGCCGAATAACGAATATTCGGCATTTACTCAAAAATGGCCGAATATTCGGCAAACCGAATACTCGGTGCATCCCTATTTTGAATTTTGATTAAAAAAAAGAAACCATGTATATCACTACCATATACGTGATAGGCCTCATACGTCCCATCCGACCGTCCCGTCGTCCGGGTAGGATGGAGCTCCTATTGGCTGAAAAATTTCCCGCCACTTTTTATCCGAATATTTCCAACTCTTCTCCGTTGCCGAATAAATAATATTTTACTTTTGTCGCTTTTGTACATAATAAATAAAAATAAAAGTAAAAACAGAACAGGGGTTTGTTAATTAAACATCGGAAAACTCAAGGTGTTGTCCACAACTTGTTACAAGAAATGAGACTGACGGATCAGGAGAACTAGAAGGAGTATTAAACTACCTAAAAAAATGTCCAGCACTACATTGCAAAATCTGCTAAAAACCATAACTAATATTCAGGATAGGAGCTTCTTCGGATTTAAGTATTTTGCAGTACATAAAATATTCTCATATATTATTATGCAATCTCATATAAATTCACACAGGTTCTCCTATTTTCAAAACTCAAGTATCTGGCAACCCTAATTATTTGACATCCAGTATTCCAAAGTTGCTATTATTATTTTTGGTTATTTTTCCATTTTTTCGTTCAATGGCAGCAAATATCCAGTTAGTTCCTCAAAATTTTGTAGAGGGCGCGAGTGAACTTGGAGTGCTTTAAATTTTGGCGGTAAATGTCAATACTTTAAAACCGATTAAATTGAGTAGGAGGAAAGATGACTATATATGAACAATGGGCAATGGATAAGTTAAAATACCTTCTAAAGCGTTCAGTGGCCCTTAGAAAATATTTTTAAAAGTGTCAGCGTCAGCTCGCCATGAAACCACACATCAAACTTAAGTTTTGAGGTTAGAATTACAATCAAATTTTTACGCGCCAAAATTCAAAGAGATCCAAGTACAGAAGCGCCCTCTTCAACTCAACTGTCAATATTACATGCCATTCTAGATAATTTATTTTTGCGGGAACTATGTTTAAATTGCAATTGCAACACGTAGAAGTGATGGTGGAATTTATAGAGTGTAACCCCGATTTTGCTAGGGGCAGGCTTTCGGTCTCCAATTCAAGAGGAAAATTCAAAGAATTATGGGACAACCTCACCAACAAATTGAATTCCCTTGGATTGGGAATAAAAACAAAAGAAAAGTGGCAAAAGGTAATGTAATAATAGGTCTGTTTCTGCAGAAATCACAAACCAGTCAGAGTGAATTTCATTGGTTGAAACTAGTTTTCAGACTGTTTCTGACTGTTCTCAGCCAATGAAATTCGCTCTGACTGATTTGTGATTTCTGCAGAAACAGACCCATTATATCTTGTATTTATATAGTTTTTGGCCGTAAAGAGTATACCAGGTGTCCCACTAAGGTCGGCCAGGTACGATATTATGGAAACCATAGACCTTACGGCTTCGGGATTTTTTTTTCTTTACTAAGGGCGCGTATTATAAAACTACTTTGAGAGTTAACTTAAAGTTAACTTCTGGAATTACATGCAATTCAAAAAGTTAACTTCAAGTTAACTGTCAAAGCAGTTTTATAATACCCGCCCTAAATCGGCCAAGAGAATTTGATGGAAATTATTTTCAAGTTTCTAGGATGACCGCTAGGGGGCGCAATTACGATGATATAGCTAAAAATTCAACTTTTCTCAAGAAATCGCTATATTAAGATACTGTTTTAACAACAGAAATCAAAAGTTCATTAATTTTTGCGCTAGTTTGGTTATTAGGCTTTTTTTCGTATCTTCAGTAATAAGGGTGGGGGAAGCTGGTGAATTTTTTTTTTTTTGAAATTGCTGTATCTTCCATACCCCTCATTCAAACTCATTCAATTTGGGTTTATTTGGAAGAGAATTTCATTAGAGAGATATTGCAAATCAGCCTTAATAATAAGGCTAAAACCTTATTTAGACGCGATAGGTCATTTCCTTACTTCGAATGACGAGTTTAGATATTGCAAATTTCTAGAAACGACTTTAGGAGTTGATGGCTTATTTCTAACCTGAAAATCTTGAATTTTTGTTAATGTTTATTTTTTATGTTTTGAGCCTGGAGTGTTTTTTTTTTCTGATGTGGAATATATGCTTAGATATTTTGAAAATAAGGAATTATTTGTTCAATAGTATATTAAGTATCAAGAACGGTAAGTAAGATTTACTGGTCAAAGACAATGTTTGGAGACTGAGCGAAGCGAAGTCTCCAATATTGTCTGAGACCAGTAAATCTTTACCGTTTGTGATGCTTATACTATTTTTTTGTACGACTTGTGGAAGAGAAAGTATACTGCGTTTATAATAATGGTTATCTATACTTATTCGGATCATACCCTAAATATCAGTGAAAATTTTCAAGATTGCTTTGTTATAAAATTGCCATGGTTCATGGTTGTCATGTATGCGTTTATTTGTTCAAGTGTTTTTGACCAATTTTTTTTACAAACTGATACATTGTTATCAAAAGCGTCGTATTTCGCGTATATTTGTGAATTTTTGGCAAAAAAAATCAACTAACCAACAACTAATGAGTGACGAGAGTGAAAATTCGGACCTAGAAGAAGCTTGGCGAATAGGATGCTCAGCTATAATACCAGAAAAATCGAAGGAACGATATGAAAATACGTATGGACTTTTCCGGAAGTGGTTTGAGGAGAAAAGTGGAAAAAATATCGATGAAAAAATCCTGATGGCCTATTTCGTACAAAGAAATCAACAGCTAAAAGCGCCGGGCAGTTTATGGGCTGAATACTCGATGTTGAAAGCCACAATTTTTCTACATCATTCCATTGATATTTCTAAGTTTTTGACGTTAATTACATTCTTAAAAAGGAAAAATGTTGGACACAAACCAAAAAAGGCTAGCGTTTTCACAAAGGAAGAAATGTCCAGATTTTTATTAGAGGCACCAGATGATATTTTTTTAATTCAAAAGGTAAATTGGCAATAATAATTTCCATTTTATGTATTAATATTTCATATTTTATTTTCAGGTAGGAATGATATTAGGTGTGTCAGGTGCCTGCAGGAGGGAGGAACTATATAATATAACTCTAAATGATATCGAGGATCGAGATTCCTTCATTATAGTGAAAATTCCCAACACCAAAACACACATTCAGCGGTCATTTACAATTACCAATGTGGAAAATGAAACCATTCATTATTTGGAGATTATTCGAAAATACATTAGGCTTAGACCAAGCGACGTAAAATCTGCACGAATGTTTTTAAATTTTCAGAAAGGAAAATGCACTAAGCAAGTGGTAGGGAAAGGCACAATTGGTAAATGGCCCATGATAATAGCAAAATATTTAAAATTAGGAAATCCAACCGATTATACTGGTCATTCATTCAGACGTACTTCAGCTACGCTTTTGGCCAATAAAGGGGTGGATATTTTAGGATTAAAAAGACATGGTGGCTGGAAATCTTCAGCCGTAGCTGAAAGCTACGTTGAGGACTCACTGCAAAACAAAATTGAGTTTGCAGGAAAAATTTTACATGGCAATACTGATTCTTCTTCAGCAAATTCCACGTCTGTATCATGTGCAACATTTTCAGTTAATGCGAACGATCCTGACAAAGCCATATTCCCTATTACTATTAAAAATTGTGATAACTGTACGTTTAATTTTAATGTTAATAAATAATATATTTGTGTATTCTTTTTTTTGTATAGTTTTTCATTTTTATTTCTGGATGATCTAGGATAAATTTCCGAACATGACTAATATTACTTACCGTTCTAGAACGGTAAGTAATTCACTTACCGTTCTGTCAGCCTTGCCAACCAGTAAATACAACATACCGACGTCAAAACACTGTCGGTAAATAATCAAAATAGTCAAGTCGTACAAAAAATATTTATACAGTGTCCGAAATTCGAGTCTCTACATGGGGATTTCGCTTATTATGAGAGATACAGGGTGGCTCAAATTAGGAAAGTTTTAGGGAATTTATTGCTCATTTGTAACCTGCAGTTAAATTTGCTTCAAAGTTTTCTGTTTCCTAGAAATCCGAGAAAAACTGAAAATAGCCAATTTTGTTTTTTGTCAATAATTCATAAACCGTTAACTTTAGACTTTTCTAACTTTAACATTATTAAGACACTTTTTTGAGACGGATATTTTCGTGATTTGAAAACATTCCGATCGTCGTTTGTTTTCGAGTTATTTACCAAAACTTTCTTATTTCTTATGGCGGCCATCTTCGATTTCAACAAAATAATATTCTGCGAAAAAAATCCTTTAAAATGATGTATTACAAGCTATGAAAACGTTTTGCAAGTCCTTCAAAATTACAGTTGGAACCGATATTTTGCTAAATTTGGCAACAATGCTCATAGTTATAAGAATAAAACCAAATAAGTATATGATTTAATACCTAGAATCGGTTTTTTTTTAAGTCTTCTGGCAATTTTACTGGATAAAGAAAAAATAAGTAGGTAAGGTATTCCACATGTTTTTTTTTTCGTAATATAAACAACATGAATTACAGCTTTTCCTCCTTTCTTCTTTCGATTTTACGCCTAGGAATTTCCTATCAGTCCACGTAACAGATAAAGAAGCCAAAAAAGCGACTCATCGTAATATTTTTGTCTTGATGAAATAAAACTCGAATTAATAGTTATTTTTGTATCAAGGGCGCGAAATGCGCCTGTGGTACGTACAAGATTTTATGTACGATCGCGAGTAATAGGGAACTTGCAAGTGAACTAAAATTTTCCAAATTTGTTTTAAATCGATAGTTTGTGCTGCACAATATTCATATGACCACTTTTTATTTAACTGATACCGCCCTTGTTACACAAAAAAATAATATTAAATTTGAAATAAAAATTTTCCCGCCAAAACAATGCTTCTATGATGGATACCTGTTTTGACGTCACGATTCTGTAAACAAACCCGTCAATAGGGAAATCTGTGATAGGGAACTTGCACGTTAAAAAAATACAAAAGCAGTCCTTCACAATATTCTCCATCCATTGCGGCAATTTTCATAAAAAGCAAACTTTAACACACTTGAATAACACAAAAATAGCACTGCGTTAGCAGGAGTTCGTTTGCTGCGTATTTGATTTTTACAAAATCTCAACGTCACAAGCGCTGTCAAATTGGAATTTCGTGTTTTCGCGCCAAAGTATTTGATTTGAATTTCAATAATTTTTTTTTCGTACAACGCATAAATTGAAATGGAAAAAAATAAAACTATGTAATAACTGATCACTAGAAGTATCTAAAAAAAAATAATTTGAGAAATATGAAAATTCCCTATTATGTAATTCAGATATTATTTTTAAAAAAAATTAGAATAAATTAAAGATGCACCTGCTTTCAAAGTCAAACAAGCAACAAAACTGGTGGTTGTTTGTAAAAATTTGACACACCCGCAAAATCAAAATAATAGACAGCTATGCATAAATTACCATTAGAAAACTGCGACCTTAGCAACCAAACAAACAATAAATTATTTCTGTAATATCTTAGAGCAGGTAAAGGTAGAGGAGTAGTAACCTGGATTTGGAAAATGAAGCCGTTTTTTTCCAGGTATTTTAGCCCACAAAAAATGGCGGTTATGGCAATTGACGTTTTCAATTAAAAGAGATGGACGATAAAGTATGAAAACATTCAGATTCCCGCCAACATTTGCTTGCACGTCAATGTCAAGTGTATAGGATGTTTAGCAATTCCCTGGTTTTTATTCTAATCGGTGACTCCACCGATGAGTTAGGTATCTTTGTTCAGTGAATGGAAAATGACAATGACCGACATAGAATGGTGAAATTTGAAATTGGAAAGAAAATGTGGGAAGCAAACAGCTTCCACAAACTAGGTAAACTTGAACGTGGATATCTTTGTATACTTGATAGGCGGTGGATTTCCCTTACTTTTACGAGTATCAGTTCTGATTTTGTGTATCCAAATTTTGACAAATGTAGGATTTGATAATATGTAACTTATATGGAAAGACACGTCTGCGGGTGAATAGAAATTATTTTCACGAAAAGGCACACTACACACAATCACCATTGTTAGGAAAAAACCGAGGAAATAATAGTTTCCAGTCTCACACGTATAAAACTCTTGTCAACAAACCACTGTCAATAGCTTTCAATCATTGTTTTCATACTCTTTTGGCGTCTGACAGTCTGACGCCAGAGAGAGAGGCTTCTAAATTGAAAAGGTCAATTCAATGCTTTACCTGTATTTTGGTGCCAAACACCTGCCAAAAACTTGGCTTCAATTTAGTTTCATAAGCAGAATGGCGCGTTCCTACTCCTTATGTCCGTAGGACAGCGCTTTACCTGCTCTAAGTGTAATATATTGTTGTGTGTGAAAATGGATTCATCCAGCGAAAATGCAAGATTCCTACCAGAAAAGATTATGGAGTAGCAGAGGCCACATCAGAATTATTACCAACAAAGTCGAAAAGCAAGTACATGCAAGAATTTCAGAAATTTTCAAATTGGTGCAAGGAGCAAAACCTAGATGGTTCCCTTACTGAAGATGTGCTACTAGCGTATTTTTGGGAAATATCCAAAAAATATAAAGGATCGACTCTTTGGACAATTTACTCCATGCTGAAAGCCACCCTAATTATTGAGAAGAATTTGAATATCAGCAAATTTGGGAAACTTATAGCATTCATTAAGCGTAAAGCTGAAAATCAAAAACCGAAAACGTCGAAAATCCTCAATAAACAGCAAATTGAAACTTTTATCCTGAATGCCCCAAATAAATCATACTTAATGACTAAGGTATGTATCTACTTTAGGTAAAATTAAAGCTAACAATTTCAGAAAGAAAAACTATATTAATTTTTCAAAAAATTAATACATTTTATTGTTATACAGGTCGCCCTAATGATGGGAGTGTATGGCGCATGTCGCAGAGAAGAACTGACGAATTTAACACTCGATGATATTGAAGATTGTGGCTCTGTTTTGATTGTTAAAGTGCGAGAAACCAAAACGAAAGTCACCAGAACATTCACTGTCGTAAACAATGAGTTGAATTTCCTTGAGTTGTATCGAGAATATGTAGCTCTCCGTCCTCCAAATACAAACCACAGAAGATTTTTTGTATTTTACAGAGATGGCACCTGTTGGAAAACAGCCTGTGGGAAAAAACACCTTTGGAATGCTGTAATCGAAAATTGCTACGTTTTTGACCCTTCCCAATCCAAATTTGTATACTGGCCACTGCTTCCGCCATTCGTCTGCCACACTTTTAGCCGATTCCGGTGCAGATATTACCAACCTGAAACGCCACGGTGGATGGAAGTCCTCTTCTGTTGCAGAAGGATATATTGAGGACTCCATCCAACAGAAGGTTATAACTGCTGAAAAAATATTGGGAAGGGACGTAGCCAGTAGCAGTAATAATTTAAGTTCTTATTGTTCAGAAAATGTTAATATTTTGGAAAATATCAATTATTCTTTTTCAAACACCAACACCTCGACCAACAGCAACAATTTACCTTCTATATTAGTATCTAATAGGGAATTTTCATGAGAAATAAATATGGCTTATTTTGTTTTTATGGTGCACCTTTTTCTGTGAAATATTGAATATGAGCAGTTTTGCGTTAAATTTATGGATATTGTAGTCATACGGCAATTATTAGTTTTAAATTGAAAAGTTTCGCGCGGAAAAGTTACATTTAACATGGCCGCTTCCAGTGACGTCAACTGTTCGTAAATTGAGGTTAAGGGTAGTTTACACTGATCGTGAATACACGGTCCACGTTTTCGTGGTTCACTCTTGAGTCGTAGAACTATTAGTCTACGATCAGCTCACGTCACGCCACGACTGATATTGAACAACCATAAATGAGTCTAGTATAGAGGGAAGATTGTAAGACTGTGCTTTTGTAAATCATTTATCACCCCAACCATGATGAACGATTTAACACACGAAATGTCGCAATACGGCACTAAATACGGAAACACCACGTAATAACTGCTTTCAATGCAGTCGAAGGTTCAAGCTGAGCGATTCTTTCCGACAGTGTGCAAAGTGTCAGAGGCTCTTGTGAGAATAGACCTTAACGTCCTTAACGTTGTGTTTACAGACAGTTGACGTCACAAGTACCGCCATTTTGAAGGTTATCGTTTTCGCGCCAAAGAAAATAATTTGAAATTTAAAATATTTTTTTGATTTTAATGAGAATCTAATACAAAAAAAAACCTATATATTTTATATTTGAAAACATAAGCAATAAGAAAAAAAAAATAATTTGAAAAATATGATTGTTACCTTTTGTAAAGAATGTAAAATTGAAATTAATATATCAAAATTGGAATAAAGTATTTGAAATTTTTTACTGGTATTTATTCAACTGTTTGACACCTGCATGGTGGCACATTGTGGCCCGGCGGGCCGAAAAGTAGGTATCAAATTGCGCCCGCAAATTAGGGCGCAAATAGGTACTTTGTGGCCCGATCGTACATAAATGTATTTTTTCTAAAGGATTTCAACGCCGCTTTGTTAGAAAGCTTTCCACCTGCTTTACTCCACCTGAGTGATCATAGGCGTGCGGAAGGAAGGTTAAATGGTGAAAATATTTCTATTTAGTGACAAAAATTAAGCAAATTAATAAAAAATGTTCTGCTTCATTAGCAGAAACATGAAAACAAAACAGATTCTGGGGAACTTTTGATCAATAAATCTTTTTGATACAGATCTCAGGAACTAGGTCTACTATCTAAAATGAAATAAATACAGCAGTGTCAGATCAATCAAATTCATGTTACATTACAAAATAATACAAAAAAAGGGTCCCTACGTCTGGTTATGAGACTAAATTCTTCAATATTTGTTCCTCAGTTTCTGAAACTGTTGAGGTAGTTGATGAGGACTGAGGGAGCACTGTCAGGCATTTGAAAGTACTCGGAGCATCAAAAATTCTAAAAAGAAAAAAATATAACGGAGCAATCCCTTGTTTTATGCATATATGCATATATGATTACCACTGACTCTTTTTTTTATCTCAAAACGGAATAAAATCCTATGTAGCATCCTATACACAGATGAAAAATACGATCCCTCCAGAAACAACTTTCTTGTCAAACACATGACTCTCCCGATTTCAACCACAGGCCTGGAGGAACATCAGGATACATGGGGTACACTCAGTCCTTGGAATCTAAAATGATTTAATAGGTGTTTTTGCCCTATCTGACAAATATTGAATTTTGAGCTTAGAAACTGAACTATTTAAAATCACATAACCTTTTTAATCAGGATAATATTTTGTATCTTCT
The DNA here is from genome assembly GCA_917834065.1 of Ceutorhynchus assimilis. NCBI lineage: Eukaryota > Metazoa > Arthropoda > Insecta > Coleoptera > Curculionidae > Ceutorhynchus > Ceutorhynchus assimilis. The sequence goes on from OU892290.1 coordinate 6,895,787, forward strand.
TTTTGGATTATAAAATCATTCCAATTCATTTTTTGTAGTCTGCATAATATAAGCAATAATTCAATATTTTTTGTTATTACAAACCAACTTACACTACTTTTGTTTTTGGAGGAGACTGGAGACTCTGTGACTGAAGAGTCTGAGCTGAGGTCTGAACTGGAAATTAATGAAGCTAATATGTAGAAATTATATCAAATTTTAAATAATCAACTTACTTTGAAGTATTGAAAACATTAGAAACAGGTGAAGAATCCAAACCAGATTTCAAATATCTAAATCCATTAGGCCTAGTGCATTATCATTGAGGTTAAAATGATCTGAGCACACATCAGCGATTTTGGGTAGTCGCTTATTTTCTAATCTTAGAAGGCAAATCCATATACGCCCGCACTCTGAATTTGTTGGAATCCTACAAAGACGCATATTTAACTTTAATCAAGCATAAGGATTATTATTATTCTGCTTGAATTTTTCCTATAGAAGTTCATAGAAAAAATTATCAAAATAACAACTGGTAACTAATTCACTCAATCTTGGAACAAATTTGATATTTTTCTGGCGAAGTAGGTACCTACCATCGTCACCAAAAGTAACTGGGACAGCATCACATTAGCTCTTGTCCTATTATATGAATTGTTTTGTCAAATATTTGTCAAACATGAATCAAATGCATTGATATGAATGACAGTAAAATTAGTCCAGGAGATTATTATGCATTATTGGTGTCCCAGATACTTTTGGTGACGATGGTACATTATATCCTATTCTACGCCACTGCTTTGCTATCATAATATAACCCCCTACTTACCTATAAAATGAAATTTCCGGGCTCAAATAATCGAATTTTTCACACATTTGACACTGTCTAACCATATTATTAGTCTTAAAACACACAAATAATTCACTTTCCAAACATAAAATATCAGAAAAACCTCACAAAAACGATTTCACGATGCTTTCTAACAAAAGGCAACAAGGCACAATCAAACCGACGTTAACTGTCAGCTTTGACGCTGTTTTACTATGCGATGTTGTCACGTTGAAAAATAAATAAGGATACTTGAATAATAACAATATTTTCTAAGCTCCTTTTTTACTAAAACAAACAACTTGAAATTATCAAAAATCTGCATTGAGGAGTTTTTCTAGTTACTCACTTTATTTGCATTTTTTATTAAATTTAAAAAGGCATTTTTTCCTTATCTTTATTAGACTTGATCGTTTAGACCAGTGGTTCCCAAACTTTTCTAACCTACCGCCCACTTTTAGAAAATTGGAATTATCCAACGCCCCCCTTGGCAGGGATCCAAGATATTGAAGTGGCGCCATTTTTTTTAAAAAATTTCATGGTCGTGCATTTTCTTGGCGAGGGACTGAGCGTCAAGTTACCTCCCCAGTAGGAATTTGTCAGAAATTGACCCAATATGGAAATTTTGAGAAAAACCTGATACAGCACACTTCAGATTGCATAAGAACCCATTTTTGTTTCATCTTATTTCCAAAATTTTGGGAGGCTGAGCGTCAAGTTAGCCTCCCCAGTAGGATTTTGTCGAAATATTACCGAATATAGAAATTTTGAGAAAAACCTGATACAGCACAGTCCAGCACACTTCAGATTGCATAAGAATCCATTTTTGTTTGATCTGATTTACAATTTTTTTTTTTTTTGGGGGGGGGGGGGCTGAGTGTCAAGTTAGCTAAGAGTCCATTTTTGTTTCATGTTATTTCCAAAATTTGGGGGGCTGAGCGTTAAGTTAGTCCCCCAATAGGATTTTGCTTGAAAATTACCGAATATGGAAAATTCGAGAAAAACCTGATACAACACAGTCCAGCACACTTCAAATTGCATAAGAATCCATTTTTGTTTCATCTGATTTCCAAAATTTTGGAGAGCTGAGCATCAAGTTAGCACCCCCAGTAGGATTTTGTCGGAAAATGACTGAATATGGAAATTTTGAGAAAAACCTAATACAGCACAGTTCAGTACACTTATTCCGATTGCATAAAAATTCATTTTTGTTTGATCGGATTTCCAAAATTTTGGGGCGGCTGAGCGTCAAGTTAGCCCCTCATCTTGTTTTTCCTATAACTTTGGTATCAGAACAGCACAGTTCAAAGTGGTTGCAATTTTGTTAGAAAATTCGAATGTGGGGGGGCTTATTTTTGAGCTTTTTGAAGTTATTTATAAGTAAAATACAATAACTTTAATGCAGCTGCTGCTGACCAATGCGTGTATTAGCGGTATCGCATTTTAAGCAAGTCATAGCAGACTTAGTGAGGTGCGTGCGGGCTTCGGGATTTGCGTCGGAACTCTCGGGTTGCGTTCATAACTGGAAGGTTGCCAAAATTGACTCCGAAAGGCATACACATAGACTGACTATCAGCCTTATCTTTATAGTATTGAAAAGTAATTTCCGTAAAAAGCCATTTACTATTTAATTTAAAAAAAAATTCTGATCTGTTCGTTTATTTTCTACCGCCCACTAATTTATGCTTACCGCCTCTCAAAATCAGCTGAGCTCTTTACCGCCCCCCGAGATGGTTGTAGCGCCCACTGGGGGGCGTTATCGCCCACTTTGGGAACCACTGGTTTAGACTATGCTTTCTCACTGGCACCTCGTCAAAATGTAAATAACGGCCTCTATTGTTTTCTATTCCTCTGAGAGTAAAACCAATTGATTTTTCAGACATGGTCTGATTACAAGGGAAATTTGAAAAAAAAAGCAGCAGATATTCGAAATAATCAAGAAGCCACGGGAGGAGGCCCGCCACCCCAGAAAGCCCTATCGAAGTTGGAATTAAGAATTTTAGCAATTCTTGGTTCTTCATTTTATGCTGGTGTTGGGGTGCCAGAGAGAGGAGTAAGTTTTTAGGCAGAATTGGTAGGGTAGAAATGTACAATAAATAGATCAAAATAAGTTACCTAAACTTCTTATACCCATATACAAAAATTCAATATTCTTGCAATTGACGTGTCTCGCAGAAATAGAAAAAGAGAGCTTAATTGTAATAAATACAAGTAAGAAAGTAATAAAAAATGACATGCGCGCGCAACTCGTGGCTGCAGTGTAGCCAGATTGTATTGTTGCAGAACAAATGTAGACAATACAAATCGAACATTATAACATTAAAGAAGTGATATATATATTGTCAAGTGTTTTACAACGCTTTAAATCAGACAAAAGAAGAGCTTTAAAGTGTATGTTACCATCGATGGCACTTTTATTTTGATAAAGGTTTCATCCGGCAGCATCGCACAATGAAATTGCAAATGAATATGTCAAGTATAATCTAACATAACCTTAAACGACACTGGGATAAGTTCAAGTAATACGTAAAGTATTAGTTTGCTCTTTGTCGAATTACACGTTACAAAGAAAGAAAGAACGATTAATTCTGAACTCGTCCCTGAATACGAATATGACGCAAGCCTGTAACAAACTCGATTTTAATTGGACGCTCACCTGCAACCCACGAGTTGCGCGCGCACGCCAGGAGTGCGTTCAAAGACGACAATGCTAATGCCAAAACCTACTTTTCCCCTTCTACCGGCAATACCAAATCTGATGTGAATTTGCTGGAACGCCAAATACCGTTTCTCAATTAGACAATCTAAACCACGTGACATTCAAGATGGCGTGGCGCCCACACATGGACGAAAAAACAAAAAAATATCTGGTTTCTGCCCAACTCAAGAGTTTACGTACGTACAAATATTTTATTGAATAATCAAAATCAAAATTGCAAGCAAAACTCGAAGCAAAATAATTAAAATATGCATGAAAACACATATTCAAAACTAACTTGCTGGCCGCCACGCCATATTGAATTTGGTCTCATCCAATCAAAATTCGTATAACCATTTCTAGACTCAGTTAAAAGCACTTCCAAAAGTTACTTTACCGCGGCCGATTCTGAACGTGTAAAGCCAACCGTTTTTGGCACGCTGGAGCCGAACTTGAACGCAATATGCCATTTTTGGCTTGGCTTTAGCCATTTTTGAACGCAGCCCAGGTATTACGAGACACGTCAATTTCGAGTGGTTACGCGATCGGTCCAAAAATTTGCAGGCGGATCTCGGACTACTAGGGGCGTACCAATTTTTTCTTTTAAAAACATATCGGTTTATTAGGCAATTTTTCGCGAGGATAATAAAGTATAGTCGAGTATGCTGGGTTATGTGATGTGTCAATTGTGTCATACTTCCCTACTCCCTCTCCATCAAATTCTGGGCCTGCGAGTGACGTCATTATCAGTAGCTTATAATCCGTGCGTTCGGTATTTTGATCTGAGTTCTCCGAGCTTGAATTTACCGTTCGTTTATTTAAAAAGTGTACTCGGTGCCGGCTCATTCGCGTTCGTTTATTAAAATTTCAGGCACTCTGATACAGCGTTCAACTGCTCTGTTCGCTCGCTGGTCACGTGATTATGGCTCCGCTCAGCACGCACTACTCTTTGAGTACAATACCAGGCGCGTTCGTTTATTCGATCTGTGCGCACCGTGCGCTCGAAATTGCTAAATTCCGTTCGTTTATTCTATTTCGAGCGTTTCGAGCAAAATTTACGCGTTCGTAAATACGTCGAGAGAGCGTATCGAGCTTGCTCATTTCGCTCCGTACTTTATAACCTCCATCATTTATTTGTAAATAAATCTGCCAAAAAAAAAACAAACTATTTTTCGGTTTTTTTTTTTGCTGAAGATTAAGAAATGAATTGTGGGGCCCACAAGAAAAAAAAAACAGAAAAAGTGGGGTCTGAAAACAGCATAGTTTGACGAATATTTGACCGTAAAAATCATATAATAGTACGAGAGCTGATATGATGCTGTCTTAGTTACTTTTGGTGACGATGGAACCTCTTTACCTAACAATTATTGAGAATTTGTTGTTGAGGGTATAAGAATTATCCTGTTTCTATTTTTGGTTTTTATATTGTTTAAGTAGGCTTGAGAATATCCTCTCAGCAAAAGCGCTGCTTTGTGGCAAATTCATTAGTTCAGTTCATTACATTAAAACAAAGAAACGAACAACATCGATCATTTGCAGCGTTTTTCATGTCATAAAAAATAAATAAACCAAAAGTTTTCAGAACCGTTACCGTAGGTACATAGGAGAAGATCTGAGTCGTTTTCTCGCGGGGCGATTGGTTCGAACACGGTTCGAACCGCGGTTTAAACCAATTTCTAGATGACGTCATTACGTGTCAACGCGAGAAAATGAGAGGTTTGAACCACAACCTTACGTCAACGAAGGAACCGCAAACTGGCCACAGGAATGTGACCGGCCACAGGAATGATGGCCTAACCCTACTTTTTTTCAGTTTGGCGGGACGGGTAGAGTATTCAGTGACTGTGATCTCTTTTTGAATAATATATTATTTTTGATTTTGTCCAAAGTAAAGGAACTAGTTCCCTTATCATAGTAAGAATCATGGACATTTTAACAATTTTAATTAATAGACCATCGTTGGCACAACAATTTCTACTGCAATGGATAAATAGAGAAGATGCTTATTTATTGAATTATGCATCCCTGGACCCCTTCGAGCATCATATACGACCGTATGCATATTGCCAAAATTGGCTCCCTGAGTACTTGGAGTACGATTTCATTCAGCTTTTCCGAGTGCACAGAGCTGCCTTTAATAGCTTATTGCAACAAATTCACCAGGGATTAAGTATTCCATATGTAGGAGGAGAAATGCCAATATCCCCAGAAAAAAAACTCATGATGACTTTGTGGTGGCTTGGAAAAGGAGAAACTCTTTTGTCGGTTTCTCATAAATTTAATGTGGCTTTGTCAGCAGTCCACAAGTGCATATATGTTGTATTAGATGAAATTATTAATTACTAATAAATACCATTTATTATTTGAGTAGTGTTAGATTTCAAACTAAACCGACAACGGTAACAACCAACTATAACCTCAAACTCTGAAACAAAAGAAGAAATCCAACCGAACAACAACAAACAAAACCGACAGCGCATGCGTCTATTTTTGGAACATGCCATGAGTCCGGTTCGAACTTTTTTGAACCAGGTTCAATGTGACGTCACTTGTTCAACGCGAGAATGTACAGTTTCGAAACGAATTGAACCGCGTTCAACCAGTTCCATCGCGAGAAAACGGCTCTGATTTTACAGATTGGGGCAAGGTTACTTATTTCACAAAATTCAAGGTTAAGCTGGGTTTATACAGGAAATAAAATAACATAAAATAAGAAATAAAATAAAATTAAAAGATGGCCTTATGAGAACTCATGGTGGCGTTTATACACAAAAATAAAATAAGATAACAAATAAGCAAAAATAAAAAGTTGGTTAACTTTTAACTTCTTATTTTATTTTATGTGAAAATGCTATTTGCGCATGTCACGACGTCAATTAGATTAGACCGATGACAGTTCAGGCGCGTGGTGATTGGTTCAAAATAATTTTAATTTTATTTTATATTTTTCTGTATAAACGCCTTATTTCTTATTTTGCTTATTTGTTATGTTATTTCTTATTTTATTTTATTTTCTTTCCTGTATAAATCCAGCTTTAGACTTTTCAAGAATGTAGGTACATGTTATAGGATAGGCAATTTAAGTAATAGTTTTAGACTGGCGGCTAAACATAGGACTGCGATCCAACGTTGCCAAATTGATTTCGATGCTAGGCGCGTGCCCGCCCACCCCATTGAGCCAAGTTTGGCTGTCTCTGTCAGTCTGTCTTTTTCATTGATCTCTTTGGAGTTTGGTGCAAATAAACAAACAAAGCTAGTAGTATTGTATATTGTATTCAGTAGCTCGCTTATTGCTTGTATTTTTGATTTGTGTACGATTTTTTTCTAATTTTTTTTGAGAGCACGAATACGAATGGTGTGTTTTGCTTTGAATGCGATAAAGTATTCTCGACTCAAAGTAATTATAATCGACATCGACGTGAAGTTCATGGACTTAATGATAAAGTGATCATTGAATATGAGTGTGAAGTAACAATGTTCAAATGCGAAGAGTGTGGAATATCTTTTAAGAAAAATGAATATTTACGACATCACTTAGTACAAAAACATAATATACTTTTTTAGAGAACTTTGACCTCTTATTTTTAGTTTTAAATACTTTCGCTTCTTTCTTTAGAATAACTACTAAGTAGGTACCTAAAGATAAATTCACAATGAAAAAATATACCATATATTATTATTTTTATATTATTATTACCATTACTTATTTTTTATTTTTATATTCCGGCCTGTCAAAATGACATTATTATGGATCTCATTTGTAGTGTCAAAATGACATAATTTATTGGATTGAGTACTTTAATGCGATTTCATTAGAGAGTAGTATAATGACTAATGAGATCTCATTATAAGTACTATAATGAGAAAAAAATATAGGTAGAGGTTTAATAGGCAAAAATATGAAAAATTTATTGAAGAAAACATTGAACGATTAAAATAATTTACAATTTCTGGAATATAAAATAATGTGTGAAACTTGGATTATAAACAATCTTTATGGCACACGCCGTGTTATCATCAGACTCGGCTGACGCCTCGTCTGATAATATTCACGGCTAATACCATAATGATCGTGATTATGATCCTTATAACATAAATATCTATAATAGGATTAATTTGTTACCTACTAATCATGCGAGACTTTATTTGTTGTATAACAGAAATAATTAACCTTTAATTATTATTGTAACATTATCCGCAATATAAATCTATTTTAAATTTGGCGCTTTATGAAAGGAGGATTTGGCAACATTGGATCGCGATCCTATGTCTAGCCGCCAGTATAGTTTAGTAATATTGCCATCACCCTTGAAATTTTTTATGATCTAACAAGTTAATCCTCCTGCCACAAAACCATGGGTGAAGTTAGAAGGGGGCTTGGGGGGGTCTAAGCCTCCCCAAAAACTGATTTAGCCCCCCTAAAAATAGTTCGCACTTCACACACACACATATTAGAAAATAGAAATTACAAAAAACCAAAGACACTAACACCTATTTTCAATTTTTTTTTTTTTCAATTATCATACTTTGAAAATCTAGGCATGTGCATTTAAACATTTACGGTTCAGTCTCAATGTTGATGCCTAATTTGAGCCAATTCTGATGTTGTTTTGCAGAGATCCATATGGCCCATTTTTAAATTTTTTATTTAGTTCAATATTATTTGTACAGGGTGTCCGACATATGCGCCGGAAACATGGGGGCAATGGGGGCTTGAGCCCCCATAGTGAATTTCCTATGGGGGCGGAGCTCCCATAGTGATTTTGGTATTGTATGTAGTGGGTGTAATGTTTGTTGTGATTATTATTTCCTTTCCGTTCGGTTTCACGTTCTACTATAAATTATTCTTATCATAATTTGTTCAAATGGCCGCATCCCCGCCATTAGAAGTCCCATAAATACCGCGAAAAGACCCAACAATTTCGCGCCTGCGGCGCTTTTTTTCTAGCAGAGCATACGGCGGTGCTGCAAGCAAGGATCACTACCTGTAAATTTCGCCTCGCCCCAAGGCAAAATCCTGGCTACGCCAATGGTGCTGCTAAAGCCGAATATAGCCGAGCTGTCGAAGATGCACGAATTTTAATCATATACAGGGACCTGCAGGGACAATCAATGATCTAGCGTATCGATCCTGCAGTGAAATTGGTATCTGCCAACTGGTCCCATTTAGTTTAGGTCTATGTATCTAGTATCTTAGTCCTGTCTATCTAATTGATTCTACTTATTTTAATTTTTGGAGCCCGAGCCCCCATAGGAATTTTGAAATTCCGGCGCCTATGGTGTCCGAATTTGGATGGTTTTAATAGGAAACGTCAACTTCTGAGCGAGATACAAAAAAATGAACCCCCCACTCCGAGGCTCATGTTTCTTGAAATTTTGATTGGTGCAAACCGCATTTTGATATCTTCAACCGTTTAGCCGCTAGGGGGCCATTCTCGATTTTGAGCAATACTGTGAAATCTTCATAACTTTTTTGTTTATGAAAATAACTGATTTCCGTAAAAACTTCCTAGAAGCACTTTTCATGCAGAATTCAGTGACGTTTTTAGTTTTTTTCTAATCGGCCTCGATTTCAAGATATTGACCAAAATACGATTTTTTTCAATGGGACACCCTATATATTAATAGTTCATTAGAAAGCTCTGCTTTTGCTGATGTCAATGATACACATTTCGATAGGTTTATATCTAACAGTTTTCGAGAAAAAAAATATTTCGGCTTTTGTCATAAGAAACAATGAGCTAAAAAGAGACCTTTCTCAGTTTCCTTACAGATATAAAGTCCTTTTCTTACACATTGCTTCTTATGACAAAAACCGAAATAATTTTTTTTCTCGAAAACTATTAGAGATAAACCTATCAAACTTTTATCATTGAAATCAGAAAAAGCCGAGCTTTCTAATGAGCTATTAATATATAGAGTGTCCTATTGAAAAAAACCAGACTTTGGTCAATATCTCGGAGTTGGGACCAACTAGAAAAAAACTGGAACGTCACTGAATTCTGCTTTAAAAAGTGCTTCTAGAAAGTTTTTACGGAAATCAATAATTTTCATAAACAGAAAAGTGATGATGGTTTCACATTATTGCTCAAAATCGAGAATCGCCCTCTAGCGGCTAAACGGTTGAAGATTTCAAAATGCGGTTTGCACCAATCAAAATTTCAAGAAATTTGAGCCTCGGAGTGGGGGGTTCTTTTTTTTTGTATCTTGCTCAGAAATTGATGTTTCCTATTAAAACCATCCAAATTCGGACATCCTGTACTTTCAGAAATAAACAATAATTTGTTTATTTTTTGAAGGCTCAGAACGCCCATAATCGTTCATTTTGTGGGTCGAAATGAACGGTTTTGGGCGTGGCACCCCAACATTTTTCTTGACTCCGGCAGCGCTTGCGGCGGGCTTCCCCCTATGCTGCCGTCCTCAATTAAAAAGCGGCATCTACAAAAATCTGAGAAATTGAGATTTTTTCCTATTTGAGATAGCTACAGGTTTTGTTATCTACCTACAATTGCTAAATGCGGTAACTACTCATTTGCTAGCAAAACACAATATAAATATTTTGCCGTACCTATCTGCAAAAATGACATGATTTCTCAGTTAAAACGCGGTATCTGTAACATCCTTAGCTAAATCGCGGTATGTGTACGTGCGCGTCATGTATTTACCGCGTTTTGACTGAGCAAGCTGCATTTGACAGCGGGAAAGAGAAAGATATGATCTAATCAAGTGTTTTATAAAATTATGTACTTATATATGTTGAATTTGTACAATAAACTGACCAATTTGTTTTTTTTTATGTTGAAGTTCACTGTATATTCATTATCTCAATTATTAATGCAGTTACGGCGATTTTCACCTAAAAATTAACATTTAATTTAACTATATTTCCAACTACCACTGTACATTTTTCGTGATAAGAAATCAATTCAAACCCAAAATCCAGAGAAAAAACTTTAGGCGCCGTTTTCTCATTTTCATGTTTGCTGCAGATACCGCGTTTTAATTGAGGGCGGCAGTATGGGCCTGGGGCTGTAGCCCCCCCAGATCTGATGCCCTAACTTCGCCCATGCACAAAACCCAGATCTCTGGTGGATCTTGTAATACAAAATTTAAACTAATGAACTACATTCGTCACGAAAATTCGATTGCGTCATACACTCACAAAAACTAAAAAACTTTGAACTAACAAAAACGAAATAGTTATTCACCTATCAAGTGTGGATAAGTGGGTAGTTATATTTTTCCACACGCAACGGAACGCGCGAGCGGAGTTCGTGCAAACCGTAAGTGCGGAAAATACCTCACGCTCGTGTTAGGTACAACATTTTTTCTACGAGCGTACGGAAATTGTTTGTTTTTTTCTCTACTGATAAAGGAAATCGTCAAAAATGTTATTTTTTAATTAAGTTTAAGCAATAAGTTTATAATAACAGCATATTAACAATTATTTTTATTACCTATGAGTAGGATTAATTATTTATGGTGAGAGAAAAATTGAAAAAAAAAAACAGTGCGTGAAAAACTTTTCGTGCGGTAAATTTATTCTCATGCACGCTGTGCGGAAAAGTGGTACTTCCACGCAAATCGGTGCGTGAAAACGCGTTTTCTGCACGCACGAAGGAAATCAATTTTACTTTTACTAGCTTAGTAGGTTTAGAATTTTTTTAAATTGGCGCTCGCCACACACTCCACACCATCAAAAAATTCCGAGCGAATCGAGCGAGCTCGATACACTCTCTCGACGTATTTACGAACGCGAAAAGTTTTTCTCGACACGCTCGAAAGAAAATAAACGAACGTCATTCAAAATTTCGAGCGTACGGTGCGCACAGAGCGCAGCTGTTGTATGGTTCGAGATACACAAACCCGTTCGTTTTTTATTTCAAGATTTTCAAGCTCGGTTTGCTCGATGATCAGCTGACCTCTGTCCAAGGTTAGCTCAAGCTCCACACGCTCCGCACTTCGAGGGAATAAACAAACGCGCCTACCGAAGGCAAGGAATGATGACGTCACCCGCAGACCTCGATGGAATGCTTGCGATTCAAGCTGTGCTAGTCAGCTAAATTTTTCGTCGATTTCAAATGTGGAAAAGGTGATTTTCGGTCTGTTCTCTCAGAAGAAATTAAGTATTCTTGATCCTCGATTATCCCAAAATTTGATGGTGGGGGAGTATGACACAATTAACACATCACATAACCCAGCATACTCGAGTATGCTTGATTATCCTAGCGAAAAATTGTCTATTGTTGTGTTGCTATGTCGCTTTGTACCTAAGCTTGCAGCAAAGTGCGCCCTGGAGCAAGGTCATAAACCGACCGAACGCAAATCGAAGAAAAAAAAATCCTGAAACCCTTGTCACAGTTGTCAATAATCTCAAAAAAAAATTGCTTTTTTTGCTTTTGCTTCGATATTAATTTTGTTTTACTAATAAACGAGTAGGTAAATTAGTAATGGACCTAAAATAAAAGTTAAAAAATCGGGAAAAAAAAACGGAAACGCAACGCAAACCGAATTTATTTATTTTTTTAATATTTTAGGTTATAATTTTTCATAAGTAACAACTAATTTCTCTGGTTTTCCATCCATCCATCCATCCCAGGGAAAAGAGAGCGAACTCAGGGTATGGGCTCGATTGTAACCCGAACGCAAAAGAGAACACTCTGAGAGCTAAAACGAACTGGGTCTTTATCGTTTCAAAGGCGTTCGGAGTTCACCGAGTGTAAAGCCGAACTCAGCCTAGCAATCGATAAAGTGCTTGAGGTACTGTGCTACGGGTGCTACAGTGTTGCCGTTTCGCATTTACATAGCAGACATGCATTTACAGAAATCTTTTTGACATTTTAAAAATTTAATTCATGTTTAGGAAAAGAGATGGATGACGCGAGCGCTCCTAACGACGAAAACATTTATTGGTCTTTTTATTTTCCATAAGGTTAGGCATCTTCCCCTACTTCCTCAATCAACGGTATAGTGCATACTATTTTAACTATTTAATATTTAATATTTACCTGAAAAGTTGAAGCTCACAGTGACAGGGAGGCACTCAAAACGCATTTATAAATTAGTATAAAATACAAACAAAAAAATGAAACCATGAATGGGAAAATTTGTGTTCGTGATGGGAGTGGAGTGGTGACGTTTGACGTTGGTGTCACTCTAGAGTCTAGAGACGTCTTTTTGATCATGAAACTGTTTCAAACCCGGCCGGGGATTCTAAAATCACGATTCGACATACGACTCGACATCGAGACGATTTTTCCGACGATTCTAGGTTAGAAATCTCATTGGAATTATACCTTTCGAGACGACAAGGCCGGTATCGTTGTCGAGTCGTGTGTCGAATCGTGATTTTAGAATCTCGGCCCCGGTTCAAAACTGTTTCGATTGCTACGTCATCAATTTGGAGTGTCACAAAAATGCACGATTTTGAAACAGCTAGGGGATTCCATTTACTATCGAGATCGCGAAATCGAATCGCTTTCGTACTCGATACCAAATACGATATCGAGCAATCCGGAATTCCCATTCGAAATCGTATTCACCAACGGATAGGTCGGTATCGAAATCCGTAGCAACCGTAGCATTCAAGCGCATTTAGACAGAGAAGTGCCGCCAAACTTAAAAAAATAATAAAAATCGTCACTTGTAGCAGTTAGAAGTTGGATTGTTTTTGTTCTTTTATTAATTTTCTTGAGTTTTTTGATTTGACTTCAACGGATAAATTTGCACTGTCATATTTATTACTTTTTTTTCTCACTATTGTGGCGGCCACTAATAAGGCTAGGTACTTAGAATTTTCAGTAGGTACAGGTAGCAATGAGAAGGTTAAGTATAGGTACCACTTTATGTTTACTTCCAAATTGTTTATTGAAATTTACTTTATGTAGGTACTAATAGAAAGTGTCTTTAAAGGTCAAACTGAAAAATGCTTCCAATATTATTCACAATAGTCTACAATAGAAATTGCTCGACGAGAAAGGAATAGACGATTGATTGCTAAAAATATTTAAGTAATTTTCTGGCTGAAGGGATGTACCATAACTCAGTCCCTAATTTAATTAAAATCTTTGCAACGCTGAGGTTCTGTGCCACAGGATCATAGCGAGATTTGGGACTTTCCCTTTCCATAGAAAATTCAAGTCGTATAAAGAATAGAAAAAAAACAACAACAAAACATGTGTCAATGTTGTCAATTTCATGTCGAAAGCGAGCAATCCACCAGCTTAGAGCTGGCGAGTGTATGCAAAATTTCAGTAAAATGCGTAGCGAAGAAATGGTTCCAAAATCTGCACCTATCGCATTTGACAGTTGACACCTGTCATTAGTGTTCTTAAATGTATAATCACCTAAAATTAAAATGTGAGCAAAATTTTAGCAAAATCCGTTACGAAGAATGGTTCAAAAATCTGCACCTGTCAGATTGAACAGTTGACACCTGTCATTAGTAGTCTAAAATGTATTATCACCCGAACTTTAAATGTATGCAAAATTTCAGCAAAATCCGTTGCGAAGAAATGGTTCTAAAATCAGCACCTGTCACATTTGACAGTTGATACCTGTCATTAGTGCTTTAAAATATATTATCACCCGAACTTGAAGTGTATGCAAGATTTCAGCAAAATCTGTTGCAAAGAAATGGTTCAAAAATCTACACCTGTCAAATTTGACAGTTGACACCTGTCATTAGTAGTTCAAAATGTATTATTAACCGAACTTGAAGTGTATCCAAAATTTTAGCAAAATCCGTTGCGACGAAATGGTTCAAAAATTTGCACCTGTCACATTTGACAGTTGACACCTGTCATTAGTGGTCTAAAATGTATCATCACCCAAACTTGAAGTGTATGCAAAATTTCAGCAAAATCCGTTGCGAAAAAATAGTTCAAAAATGTGCACCTGTCACATTTGACAGGTGATACCTGTCATAAGTGATCTAAAATGGATTATCGCCCGAACTTGACAGTTGACATTTGTCATTAGTGGTCTGAAATGTATTATCACCCGAACTTGAAGTGTATGCAAAATTTTAACAAAATCCGTTGCGAAGAAATAGTTCAAAAATGTGCACCTGTCACATTTGACAGGTGATACCTGTCATTAGTGATCTAAAATGTATTATCACCCGAACTTGAAGTGTATGCGAAATTTCAGCAAAATCCCTTGCGAAGAAATGGTCCAAAAATCTGCACCTGTCAAATTTGACAGTTGATACCTGTCATTAGTGGTTCAAAATGTATTATCAACCGAACTTGAAGTGTATGCAAAATTTAAGCAAAATCCGTTGAAGCAAAATGGTTCAAAAATTTGCACCTGTCACATTTGACAGTTGACACCTGTCATTAGTAGTCTGAAATGTATTATCACACGAACTTGAAGTGTATGCAAAATTTCATCAAAATCCGTTCCGAAAAAATAATTCAAAAATCTGCACCTGTCAAATTTGACAGTTGAAACCTGTCATTTGTGGTTCAAGATGTATTATCAACTGAACTTGAAGTGTATGCAAAATTTTAGCAAAATCCGTTGCGACCAAATGGTTCAAAAATTTACACCTGTCACATTTGACAGTTGAAACCTGTCATTATTGGTCTGAAATGTATTATCACCCGAACTTGAAGTGCATGCAAAATTTTAGCAAAATCCGTTGCGAAAAAATAGTTTAGTTTTCTAAAATGTATTATCACCTAAAATTAAAATGTGAGCAAAATTTTAGCAAAATCCGTTACGAAGAATGGTTCAAAAATCTGTACCTGTCAGATTGAACAGTTGACACCTGTCATTAGTAGTCTAAAATGTATTATCACCCGAACTTTAAGTGTATGCAAAATTTCAGCAAAATCCGTTGCGAAGAAATGGTTCCAAAATCTGCACCTGTCACATTTGACAGGTGATACCTGTCATTAGTGATCTAAAATGTATTATCACTCGAACTTGAATTGTATGCAAAATTTCAGCAAAATCTGTTGCGAAGAAATGGTTCAAAAATCTGCACCAGTCAAATTTGACAGTTAATACCTGTCATTAGTGGTTCAAAATGTATTATCAACCGAACTTGAAGTGTATGCAAAATTTTAGGAAAATCCGTTGCGACGAAATGGTTAAAAAATTTGCACCTGTCACATTTGACAGTCGACACCTGTCATTAGTGGTCTGAAATGTATTATCACACGAACTTGAAGTGTATGCAAAATTTTATCAGAATCCATTGCGAAGAAATAGTTCAAAAATCTGCACCTGTCAAATTTGACAGTTGACACCTGTCATTAGTGGTTCAAAATGTATTATCAACTGAACTTGAAGTGTATGCAAAATTTTAGCGAAATCCGTTTTGACGAAATGGTTCAAAAATGTACACCTGTCACATTTGACAGTTGACACTTGTCATTATTGGTCTGAAATGTATTATCACCCGAACTTGAAGTGCATGCAAAATTTTAGCAAAATCCGTTGCAAAGAAATAGTTCAAAAATCTGCACCTGTCACATTTGACAGGGGATACCTGTCGTTAGTGATCTAAAATGTATTATCACCCGAACTTAAAGTGTATGCAAAATTTCAGCAAAATCCGTTGCGAAGAAATGGTTCAAAAATCTGCACCTGTCAAATTTGACAGTTGACACCTGTCATTAGTGGTCTAAAATGTATTATCACCCGAACTTGAGGTGTATGCAAAACTTCAACAAAATCTGTTGCGAAGAAATGATTCAAAAATTGAAAAATCTGCACCTGTCATAATTTGACAGTTAACACGAGTTTTCCGGAAAATTTGACCAATCCCATTGGATTCCTGAGGTTGCAAAACCCTTGAATATCAACTTACGAGAAAATTGTTCGGGTCGTTCTCAAGATCGCATGACTGAAAATACATATTCAGTAGAACTATGCGGTACGAGCGTAGCAAGATTGAAAAAAATAAGATTTTGAGGACATGAAATATCAGAAATTGATCCCGATAATAAGCTCCTGATGTAAGGAATATTAACATCAATGTTGCCAGATTTGCGGGCTTCATATAGTCGACGAAGTATCACCGGGCTTCCTAAAGTTGATTACACACATACATGTTTATACACATCGACCGACGCGCCCCCTGGTGTGAGATATGATGAACCCGGTGGTGTATAAGTGCAGATGTATTGCGACCTTAGGAAGCTCGCCCTTTTTTCGGCAAACGACTCAGGGAGCCATATCTGTTATTATAACAAAGATATACACGCTGTTTTTACGAAGCCCGGTGCGGGCTTCCCAAACCTGCAAACGGGCTTCGTATAGTCGGTTGATAGAAATTTTGGGCTCCATAAAGTTGGTTTACATATCTATATATATATATATATATATATATATATATATATATATATATATATATATATATATATATATATATATATATATATATAAAGAAAAAGCCAAATCTATATTCCTTAAAACGAAAGATAACTGGATCAAAAATCTTTCTGATAATGAAATTCCTGAAGATGTATTGCAGTTTCTTTCACTAGGTCACAATTTTAGTGTTAATCCAACAGTAAATGATATTTCAATCAAACAATATCTTTCTAGCATAGAGAACATACTATTCCACTGTCCAGAAAAAAGTAGAAATATAATTAGATCAAAAATTACAAATGTCCTAACAAATTTTGTTCATAAACCTACTACTCTCAACTTTCTCCAAACTCTTTTCCGTAAAACAAAACGATTTTTCAAATTACATACAGACCTTATTGTTACACGATCAGATAAAGGTAATGTAACTGTCATAATGAAAAAAGAATTATACATAGAAAAATGTAATGATTTACTTAGTGATGAAAGTTGTTATAAAAAACTCAACAGAGATCCTACATCTACTTTCCAACAAAAATCTAACAAATTAGTGTCATCTTTATTGAAACAAAAAGTTATCACGAATGAAATTTCAAAAACCTTAACAATCTATAATCAAGCAGCACCTAAATTTTATGGCCTTCCTAAAATCCATAAGCCTACATTAACTGTAAGACCTATTATTTCATCCATTAATGCTCCAAACTGTAAATTAGCAAAACTAATCACGGATGTTTTGACAAACGCATACAGTAAAAATAATACATATTACATAACTGATTCTTTTGAATTTTCAGAACTTGTCAATGATATGAGTATACCTGCCAATTATGTAGTTGTAAGCCTTGACGTAGTTTCTTTATTCAGTAAAATACCTTACTACTTAATAGAAAAAAGCATTAAAAAACACTGGTCTATTATTTCTGAGCATACCAATATTTCTCAAAAACAATTTCTTGAAATATTACAATTTATTTTCGATTCAACATATTTCAGATTTCAAAATATTTTTTATAAACAGATCTTAGGCACACCTATGGGTGCAACAATGTCTTCTATTATCGCTCAATATGTAATGGATGATCTTTTGAACGAATGTATTCCAAAACTTCATTTTGATATGCCTTTCATTAAAAAATACGTGGATGATTTAATCTGTGCAATCCCACGTGACCAACTTACAGAACTAATCTCAACATTTAACGGTTATGATCCTAATATTCAATTCACAATTGAAACTGAAAATAATCAAAGTGTACCATTTCTAGATACTCTAGTGATAAGAAATGATCAAAATAAAATCCAACTTGATTGGTATTCTAAACCAACAAGCTCAGGTAGATATATCAACTTCAATTCCTACCATACAACAAAAATGAAAATAAATGTTATATTAGGATTACGCCGAAGAATTGAGAGAATTTCCCACCCTGAATTTAGAGAAAATAACATAAAAAAACTTTATAATATAATGAAAGATAACTCTTATCCAGATGCTTTTCTCAAAAAATATTTATACAATACGTCACTTATTACAAATAATTCTATGGGGAATAACCAACAAAATAATAATATTATAATAAATAGTAATGATCCTCAGATACAAAATAAAATATATTATTTTGCATTACCATATATTAAAAGTGTCTCACAAAAAGTAATAAAAATATTAGAAATTATACCAGACATAAAAATTGCACACAAACATATCAATAAAATAGGCAATTTATACTCTAAAGTCAAAGACAAAGATGAAACTTTAAAACAATCTTCAGTAATCTATAAAATTCCTTGCGAACAATGTAATCAAGTTTATATCGGTCAAACATCAACTGTATTAAAAGATAGGATAACACGACATAAAAGTGATTGTAGAAGAACTATTCTTTCTTGTGCTCTTTCAGAACATTCTACTAAAGAAGGACACGATTTTGATTTTGGAAATTCACAAGTGATTATTCATGAACAAAATTTAAATAAACGTTTGTTTCTAGAAATGGTAGAGATATCTCAAGAACCTTTATGCCTAAATAAAAGAAAGGATATTCAAGATCTCAGTAGTATTTATTCGAACCTACTTACATCTAATTAAATTTATTCCTAAAATTACCTAACTGGTCTAGTGATGACACCAAAAATCAATGTCTATGAGAAACTAGTATTTATACACTTCAAAATTTTATTCTACATATTCTTCTATCTCTTCTATTTTTCTTATATCTATCAATTATTGTTTATTAATTATTTTTCCATATTTTTAACATTTATATTCTGTACAGTTTGATAGTCAAAATAGAATAACAACAATTTTCCGACAATTTGAAAGCTTTTCGACTATAAAATTCTCACTTTGCAAGTAAGTTATAGTTAAAAATTTATATGTCCTAGTCATAGTTTTGATTATTCATAATAATAAGATCTTTTATATTGTTGTAGCCCTGACGAAGGCAATAAATAATTGCCGAAAGCTCGGCTTAGTGGAAAAAGAGATTTTTATTTCCTAGCCCTTCAAGACGACCGATACCCCAAGAAACTCCCATTGTTTATATATATATATATATATATATATATATATATATATATATATATATATATATATATATATATATATATAAGAGGAGGACAGTAACGGGGTACTGGTAACAACAAAGGATAAGTTAATAGATGAGATTCCCCAAAATGCTAGAGGTAGCCAAAGTAAAACGATGTAATGTGCTACTAAGTGTCTGTTTATTCAAATCATCAAGCTTTCGTCTACCATTGCAGACTTCATCAGGACGCTAAAAATAACGATGGAAACTCCTTACTAAGAGACAAATTAACCTTTTTCTTGAAGGCAGAAGGCCCAATAAACTTACTTGAAACTTCAAGACAGCTCTATTGCAGTACTAAACACTATATAATATGCCACGCTTTTTCGCTGTTTAAGAAAAGTTTATAAAAAAAAATTATAAAAAAAATAGAATAAAAATAATGAGAATTTAAAAAAAAATAAATGAATAAAGAACTTGAGATTGTAAGACTGAAGGTCGAAGTGCGTGCAAATTATGCCCTAGCTCAGAACTAAACAATTCGGAGAGTAGGGGTGGGTTTTAGTTTGGGCGCCACCGACTCTGAACAGATGAGTCGGACTCTCCAGGATGGTATCTGGCTTCAGGTCCTTACAATTCAAATAATGATTAATAAAAAGAAAAATATTAGCAAAACCAGGCTGTGTGCATAAAACCAAATAAAAGTCAAGAAATCAAGTGCTACAGTTATTTATTCACCAAATGGCCGCAGACCACAATGAACAGTAATTTGAATTTAAGAGAAAAAAAAAAAAAATAATAATTAAGTAAATTAGCAATTAATAAAATGACCTTGTCATGAAGTGTCAACCAACAGATACAGAAATGCTATACGTTTTTAAATAATTGCTATAGTCAAGAACAATTAAATTTAAATGCAAAAATATGTTATTGAAACTCAATAACCCAAATGAATAATAAAAAAAAATGTACAGATAGAGAAGTTGCAAATGTTAATTGAAGAGAAAAAAAATAAAACAAAACAAAAAAAAACAATAAATTAATGAATAATAATTTGGAGCGGCAATTCCACTCATGTATAAATAATCCCATTTAAACTGCCAAAAATTGTAGTTTGCTAGCGGATAAATACGAAGGAAGAGAAAATATAACTGGATAAAAAAATCGGATAAATTTTCTGTTGATGCAATCGTTACCATAGTAAAAATTGCATATTAAATTGGTTTTTGAATCATATGTCAAATAATTGTCACAAAAATTCACAAATTCGATCAATTTAGCCCCAATTTTAGCTTATTAAAAGTGTTTTGTTATCTGAGATAAATAAATATTTTGTTTTGATTTTACATTCGTGGAATTGCCGTACTAAATACCATTCGAGCTCAGATTTTGAGCAGGATATTTTTTTGCTTGCTCTCTCATACTTACTTTCATGCAATTTATCTCGATCTGTTCAATAAAATCACTCGAGCTGCGCTCTCGTGATTTTGTCGGAACAGCTCTCGTTAAATTTCCTGAAAGTAAGTATTCGAGACCAAGCCAAAAAATATCCGGCTAAATCTGAGCTCTTAAGGTATTACCTACGATTATTTTACACTTATGTAACCAGAACTACCAGTAAGTTGACATAAATTCAACAGGTTATGTCTAGTTAAGTTACCTATTTAATAATTCATTTACCACACTGGGGGCAAGCAATGAATTATTCCCTGAAATACCGAGGTGATCACCGGGGTGTACAAATAGGGACAGAATGTACATAAACAATAATAATAAGTAGGATAACTAAAACTAGTACGATACCAAAATGTTCCAGGTAGTAGTAGTAGTAGACACAATTAACCAGATTAGTCCTGGCTACTGGTTGTGGTTAAGTGGATTGAAGACCTGAGTAACCGTCCAATTACTTAGGCGGTTACAATTGAACGTCTATTGTAGTAACCGTGAGGTAAACTTGATGGTAAAGTATAACCCCTCGTGAAAGAACCCTCGTGAAAGAACAACCCTCGTGAAAGAACCCTAAGAGAAAAACTGTTATACTCACTGTATTTGTAATTGAACTAATAGCGAAGCACTTCATGAATAAATTGAATTAGAAAATGACAAAAAAAAAAATGAAACTATAATGATTAGTTTCTAATAGCAAGTTTACTTGATAAAAAAAAACTATAGCTCTTGAAAATTATTTTAATAGAAAAATTGAACATTAAGGTATTAATTAATTAAATCAGATGAAATCATAATAAGGCTTTGATAGCAATTGAGAAAAATGTGTCTTGAGTTTGCAAAAATTGTTATAAGGTTATGTTTCTTTTTTTACCTGATGGAATTAGGGCTTGTCTGCCTCAAAAATCTCTGGAAATCTGGATCGAGGATTGGATTTCCTAGAGAGAGTGAGAATTCTCTACTCCTTAGGGCAGCTTTCAACTAAATTAAATTGAAAAGGTCAGAATCTACTATAGGAAAAAACGTGTTAGCAGCTTACCACATTGGAGTTGTAAAAATCCGAATAAATCGGCGAAAATTATAACACTACGAAAACGTAAGGCATAAAGGCAACTAAAATGTTATAACTTCAAATGAGAATTTAGGGTCGAAATCCCAAAAAGGCGAAGACAATCTTCAAAAAGTCCCTAATTCTCCAACGTCCAGATGTGAAAGAAAATGTGCTCCACATTCAATTAATAAACTAACCTAACCCAAAGGAAGGAATTCAGACTTAGAGATGATCGAGAACAACGACAAACAACAACAACCAATCGACAGAATTCCCACTTACCAAAAATTGCACACAACAATATAAACTGAGAAAAATAACAACGGCTGATGAATAATGATATCAACAACCAATAATTATCCCATAAAACAATCAAAACTTGAAGAATACAAAATATAGTAAGTGTTCCGTTTTCAAAATTAGAGAGCTCAAGGAAGAATCGACGATACTGAAAACATCACTAATCCACCGCTGGTTGACAATCAAAAGTCAAAGAAACGAAATCAAAGGGTGCGTTCCAGATGTCTCAAAGAACATCGAACCAATGCGCAACCAGGGGTACGCTAGAATTTGCGCCGAGATCAATAGCGCTCCACAACCGGAACAGTTAGTACGAACGGAGTAGCTCGGTACATCCACCTGAAAACGGTACATCACGATTACGGAACACGACATACTTTTGACAGATGAATTAATTATTTTTGGATGAAACAGATGATCGAATTTAAAATAGTAATCAAAACATTGCTTTGTTTTGATTTAGAATTGAATTAAAATATGGATTTAAATGAGGAAAAAAACTATCACAGCAAATAGAATTTGACTATGGAAAATTAGGAAATCTGACGACAATTGAAATTGAGAGAAAATGTTGAAAAACTTAAGGAAATCTTGAATATAAAATTGAAAGTAGGTAAGAAATGTTTATGCAATTTTGGCCCGTTACAACTCCCCCTCTCCTACGATAGGAGGGAAAGTTAGAAAGAAACTTTTCCGACGATAATCTAAGCAAACTCGAGAACTAAGGTACTATAAAGAATGTAAAATATATGTATTTATAATTTAAACTTAAATGAATTCAAAATGACTAACAAGATACAACAATTAAAAAGGTAGATAATAAGAAAGGTACGAAACGAACATCTACTTACTTTGCCTTGAAAAACACAACGATAAGATAAAAGATAAGGTAACTGAAGTCAACGAAGCTAAAGGCTTTCAACACACATGGAGTTGTAAAAATCCGAATAAATCGGCGAAAATTATAACACTACGAAAACGTAAGGCAGAAAGGCAACTAAAATGTTATAATTTCAAATGAGAATTTAGGGTCGAAATCCCACAAAGGCGAAGACAATCTTCATAAAGACCCTAATTCTCCAACGTCCAGATGTGAAAGTCAACGAAGCTAAAGGTAAAGGCAAAAATAAGCAAAGTCGTGAAGGAAAGAAAAGGGAAGAAATAAAGGAAAGAAAAGAAGTTATTGACCACTAAGAGTTGAACGCCAAAAAGGCAAAAGGTAAACGCAACAATCAAGGTACAAGGTAAATTCAACCCACAAAAGATAAGCCAACTAACTTCAGGGTAAGGTCAGGTACGGGGTAAGGGAATTAAAACAAAACACAAGGAATTAGGAATAAAAAAACTATGATGGACATAGGGTTGCAAGAAATGGTATAACAACCACAAACCTATTCCTCAATGACCTAACATATCCTATTCCTAAAAGACATGCCAGGGTGATGCTTAAATTGCCAGTGAGATGGTACTGGTTAAGGCTACAGACAGTATGGTTTGCCGAGAGTACCATAGCAAGGGGTTCAGGGAGTACTAAAACGTCAATGATCTTGGTTTTGTCCATTAAAGTAATGGGAACCTGAATATAACCAATGGTATCACATACTTGGCCATTAGCTACAGTGCACGGATTATGTTGTTTAATGAAATCCCATAATCTGAACTTTAAGGTAAGGACGTTGGTCTCCATGAGCATGCGAAATGATGTAATCTAGAAGGATTTTATTCGGAAAGACTGAAGGATTGGTCGTTATACTAAAAGCATGGGAGGATATAGCACGACCTAACGATTCCTCCGAGGCTCGTTTCCCGAACACTTAGTGCAGTTCCTGACTGTCACACCAGGGTTACCACATCGATAACAGTGTGTCTTTCGAGGTTCAGTACAATTACGATTCAAATGACCACTCCGTTGACAATTCCAGCATTTGAGGTTTGCTCGACCAGAATCCTGTTGGGGTGAAATTTCATCGACAGGGTAAGTTAGGGTACTTGGAGATTCAGTGTTCGAAGAAGGTTCACTGACTGCTAAGAACGCGAAGTCGGGTTCAACAAACTGTTGACGCTTCCTAGAAGGTGGAACGTAATGCTCAACCCGATACTTTTTAGTCTCCAACTTAAGACATTCTTGCTCAAGTTCCTCAAGAGAAGTGACAACTGGAAGTTGGGTGGTGTAGAAAGGTGACAAGTTACGGGATAAAATGTCCAACTGTGTTTCAGGTGTCAATCCATCGTAACGCCTAAACAAAGCCTGCATACATGAAAGGTAATCGACAATACTTTCCGAGGTATCCTGGGTGCGCTCTAAAATTTCCCTGAAAAGTCTAGGACGGTAATCGGGTGGTTCGAAGTGACGTCGAAGCAACTCACACAAGGTTCTCCAGCTATCGAATCGGTCACGGTTTGCTCTATACCAATTTAGAGCTTTGCCTGAGAATAAGTCTATGGCACAATCAAAGAGTTGGTTTTCCGTGACACGACGAGATTGACTTAATTCGGCCACTCTCTCCAAGAAGTTATGGACAGATAATTTGTGGTCACCAGAAAATTTGAGATTCCACTTCTCTAGATTTGGGGATTTGGAGTTGTTAGGCAGAAATGATACTTGTGGAGGAAATCGATGGTGGGTGGAGTTATGCACTGGAGAAGATACATGAAATTCATCAGCATCAAGCTGTCGACTAAGTTCAGGATCAGCTTTAACAACTCTCTCTAAATGATCTAAAGCAGCCAAAACGTCAATGAGGAGTTCAGTCCTCTCGGACTGTTCTTCCGTTGACAAAATAGAATCAGGTATTCGTTTTACCCGCTCAAGCAAATGAACTAATCGTGACTGGGTGGAAATGAATTTATTTTGACTGGCCTCACCTGATATGGTGGGAATGACAGTATTAGCTTCGTCAAGGAATTGCCTAATGTGAACTTTCCCATCACTGAAGTTAAGGGAATATGGGGCAAAAGAACATGCACCAGACTTTTCCAATTTTAAACAACCGATCCGAAGCAATGATCTGCTGGAAGTGTGGAGAAACTGGACACTTCAGAACAGAATGCCGGAATACTGCAAAATTATTCTGCTCCCGTTGCAGAAAACCGTGTATAATGTCCCGAGACAGCCCATGTGACCGTTCCCGTTCGGGAAACTAAAAAGGTGCTCTCCTAGTCCGAGGTCAGCCCAGCACCGTAAACCGATAACCTCGAATAGACATCCATATTTTCCGACAGGTGTGAACCCGGTTCGTCTACCAGATTCCCGACCGCATGTATGCATTTACATAGGAGAGGCCCCGTTCTTAGCTTTAATCGATACCGGTGCCGCCAACTCGTATATAGGGGATCTCGCTGCCGATATCTGCCGTCTCAGTGATTATTCCGAAGTTCAACCTGAGGTCCGAAGTGCCAAAGTGGCCAATGGAGGTGTAATCGATATTTCTAAAGCTTACCGAATACCGTTACAGCTCGGAAACATCACACTGACCGAAACCATCAGCTACTTTCCGAATTTGACTTCCGATATTGTGCTTGGGATGGATATTCTGAGTCGACACAAATTCCATCTGGATTTGGGCAGTGGCGAGATTTATTTGAACAACTGTCTTTTACCGTTTCCTATTTTATGTAGTCCGATTGGCCCGATAGATATTTCGCCGAGCCTAGAATTAACGTCCGCCGAAGAAGTACTATTGAAGAAGTTCCTGGACCACGAATTGCCAAAGTTTGATCAAATCAAAGGCACTACTCCGTTAGTGGAACATTCTATTAATTTACTGAATCCCGATCCAATTAAACAGAGGTACCGTCCTCAGAATCCCAGAATGCAGGAAATAATTAACACCGAAGTACGAAAGATGTTGGATGATGGGATCATTGAACCGTCCGACAGCCCCTGGAGTTCACCCGTAGTCATTGTGAAAAAGAAGGATGGGAAACGCCGTTTCTGCATTGACTTCCAAAAGGTAAATGCCGTTAGCCGAAAGGATGCTTACCCTCTCCCGTTTATTAATTCTATACTGGACAAATTAAGAAGGGCCCGATATATTTCTAGTATCGACCTTAAACAAGGATACTGGCAGATTCCGCTTGCCAAGAAAAGTAAACCGATTACCGCTTTCACCGTGCCAGGAATGGGTCTATACCAGTTTCGAGTAATGCCTTTTGGGTTACACTCCGCCCCCGCTACATTCCAGAGGTTAATGGACAGCATTATAGGCCCAGAGCTAGATAGTTATTGCTTTGCATATCTGGATGACATTATAATCCTTGGCGAAACTTTTGAAGAGCACCTGAACAATTTAACCGAAGTTTTCCGACGTCTTAGAGCGGCCAATTTACGACTAAATCCGGATAAATGTGAATTTGGAAAACGTTCCCTCCGATATCTGGGACACCTTGTCACTTCCGAAGGAATCCGTACGGATCCAGACATAGTAGCGGCAATCCGAGAACTGCCAGCTCCGACCAGTATCCGTAGCTTACGACGCTTCTTGGGAGTAGCCTCGTGGTACCACCGCTTCGTACAGAATTTTTCTCAAATAGCTAGCCCACTTAACCGCCTACTTAAAAAGGGCATCCGATGGACTTGGACCGATGTTGAGCAAACGGCTTTTGATACTCTTAAAAATCACCTCACCGAAGCCCCAATCTTGGCTTGTCCCGATTTGTCGAAGCCATTCGTGTTGCAAACAGATGCATCCGATAATGGGTTAGGTGCGGCATTAATCCAACATAGTACCGATGGCGATCATGTCATTGCGTATGCAAGCCGTAGTTTGAGTCCCGCGGAAAAGAAATTTTCCGTTACCGAAAAAGAATGCTTTGCAATAGTGTGGGGTATTGAGAAAATGCGTCCCTACCTGGAGGGTTACCGTTTCACCGTTATTACCGACCACCAAAGCCTGAAATGGCTACATTCAATGAAAAGTCCGTCCGGTAGATTAGCTCGATGGAGTATTTATCACCAACAGTTCGACTTCGAAATAAAATACCGCAAAGGAGTTCTCAATAAAGTTGCCGATACGCTTTCCCGAGACCCGATTGATAGTTTCGAGGTCGAGGAGCCTGAACCGATTTTAAGCCTGGAAGCCTTTGAGCCGTGTAGCTGGTATAGTGCTAAAAAGGCCTCCGTGGAGAACAATCCTGCCGATTTTCCTGATTTTTGCATCCGAGATGGGCAATTATACCGCCACTTTTGGGATTTGTCCGATTTGACCGAAAATGAGATGTCTGACCCGTGGAAAATTTGCGTACCCAAAAGTGCCCGAATGTCTGTACTGGAGGAAAACCATGACTCTCCTATGTCCGGACACCGAGGTATAGCTAAAACAACCGCCAGAATCTGTAGGAAATATTATTGGCCAGGTATGATGAGGGACATAGCCCGATATGTCAAAGCTTGCCTCTGCTGCCAACGCTATAAACCATCACAGCAGAAAACTCCAGGTCAGATGCAGCCATCTCGCAATTCACAACCGTGGGAGACGGTTACTACCGATCTAATAGGTCCGCTACCCCGGTCCACAAAAGGGCATAACTGGCTAGTTATGTTCCAGGATCGCTTCACCAAATGGGTAGAATGCCGACCGATCCGACAGGCGACTTCGCGGGCTGTTACACAAGCACTCTATGAGCAAGTCGTTACGAAATTCGGGTGTCCACGAACCGCTCTCACAGATAACGGAACTCAATATACTGGACGACCGTTTAAAGAGCTTCTGCAGGAGATGGGTATTGCTCACCGCCTTACCCCAGTCTACACTCCACAGGCAAATCCTGTAGAACGTACTATCAAAACAATCAAGACTATGATTGCCCAGTTTTGTGACGGGAACCACCGGAAATGGGACGCTCACCTATCTGAACTTGTGTTTGCGCTTAACAGCTCTCGACAGGATTCAACCGGATTTTCACCGGCTTTTCTAAACTTTGGCCGAGAACTAGACCCGCCCAAAGCATTATACCGTAATCCTACACCGGAGGATGCCCGAAATGAAGAATCCGAGCCTACGCAAATTGCCGTTCAGTCCGAACGTCTGAAGAAACTCCAGGAAGTTTATGAGTTAGTCCGAGTGAATCTTGGTAGAGCTTTCACGACTCAAAGCCATAATTACAACCTTCGCCGCCGAGAATGGAGATGCCATGTGGGAGACCAAGTAATGCGAAGGGAAAATCCGCTTTCATCCGCTGTTAAAGGTTTTGCCGCCAAATTAGCCCCAAAATATTCCGGGCCGTACACCGTTTCAAAAGTAGTATCGCGCGTCGTCTATGATTTAAAGGACGGTTCCGGTAAGAAGCATATTCACATCAAAGATCTTAAACCAGCCTGTACCTAGACATCCTTTTCTACTCGAATGTACCGTTGAATCCGCATTGGAATTTTGTTTATTTTATTTGTTTTTTTATTCAGTCCGGTTTTCAAGTTTATAGCAGCACAGTGTGTAGTTGTTTTGCGTTGTTGCCCGATAAGAAAAATCCGACCCCGACGTGAGAAATGAATCCGCCCAAAAAGTCTCGATCGGATCCGGCAACTCTGTGTACTCCACGTCAAGACGGCTTGGAAAAGCAGAGAAAAGCCCGATTGAAGCTAGAGCAGGTGAAGCAGACCGTCAGAAAATACCGCTCACGATTTTCCGGTCCTTCTTTACGAGCCCACCTACTCCCGGCGGCTCCCGTAACACCCTCGTCTACCGAACCAGAGCCGCCACTCACTGCTCCGTCTAGTGCAACTATCAAACCACCAGCTGATAGAGTGAACATTATCAGCGTCCAAGTGCTCCCGCCGCCGTCTAAAACAGCCGCACCGGTAGTTCCGGAAAAAGTGCGCTGGGAGCGCAAGCCTTGTCAGCCTTGTCCGCTAGCCAGGACGGCTTCGAAGGGTACTACCAGTACCATCACCGATATCCAGTCGTCCGTTTTATCTCCGCCCCGCTATCGCTGCGAATCCCGAGTTCGTGCCCGCACCGCTTCAACTGCTCCAGCTACCTCCGTCACCTCCGCCGTCCCATATGCACCCGTACCGAATACTATAAGACGGCGAGGAGTTGAAGTCACCACCGATTTATCCCGTCTGCATCCCACTCTATGGGATTGGTGGGCTGAAAAGGGAAAGCCTCGACTGCCCCGAACCGTGATGGAACTCCCGCTGCCACCAGGAGAAAGGCTCCCAATGAGGCCGGAATCGAACACTCAGAAGACCAGCACAGCCGTGATGGTCTTCCAGCCTCAATCACGGGATATTGCCGACCAATTCCGGAAGCAGCCAGATTGGAGCCAGTGGAGTTCCACGTATAAGGAAGCCTTATTAAGGCTCCGACCTGCCAACTTTCCCGCCGCCCGCCGATTCCGACTGCGTCTACGGGCCAGTGATGGATCCCGCTTCCATATTATGGTGCCCTCCGCTGTGTAAAAAAAATAAGAACTGCCCGTTTCCTCATTACCTTTTATTTGTTGGGAATTTGATTTTTTATAAATTTACGTTTATTTCGGGCGTCCGAGTTTCATTCATTCTTGCCTATTTTCTCCGTTATCCGGCGCCAAATCTACGAAATAGCTCCAAGGGTCCGCTCCTGTTGGAACCCCAAATTATTATTTGCACTAAATGTAGAAGATGCTCTTAGAGACGCTTTGGAAGAGAGTAATCCGGAACCCGTTTTCTTCCAAAACGTGGACCAGATTGATCCGTTTACCAATCCCTTTGGGATACCGACTTATCCGTATTCTGCCGAAGATCCCGAGAGAGGCGAGGTTCAGAGGGCAGCCGCAGAGATACCCTCATTCAGCCCCGCCTCGCCACCTGCTACCGTTCCAGCACAAAATACCGTTTTGGAACCGGCCGCTGCTCCGTCAGAAACCACCGTTCCGCCACCAAATACCGTTATGGAACCGACCGCTACTTCGTCAAAAACCACCGCTTCACAGCCGACCACCTCCAAACAAACGCGAATGTTTGATAACATATATCTGCCGGTCGAAAAGGACTTATGCTGGAGGTGCGGCTACCCCGGACATCGCCGCAATGCCTGTAGGGGCAAGCCCCTAACCTTTTGCTCTCGATGCGGCCATGTTGGGTACTTGTCATCCGAATGTCCGTGTGAGTCACGGTCAAAACCTCCACAACCGTCAACTTCGAGAGCAGCCCGAAGCTCATTACGTGATATGACCACGTCTACTCCGCCGACACACCGAGGTGCCTTAAAGCCCAAGCCATATACCAAAGCGTCTGTGTTACACCGGGAGTTACCGGCAACCAGGCGACAGAGTACAGCATCCGTAGGGGTGCAGTGTTGTTTGCATCAGCTCAAGTACCGGCCTTGTCGCTTGTGTGGTTGTCCGTATGGTCGCCTATCCAGAGGCGTACCCGATTTGTAAAAATTATTATTATATCTGGTGAGGTACCAGGGGGGCCTGAGGAACCACCAGTCGCCGTAGACCCCGACGATTCCAGCCGCTTGTAGAGACGACCCTCTGACATTGCCAGAACCATGGGGGAACAGATATGGACATTTATTTTTCGTTTTGGGTATATAGTTTTAATTTTAATTTTTTTCAGTACCTTTTATTTTGCTTTAGAGAACCGGATAGGTTCATATTTTTTTTTTTGTATTCCTATATAGAGCTTATAAAATATTTAAGTAAAAATATTTTTTCCGAAGACGAGGAAGTGTGTAACGAAGGTTACTAAATTTTCCGTGCATCCCGGTCATTCAATTAGTTAAAATTAGCGCGAGTTCAATCAATCGGATTTTATGAGACTCACCCCGGGGTGGAGTAGATTCTGAGAGGGGTTGCAACCCGCTGCAGTTCCCCATGATCGCGTGACCTCGTATTCTCCGCGCTGGTAGAGTGGATACGACGCGCGATCATCGCCGTACCCACACTCCTTGCGCGCGACCGTCGAAGCCGGTACCAGGATTTTTGGCTATAAATATAGCCGCGCTTCAAGAGAACGGGGATTCCGTCTCCGATTCCGCTTCCGACTCCAGCTCCGATCCGACCAGCCGACAGCCAAGGTACGCCGACCTCCGCCGCCGTCTCCGCCGTCTTCAGTCGCCGTCTCCGCCGTCATCCGCCGCGACGCCGTCATCCGCCGCGACGCCGTCGACAATGGTAAAGTAGAGTGAGAGGGCAGGTATCTTCTTCTAAGGGGTATAAGGATCATAGATTGTATAGAGTGCTGCCGGACCGATTACGGGGCTATCTATCCTTTCTATGACGAGGCAAGGGGGGGTCTGTCCGGACCGATGACGGGGGTTCACTCTTGCTTCTATCCTTATATTTCTGCCATTTCTTTCTTCTTTCATTGGCATATTTATTGGTGACATGGATTGCACGGGGTTGCTGCCGGACCGATTACGGGGCGCTCTAATCTTTTCATGACGAGCCAAGAGAGCGTCTGTCCGGACCGATTACGGGGTATCTCTCTTGGTTCCATTCCAATACTTATGTCATTCTCTGGACTGCGGATCGAATAGCGTTTCGGCTCTATTCTCTC
Organism: Ceutorhynchus assimilis; assembly: GCA_917834065.1. Classification (NCBI taxonomy): domain Eukaryota; kingdom Metazoa; phylum Arthropoda; class Insecta; order Coleoptera; family Curculionidae; genus Ceutorhynchus; species Ceutorhynchus assimilis. Next base: position 6,927,431 of record OU892290.1, read on the forward strand.
CGTAGAGGATTGGTGGGGATGTCTCCGACCGAACCGATACCGAGTGACGCACCCCTCCAATTCTGTCCTTCTCTTTTCTTTAAACCTGCACTCTACTCGGTTGCATAGTTCGCGCATGCGCCTGGAATACGAGCTGAATGTGGTAGGAGCACGGCAGCCTAGCATCAATAATTCCTTGGAGCTATTCACCGAAACCGTTATTTTTCCGCAATCCTATTGACCGATACCGTTATTTTTCCGCGATCTTATTACCGCGATTCTCCGCCACGTACATAGTAATTACACATTCTTCTCGCCGACTTCGTTCCCCTCTCCCCGCTCTTTGTCTCTCATTTAATGGCATTTTTCACTGTTCCTTTTATCTTATGTAATTGGGCAAATACAAACTTTAATTTGTAAGTTGGATTCTGTGTTTCATTTTGAGGATGCGCATATTGACCTCTCGTTTTCCGTCTCCACTGTTTAAAAGCTACCTAGTGCACGTGGGCCCTTAACCACATTAATCCTAAGGGTGGCGCCCGAGTTTTCCGAAAACCCCGAACCGACCGCTTTTTCACCGGAAAACCAAAGTAGCGCTACAATCTCTGTGAAGATTTGGTTTAAATAAATAAGGTATTCGTGATTATGATTAGATGTAACAGGTTTCTGAACAAATATTCAATCAAATTAAATAAATTATAAATAAATACATATACAAAAGATATTTGATTCGAATAAATAGGTATTTGTTTGAAAAAAATCTAGGAGTTTTGTTTTACTGAAAATTAGATTTGAAAGCAATGAAATATAAGCGTGTTGTATATGTATAATATGTAAAGTAGGTTAATAGAATAAATTGGCTCATTATAACTAACATCCTACCTTCTAACGTTGCCCATATATGGCCTAATTTCCATCTCTCTAGTAGGTCTTGCACGCTTCTTGACTCCGAATTATTCACATCCCTTGCAACCTTGCACAAAAAAACTTGCCACTTAACAAAACGTGCGATAAAACCAAAAATATCATGGTAAAACGCATAATCTAAGGTTATTACTTTCAATTACTTTACATCATTGCTTTACACCGGTTCAATTTAAAATCTAAGGCCTGAGGCCAAACGCCAGCCCAGCCTATCAGAATTCAGAGAATCAGTGCGAACTACTAACCGAACCGCGTGGTAGTGTCGGCCGGCAACAGGAACATCAGGACAGGATCACGGCAGTTGAAGAATCATCCCCAACTCAATTCGATATTTATTTGATTTAAACAAATCGCTCTTGATCTAAATCAACAGGCATTTAACTTAACGCTCTGGTTATTTGTTTGCAGCTCCTTTTTTAACATGTTGTCCCTTTGTTTAACGTAAATAAATATACATTTCATTGAAAGTAATATCAATAAAACAAATATTGAAGAAAAAATGAACAAGTGAAGTTATTCTCATTAAATTCACTTTATTTGGTACAACAGAATTTAGTTTAATTTGAACAAAAACTTTTTAAACAAATATTTATTAGGAATATTCAAGTCCTTATTTTTTCCGTGTATGCACTGAAAAAATTAGCAAAAAATTTGCCTAATAAATATTTATTTGATTTTTTTTTATTTCACCCAAATAATCATTAGTTAAACCAACGACAATGTATTTGCTTTAAATAAATCTGTGTATTTGGTTTTTTCAAATTATTTGTTTGACTTTTTAAAATGATACGAGTTGCATTATTAAATAAATATGTATTTAGAACAAACGCCACAAATCTAATATATTCAGATTTTTTTAACGAAATAACAACTACTTTAAATTACATACTCTGGAATTTTTACAAAATAAACATGACCAAAATTCAAATAACTGGGATCTCTGTAGACATTTGGCAATTTACGCGCATGCTCGAGTTCCGAATACTGTGCTGTGTGCATCACTGCCACTGCTCGGTCTTTCCTGTTGGTGGTTTGGCACACGTCGCATGGTGTTACTTTGAATTTTTATTTTTCGGAGTGGTTTCGGCAAGATGGAAGATCTTTCGGCAGAAGTGGGTGTGCAATATCTGTGGCCTTTAATACACAGTAAGTTGAAATTATAATACCTACATAATAGGTATAATTCACAATATTTCCAAATCATGCAAAAAATTTCAGCAAGATGGTGTCTCCAGGAACAAAAAAATACGTCGCCTTGGCCGATATTATTTTTATTGGGGACTTATTTCTACCTGGACCAGACAAACATCCTCTCACAACAAGGCAACAAGCAATAGGCAATTCGCAATAATATTGGACGCAAGTATTTTACATTTATTTAAATTAGAAATCTCACATTAGAGCAAACAGCAATATTTTCCGTTCGACAGATATCGAGTTGCTCTAATGTAAGAACTCGGATTTAATTCAATGTAGGATACTTGCCACCACAAAAACTGTGCATCAGACGAACCACCTGCAAACATTTTTAGAAGTGCCATCGAAGTGAATCAGATTCCAAACAATGATGATGGGACAGGAAAAGAGAATAACGATGAACGTCGGAATGAGAACGACCCTCCTACTGTGCAGCTTGACAATAATTTATTGATTTAACTAGAATAAAAACATAATTAGATTGAACAAATCAGGCTTTAAATGGAACAATTGGTTTATTTGGTTCAAAATAAAAGAGGTTGAAACAAATACTTGTTTTATTTATATTCAAAAGCAAGTAGCTCACAATAAATAAATATTTATTTAATTTAAATATTTTCTATGAGCTAACTAATGCATGATTTATTTACTAGACCTAAATATTTATTTATTTTGTAAAAATGGTTGATATTGAGCTAAACAACGAATAATTTAATTCAAGAAAACGGAATGGAAACGGTCAAACAAATCCAGATTTTTTTTTCAAACAAATATTTGTTTGTTCATTATCAACCAAATATTTACTTAAGGAAACTCCATTTTTCTTTACACCAAATTATTTTTTTTTTTGTGTGCATATAATATTGGCACAAAAGATTGTGACTGCTATAAATGGCACGAAGCTATAAGTAAAAGGGGTGCATCCGAAATAGCTACCTGCGTATATATTTTCTTGAAAGAAAATGCTAAGGAACCTTTTAGGTATGTAGATCTATTTTCAGATCGATGCTTCGACAAAACAAAAATTCTGTAATGCCTATTATGCTTCTCTATTTTGTAAGAAATAGCCGACATATTGAGCAAATATCTTTAAAATTCTTCGAAAAATCGCATGGGCAGAATGAAGGCGACTCAGCACAAGCAAAATAAACAAAATGTGACGAAGTGTCCTCACCGACTTTAATTATTGTTTATGTGTCTGAATGTTGACGCTTTCACATTGTTGCAATAAGTTGAACTATGTTGCTTTGGTGGTGACGTAACGCTTTATTTCCCAGCTGAACTCCCTAAACGCACCCATTGTTACGGCACTCAGAGACAAATTCCTTGGGTTCGTCCAATTAAATCTGGCCAAACATACTGAAAATCCACTTATATTTTTTAGGATATATATTTTTTAATAAAACGTTTAACTGATTATTACATTTTGAAGACATTCAGTGTAAAACTAATTCTAATCCTATAAAATGATAGGGATACGGTATTTTGTGACCAATAAGCGCGAAGCGATTATTTAAGTTTTCAATGTTTTCAATGTCGTGTCTATCTTGGCAAAAATATAATACTATAGTCTATCTTATCTTGATATCAAATTAGACACGAGTTAACCAGAAAAAGTAACTGGTCAATCTGGTATAGACTCCTGGCATTCCAACGGAACATCCAAAATCGCTTCCATATGATGCAATTCCCACCTGAAAACAAATTTGATAATTTCAAAAATGGGACAAAAAGGCTGATTTAGTAAAGTGGCAGTTGCCACAATAGTTATTTGTTTTACTAGGCAAAAAATCACGAGACGAAACCAGGAAACCAGCCAAGGCTGAATTAATAGAATATTACATACCGAGGTGGAAAGTGTTCACCGAGGTATGTATACTATTTTATTTACAATCATTCGAATTTTGAAATTTTTATTTGAATTAAAACTAAAAAATACAATAATTGACAATTTCATTTCCTTTCGGCCCACGGGTCAAAAGTTTACTTTCGACCCGTGGGCCGAAAGTAAAAGTCAAAAAATACAATAAATTTTAAAAATTTCATTTACTTTCGGCCCACGGGTCGAAAGTAAACTTTCGACCCGTGGGCCGAAAGTAAAAGTCAAAAAAGTGACATTTTCGAACTTTTTAAAAGTCAGTAAAGTCAACATTACATGTATGATTGTAAATAAACTGATTATATTTGAATAAGTTCCTTTACCCATATACACAATCTGCTTTTCTGCCGTGTGAAAGATATAATTTTTTATCCGAATTTGTTCCAAATTCACGCATAATCGTCCTATTTATATTGATTAATAATTGCGTTTGCGTTTCATTGTCAATATCCAAATAATTCAATTATTTTCACAAAGGTAATTGGCTCTTCGTCACTATGTTTACTGCCCATGACGTCTGTTGAATTCAATATCATTTCAATATTGAAGTCAATTTAAAAAAATTCTCAAGAAGCTTTCCGAAATAAATCTATTTGAAAGTGTGGCTGATTTATTGCTATTAACACTACTTGAGATAAAAGACCTCTGGCGCGATTATATTGTTCACCTAATATAATTGGGTATTTTTAATTTTAATTACCAGTGTAATTTCAATTAAAACCTTATTGCATAGCATAATTACTTTTTCTGGTAAGGCAGTAAAAATACATCTTGCAAGCGTCAAGTATCATTAAAAAGCCTTTTTTCTATTGATCGGTAGCAAAGACAATACTACTACTTCGTAGTAGTATTGTCTTTGATATGACGCAGCTTTGTCACAAGATAAGATGATAAGTCAAATATTAACAAATATTTTGAGAACTCAAGCGTGAATCTTTCGCATTAAGCCATAGAGCGAGGCAATTAAGCCGATCGCATAGACCAACGTCTCAGTTATTAGGAAACTAAAATTTGTTTCACGAGGGTTTATACTTTCGACATAATTTGTTTGCCTGTTTTAACAAATAAAAGTTGACTGAAACAAATCAATGACATCAAAAACGTTCGTCGGTTCTTGAACCAGAAGTCATTCATTTTAATTTATCAAAAAAATGGTATGTGTCATATGAATTAATCTACGACAACCCTTTTTTTTTCAAGTTATGACGTCTTCGATGTCAAAAGTATAAACCTTCGTGAAACGAACTGTAGACACAAGCAAATTTTGAGACCTATCTTCATCCATACCTGCGTTCCATTAACAACTAACGGACTACCCGTATCTCCCAAACAGATATTTTGTCCATCTTGCATTCCACTTGTACACATTTGGGAGCTTTTAATTTGACCCAAATATGATATCGTACAAGCCAAATAAGGAATAATGGTTACTTCAATTTTCCGCAAGACGTCTGAGTAATCTGGAATAGTGTCGTTATATCTGCCCCATCCAGAAACCAAACCTGTGTCGTCATTGTAGGACACGAGCAAATCCTCTAATGTTGGAGTAGAAATTGTATTTATCGAATCTGAAAGAAACGAATCATTTATTAAATTCAATTCACGCTAAAAAAATAATCTAATTTTACCTGTAAGAGTCACTTCCTTTTCTAAATGAATAACAGCAATATTATTCAAATGCGTATCATCTTCGTAATCTTCATGAATTGTAAAATTGGTCGAAGTTAATTTTAGTTGTGTTTCTTCTTTTTCGTCTAAATTGTGAGCTCCTAAAGTTATTGAAACAGATTTAGCTCTAAAAAATATTTTCTTCTGAATTAAACTGATTATTTTGAATAAGATCATTTACCCATATACACAATATGCCGCAGTTAGGACTTTATTGGTTTCAATTAAGCTACCACTGCACCGGATAGTTCTTTCATTAATTGTAGATTCCAGGGCTACCTAAAATTAACCCTATATATTGCAACATTATGCAGGTGACGACCATAACAGCACAAGCAGGAACATGTTTCCCAGATATAATACAGCTTACTTACCATATATGGTAAAGAATGGGGCTCTACTACCACTCCATTTACTATTTTTAGGCTCACATTAACTACAAATGGCTGGAAATTTTTTCTGTAGTTTTAAACCTATTATGACATTTTTATTTTACTCACCCAAAAAAGCATGAAACAAGCTAAATGCAATAATTTAGTAGACATTATTTTTTTTTTAACAACAATCACAAAATTCTAAGGTAATTATCGTAATAAATTATTCTTTGTAAATATAGCTAGAATTCTGTAATCTTTTAAATGTGTACTTTAGATTAAATTATCAATCTTTCGGATGTATGATAATTCTTATCGACTTTAGTAAAACAGTGTTTATAAGTAGAACAATTAAATATTTGGATAATTTAATTTAAATACATCGTGGATTGGTTCGATTGTAGCATACATCCAGCTCAAATATTAGGTCACTCTTGCATAACCTGAAGGCCATGCTTGGGTACGACCAAAAGCACTATCAAGATAAACAACACCGACCTGAAAAAAATTAAATTACTGTAGTTAGTAAAAATAGGACTTTCCTTTATTATACCTGCTTGCCAGCACGGGTAATTACTGATATTCGAGGTACTTGGACTATTACCTCAATATTTAATGTGTATTGGTAAAAGAAAATTAAATTCTTCATTGGAATTATTCCTGGAGAATTAAATGAAAATATTCGATTAGCACATGAAACGTTCTGTAGCAATACCCTGTATCTTGACAGTTAGGTAACGTGTTTTAGAACTGGTTTGGAATATTTAATGAAAAATCTCAATAACGGTCCTTTTCAATTGTTGTATCAGCAGTAAAACTGTCAAGATACAGGGTATTGCTATAGAAAAGTTCCACGTGCTAGTCGAATATTTCTATTTAATTCTCTAGGAATTATTCCAATGAGGAATTTAGGTTTGTTCTACTACTACAAATTAATTATTGAGTTACTTGGACTATTTCAACAATAAAAACTGTACAATATAATCTGATAAGAGATTCATGGCGAAAAACAAGTAATTTCCTATTTTTTGTTGCTTCTCCTCCAAATTGTTCTTATTATTAATAATCTTTTATCACGAAACGCAATAGTGGCGAGGATAATAAACGGAAACGCGAGTATCTGAAGTTAATTCAACGTGGTCATGACTTGCAAAACGAAAAAATGACAAAATGGCGATGTCAATCGCGCCAAAATTTTCTGAATTTCACCACGAGACCGACGATTGGGAAATATATTGTCACGAAGCCGCTATGTAGCTCGACTATTCACCCTGAAAAGCAGAACGGGAAGGGAAGAGGAACACTAGAACAAATATAATGTATTTAATGTTCTAGGGCAGTCTCTATTCGTCCAGATAGCTCCTGACTTTGAGGCGTGTCTAAACATCTACTGATACAGAAAAGCGTTAAGACATGAGTTAGATGAGCCCCTCTTAAGGACAATACTACTATACATTTTATTCTACTTTAGCTTACGCAGCATATTATATTCATTTAAGCTTATTTCGCTCTCACAACAGTTAGTCAGAGCTACGCTTTCTTAAGAACGTATTGTAACCACTAGGTATATTTTTACTCGTATTTTAACATTTTTGTTTTAGTAATAAAAATTATTTTTTAAAAACGAACTATCGTGTTGTCGATACGTAATTGGCGCAGTCGGTAGGATGGTCAATATTTGATACATCGAGCATCGATTTTTCGTTTAAACGATTTATTGGCCATCCAAAAGAACTTACAGTCGCGAAAAGTTTTGAACGGACATCAGGACTTCGACTGTTAACACCTTAAAGTGTCTGTGCGTGTAAAGTGATCACCTCTTATTATAATTCGCCAGCAGAAAATCAAGAAAATGCAACTGCATCAAACCCAGCAACAAGCGACTCAAATTTTCAAGTAATTACAGACGAGACCCAGAGTACGTGACACAAAACCCACCGATAATATCTTTGAATTTATATAATGCCAGCGAACTTTCGTACATTGAATTCTTAGAATACCAAATCATTTATCGATCCAATATTGCAAACAAATATTTTCCCCAATTTATTATTAAAGACCCATTTATCGTTAGCACCGTATTTCAGAAATCTGCTCACAAACATAGTGCCATAATACCGGAATCAAAAATCTTCTTCAAATTTCATAATATTTTTGACGGTCTAATAGGTTTAGACAATTTGAAGTTATTGCAAGCTAACGTACACCTCACGCAAGGATCATTGCAGTATCAGCAAACAAAAAATGAATTAAATTATATAACTGTCGGACCCCGAACCGAACAAGTAATCAGGATAAAAACATCGATAAAAAATGGTGAAATAATATTTCCATATATGCAATTGCAAAATCTAGAAATTCCAGAGTCTTTGACTCTAGCAAAAAATGGTTACGCGATAACGACTATTACAAATAACGCTTGCGAATCTGTCACCTTAGATTTTTCCGAACCAATTGAAGTCGATTCTTTTGATCGAGACGATATTGAGACCATTGATTTAAATAATTACGATGACACACCTAAACAAATATTAGATATTTCAAAAATTCGAGTTGACCACCTAAATCCTGAAGAAAAAAATGAGATTTTAAATCTATGCAAGGAATACTCTGATATTATCCACCAAGAAGACAGCCCACTTACTTTTACCAGCAAAATAAAACACCATATACATACAACTGACGAAATGCCTGTTTATACTAAAACGTATAGGTATCCATTTATACATCGGCCAGAAGTAGAGTCCCAAATCAAAAAAATGCTAGATCAACAGATTATTTGGCCATCAAATTCACCATGGTCCTCACCGATTTGGGTTGTTCCAAAAAAAATGGATGCTTCAGGAAAACAAAAGTGGAGACCTGTCGTGGACTATCGGAAATTAAACAAAAAGACAATTGACAACAAATATCCCTTACCTAACATATCCGATTTACTAGATAAATTAGGCAGATGCCAATACTTCACAATGCCTCGGGATTTCACCAAATCGAGATGAATGAAAGTGATGTTCCCAAAACGGCGTTTAACACCGAAAATGGCCACTATGAATACCTCAGAATGCCGTTTGGTCTTAAAAACTCCCCCGCCACGTTTCAGAGCGTGATGGACTCAATACTCAGAGGAATACAAAATGAAAAATGCTTAGTCTATCTAGATGACATCATCATTTTTTCGACATCATTGACAGAACACATCAACAACATAAAAGCCGTTTTTCAACGACTTAGAGACTCCAATTTCAAAATACAACTGGATAAGAGCGAATTCTTACAAAGAGAAGTAGCCTATCTAGGACATGTTGTTACCCCAGACGGCGTGAATCCCAATCCAGATAAAATATTTGCGATTAAACAATTTCCCATTCCAAAGACTACCAACCAAATAAGAGGATTTTTAGGACTTATAGGATATTTTAGAAAATTTTTCAATAATTTTGCTAAAATAACTAAACCACTCACTAAGTGCCTGAAAAAGGGTGCTAAAATAGAGCACAATGAGGAATTTGTAAATTGCTTCCAAATATGTAAAAATGTATTGATGAATCAACCAATACTTCAGTATCCGGATTTTAGCAAACCGTTCAACCTAACAACAGATATGAGTAACATTGCTTTAGGAGCAGTGCTTTCTCAAGGTACAATAGGTCAAGACCTACCTATCGCATATGCGTCACGCACTCTCAATAGTTCCGAGTGTAACTACTCCACCATAGAAAAAGAATGCCTATGCCTTGTTTGGGCTACCAAGTATTTTCGTCCGTACCTATACGGTAGAAAATTCAATATAGTCACCGACCATAAACCACTCCAATGGCTTTTCTGTGTCAAGGATCCAACCTCGAAACTTTCACGATGGAGAATAAAATTAGGAGAGTTCGATTACCAGATAATATTATACAAAAAAGGGAAGCTTAACACCAACGCCGACGCATTATCAAGAATTGAGATCCACACTAAGGAAACAAACAATATTTTTGAATACATGGATGAATTTAATAAAAATCTGGAAAACTTAGACGATAACGTACCTGGTACAAGTAGAGAAAATGAAGATCAAATGTCAATGATAGCACAACCAGATACCGACCCATTAAACATCGCTCAAGATACTGATGACGTAACCGTCCATACAAACGAAGAACAAGACCCAATAGTAGGAATACCAATTATCGACACAGCCGTAAATTATGGTGCAAATCAAATTGTAATTCAGCAAGTGCATCACTCACCGGCTAAACCAAGGATTGATTATTTATTTGATAAAAAACGCCGAATAACAGTTCAATTATCAGAAAATAACTTTGAAGAATACATAATGAACTTTAGAAAAGAATTAGTAGCACCAAGAAAACTATATCATCTGTACTTCGAAAATCCGTCCACGTATGAACCATTTTGCCGAATAATAAAAGCAAACTTCAGATGGCCCTCGCTAGTATTCAAACGATGCCTCACAAACTACTGGATGTTACAAACAAAAATGATATGAAAGAGATTATCAAAAAATATCACGAAGTAAAACCAATCATCGTGGTATTGAGGAAACTGTCAAAAGATTAAGATCAAAATATTACTGGCCTGACTTGAAAAGTGCAGTTCAAACGTTCATTAACGAATCCGAAGTGTGTACTCCTAGTAAATACGAACACAATCCTGTTAAAATTCCTATGAACGTAACACCAACAGCAGCAAAGCCCTTTGAAATTTTACATCTTGATACCTACACCTTAGAACAGACAAAATTCCTAACTATCGTAGATAGCTTCTCAAAATCCGCTCAGGCATATTTTCTCAGATCACTAGCAGCAACAGAAATAGTCGACAACCTATTAATCCATTTTTTCCATCATGGAATACCCAAGCAAATAATTGTCGATAACGGCACAGAATTCAAAAATGCCGTAGTAACCGAGTTATTGACCCTTCATAAAATCAAAGTACATTTCTGTTCCCCACATCACCCAGAATCAAATGGAATAGTAGAACGTTTCCATTCTACACTTTGTGAACATATCAGATTACTCAATAACCAAAATTTCGCAAATACGCCCGTGCAACAGAAAATGATTTACGCAATTCTTGCCTACAATCATACTATCCATTCTGTGATAAATTTCAAACCCATTGACATTATTCAAGGCCATATCACTACTGACGAAATTTTTGACCAAAAATTAGATACTAACCTCTGATTATGTCAACGAACACAAAGAAAAAACAAAAGTCCTTTATTCCCAATTAAACGAGGACTTAATAAACAAAAAAGAACGCTTAATATTGATTGTCAATGAGAAAAAAGATGACCCCGAAATATTTAAAGCGGACCAAACTTTACATACGCAAAAACTTATACGGCAGAAAAATGCTGATAAATTCAATAAATCCACAAAATTAGTGACTGTTGATACTCAGAAAAAGACCACAACTACAGAAACTCAAGGAAAAATCCATCTATCAAATATTAAACGTCCCTTGAAAAGTACCTACAGCTTTGATTAATTATTGCCATATCTCTTTCAGGACACTGGGAGTATCAGTTGCCTTTGAGAATAAAATTCAAATAGAAAAAAATCATCGATAACCCTGGACTAGTACCAATAAAATTAGGACAAGCTAGACTAGAAGACTATACCTTCACATTATTACACTTTTACGACCTTGATCCAATTGTAGGAGAAGTAAACAAACTCGAGTTAAGGTCAAGGAACCTTACTGACAACATTAACACCCATAAAGACTATAAAACTGAAACTATCAATTATATGAAAATCCTTTTCCTTATTCAGGAACGAGTAGAGACTAAACTGCGAGAATTAATACCACGCCCGCGACGTACGAAACGTGGATTAATCAATGCAGTGGGATCAATTTTCAAATCAATAACAGGAAATTTAGACGCCTCAGACGGAGAATGCTACGAACAATCAATTAGAGAATTGCAAGATAATCAAAATAAATTATCGTCAAATATTCTGAAAGGAAACGCAATATCAATCAATTTGATACAACAATTCAATAACAAAGAATCAAGATTGAATCAGATTGGTCTTATTGTGCAAAAAGGAACCTTTAGAGAAAATGCAAATTACATTAAAGATACCCTTAATCAAATAATTAATTTGTACGAAATTATCGATTCAATACTACAAGATATTGAAAATGCAATTACTTTCTCCAAACTCAAAATATTACACCCGAGCATAATAAAAACCGAAAGTCTTTATTTTGAATTTAAAAAATTACAAAAATTGGTTAATGCAAAAAGCATGCCGCTAGACGCTACTTTAACTAATACATTATTATATGAAAAACTAATTAAAGTAAAAAGTTTTATTTTAAATAATAAAATAACCTTCCTAATTCAAATTCCAATAACCCACCAGAGTTACTTTGACTATTACCATTCATATTCAGTACCGATTTATAAGAAAGAAAAATTCAGAACAATAGTTCCAAAAAACAAGTTTCTAATCAAAAATAAATTGCACTTCGCATACCGAACCACGGAATGCCAAGAAATCCAAGAAAGCTACTACATCTGTGACAAAATTGACTTAGTAGACATCTCAGCTGATGAAAACCCATGTGCGATTCAGCTACTAGAAGCCAATAACCGCCTTCATACTTGTCATCAAATTGAAGTCCAAATCTCCAAATTGATAAGTAACCAAATCGACTTATCGAACAAATGGATAATAATAGTCCCTAATGAAAAAGTAATCAAACTACAGTGTTTCAATCAAGAGGAACACCTGAAGCTTTTTGGCAGCTATTTTGCCGAAATTCCAACAAATTGTAAACTCATCGATATGAACAACCAAGAAGCGATTGTTAATAATGCACGCACAGAACTAACTGAGAGCCAGCCAATTCTGTTTCCTGACCTAAGCCAACAACAGAAATTCTTACCAATTCTCAATTTAACCGTCCACCTAGAAGAATTGAAACTTGACGACCTTCAAAAACTAAGAAGCCAAATACTGGAAAATCAACCAGACTTGACGCCATTCTCCAAGATTATGCCAATCCCAAGCATCTGGACCATACTAATTTATTTACTAATAATCATTATTATAGGTTATTTAGTACACAAGAAGCTAGTCCGAAGAAGATGCCCGACAAAGAAAAATCGACCAGTTGACCAAACCGAAGAAGTTAGATGAGCCCCTCTTAAGGACAATATTACTATACATTTTATTCTACTTTATAGCTTACGCAGCATATTATATTCATTTAAGCTTATTTCGCTCTCACAAGAGTTAGTCAGAGCTACGCTTTCTTAATGTTAAGAACGAATTGTAACCACTATATTTTTACTCGTATTTTAATATTTTTGTTTTAGTAATAAAAATTATTTTTTAAAAACGAACTATCGTGTTGCCGATACGTAATTCATGACGGATTTACCATAGTGTGGCCCGTGGCTTTCATATCTGATATTTGGTGACTTTAATTAAGTTAATCAGTCTGGTTGTGTTTTCTTGCTTAGTTCGTTATATTTTTTAACCCGTGGGTCAATTTATTGAATCTGGTTGTAGCCCGTGGTCCGATGTAGGGTTGACACTCCCGATGAAGGCATTTGCCGCACAATGCCCGAGAAGACGTATCTGGCTTCAAAAACATAAAAAACCTACAACAACTTTTAAATAAAACTTAAAACTACATTATCCTTCTTCTTTGGGCGTCTTCTTCTTTGTGATTGGTTCTCTGTGCGCGTCCATTCTTCCTTGGCTCCAAACACTAGAACAGTGTCTGAGGTTTGCTTCCTGTGTAGTTTTCTATTTGGAAGCCTCTGGTGATATTGTTTTGGTAGATATTGTGGCGTTGCTTCCATGTCAGTGGTCTTTTTTGTATTCTAATAACGTCTCCTGCTGTGTTATCTAGGCGTATTGGCTCAGACTATAACTGCAAGTAGTGGATCTGCGTTGTGGATCTAGGCTAGTGATTGGCCTAGATTGATCTTCAAGATGTTGTGGTCTTCGTCCAAACAATTGCTTTTGTAGATGTTCTAGTCTTGTTTCACGCATTTCATGGCATCTAGGCTAGTGATTGACCTATGTTGGTCTTGTAGATATTGTAGTCTCAGTCCAAACAATTGTTTTGTTGTGGATGTTCTGACAACGTTTCACGTATGTCGTGGTATCTAGGCTAGTGGATCCCATGTCGTGGATTCTTGGCCCGTGGTTTGCTTCAGTTATGTTCCTCGTAATAGACCTTTGGCTGGTAGCTTGTTCCGTGGTTGTGGCGCTTTGAATAATGCCCGTAGTTTTTTTGAGTTTTTTCCTTTGAAGTTCCCGCTGACACTGGGAGGTTATGGTTGAAACGCCTCTGCCTTGTTTTACTATAGAAAGTGATTAGCACAGTTTACAAAATTTTGGTAAGTATTATGACGAGCCAAATTTAATCGTAGCGCCATCTAAGACTAGGATTCAGCACTAAACAACATTTTTGCTGTAAAAGTACTGATAATCTAATAGGCCGACCAAAAATCAGTTAGTTGGGAAAACCCAAAATAGGGAAGACAAGTTTTCTCCTGATAGGTGTAAACGCGTCTGTGGATGGAATAGCGAAAAAAAAATAATGCAAAATTTTCACGTAAGTGTTAGCTAGTTATTGTGTTTTTGTTTACATTAATCTCTCACCTTCTTATGCTTTATTTATATCTAATAATAATTGTCCTTGCTAAGTACCTATCCCATGTTATATATATACATATATTTTCCGTAACCCCACCTGACCTAATATGTATCCTTATTTCTATTATAACTTTATCAATAATTTCCATTAAGTTGCTGTCCAACGATATTTTTCCTAATATTATTTCATATTTTCATTTCCTTACAAAAAAAAAATACAAATTTGTTTATTACCCCCTGTGTAATATACTAAGTGACAAAAAAAAACGCATCACTCATTAAAAGTGTATATTTTTTAACAAATTTTCTATATAATATGTTAATGGTGTAAAAAATAACAATTATTGATTAAATGTTACTTTATTTGTATATTTTTTAATAAATTAAATTTTACTCTTAATAGCCCTAGCATATCTATAGAATTTGGTTAACAAATATTTATACTTCTATGGGGTGATGCGTTTTTATTTGTCGCACAGTATAATTTTTCCCTCTATTTCAGGCTCAAGCCTTGATTCTGCAGTACCTTCGTCAGCAACTATTGTCGTAACTGGTGTTGGCTTGCTTAGCTTGCATCCTATTTCATTGTTTTCTAGTCTCTCAATAGGCTATAGGCTATAAACCATGGGTTCATGGGTTCTGCTCAAGTATTTGTTGTTCATTAATCAAATTTTGAATTATTTTACACACTAGATATTTCCTGAATATTATTACCGGACTAAGGCCCGGTACTTTCACTTTCATATAAATTTTTACTATCTGGCAAATAACAATCTCTCAGATACTTATACTACAATTCCCAATCTGGAAGATTACTTATATAGGTCTTTTCACGTAAAGTTATCTGGCAGATAACAATTCGGTGATCTAGGAAAGACGCTCCCTTTCGTGGCCGTTGCCAAGCGAGAGAAATTTAAAGAAGAGTAGCAACATCTCACAAATTTCATGTGTTAGACAGAAATAGAAAATGGATAGAACATAACCCTATTTTTCCAGATAAACGTCAATTTTCAACGGTTTTTGTTTGTATTTATTTAAAATTTATTTACATTTTACAGTGTGTTTGTGTTTTCAATATTTAATAATAAAAAGATCATAATTATGTCGGAGAAAAAGAAACGGGCCCGAGCTGCAAATTTCACTGCGGAAGAGGTCCGTTTGTTAATTCGTTTAGCTCTAAAAGAAAAACATATGTTAGAAAATAAACAAACCGACTCAGAGGTCTGGAAGCTGAAAAGTAAAACCTGGGAGAAAATTGCAGAGATTTTCAATGCTTCATCGGGTAATTACCAATTTTTTAAGACAAATTTGATATATAATCACTAAATTATTATTGCAACCTTTTACATTTTTATTTACATTACGTATTTTTTAACAGTCTTCCATATGTGCTTTTAGGACAAATATTCAGGTCGGTGGATACTTTAAAATTGAAGTACGATGGCCTAAAAAAAGAGCTCAAGAAAAAAGTAAACAAAAATAAGGTGACCATGAAAACTAGAGGAGGGAACCCAGACTATACAGTCATTGAAGGTCCAGAAAAAGAACTTTTGGAAGTTCTGAGCCTTCCAGTACATGGGTTACCCTCAGTCATCGACTCCGACTCTATACTCTGTAACAGGCCAAAATTGCAGAACTAATTCTTACCTACTTTCAATTTTCTATTCAAAATTTCCTTAATTTTGTCAATATTTTCTCTCTATAAAATTTCAACAACATTCTCAACGGTTGTAGATCCTGTAAATTTCCTTATTTTCAATGGGCAAATTCTATTTTCATTTGTTACTAGTTCCTGGGGTCGTATTTTCGAAACCATTCGAATGCCGTTCGTATACGAAATAAGCCGAAATTCGCATGAAAATTGGGGTTCCGTATTTTCGAACCACTTTCGAACGGTCCGTACACGATTTGGTTCGTGTACGTTTACACGAGTGGGTCTCTACCAGTCGAATGTCCCATTTCGCATGCGATTTTACTTGATTCTGCGCATTGCTTGGAATTTTGAAGTGCTAATCATTTTGTTAATATACGTTATATCTTTTGTTATTTATGTACCTACCTAAATACGTTGTGCAAATAGAAAATTGTGTTCGATGTTCGTTCTCCTTTTGACTTTTCATTCGTTTCCAAATAATTTGCGAATTATAAATTGTCCTGTGTTATTAAAAGACAGTTTTTGGAATGGCTGGCTGGGATTATTTAATCGAAAGAAACTCGGAAAGAAATGTTATTGATGCCCTCGAAGAACTTTGGTTGATGTGCTTACTTTGCGCCATTGTTTCTAATGGTTTTCAGCTCCTGAAAGCTGAATTTTCCAGATTTTTAGTTCTGGATGCTTCTCCATGAAGCTAAAACCAAGATTGTTAGTTAACGTTATGAAAAACAAGGACGTTCAAGGAAATCCCAACGATTAGGTGCACAAAATTTATTCAGCAAGATCTATACTAACAGAATAGACTAAATAATACTTGATTAACTCAATAAATAGCCACAAAATACAAAAAAGACTTTGACAAGCAAAATATGGCCGGCAGGAAGAGCACGAACTACTATTCACATACACTATTTAAATACACTATTTCTAACATAAATACAACAGTTTTAAATATAACAACGTAGATAATTCACAATTAGCACTATTTAAAACTCATAACACCATTTGATAACACCTAAACAAAGGGTTTATGTGCCTCTTGGTAGACATTTTCATTTAAGTTTGACAGCATCTTGGATAGTTTATAGGTTAACAGCAAAAATAGGGAGTGTTATGGTATTTTTAAAAAGCCAAATGTCAAAAAATATCTCTTCGTTTTTGTATCGGTCGAAATGGCCATTACCAAATACTCGAGTTTCCGACGTTGCCAACGCAAATGATACTCGTATACGATATCATTTTCGAAGGGCCTTCAAAAATACGCATTTTAGTTCGTACACGACTTTTTTCATTCGAAATAGATCGCATGCGAAAAAATTCGCATGGTTTCGAAAATACGGCCCCTGTTAATCCATGTTTTAATCCAATTTCAAAATCAAAACAAATCAATATTTTGATTCCAATTTTAAATTCGACCATCTGTTTTCATAACAAAAATATTTAATTTGTCAAAAATATTTCGTGGGGTTATGTTCCGAAATCACAATGACCCGTTTTCAAGTGTATGTATAGAACTACTCCGTTCGTACTTACTCTGTTCGGTTATTGAGTTATTGATCTCGGAGCAAGTTCTGGTGAACCCCGGGTCGATCATTGGTTCGATGGTCTTTGAGATATTTTGTGCACTATCCTTGCTTTCGGTTTTTTGACTTTTGAGTGTCAATAATTTATGTCAACCGGCGGTCGATTAGTAATGTTTTTAGTATCGTCGATTCTTCTTTAAGCCCTCTAATTTTGCAAACGGATCACTTACTTTATGTTGTATTCTTCAAGTTTTGATTGTTTTATGGGATAATTATTTGTTGTTAATATCATTATTCGTCAGCCGTTGTCATTTTTCTCGGTTTGTATTGTTGTGTGCAATTTTTGGTAAGTAAGAATTCTATCGACTAATCTTTGACGTTTGTCGTTATAACTGCAAGTAGTGGATCTGCGTTGTGGATCTAGGCTAGTGATTGGCCTAGATTGATCTTCAAGATGTTGTGGTCTTCGTCCAAACAATTGCTTTTGTAGATGTTCTAGTCTTGTTTCACGCATTTCATGGCATCTAGGCTAGTGATTGACCTATGTTGGTCTTGTAGATATTGTAGTCTCAGTCCAAACAATTGTTTTGTTGTGGATGTTCTGACAACGTTTCACGTATGTCGTGGTATCTAGGCTAGTGGATCCCATGTCGTGGATTCTTGGCCCGTGGTTTGCTTCAGTTATGTTCCTCGTAATAGACCTTTGGCTGGTAGCTTGTTCCGTGGTTGTGGCGCTTTGAATAATGCCCGTAGTTTTTTTGAGTTTTTTCCTTTGAAGTTCCCGCTGACACTGGGAGGTTATGGTTGAAACGCCTCTGCCTTGTTTTACTATAGAAAGTGATTAGCACAGTTTACAAAATTTTGGTAAGTATTATGACGAGCCAAATTTAATCGTAGCGCCATCTAAGACTAGGATTCAGCACTAAACAACATTTTTGCTGTAAAAGTACTGATAATCTAATAGGCCGACCAAAAATCAGTTAGTTGGGAAAACCCAAAATAGGGAAGACAAGTTTTCTCCTGATAGGTGTAAACGCGTCTGTGGATGGAATAGCGAAAAAAAAATAATGCAAAATTTTCACGTAAGTGTTAGCTAGTTATTGTGTTTTTGTTTACATTAATCTCTCACCTTCTTATGCTTTATTTATATCTAATAATAATTGTCCTTGCTAAGTACCTATCCCATGTTATATATATACATATATTTTCCGTAACCCCACCTGACCTAATATGTATCCTTATTTCTATTATAACTTTATCAATAATTTCCATTAAGTTGCTGTCCAACGATATTTTTCCTAATATTATTTCATATTTTCATTTCCTTACAAAAAAAAAATACAAATTTGTTTATTACCCCCTGTGTAATATACTAAGTGACAAAAAAAAAACGCATCACTCATTAAAAGTGTATATTTTTTAACAAATTTTCTATATAATATGTTAATGGTGTAAAAAATAACAATTATTGATTAAATGTTACTTTATTTGTATATTTTTTAATAAATTAAATTTTACTCTTAATAGCCCTAGCATATCTATAGAATTTGGTTAACAAATATTTATACTTCTATGGGGTGATGCGTTTTTATTTGTCGCACAGTATAATTTTTCCCTCTATTTCAGGCTCAAGCCTTGATTCTGCAGTACCTTCGTCAGCAACTATTGTCGTAACTGGTGTTGGCTTGCTTAGCTTGCATCCTATTTCATTGTTTTCTAGTCTCTCAATAGGCTATAGGCTATAAACCATGGGTTCATGGGTTCTGCTCAAGTATTTGTTGTTCATTAATCAAATTTTGAATTATTTTACACACTAGATATTTCCTGAATATTATTACCGGACTAAGGCCCGGTACTTTCACTTTCATATAAATTTTTACTATCTGGCAAATAACAATCTCTCAGATACTTATACTACAATTCCCAATCTGGAAGATTACTTATATAGGTCTTTTCACGTAAAGTTATCTGGCAGATAACAATTCGGTGATCTAGGAAAGACGCTCCCTTTCGTGGCCGTTGCCAAGCGAGAGAAATTTAAAGAAGAGTAGCAACATCTCACAAATTTCATGTGTTAGACAGAAATAGAAAATGGATAGAACATAACCCTATTTTTCCAGATAAACGTCAATTTTCAACGGTTTTTGTTTGTATTTATTTAAAATTTATTTACATTTTACAGTGTGTTTGTGTTTTCAATATTTAATAATAAAAAGATCATAATTATGTCGGAGAAAAAGAAACGGGCCCGAGCTGCAAATTTCACTGCGGAAGAGGTCCGTTTGTTAATTCGTTTAGCTCTAAAAGAAAAACATATGTTAGAAAATAAACAAACCGACTCAGAGGTCTGGAAGCTGAAAAGTAAAACCTGGGAGAAAATTGCAGAGATTTTCAATGCTTCATCGGGTAATTACCAATTTTTTAAGACAAATTTGATATATAATCACTAAATTATTATTGCAACCTTTTACATTTTTATTTACATTACGTATTTTTTAACAGTCTTCCATATGTGCTTTTAGGACAAATATTCAGGTCGGTGGATACTTTAAAATTGAAGTACGATGGCCTAAAAAAAGAGCTCAAGAAAAAAGTAAACAAAAATAAGGTGACCATGAAAACTAGAGGAGGGAACCCAGACTATACAGTCATTGAAGGTCCAGAAAAAGAACTTTTGGAAGTTCTGAGCCTTCCAGTACATGGGTTACCCTCAGTCATCGACTCCGACTCTATACTCTGTAACAGGCCAAAATTGCAGAACTAATTCTTACCTACTTTCAATTTTCTATTCAAAATTTCCTTAATTTTGTCAATATTTTCTCTCTATAAAATTTCAACAACATTCTCAACGGTTGTAGATCCTGTAAATTTCCTTATTTTCAATGGGCAAATTCTATTTTCATTTGTTACTAGTTCCTGGGGTCGTATTTTCGAAACCATTCGAATGCCGTTCGTATACGAAATAAGCCGAAATTCGCATGAAAATTGGGGTTCCGTATTTTCGAACCACTTTCGAACGGTCCGTACACGATTTGGTTCGTGTACGTTTACACGAGTGGGTCTCTACCAGTCGAATGTCCCATTTCGCATGCGATTTTACTTGATTCTGCGCATTGCTTGGAATTTTGAAGTGCTAATCATTTTGTTAATATACGTTATATCTTTTGTTATTTATGTACCTACCTAAATACGTTGTGCAAATAGAAAATTGTGTTCGATGTTCGTTCTCCTTTTGACTTTTCATTCGTTTCCAAATAATTTGCGAATTATAAATTGTCCTGTGTTATTAAAAGACAGTTTTTGGAATGGCTGGCTGGGATTATTTAATCGAAAGAAACTCGGAAAGAAATGTTATTGATGCCCTCGAAGAACTTTGGTTGATGTGCTTACTTTGCGCCATTGTTTCTAATGGTTTTCAGCTCCTGAAAGCTGAATTTTCCAGATTTTTAGTTCTGGATGCTTCTCCATGAAGCTAAAACCAAGATTGTTAGTTAACGTTATGAAAAACAAGGACGTTCAAGGAAATCCCAACGATTAGGTGCACAAAATTTATTCAGCAAGATCTATACTAACAGAATAGACTAAATAATACTTGATTAACTCAATAAATAGCCACAAAATACAAAAAAGACTTTGACAAGCAAAATATGGCCGGCAGGAAGAGCACGAACTACTATTCACATACACTATTTAAATACACTATTTCTAACATAAATACAACAGTTTTAAATATAACAACGTAGATAATTCACAATTAGCACTATTTAAAACTCATAACACCATTTGATAACACCTAAACAAAGGGTTTATGTGCCTCTTGGTAGACATTTTCATTTAAGTTTGACAGCATCTTGGATAGTTTATAGGTTAACAGCAAAAATAGGGAGTGTTATGGTATTTTTAAAAAGCCAAATGTCAAAAAATATCTCTTCGTTTTTGTATCGGTCGAAATGGCCATTACCAAATACTCGAGTTTCCGACGTTGCCAACGCAAATGATACTCGTATACGATATCATTTTCGAAGGGCCTTCAAAAATACGCATTTTAGTTCGTACACGACTTTTTTCATTCGAAATAGATCGCATGCGAAAAAATTCGCATGGTTTCGAAAATACGGCCCCTGTTAATCCATGTTTTAATCCAATTTCAAAATCAAAACAAATCAATATTTTGATTCCAATTTTAAATTCGACCATCTGTTTTCATAACAAAAATATTTAATTTGTCAAAAATATTTCGTGGGGTTATGTTCCGAAATCACAATGACCCGTTTTCAAGTGTATGTATAGAACTACTCCGTTCGTACTTACTCTGTTCGGTTATTGAGTTATTGATCTCGGAGCAAGTTCTGGTGAACCCCGGGTCGATCATTGGTTCGATGGTCTTTGAGATATTTTGTGCACTATCCTTGCTTTCGGTTTTTTGACTTTTGAGTGTCAATAATTTATGTCAACCGGCGGTCGATTAGTAATGTTTTTAGTATCGTCGATTCTTCTTTAAGCCCTCTAATTTTGCAAACGGATCACTTACTTTATGTTGTATTCTTCAAGTTTTGATTGTTTTATGGGATAATTATTTGTTGTTAATATCATTATTCGTCAGCCGTTGTCATTTTTCTCGGTTTGTATTGTTGTGTGCAATTTTTGGTAAGTAAGAATTCTATCGACTAATCTTTGACGTTTGTCGTTATCCTGCATCATCTCTGAATCTATCTTTAGGCTAGCTCGTTGATCTTATGTGTAGCACCTTCCTTTTTCGCGTTTGACTGTTTGGAAGAGAGGTCCTTCTGAAGATTAATTTTATTCTTCACCTTAAAAAGGGATTTTGGGCCTGGTTTTCTTCTACATTGAATTTATGGCACACTGAGTTACCTTGCGTTGTGTTTTACTTTCGTAAAATGCCATAATTTTCGCCGATGTTATCGGATTTAAAAAACAGTTATTTCGGTAAGTTGTTGCACACGTTTTTTTTCCACAGCAGATTCTGACTTTTTCCATTTAATTTAGTTGAAAGCTGCCCTAAAGAGTAGAGTATTCTCACTCCCTCAATATCCAATCCTCGATCTAGATTTCCAGAGATTTTCGAGGTAAACAAACCCTATTTCCAACAGGTAAAAACATAACCTTATTAACTTCAATTTTTGCAAACTCGAGGCACATTTTTCTTAATTACTATCAAAGCCTTATTATGATTTCATCTAATTTAATTAATTGATAAATTATTGTTCAATTTTTCTATTAAAATAATTTTCAAGAGCTATAGTCTTTTTATCAGGTAAATTTGCTATTGGAAACTAATTGAGCTACATTATAGTTTTATTTTCTAATTCAATCTGTTCATGAAGTGAATAGGTAACTTAACTAGACATAACCTGATTAATTTATGTCAACTTACTGGTAGTTCTGGTTACGTAAGTGCAAGATAACCGTTCCGGGAACTAATTCTTTGTTATTGGTTTTTTTCTTATTTTCTTTATTTATTTATTTATTTTTTTTGATTTTTAAACCTTACATTTCATATAGGTATACCTTTTTTTTATTACTCAGTTAGTTATTGAGTTTCAATAACATTTTTACAGTTAAATTTAATTGTTATAACTATAGCTATTATTGGAATAATAGTAGCCGTACTGTATTTGTCGATTGACCCTTCCTCAAAAGGTCACTCCATTTATTAATTAACGATAGCTCCAGTGATTGTTCTTTCTCTTAAATAGTTTTTTTTCCTAGTTTCTTTTTCAAATAGTTTTCGTAGATAATATTGAGAATTTACTTGATTATTTTTCTTTTAAAATGTATATTGTTCATTGTGAACTGGGGCCATTTGGTAATAAACATACTATAGCACTTGATTAATTGACTTTTATTTGGTTTTATGCACACGGCCTGGTTTTTGCTAATATTTTTCTTTTTCTTAATTATTATTTGAATTGTAAGGACCTGAAGCCAGATACCATCCTGGAGAGTCCGACTCATCTGTTCAGAGTCGGTGGCGTCCAAAACTAAAACCCACCCCTACTCTCCGAATTATTTAGTTCTGAGCTAGGGCATAATTTGCACGCACTTCGACCTTCAGTCCTACAATCTCAAGTTCTCCATTCATTTATTTTTATTTTTATTTTTTTTATTTTTATTTTATTTCATTTTTTAAAAAAAAAATTTGACTTTTATTTTCTTTTAATTTTTTTTTTTATAAACTTTTTAATCAGCGAAAAAGCGTGGCAACTCCCCCAAACAAGTAAGTACCTACCTACTCAAGCTCTGTTCCAACCGTTAAGTTATCAAAGTTATTTTTATTTCACAATCTTGAAATTAAACAAATAATACCGTATTACATTCTGTATTTTTTTTTTGTAGCAATTACTCGTGAGAAGGAAATATTGGAATTCCAATACTTACGGTGGAGGAAATTGAAAATTATACCCTGCCTGGAGAAGTAAGCGAGGAAGTAAGTTCATTTCAGTTTTCGTTTAAGAAAATTTGATTAGAAATAATGTTTTTTGACTTTTATTTTTTTTATTTTTGTTTTATTTTTTTTTATAAACTTTTTAATCGGCGAAAAAGCGTGGTATTAATTGGCGCTCAACGTAGGGCTGCCGTTTCTTTTAAAGAAAATTTTATTCCATTTTCTTTTGGCTGTTCTGAATGCATAGAATCAAATTTCAAGTTCCATATTTAAATTATTTTTTTTTTTTTTAAATTATTTTTGCGTAACAGGTATTTCGAATCCCTGTGTATAATTATTTTTATTCTCATTTTATTGTTGATTACTTAACGTATTGATTGCTAGACAAAATGGATTACAAAATGACTATCTCGTATCTTAAAAAGGAAATGCTTCTTCATGAGATTATTGTCCGAGGTGTCTCAGTTGGTGATACAAAGACTGTGGACGAATTAAGGCCTATATTGCGACCACTTTTAAAATTGGAAAAGTCTGGCGCATGTTCTTTTGCCTCATATACCCTTAATTTCAGTGATGAGAAAGTTCACATTCGGCAATTCCTTGACGAAGCTAATACTGTCATTCCCACCATATCAGGTGAGGCAAGTCAAAATAAATTAATTTCCACCCAGTCACGATTAGTTCATTTGCTTGAGCGGGTAAAACGAATACCTGATTCTATTTTGTCAACGGAAGAACAGTCTGAGAGGACTGAACTCCTCATTGACGTTTTGGCTGCTTTGGATCATTTAGAGAGAGTTATTAAAGCTGATCCTGAACTTAGTCGACAGCCTGATGCTGATGAATTTCATGTATCTTCTCCAGTGCATAACTCCACCAACAGATTCACTCCACAAGTACCAATTTTTCACGATAATTCTAAATTTCCAAATCTATAAAAGTGGAACTTCAAATTTTCTGGCGACCACAAATTGGCTGTCCATAATTTCTTGGAGAGAGTGGCTGAATTGAGTCAATCCCGTCCTGTCACGGAAAACCAACACTTTGATTGTCCCATAAGCTTATTTTCAGGCAAAGCTCTAAATTGGTATAGAGCAAACCGTGACAGATTCCATAGCTGGAAAACCTTGTGTGACTTGCTTCGTCGTCACTTCGAACCACCAGATTACCGTCCTAGACTTTTCAGGGAAATTTTAGAACGCACCCAGGATACCTCGGAAAGTATTGTCGATTACCTTTCGTGTATGCAGGCTTTGTTTAGGCGTTACGATGGATTGACACCGGAAACACAGTTGGATATCTTATCTCGCAACTTGTCACCTTTTTACACCACCCAACTTCCAGTTGTCACTTCTCTTGAGGAACTTGAGCAAGAATGTCTTTCGTCTTGGAGACCAAAAAGTATCGAGTTGAGCATTACGTTCCACCTTCTAGGAAGCGTCAACAGTTTGTTGAACCCGACTTCGCATTGTTAGCAGTCAGTGAACCTTCTTCGAGCACTGAATCTCCAAATATCCTGACTTACCCTGTTGATGAAATTTCACCACAACAGGATTCTAGTCGAGCAAACCTCAATGCTCGAATTGTCAAAGAAGTGGGCATTTGAATCGCAATTGTACGGAACCTCGAAAGACACATTGCTATCGATGTGGTAACCCTGGTCTGGCAGTCAGGAACTGCACTAAGTGTTCGGGAAAAGAGCCCCGGAGGAATCCTTAGGTCGTGCTATATCCTCCAATACTTTCAGTATAACGACCAATCCTTCAGTCTCTCCAAATAAAATTCTTCTCGACTACATCATTTTACATGCTCATGGAGACCAACGTCCTTACTTTGAAGTTCAAATTATGGGATTTTCATTGCTTGGTTTATTAGACTCTGGTGCTAGTAGAACTCTTGTCGGATTGCCTGGGTACGAAGTTCTTTCAAGCCTTGGGTTCAAGCTCATCAAACAATACAATCCGTGTACTGTAGCTAATGGCCAAGTATGTGATACCATTGGTTATATTCAGGTTCCCATCACTTTAATGGACAAAACCAAGATTATTGATGTTTTAGTACTTCCTGAATTTTCCCACAAGCTAATCTTGGGTATAGATTTTTGGAAA